>OX031314.1:0-644444 GCA_943737955.2 Myopa tessellatipennis | reverse complement strand
GCTACGTGTTGAATTTCACGATTGCGTACTTAAAATGTAAAAATCGTTAAGCGTTGTTTGCCTGCGTGCGTGCTCTGGATGGTTGTGTTGTGTGCTTCTCTTCCTTCTTCTGTCCGATTATTGTTGCCGGTGTCATGTTTACTTAAGTGCGTTTTTGTCATTGTTTCAGCCGAGCGTCGTGTCGCTGAGTGCCGATTGTATGCACTTCGTGTTGAGTAACTGCACAGTTTGCAGTAGAAAAGCATTGTTACAAAATTGCTTTCATTATTAAGCAATATTAAGCATTATTAAGCAATAATTTCTACACTTCTCTACACCTGTGGTAGTCATTCATCTTCACCATCCTCGCCATCATCAACGTTGTCGTTATCATTTCATCGTCATTTATTCTTGTCTTTTAATTCCTCATCAAGTTCAGTAATAGAAAGTTTGTAGTTTCGCTAATGAGCTCCATATTTGTGTTTGAAATTTACTGATGTGTGCGTGTGTGTGTGTGTGTGTGTGTGGTGAGGTTTGCTGCACTACTCAGAGTTGCACTGCTTTCAGTTTTCGCAGGTCACTCGGCTTCATCAAATTTTAACTCAGTTTGTTTGGTCAGCATAAACTTCGAAGGGTTGACGTTCGTGGAGACGGCGTGAATTCCCGGTGAAATAAAGCTCATTTCTGGCTCATAACAAACTCAGTTTCCTCGGGCTGCATCACTACAAAGACACCCAACACTCAAAATCAATTCCATTCTGGATTAGTGATTCGCCTCTGAACACAACGCCAACGCATCTAAGCCATTATACAGAAACGGCGATTTAATCGCTTATAAACCATTGCGATGCATATCGACGCGTATCGACGAACTTCAACGCTAACGGCTCAATCCAAACGCTGGCACACAAAAACGCATGCCAAGCATTTGAATGCGTGGCTTAATACGTGCTTCAAAGTGTGGCGAAACGGTTGCGAATGAAGATAGCGGGCCGTACTCGTGAACAGGTATGAGCACGAACACCCGCAAGTATAAAGCACTCGCATATCAACGCGTGGCGTCTCAGAGTTCAATGCAGAGAAACACACAGAAATTTCGAGTACATCATGCAGAAAGAAGTACGAGTACTTTTACTCATCGAGCAAATTGTGCACATTATTTTCGCATTATTGCATGAGAACAGAGCACAGTTGACTTGGACTGGACTGGATGGAACTGGAACGACATCGAGTTTATTTAATTTTATTTATTCAACTTTATTATGAATAAAGAAGAATTCTAAGAAGTTTTCATAAAAAGCCGTCGCTGCGGACGGATGTGCATCTGCTTTGACAGCAATAGAAATTTACTGCTGCTGCTGCTGTGCTGACGCGAGAGCAACGACCAAAATTTAGCACTCTGTGATAAAATGTCTGTCACATTCTCACACTCATGATGTGCAAAGTTCCATGCATAACCTGCAGCTGGGGCGTTCATGATTCGTGCCTGACATGTTGCGTTACCAACTTCCGGTGGAGCACTAAAGTGCAATATATACTCGCAGATATTGATTTCCTTGGTGTTATCGGCCGAGGGTTGCGTTGAACAGCTCCGCATTCGAGACAACTGTGCTGTGATTTTCTTGTATTCGCAGACTCCTGACAACACTTGAACTTTTGTTTATTTATTTAATGATGTTCAGCTTCCTGTTGTGCAGGTTTCTGAACTCATTTAACTTTCTCACATACTATTAAAGGGTTTCTTTACTCTGTTTTGTCGGTCTCATAACCAGAACCGGATGCAGTGGTCAGTCAGTACCCAGGGTCAGGGAAACGGTATCGATTGTGTCTTTCCCTCGCAACGGTCTTGACTTACCTCCCCCTAACATCGCTCCCCTCTTAACACCCACAACGAAAGTCAAGTGAGGGTATTTTTAATTCACAGAAATCTTTATTTTAGTTTTACTTAACATTTCATTAGCAACAAATAGTATTTCGTATTTCTTACGTCTATTTTTGTTGCCTGAAATGTCTTCATCGCAGAAAGAACAACAGTTTAATTAAAACAATTATTATTGAGGCGTTAGACAAAACGTTTTTGAAGTTCAGCGCCGCAATTCCTGGGGCTCAAACGAATTGCAGCAGAACTGAACAAGTACTCAAATAAATACGACTCTAATTTCATAATAAAAACACAACAAATGTTTACAGTGATCAAGCTTGGAGTTTGATGTTTACAGTTTAAAGTTGTCAAGTCGATCAAGTCATCGATCAAAGTCGTTACATTTAGTAGTTGGTAGTCACTTAGAGTTAATCTGGATCCATGTTAATCCTTGGCTCCTTAATCACTAAAGATTGGCACTTAAGTCTTAATTATAATAATAATATAATAATTTCGATGAATATGATCTGCTTAAGAGTAATTCCAAGTAGTATTTAGATATCTGTAATCCTCGCTGAAAAGGTGTGTGCTCTCTACCAGTTTTGGCAAAGTTGACAACTGTCAGCAATTCGGAATGATCAACAGCTGTTTTAAGAACTGCGTGTATGAGAGTATTTTGTATTCTCTGGTAAGCAGGTATTAAGTAGTTCATAGAGGTTTCATACAAGAGACAACAACAACAATATAGATACTAAGTTTACTAAGTTACTTACGAGTGGATTTTCGCTCTTATTTAGCACCACAAAGTATTTAATTAAGTGTTGCCAATGATTGGAGAGGACGATGGAATAATCGCGTCTCAGAGATAACTTTTTGTTCATTTCGAGATCTCATACTTATTTACATAGTATACGATAGTAAAAAGTCCAACTTCTATTGATTGGACGAATACTATCCTTCAGTTGTGCACTGGATTAATATAATGCTGCCCTCCACTCTTTTGCCCAGAAGTTTCCCTTCAAAGTAACCACGAGTTATCTTAATTTAGTAAGTGATTGAAATTTTAGTGATACCTGTAGCAAAAATTAGACAAATGATCCTTTACCACGACCTGAATATGGGTGGACGGTTTTAATTATTCCATCCGAAATTCTCCGAAAATTCGCGCATTTGTCTCAACATTTTTTCAAGTTACCTGAACTCTTCTTGCAAAAGGTAAAAAAATACGTATTTCTCTGTATCGCCTACAAACCCTTAATTTTAAGTAGTACAAAACTGTGTGCCATATCAAATCTCTCTGCGTTTCAAACCATTTTGAAGGATTGTGCTATAGGCCTACCATTTAACGTTTAGCCAGCCAAGTTTCAATTATGGAAAACATAACAAACTATTGAAATTTAAACCAGTGTCTGCTCGTAACTCGTCACTCGTAGTTTAGTTCGTCATGTCTTATTTAAATATTAACACTCTGGAAATCTGACTGATCTGAAGTTCTCTCTTGTACAGTATTTGTTCAAGGCCCTTATATGTCCACACTTATGTCTGAAAACTTGCCTCAGCCACAGCATTCAACGATCCTACTATCTGCACAAAATTCTTCACGATTCTCTAGTAGGAGCCGCCCCTCCTCAAAACGCTTGCCCCATCTAAAGCTCCGCAAAAATGTTCTCCCGAAAATCCAATTCCGGATGCGCCGAGTGTGTTGAGCTGAAGTCTCGTGACTTCAGTGAACTTCGTCCTGACGAGGAGAAGCTCGATGTGCGTCCGCAGCTCCGTCGCATGCGATTCTCTATCACAGACATCTTGGACAGCGGCTGCGTGGGATCCAGCTCCCCGAAGGTGCCCGCAATGAGGTCGCCGCCATTCAGCGAGTTGAAACTATCGCGCTTCGAGACGCGATGCGACCCTTGGCTGTGGTGCGACAACTTTCGACTCAGCCGCCGCGAATACTGATACTGGTAACCAGGCGCCATCGACGCGACGTCGACAGTCGCTGCACCGGGTGTGTACTTGTCAAAGAAGTCTGGCGGCACCTCTTCGTCTTCCACCAGCAGGCTGCTTGGAGTAGTATGCGTCGTCGCTTCGTCGTCGTGCAGCGATGCATCGCAGTTCGTCTCGTTGTTGGACTCGGAGCTGTTTGTGCGCGCCACTGACAGCGCCTCCATAGCGCTGGCCGTAGAAGCCGTCAAGGGAGATCTTTCGAATGCGTATGGATCCAGCTTCGGTTTTGACGATTTGTAGATCTTGTCGATGTCGGGCAGCCGTCGTCGCTCGCCCGAGAGTCGCGCCGGCTCATCGGATTGCTCGCTCGCCGTCATCTCCATGCTACGCTCGCGCTCCAGCGTGCTTGACGAATCCATGCGCATGAAGGAGCCGGAATCACTGAAGAATAAATCCTTGTGCATCAGAGGCGGAGGGCTGGCGTTCCACTTCTTTTCGTAAAGGGCTGCGGAACTGCTGCCCTGCACAATCATGCCGCTGACTATGGACGAGTCCTCGCCATCGCCGAAATTGCTGGCGTCCTCGTCGAGCAGGCTGCTGTTGCCGTTGCAGTAAGTGGAGGAAGTGACGTTCGAGCAGGAGTTGTTGTCCACGGAGTTGGTCTGAGGCTGCTGCAGTGATGCAGCCACCGTATTGCGCCCTCCACTGAAGCCAATCTTCAGAGCCTTCTGTCGCTCAGCAGCGGCGCTTAACTTGGCTCTGTTGTTTGCGATGACGTTTATCTGAATGCCATCCTTTTTAACGCTATCACCAGCAGCTGCCGCAGCGACGAACTGCTTTTCCTTGATGGGTTGCAGCCCGTTCATGTAGTTGTTGCCGTGCTGATTGATGTCAGCCTCAAAGTAGCCGCGGTCGCCATTCGGTATGAGAGACGCTGAGTGAAGCCGGTTGTTTTTGTTTTCGTCCTTCTCGATAGAGTCCTCGCGCGAGTCCGGCGAGTGCCCGGAATCGTCAGCGCTGCGGGACTTCATCAAGCGTCTACCGGAAAGTCGAAGATAGCCACGCAACCGTTCCTGCTCAGTTCTGAGAATGCAGCCAAAAAGGGGAGTGAAACGAAAGAATGGGAAAACATTAAATCTTCATCTTACTAAATTATTAAAAGTAATGCATGCAGGATTAAAGGCCACGGTATCGTAAGGAGTGAGGAAGAGAAATAAGCAAGTATTCCTTTATTAAGAATGATCACTCATGAGGTGGAACACGACCAAAACGGGTTACCAAATGAAAGCACAAAGAATTTAAAGTTGACGGTCATTTGTTCCTCACATCTGGCGAGGCCCTTCTTCTCACCTCGGTAATAATTGCGTAGCGTAGATACACGGGAAAACAACCGTCGGCAGAAACGCAATCCAGACAAACATCAGGAACGTGAAGTCGAAGTGCTTCGTGTTATCGTACGTCTCCTCCACGACCATGCGAGCCAGCCGAAGGATCATCAACGGACAAATGCAGACAACCTGGGCGGCCGCCATGGAGCCCAGATTTCGTTGTTTGCGCTTCTCCCGACGGACGTCCAGCTCGGCGTTGTACAAGTCAAATGAGCGCATCGCTGAGATTGTGGACTGTCCGTGGCCGTTGGAGCGGCCGGACGAGACCGTCGCGGTTGCTGCTAACGACGAACCGATGCCGGTGGTGTTGGTGGAACGGTCGACCGAAGAGGCAGAAGAATTTCTGTAATTAGAATAAATATAAACTAAAACATATACATTCTTCTTAAGTTCTGTACAATTCAGAGAGATGTAAACACACCAAACTCCACAACCTCCCTCTCCCGCCCTCGACTTCGCATAAAATAAATCTTCGTATACAAAAACTTTTTGTCCTCCAGAATCGTTAAGCTGAACAGTAAATCGCTGGGAGGGTAGCCAAGAAGGATAACAAATATGTTTTTATTATTCTTACCTCTGACGGTTTCTTATGTCTGCTCGGTGCTCAAACATCATAACCGCAAAAGTCCCGTCGGGTGGGCGCAGCTCCTGCGATGTCCTGATGTAGAGATAAGCCAGCAAAACAGACGGAGCGCAGTACCTGCAAGGGAAGCCAACAAGCGAAGAGAAACGAGAAGAAAACACAAACAGAAGCGAAGTTAAAATTCCCTTTAAAAATATTATTGTTATTTTTGTCCTTCTTTTATAAACAGCACTTCATTCGTGCCGAAAGGGAACACAACCACAACCATTTTCCTGGATTTGCTTGTCGTTGGTTGGCATTAAACACTTTTATGTCGCTATGAAAAGTGACACAACCAACATTTCGAAAGTGTTTCACGTATTTCCATGAACCTTAAGTAAAAATAAACTAATTTAATGGTTAGCACTTATTACACGTAACTATTCATATGTCGCTCCTAGAAAAAGCGCTCAAGTTCTTTAATTATACAAACTGGATGCAAAAGAGGAAGAGAGATAGTGCATGCTTTAGAGTTACCTTTTAATGAAATTCTTCAAATTATTTGAACACTTTCGAAACGTGCAAGCAACAATCGCGGCACTTCTCACAATACTTACATAATGACGAACAGGCCGCGCATGTATTCGTGCATGTCGTCCATTAGATTGACCACGCACAATCCGATTCCGTTAAGACGCGGCACATAATCCTGCAAGAGTAGAAAATGTTACAGACCACAGAGCATGTGTATTGAAGATTACGTGTGTGTGTAATCACGGACATGTAAATAAGCAACGGTACTTAATTATTCGCCAGAGGCTTGGGGCAGGCGAACCAAGTTGTTTGCTGAGTACTCAAGGCAGATGACAAGCACCAAAATAGGCTGCGTTTACCACAATCGGGTACTAAAATTGTATTTGAACCAACCGCAGTTGCAAAGAAATTACAACTCCTTACGAGTCAGTTCAAATTGCAAATTATAGCCGTATATTGTTGGTACACCTCAGTATTTTTACCTCATTTTTTATTACTTCAGAAAAACAGTACTGAATACTGTTTCCAGATTTAGCATTTTTAAAGTGAGGTTGCTCTGTGAAAGAAGATAAGCCAGAGCCAAGAGCTGGAACAAACACAATACAGAAAACCGATTATAATATGTTTGCTATTTCCCTCTTCTATGACCTCTTCTAAGTTGCTTTTAATTCTAAATGGCAAAAACCACTCTTTATGTTTATTTCGGGTTTTATTTGATATGTCCAGGCAGCAACAATTTAGCTTGAAGCATTCTAAGAAATTAAACTAAAAAGGTTTCTTCAATACCCCGATCCTTTTCGTCCTGGCGTTCTTTTTGTAGAATTGTTTAGCCGAAATAAGGCAAAAATGTTTAAATACTGTTTCTATTGTAGGTATTCCTCGTAACTCTTTAAAGTTTTACGCTGCTTCTATATTTTTTATTTATTTTGTGGTAGCTGAAGATTCCGTTCGGTCTTCGGTTGCTTATTTATTGTAAAAATGCTAAATTGTACTCTGGTATTACTTGTCTCTGCTGTGCTTTTATCTGCTTTTTTCTTTTTGGGCTTCTTTGCACAACAATTTGTATGCATTTCTGTAAATATTCCGTCATATACGGACATCCGTGTTGAATATTTATTCGTTCTCGGCAATGTAACGAGCATGACCACATCTCGAACGTTGTGCTTAAATGAAAGCCAAAATAAAGATAAAGGTTATGCTCTCCTTTATGAAACTTTACGATTTGTATAGACATTCTAAATTTCAATTTCGCATAAGAAATGGACAGAGAATGAACGTGATTTAATGTCTAATATTAGACTCTTTTAGTCTAGAATAAAAATTCGTTTAATTTTGTTGGTGACAAAACTTTTATATAATTTGACTTGAAGGTACTCGATCAATAATGAATCGAGGTCTTCACGAAGATTCTAAAGCAAATATTTGAAGGGCTTCCTTTTTAATATTTATTAAAAACCGAAGTTCAATAGCTTGGCCGCATTTGAAGGTCTTTGCTGTTGTCATGGGAAGTTCTCCAGATGACGACTCTTAACTGAAATACGTATTTGCTCCAAAAAATGTCTGCTTTGCTTGTTTAGGGCACTTGTGGTGCCCGAAGAACGGTTATTTTTTAATTAGTTCAAAACTGGTTCAAATATATTAAATATTTTAGCTTGCAAGTATTTTACTCTATATTTTGTGCTTTTGATCATAAAAACATCATCATAAAATGCATCAACGCACTCACAGTTTAGTATGGTTTTTTGCTAGTGTTTCTCTTATTGGCGCTCTACGAGTTTCTTCCCTCTCGCTACCCATCTGTGATTGTAACCATTTTTGTTGATGTGTGTGTGTACATCAGGAGCCTTGTGCTACTGCTGTGAATTTGTATGCGACGCCATGGCGAAAAATAATCATGTAACCATGGCGGAAATAAATTTGCTCCGGAATGTCACGAAAGAGGCCATTTTCGGTTCCCACTCAAAGAAATTAGTATGAGTTGGCACTGAATGTAGATTGCCTCATTTCCTCCACATGGATACCATAAAAATGTATCATCAATTCTGTAATACATCTTGTCGGATGTCAACCAGTCTCAGACACATACACATAACCTTGCTGTTGCTAATTAAACTTTGCAATAAAAACCTCTGGTTGGGTTTTATTACTTAAAAAGTTGCAGATAACTATTACTTTCTCTTAAGAACTGTCCTCCTTCAAATGTCTAAAGAGTATTTAAAGCTAGAGCTTAAGTGCCAACATTTTTCTGTACATCGGTGTCTGGGTACGCGTAGCCTCTGTGTTAAGTCTGAGTGTCACCCATGCGAATTCTCATAAGGAACACATACTTAGTGTTCTTGTACACAGAATTTCACAAGGTTGTTTCTGTTGTGGTGGTCTTCACTTTTTACCATGTCGTCCCCCACAATTAATTTTGTGATATAGCTGCTTGATATAGCTTGCACCATCAATGCATTGAGTCGAGATTTGAAGTCCTTGTCGTCTAATTGCCAACATGGTTGTGTGTGAAGCTCACCTGCTCAGCATGAAATCAGCCAACTTGAGGAGTAACCTTTAATATCTCAAGGTTTCCCAGAGCTGGTGGGAGCTCTTAAGCTGCTATATTGTTGCATGTCAGTCATTATAAAGAATAACATCTGACGGAGCTTTGAATGCTGATTGACAGCGTGATAAATGATACGTAGAGTAGACTTTGCTACGCTTCTGCTTTAAGTGACGGAATCTGAGGCAAAGTTAGAAGGCGGAAACTTTTTGTTAATTGATAAAAAAGGACTCACTAATGAAAAATGTTTACATCCGTTTTTATTGTTTCCCAAAGAAAAACCTCCAATTCAGGATTATAAATCTTAAGTTTGATGTTAAACGCCTAAATTGCTATTGGAAACGTCATCCGGAAATCTGCTCCCTCTCCATGAAGGAACTTTTCGATTTCACATGGTCACGTGCAGGTCTGGAGTAGTTTTAGAAGCATTGTCAAGGTCGCTAATTAATGAAGCATTTCAAGTAACAAAAAATCAGTGAACGTCTTTTCGCAACGCTTCTAATCGCTGAGGGTATTCATATTGTGCTTTATAGCATGATAGACGGCTGATAACCCATCGTCTGTGGCACAACTCATTGTCAATTTGAATCTGATCGAATGACAGGGCCAGACACGTTCCATGCCCACGTCCAAATGCAGGGTATAAATAGAAAACCTGGCGAGGGTAGACATTTCTTATTTCGTATAATCGCTTAAAAGGATTAAGAATATGAATTCTTAAGAATATATATTTGATCTCAATCTGTTAACATAAACAATTTGATGTACGTTAAAAGAGCCATGCTCTTATTGTGCATATATATATGAAAATAAAATAAATAAATAAATTATTTGTTATTGTTAACTGTATTGCTCTCATTCTGATGTGTACCAAAAGCACAGCCTATTTTTAGTTCTCACCCCGATTTCCACGTAGATGGTGTATATAGGATAGGGCAGCGCAATCACCATTCCCGCCAACCACGTGGTGCAGCAGCAGACGAATGCAGGCAGCCGTCCTTTCAGTGGGTCGCCCAACCAGCGCATGCGGTCCCAGGCGATGAGGATGTGCGAAATCATAGCCACGTGCAGGGGAATATCCTACAAAAAAGAAAGGATAATAGTAGTTTTCAGTGCCCACAGGAAGCAGGAATTCAGATGTGATAAGCAGCTCAATTTATGTGGATTGTGGGTCCAATAATCAAATGAATTCTTCAAATTCCAGTTAAACTAGGAACATGTTTTTATTCGAAAATATTTCAAAAATTATGAGAAAACCTCTTAAAGTCTACTCTAAATCACTTAATCTTCAGTTTGGATCCAAACGTCGATTTACAATAACAATTTCAAAGCTAAAGGCTAATGCCAATTGAGACTATTTCCGTTTCCGCTTCCCCTGCAACAGAAGTCATGGGCAGATGAATATTAAACCCGAATCGCTCACGTATAGCGAAGCACAACGACGCACGAGGAATTCTGACTACGAGTAAATAATTCAGTAGCAGCAGCACTGCCAGTGCCAGCTAAACAACAACTTCACAGCTTCGCTTCAGCCATGGAGTCGCGATAAACATCCGAGGGAGCTCCCTCCAGCTAGGACGAGGGAGAGGCACACTCTCGCCACACGACGCGTTAAATGAAGCCACGTTTGCTACTTAATGTTCGGTTAACTTGAGCCGCGGGCGAATAGTTTAGTTGTCTAGATGAACGCCAGGGGCGTTGAAGTGGTGAATTTAAGAGCGAGCATGTAATAAATGACTAACATTTCAAAACACAAACAACGAAATAAGGGAACAAGAAGTAAATTAATCAAAAGCGATGAAGCGATGGAATGAGGAAGAAGAGGAAGGAGAGAGGGCTTTATCCAGCTGTAAAGTTATTATTTATTTCCACCAACTCATTAAATTTGTTTTGAAAAAATTTTTAAAACTGTTTCGCCTATTAAACTAAGAAAAGTAGAATTTCCTATACAATCTTTAAAGAGCTGGGTAAAGTAAGAAAAAATGTTCCACTCTACGCATAAATTAATATTTAAAGTTTTCGGATTTTTCATTTGGTCCGCTTTGTTTTAAGCCATCCCTCCTCCATCCAAGCCTCTTTCTCGCCTCCTTCCTGCATAAAACGTTCTGCGAAATCGCCAAGCATATAAACCAGCGATTAGTTGCCCATAATACTGAGCTGACAATAATCGATACTCAAGCTCATCGATTGAACTAGATAGAAAAGCTTTGTTGGGTCCTTTCAATAAACTTCCATAAGAATTCCGATTGCAAAACGTAGTTCATCGAATGAAAGAAGCAGGTAATAAATATAAAAACGTTTATCTACAAACTATAGACTATTAAATGCAAAACTCTAGAATATCGTCTGTAACAAATCCAAGAAAACAATACACGCTGTGATAGCGACCAATTAGAATTGCTGATATAGTTTTTTTTGTAGTCGAGATCACCCGGTGGTTTCACGTCATCGGACCTGCTGTCAAAGTCCTGTCGATCTCTACAACCGTGGCGAAGCTGTGGGAAGGAGAGGTTCGGCAATTCGCGCGATCGAAAGCTTTTTTTTATATGTAGTCTGTGTCCCGCGGTGCGAGAGAGACGACAGTAAAAAACTTTCTTTCTTTCTTCCACAGAATACACAGAATACGAATATGCAATGACGAAAGCAATAACGAGCACGATCTGTGGAAGAAAGAAAGAGAAAACCTACCTTTCGTGGCAGTAGTTAAACAAAAACAATCGCTCTTGAAAAGAATACGAGATTAAGAAATTTCGTGGGACCCAGACTATAGAAGCATTTGTGGAAATGAGTAGGAACACATTTTAAACACGTGGAAGAACGAGAAAGCCTACCGTTCATAACCGTTGTAAAACAAAAACAATTGCTCTTGAAAAGAGAATACGAGAGTAAGAATTTTTGTGGGACCCAGGCTATAGAAATATTTGCAGACCAGAAAAAAGGGACTTTTAGCGGTCTATATATTATGTGGTTAGTGGTTCTACTGACTGCACCGACTCCGAATTTAAGGATCGAATTGAAGTGAAACTAGGATCCTAGGATTTAACACAGAAGAAGAAAAGCTTCGAGTCACCAAAGTCTTTACAAAGAGTTCTACGAAGAAAATCAACCAGTACTGAACAGGAACAGCACACAAGCCTTTTCAAAACCTTATTTTTACTCTCAAATACATATTTGAAACTATTCTATTATGTCAAACCTAATTTTGTCTTACAGGAACTTTTGATCTTAGATTGAAAACGTAAATTCTAATTAACACACTTAAACAAGGATTAATGATATTGCTAATGATGATTTAAATGAAAAGTCTCAGGCAGTAAATTTTTCTTTAATCAAAAATAAACTCAATTTTTCTAAATGTACACATAATTAGGATTACTAATTAAATTTAATACTATACGAATTGAAGTTAAACTAAAGTTTTTCAACGCCTAAAATGACATGATATGAGACAGTGATTTAAAATTAATAATATTTTCCTTTTGTTTTATATTTTTAAAAGCTCCTTAGAATTTATTTTAATCTCAAATACTTAATTCAAATGTAAATCGGTTTGTTTATTTTTCTTTATATTCGCTGTCGAAAATCTAATTATGAATATACCACAAATGAAGAATTAATACGCATAGACACAGAAAGAGATTTAAACCTAATTTAAAGGTTTATTAAATGCTTGATTTGTTTTTTGGATCCATTAATTTATATCATGGATATAAATTATAAATAATTATCTTGATTATTAGATTTAGTTTTCCCTTTTGGCCAATTTTCATCCACAGATCTCCTTCCTTGAGGTGGCGCCATCATCATGGGTTTGGGATCCGCTGAGTAATTTGGTACTTTTTATATTACAAGCGTAGTTTTGTTTTTTGTTTTTGATTATCTTAATGCGTTATTTCATTCTGAATTTAATTAAACGTGCGTAAATAAATTTAAAACTTACTTAAAACTTAAAGAGTTTAACAAAGTGGAGATTTTACCACCCGATCAATGTTTACGTCATTTGGTTTAAATGAATAATTTCGGTTTTGGTCCAAATATTCCACTTTCTATTTAATAAGTTAATGTTAAGAATTTCTATTTATGGATATGTTTAAAATGTACTAATACTGAACCAATATCTAGTACATTATTCTTTTGTTTTGTAGTTATGCTGAAAAATGAAGTTAGATATGAAAATTCATATGGACGTTTGTCAATAATTTAATTGTTTAATTTAACAACTGAGTGTAAAATTTACTAAATGTTTTTTGAACCAATAAACAGATATTAAAATGACTTTTGTTGGTTAAATTAGTGTAACTAATCCTAATCCGGTACACAACACCAGCATGGTAGAATGGGTAGAGAATAGGGAAGGAAAATACCACCCACTCCTCCCCCTTCACCCTCTCCGTCGTCTCCTGCGATAGCAATTCATCCCAGTTCGTCCGAATGTGGTTCTTTTCTTTATCCAGGGTTTCCTTGGTTGTCGATAAGTCTCGGTAGTTTACTTTTTTATGTAACAGGGTGTCCCTGATGCGGTTTGGGTTTATGAACCCCCCCTTCCCACCAATTTCCCTGAGCATAGCATCGACTTCCTCGTGGTGGCATTACGCCCCCACAATATTCACCTGTTCGTTACAACACTCGAACACTAGATTCTTGAACAATGTAATAGTTCGGTGTCACTCACCTGCAGCATGGGAAGGAAGAAGCACAGGAACTGTCCATAAATCCAGTTCTGAATGAGCATCACCATCAGCGTGATCGGCAACACGATGGCGCATTGCACGAAGTGACACAGCGCCAAGTTCATGATGAACGCGTGCGTGACATCCTTGAACAACTTGTGATACGCGATGTACACGATGATTGCGATGTTCAATGCCACGCCCAGCACGGCCAGCAGCGCGTACTGCACGAGGAAGATCCAGTAAACCGACCTTATGCTCGGCTTGAGTATTGGTCCATTGAAGCGCTCGTAGGCATCGGTGTCATTGATGTGGCCCGCCAGGAACTGGGCGATGATCATGAAGTATTTGTCAGGCACCTCCTTCCACCTGGCCTCCAAGTCCTCCAATTTGTGGTTGCTGGTGCTGGCAGCGGCATGCGCATTCAGTACACCATCGTCGCCTTGAAAGAAAGTAGAAACGTCCTCGGAGGTGGACATGATGTCTATAAGTAGCTCAGGTTGATCGCACTGGCACTCCACATTAAATAAGTTGCGTAGTGTTGGGCGAAAGTTGCAAAATTCAATACGGGCTGAAAAGAGGGGTATATAGAAAAGAAACATATAATTATATAAGAAAATCTTCCAAAGAAAGTAACTTCCAAAAGTACATACATATAGTAATGAGAATATTCAATAAAGAAGACGAGATAAGAGGTTGGAGGTCTAAAGAATGGTCCACTATATTGCTCGAGTCACCAATGGGTTTCATAAGAATTGTTAAATACTCAAAGGGGTTGAAGACTGAATAACTTATCTTCTCAAAGAACTTAGAATAAAGAAAGAAAGAGAAACTTAAGCGAAAGAAATACTTTTTTCACTCCAGACGTGATGGAGGCAGTTCATTTCCTGACTCATTTTCAGGTTGATGTCGTAAATTGAAGAGGACGAAGGTTGCTCCACTGAGTACGAAATTGATTTTAATAGTGACGGGAACTGTCGCAGTTGGTTCATGAGGTCTTCTTGCAGTTTCATGGTTGACCGAAAGGAAAAAGATAAGCTCAAAGACATTCGCAGAATACTGATCCTGAAAGCAGCGAACTGGACGAATGGAGATGACAAGTTTGTTTTTCATTTTTTGTCTTTTCATTTGTAAAAGCATCTGAGGGAAGAGCGAATATTATTCTCCGTTATTTATTATTTGCGGCAGTACGGAGAAAAAGTAATTTCAACAAAAAGCATACAATTTAATTGAAGGAGAACAAAACATCAAAGCTAAGGAAATAACTCGCGAACAGTACCGAGTACCGAATTATGTTTCGGTGTGTATGTGTTCGTGTTAGTGTTAGACAGTGATTGCATTTGCGATGGTGAACTCTAACGACGTTGTATTAACACAAACGCACTACAACATTATAATAAATATAGTAAACACGTACATACACATACAACTAAATCAACCGTCAGATGTTTGAAGTATTCCGCATAAATAACCAAACAATAGCGCCGAGCAACAAAGGCGGCAGCTCAGTGGACAGCCAACTTTATGTGTTAGAGTTTCGTCCTTCCAACAACAACACAACAGAAGCATAACGAATGACAAGCATAAAGAATTAAGTTACAGAGTAGAAAGTCCAACTGTGTGAATAGCTGATGGAAACAAAAACCAGTTAAACTTAGTTGAGTGCAGTGGAGTGAAGTTGGCCAGGTTATTCAACTTACTTGTCGCTTCTGCAGCTGCACAAGACGCCACTGAATGTTGCAACCAGAACCTAGTTTTGTGAACTGCCACAAAACATAAAAGAGAGCAACGACAACAACGAGCCTGTGAATATTAAAAGCAAAGAGACCGCAAAAAATAAAAAAGTCAGCAACAAGAAACATACCTTTTTTGAATGTTGTAAATGTAAAGCTACAGAAACGAATTAACGAGAGCGGATATTAAATCGACATCAAATAAAAAGCCGACCGCTACAAAAATTTATTTTTGCTGCTGCCTCCTGAAAGTATTTAAAAATGTTGTCGTTGATTCTGATTCTTACTGATTGTTTAGGCCCAAAAATATTGTGGCCACATATTCTGATTGTTATCTAAAGTGAAAGAAATCGTTGAATGTATTGTTAGGCTTTCGAAGGTAAAATTTAAGAAGGTTGATTCATAGAAAACATCGTATAAGTTCAACATTATTAGACGACCATCAGACAGCTCAGGCGGACGTTCAGGATGATTACGAGGTTTGTGGATCAGCCGGAGCAATGATCCCTCAATATTATAATACCTCGATTCAAGCCTTGAAATATCTCTTTAAACAATATGTACAAACAAGTACGGGTCTGCATGAGGGTTCTAAATTGTGAAATCTCCCACGTGGGGCAACTCTTCGTGGCCACATTTTGTTAAACTAAGTTAACCAGTTTAACAGCGTTTTTCAGTAGAGTTAACAGCAACAGGAACCGTCAGCTTTTAAACTGCTGAAGGTGAAAATGCAGAAAATATTACGAACCAACCACAAAGGAAATCGGAACATTTTTGCAACGAAAGATTAGCATGAACGAAAAATAAAAACTCTGAAAATCATTAATTAAATTTAATGGACAACTAAAACAAACAACAAGGCATCATGTTGAGTGCAGCATGAAGCAGAACTTAACGAAACTCCTTTCATAGATATAAAAACATTCATCAACCTAGGAAAGGAAGCTCACTAACTGTTGAAGTTTCTAAGGTTTCGTCAGATAAGGTCGTTAAAATTAACTGCGTTTTATTAAACAACACAAAAGGATTTCCCGCCTAATTAATTTGCAGTAATATAGAATCAGGAAAAGCTACCCAAATCGCGCCCAACCAAGAGAAGCAAACTATTTACAGTGGATATAAAAAGATAAGTAAAGTAAAAAAGATTTCAAATTTGATGCCTGCAGCAGAACATTCGAAAAAACTTTCGAGCTACAACCGAAACTGTTGTGTGGATGCACCAGATGGCGATTCAGCCAATGAACAACTGGAAGGGACTAACAACATTTAATCGAGGCTGATCCTAGAAAAAGCCATTATAGTCCTGCATTAAGCTAAGGAGTCCAGTAAAATTCATGTTTATGGACACATTTAGCCAGGCTAACTTCAATAATAGCAATAAAATTAAGACAACGACATTGTGTTAGTGTAGCTGTGGCAAATGTAAATGAGCTTCGTGCGAATTAAGGCTAAATTAGATGGCACATCTACAAGTCCAGCACAGAACGCATGTCAAACATGGAATTGAAACGATACACGTACCAAAGTGGACACGGATTGGCTGGAGTGCATTTGTAGGGCTTTGCGTGTGCGTTTGGCTGCTCGTGTGTGGCGAATGCCTGCAACTGCGTCAAGCGACTGCAACAAGCAGTAGCATCAAGCAGTTTAAAACTTAATTCACTACAGTAGGAAAATGAGTCCGCCCATTCTAGTGTTTGCCCATTCAATGTTCCCAGAGTGTTAATGTCGTTTTTTATGACGATGCTTTATATAAGAGCAGAACAGCAGACACAAAGGACTTCCATCAATCTGCATCATTTATTTGTCAAATTCCTGGCAAACCCATAGTTAGTGATAATAACATCATCATCATCATATCATGTAAATATTTTTCAGAAAATCAACTGCAATAAATATATTATACTAAAGAGAAAAAATAAACTACCTCAAACTTATTTAAGAATTAATTGTTGCTCATACGTCGTGCACACCATCGTTTTTCTCAAAGAAGCTTTTAATACTAAATAAGAAATTTGTGTAATAACAACAACAACAAAACCTTTGTATTTTTGCCGATAAAAAGTTAAATAAACTGGAATAAAGATAATTCTACACATATCTAAAGTATAAGCGAAGTAAAGTTACCCTGTGTTACAGAAGTGTGTCTTTCCACTAACACTTCCTTAATTATGTTTAGCAACATAGTAAACTTGCTTGCCGTTAATAAATTTCCCACTCTTATGATATGCTACGTGGCACATGATGTTGCCTAGCAAGGGTTAGTCTAGCGTTAATAATACTTGCAATATAATTCGACGCAGATTGTTGCTGTGAGCAGCAATATCACAAAGTTTCAAGGAACATCTGCTGGTATTTAGCACAGTCAGCCCTGGTTCTCTTCTTGTTCTCTTTGCTCCCACAGAAAGCTTTTCAACAAGTCACTGCGTTACATTAATAACTTCGCTAAACAGACCCACACACATTTGTCTTCCTCAGCAAACTCTTCTTTGATATGTCGTATTCATGCGTTATTCTTTAGGGTTCTTCCTTTCATTCTACTTTCCTTATTAATACACATCAGTTACTTTGGGTTAATAGAAAATATTTGTGTGAAATATTTACAATAAATTAATCTCAGTGGCATCTTCAATCAAACGGAACTTGAAATTAATGAAGTACAAAGAATACTCTATTGAAATCTAAGCCCATATATAATTAGATTTAATATAATTAGACATAAAAGCAATACACAACTACTTATAATAAAACTTTCCAAATACAAAAATGTGATGTCCATTTTTTATTACTTTGAATTGAAGCGATTCTGTTGGTTTGTTGAATCCACGTACCCCACTTTAGATACCACTGTTAAAAGCGGAGGTAGCTAGACCCCAGAATGTATGCAAAATTCAACACCTAAAGTAGTGCTTTTGTGGCTTCAACACCGCAAGGCAGCCATTTGGGACCCCTTTCATTTTTATTATTCTTTAATTGTTTAGTCCCTGACCTACACTTTTGTCAATGACAAACAATCTGCAGTATAAAAGATAAAATACGATCTTGCATACGGAAGCAAACACAATCAAAGAAAGAAGAGCAACAATATTCATAAATTTTCATCTGATATTTTCATTGATATTGTGCCAGAGTGTGGCAAGAGATGGGAAAAAATACATGCGTGGTCAGTACAAGTGTAAATTGTGATTATGTACTCACGCGTACTCGCCTAAACGTGTAAACAACATGACTGTAGACGGCAATTTAAGAAATACTGATAGCCACCCGGATTGTTATTTCGATAATTCTTGTATTAAGTTTGTTCACTTTATTTACATTAATTTCCGGTAATTGTAACTTTAACTCGTTTTTGGAATATAACATGACATAACTTTTTTGTTTAATTAACTAAGGAATCATTTATATTTCAATAGATCAACTTGACAACAGTGAATGTATAATCCCAATTCTTTCAGCAATTTTTTAAATCAGTATTCCCTCCACTTCTCTCATCCGAAAAGAGAATATAAAGTAGCACACAAGATTTTCTACAATCCACCAGATATTTTTCATTACATGTAAAGAGAATGACCGAATTGTCATCATTTGGTTAACGGTCCTGTGGCTATAATACTATATACATAATACTCAGCACAAGTGTCTTTTATACTACAAATTTTCATATTTTATTTTATCTCTTTTCTTTGTATTCGATTTTATGGTCTGAAATCTGTAGTCTGTGGAAGTGTTCAGCAGTATTTGTTGGCATTTTTTGCTTTTAAATGCCATCACTGAGTTCAGCGCCCTCGCATTCAAAGGATCGTTTCAGTTAACCGAGGAAAAATAAATAAAAATAAAACATGTTCATCTTCTTTGAGAATGAATTTTTTCTGTAGAAGCTTTGATAATCTTTTCTCTCTTTTATTTTTGGATATATTATATTTTCGGTCGATTTTTTTATCATTTTTTCGGTACATTTTTCAGTAGTTGTTCAGTAGGTTTTTCAATAGAGTTTTCAGACATTAATTGAACAAATACTATTTTAATGCTTTAGAGTTCTGTCAATAATTTGGCTTACTATACTTTATTCTCTTAAACTATTTATTTTTCTCTTCATTCTAGTATTGCACTGCCTTGGGTTTATTTCAATGTTTTTGTATTTTTGGTCTGTTCACTTTCCGAAATTAAACTACAAAATGACTGCCTCTCTGCTTTTGCTGCGAGCAACCGACCATTCAGCGAAATCGGCTAAATCAAGTGGATGGGGAATATATAATTTAATTGCTGGTAATGCTGCCGCTAGCAGTATCTTTATCCCTTAGCAAAACAAGGGAAAAAGGGATCAAGTATCTAGGCTTCATTTTAAAGGAAAATAATAATGGAATTTGTACCACATAAGTACAGTTAAATAAAAATAAAAAATAGACAAAGTTTTTAAGATTAATAATGATTTAACTTAATGCTAGCCAGTTTTTTCAATAAACAAAGTCTTAGATGTGGTCATGTTGGCTCGATTGCCTTCTTTTGTTCCTCCTCACTTGTTCCGTGAGGTCTTCTGTACGGCTTACATCAGTTCTATCGTTTTAGCGATGCTTTCATTAGTTGGACTCCGTATGTGGCCACAGGACTCCGAACAGGATGATGCAGGAATAAATCGGATAACTTTTAACGTCCGTGAAGAATAGGAACAAACAGTTTATACATATGCATGTATAGTACCTTATAGTACGAGCATAGAGGACAGTATAAATAAAAATTTTACAAGCCGTCCCGAGCCGTCCAAGCTGGCTATTTTGAGGCGTCCCGAAATTACAGGATCTCTGTTGCTCGCTCCTTTCAACACAGGTAATCTATTGCTGCTTCTGTTCGTTGTGCATTAAATTCATAGTGCGTGCTTTATGACCAATAAATAACAACACACTTCTGTTGTACCGTATGCTATATCATATTCTTGCTCTTCCATCCCTTCTCTTCTTTCCTCGATGTAAATATGAACAGTATATGAATGAACATATGAATTTCAACCAGCTCAAAAACATACAAATTGGCCTCGCGAGAATCCGTGAGGCATGGAAATACTCGTAAATATCCTTGCAATGGGAAAACATTTTAATTAAAACGCTTTTGCCCAGTGACAGGTTTAAAAAAGGAAGCAATATTTCAAAGCAAAACAGTAAATTGGATTCCTCACGGTTTTAAAAACGCGTCGTCCTTGCAGCGTATCAAATTCGCGATTCATTTACATCTGCATACCTGATTGAAATTGTACGAAGGACTTAAGACCTCTTCCATCTGTTTTCCTACATCTTCCGCTACACCCACACCCACTTGAGCCACTGACTGGACTGTCTGGATGTGCATCGCTGGAATTGCTAAGGACAATCGTGCCAGAAAAACAAAACAACAGCGATAAGGATTAAGTTAACAGCACAATAAAATCTGTAATTAATCACGCTTACTTCTTGTTATTTTATTGAGCGAATCGACAACCAGCGTCAAAGCAGGGGGAGAAAGGAAGGAGCGTTCTGAAAGCAACGGTATATCGCGAGGACATTACAACAGGCGTGTTTTTACTACTCAGTTTTATAAAACAGATTGTTTCTTTTATTTAGCTTAAATCGGTCTCCTTCGCACTTTTAAACTGTCGAACCATTTTACCATTAAATTAAATAGCACTTAGAGTACTTAGAAAATGTCCCCTAGCGCCCCCTTTCGAGCCCCGGTGACTGCTGCACTGATTATTGACAAACAAAGCCGTCTGCTCGTTGGCACGCCTTTGCAATGGAAAATGAACAATGTTAATTATCGCTTATTTTTCCCCCCGCGCTGTTACGCTACCCGCTCCATCTGGTATGTTTTTGTGAGAATATTTATGTGCCATTGTACATTACTGTTGTTATTATCATCCTTGTCCTCGCTAAATACATTAAGTGTTTGTGTACCTGAGCACAACGAAGAGAGAAGATTTGTTTAATGTTTATTGCTTTATCTGTTGCAATCAACGAAGTTGCCCCCTTAAGAAATTATTAAGGAGCGCGGAAAACGGAGGAGGGAGACGCGGATACCGCATTTTGCTGCGTCGAGAATCTCTCATTATATTTCTTATATCGATCGAGACAAATAAAAAGCGACAAGTTAAGTTAAGCGACGGGTTAAGTAATGAAATTACGTTGAGTTTCATAAATTACTATAAATGACATTAATTGAGAGATGTGAATTATTGAAAATATAATAAGTATTTATTGATGTATTTCATTTCGGAAAATTTTAAACAACTGCTCGTCTCTGTGGACAACATACTATAAATTTAATTAAAGCCTCTGAGATTTATTATAAAACTTCAACATTGCCTGCAATGTTCAAGTACTCGACCAACAACAAGGGAAAACTTCCATTAATAACCATTATTTCGGAAATTTTGTAGCACTCTTGAGGAAATCCTTGCAACCAGACTCAGTTAGAATTGGCCAAATTTAATGCTTGGAAACCATTGATTCTGAATGATTTCTATGAGCAGAGGGTCTTAATTGGCACTTAATTGGTTTCTCTCAATACATATGTACATGAGTATATAACTTCAAGGCACAAGCAAAACATTCACAGACACACACCAGCGTAGTACCCGAGGCTCGTTAAGTATCCGATTTAAAAGCCCCACCGGTCCAAAGAGCGCATCTTTAATGACAGCGAGTGGAAAGTGTCACAAAAGAAGGCTCTAAAGGCGGTAACTCTTGACCTACTGTGTGCATCGCCTTTTATTCTTGGTTTTTAGCGTTGTTGCTAATATTTGTTTTTGTTATTCTTCTGCATTTATTCACATTTCACAGCAGGCCGCATCCTTGGGAATCCTTGAACCTTTGAGTAGCAAGACGTAGGTTTGTGTGTGTGAACAGAGTGCGTTCATCCACCTGGAACTGTGCTTGCCACAAGCGTTGTCTCTACAATCGCATGTTGATTTCTCTATCACTCATATTTGCGGCTGTCATTTCAGTCTTTTGGAAGAGCGAAACGTAGAGCATCCATACAACAGGAGAGCGTGGAATAGAGTGATTCAATTACATGATACGTTGCAATGAAACCTCCAAGAAACCTCTCATCGCGCACCGAATTGCATTGAATATCCCAGAGATTCAGATTTCGATTACCGATTTTATTTCGAAGCATTTTCTATTGAAGGTTTTATCCAAACATCTTGACCTTGATATCAAAACTTCTTTCATTGCTGTTGCTTGTAGAAGAGGGGGGGATCTTAAACAAATCCCCAAATTTGCATCGTATTTTCAAAGAATCAAACAAATCCACTTTAAAGATTAAAGGGCTCTTATGAAAGCTAATACTTTCTCTTCTATAGTCTTACATTGCTGTTAATATCGGTGATTGCATGACGGAACTCCAATACTGCGAAGTTGGTCAGTACACACACTTGTATAAAATTAGTGCAAATATTTTCACTGATCTGGACTCAAGACTTTAATTGATTAACCCGCATCGAGCGTTTGTGGCAGTGATTATCTGTCTGTGCTGTCTCAATCAGTGGGAATTTAATTCCAATGAAACAGATGTTCGCAACACAAATTCTACCTAGCGAACTGTGCATAGCAACCGAATAAAATTAAGGGTTTATGCCCTTAACTTAAACTTCTGTGGTACTTCGGCGAATTTTGCTATACTGCACAGTGGATTGTATAGAAAAATACCGGGTAAATATTTAGGCTTGACTATAACACTTTAATATTTTTTATATTTTATTTAAAGAGTATTTCTAAAGAGTATATTTATTTAAAGAGTATGTCTGATATTTCAAGCACACTGAACTTTAAGCTAAACATTTAATTAAGTCCTTGTTATCGTGACAACAACAGCTTATGTTTTGACAAGCTCCTGGTGAACCAAACGCAACGACACCAACACAAATCTCATTTGAAAATATATACATACATAGTTAATTTATGACCCTAGGAATATTGCCACACCTACATATACCGCGTTTGGAAGGATTTCATATAATGTATTTAAGATTACACATGTTCCTCCATAAATCAAACATTTTCGGGATAAACTTTATACAAAAGTTATTATTTATTACAGTGTATTGCTGTACGTGGATAGGCTAATACACAACATGCTAATAGATAAAAACCACACCCAGAATATTAAGCATTCGTTTATCCACTCACACGCACACATAGTAGACGTATTTACTTAAATTAGCTGCCAGATGTCTATGTGTGTGTGTCTGTATGTTGAAAAACTACGATGGTAAGCATCGGTGTATTGAAATTGTGTCTTAATTGACTCCACCAAAGTGCTATCGGCTGAAAGTTTCAACCAGAGAAATCGGAACCCGAATGTACTGAATTCACTGCGCTCAAAGATTTCCCAGGTTCGCAGTAATGTTAACGAGTACTTGAGTTATTAAACATGGGTTGTATGCTGAAAACTAGTTTGAACTTGATTGACAGCCCATTCGAGCCACAGTACTTTGCCCCACTTCTTCTATTTTGTGCTCTAACTTTTCATAGTGGTGTCAAATGAAATCGTTTGTTGTGTTTATCGTCATATCGATATTTTAAATTGTGGAGAATATATCATTTATTGATTATCTTAATTTATATACAATAACAAACTCTGAGTGATAATTTTGGGATAGTTTTTAGTAAGTACAGAAAACTGTTCACTATCTTGATGATATTGAAAAAACTAATGCTATTAAATTTTTCTATGAATTATCCTGGAAATAGCATTGTATATGTCGGCTTATATTTAACATTATTAAATTAACTCAGTTCAGCCACTTCATGCAAACACATTGTATCCTGTTTATTCCTGAGCTGTTTATAGTGAGCTGGGATACTTACTTGGTGACAAGCTTAATATGTCTCTAATGTTAATGCATGTCTCCAAATCGGCGACAGCCTGCGACACTCACTCAGAGTGTCTTCGGACCAGATTAGCAAGACGTCTTCAGATGCGCGTTTATAATATATTCCATTTAGGAACAACACTTTATTAAGTTAAGTTAGTCTAAGTTAATGTAATAATTATTAGTTTTATATTTTAACTTTATTTGTTTTTTGATTTGCGTATTTGTAATTTCTTATTTTTACTTTTTATATACTTGTTTAAGTGCACTACAAAAGTAGTGCTTGTCTACAATATGAACAACTGACAACTTTCAATTTATTTATTTAGCCACTTTCTTCACCGGCGACGAACTGCATTCTGCAAAATTCTACGCTTAACTGAAGTACTTCAAGGCATTCGCTATCTTTTAAAGTATCCTGTAACGACCCAACGCGCGACTTTGCAGCTTTCGAGTTCATCGGACGTACTGCGAATACTACCGGCTTCCAGCTAGCATAAGTTGGTCTCCTTCACGAGTAGCTTTCGAGCGTACCCAGAAAGCTTTCGCTCCCAACGAACTTGCGCACCGCAGCCCGACGATCGGCCGGACTCGGGTTTTCCCTCCATTTGTTTACAAAACTAAGCCTTTGAAGAGGGGTGAGTAGCGTCCGACGGAGACCGCCATCACCTACCATGACGAGTAGACGGACGGAAGCACATGTTGCTTCGGCAGTAAAAAAGCGCGCTGCTGTCAGAGTAAATGGCCGAAGACTGTCGTTCCAACTTTTTATTGCTGCATCAAGACACGATAAAAATAAATACCCGTACATACCTAAATCTGTTGATTTTATGTTTACCACCAGATGCATTAAAAGGACGGCCTTCATTGAAGTTGAGAACACCGACAACAACGACTACAAGGTACCTCTTGAACTACAAGAGTTGGATTTTTTTAAAATAGTACACAAAAATTAAAAGAGAACAGAGTATTTAATTGTAATAATGTAATAATTTTGTTAAGTACGCAATTTTTAAATCTCTTTCTTTCTCTTTCCTTCTCTCTCAATATCCTTCTTTCTCTCCTTACCTTTACCTCTCTTCCACTCTCCTAACACTCTCCTATTAGTCTTTCGATTATGTAGTCGTTTTTAATATTTACAAAACGTCTTTGAGGTCTCTCATATGTTAGATGCGAGGAGAGTTGGGAAGAATTTTTTTCATTAAATGACTTTTTAAATAGATAATCCACACAATATACTTGATTTCATACAAAAACCATTCCATTACATTTTCTGATTCCAATTCTTACAAATTTGCAGTAACTATAATACTATACTTAATGATTAGAGAAATCCTAATCGTTCGTTCAGTTGGGTGCGCTACACACCCCCACTCCACTTAACCCTCGGGCCATACAATGTTCTCGATAAAGTCCAGATAGGACGATACTCTTGTGTAGAGGCCAGGCACAGCAGTGGCACAACCGTATCCAGAAATAATAATGCCTACAATGCGGAAGTTGTTTATGCTCTCGTCGATAACCTGTATCAGCGGTCCGCCCGAATCGCCCCAGCAAGCATCTCTGATGTTGTCCGGGTCGGTGGCGCATAAGTGGTCGCTTCGGAGATGGTACCCTTGTATGCTGTAAGAGGCGACGCAATTGGTCTGCGGCACGATCTGCATCTTGGCCTTCAACAGCCTGTTGGACGTCTCCTTTGCTGCAAGGACGAATGCAGGATTAGGCTGAGCAAAGTTTCGAATCAATAAATGCTAAGAGATCCTTACTTGTATAATTGTAGACCCCCCAACCCGACACATAGAGCTTGGAATTTGCCGGCGGTTCCACTTCGTTCGTGTAGAGACAAGTCGGAGAAATATATTTGGACAAAGTGGCGGCGCTCTGCAATTCTAGCAAAGCGATATCGTTAAATTTGTTCACGCGCGAGAACTGCGGATGCACAAAAACTTCCTGCAAACAGAAAAAGTCATCCAGATATATATTTTCAAAAATGAAAGTAAAACAACCACAAAAATTGAAAATGTATCGATTATTCTAGTCTTCGGTTATTTTGTAATTTAATGATACTGGAAGAGAAACTCTTTTCAATAGCATTACGAAGTCTTAGCAGCATTCCTGCCTCCACTATCTTAATTTAGCGGTACTTGAATCCGTGACCCAATCTGCGGAAATCATTAAACCATTACTAAATGAACTAATTTAACTAAACATTCAAGTTATTTCTGCATTTGTAATTTATTTTCGTGAATTACTATTGTAAATATACGCAGCCTTAAAAATAGAAACCTGTATACATTCTATATATGTATGTACATATAATAGCTCTAAAATAGAAAGTAGTATAACTCTTGAACTTGAACATTCTACAAAACAATGCAATTAATGGAAAAGGGGATAGCTTTCCGTTTCTAAGTCTTAATATCACACACACCCGAACATGATGCTATTATCAATGGTTTACATCAAGTCCCTAATTCAAGGGCCACACTATGTTCTCAATGAAGTCCAAATAAGCTGAGACTCTGGTATATAGTCCGGGTATAGAGGAGGCGCAGCCAAAGCCAGTCGAAATCACGCCCACCACACGAAAACTTTTAGTACTCTCGTCGATGACCATGGTCAGTGGGCCGCCTGAATCACCTTGGCAGGCATCCTTCGTGAAGCCGGGGTCTCGTGCACAGAGCTGCGTCTTAACCACGCCACGATTCAATTGTCGCGTGAGTCCGAACTCCACGTAGCTGCTGTTGCAGTTGTCCAGCGGCTCAATCTGTAGTTGCGCCTTGAGCAGTATACCGGAACGCACACGTGCTGAAAAGTATTCGAAAGCAAATAAGATCCATATGATCCGCTAAGCACTGTCGTGTACTTACTTGTCGTGTTCACAGTGCCCCAGCCAGTGACGTATAGTCTGCTGTCCCTGGGCGGGTCGTCCGGATTCGCGTAAAGACACGTTGGGTAGACGTAGGTGCTGAACTTAGCTTCACGTTGCAGCTCCAACAGAGCGATGTCGTCGTACTTCCGTCTGCTGGAGTAGTTGTCGTGAATGTGCACCATCTACAAGATACACAGAGATTCAGAGACAGTGCTAAGAGACTCAGAGGTTGCAAAACCTAATTTCAGGACAAGAACTTTGTTGCTTTTCTATGTACAAGACACCATAAGTGCTTCCACAAGGTCGTTGAACACTTGCACTTCGAACACTTTACATTATCGAAGAATTTACACTGGATCTGAGACAAGCACAAACTACGAGTAGTACGAGACAAGCACAGTAGATATGAGACAAGTATAGACCACACAACTGAGATCGAAGATGTAAGACGTACAGTTAGTCGTGAAAAAATGACTGTTAGCATGATCGGTACCCAATATCGAAATTTATGTCAAGTGACAACCAAGTCAATCATAATACCACGTAGCATACAATCAGACAAGTAGAATATTTATTGTCTTATATAGCATTTAATACAATATGATAAGGACACATAACCATCCCATACTCACATACATATGTACATAACACACATAGAAGTACATACTAACTATATACAAAAACACAAAACAGTTGCAGCCCAAAGAAAGTAAATCCGAAAAATAAAACGTGAAACGTGAAGGTTCCATACGGAAATTGAACGAATTTTCATTTGTAACTCACTCTCTTAACCACTACCTACCTTAATCGGTATTTCCTGGCGATTTGGGATCTCGTCTGGGTCATCGAAGTCGGCCATGCCCAGGCGCACTATGGCCGGTGTCACATTGCGACTGTTCACGCAGTGGGCTGCTGTCAGGACGAACCTTTCGTGTATCAAAGTGCCGCCGCAGCGGAAGTCATAAGGACCGCCTTCTTCACCGATGGCGGAATATCCGATGGCTGCCATGTGCGGGTATTCACCAGGGGCAACCGGGGTGCCGTCTAAAATGTGAGGCGTCAAGAAAGGACTCAGATTCTGCTCGATGACACGACAGGCTGCAAAATACGAATTTTCGACTTAAAAAAGGAGTCATTATAATTTTACGAGACGTACCCGCTACAGCAGGTCGTTCGGAGCGGACGGCTGGAGATATTGATGTCCGCTTTGTAGTCGAGGTGGACGTGGTAGTGGGGGTAGTTGTGGGCCTGGTACGGGAGTTTGTGTTGGATGTAGCTCTGCTATTCAAATTGATAAAAATATTTAAAAAATTAAAATATTTGAATTTGAACAAATGTACTTTAATGTGCTCAGTAAATTTATAACTTGACTGTAATATGGACTACTATTTATAATGCAGCGACAAAAAATCAAACAGTGGGACCAACATTAATAGTCCCACAACCGAAATGTTATCTAGACACATATTGATATTTCATGTGCTGTATTTTACGTAACTAAATATTCTTATCAGATGCAAACTACAATATGAAGAAACTACAATAAAACTTATAAAGATTCATTGATATATTTTTACTGGAAATGTTTTCAAACTGAGTTGTGAATGATCTACTTTATGAGGGGTCAAACTACATCGTTATTATATACCATTACTTCTAATCACTACTCATTATATTAATAAAGCGAAAATAAAACATAAGAAGGAAAGGTATTAACCAAAAGCTAGGACAACCTTGGACGCGTAGGCGAAGCATTATTTGAGATGGACCACACCCATTGATCCTCGGCCGCCTTCCCAACGTTGTCGATGTTGTTGTCATTCACATCTGTCTGTGGATGAAATGAGAACTCAGAAGTTGTTGGCGGTGCTTTGTTCACCGGATTTAGCTCAGTGGGGAATACCAGGGCTTCCGATTTGACACCACTGTTGGTGAAGATTGGTTGGCTGAAGATTGTCTGAACTGCCTCAGTCGGTGCTGGATTTACAGCAAGAGTTTGTGGCCAAGTTAAAACAGCTGTAGGGTTCAAGATATTCTGATGAATGGCTTCATTATTCTGGTTATTCCATGTTGGATCAAGCAATCCCAAGTTTGGATCAGCACTTGGATAAATCATCGGATTTACATTTTCCACAAATATAATTGGCTGCTGTGATTGTTGCGACACCACTTCTACTTGGGCCTGATTCGGCCAAACTGTATTGTGATTTTCAACTGGAAACGTATTCAACACGGGAGCGCTTTGAGGACTCTGCCAGGTAGAATCCGAAAATTGATCCCCGGTGGCATCACCAAATGCGTTTCCGAAACTGTTTCTTCTGCGTCCATTGCCAAAACCAATTCCATTTCCTGTTCTGTCACCAAAGTTTTTTCCAGCACCATTTCCATTACCATTTCCCCTTCCTGGACCATTCACAAAACCATTACCAACATTACTTGCCCGCCCTTGTCCCCGACCTTGGCCCCTGCCGAAGCCGAATCCATTACCAGAACGATCATTTGCAACGTTGCTCTCTAAACCGTTTTCGAAACCATTTCCAATGCTGAATTTATCCCTAGGGCCACGTCCATTTCCGAATCCTCCTCCGCCCTCATTTCCTTGAAGTTGGACAAGGACATTTCCATTCCCTCCTGCAACTTGTTGATTACTGATCTGAGTTTGTTTCTGATTTTTCAGGGAGTTTGCTTCGGAATTCGTTTGCGACGATCCGCCATTCGGAGCGGGTTGCAAAAGCTTCGAAAAATCATAAAACTGGGAGTTATTATCTAATTCTTGATCGCCAACAACTAAAGGCTTCACTGTTGTTGTTTTAGTGTTCAATAAATGCAACCAAAAATCTGGCTTGGCTGTGGTTGTTGTTGTTGTTGTACTTGAATCTAATAAATGCAACCAAAAATCTGGTTTGGCTGTGGTTGTTGCTTCTTTCTCTGTTGTGTTTCGTGATTCCCAAACGTCACCGGATTTTGCGGTTCTAACCTCCCGAGAATTACTAAATCAAAAATAAAGCGTTAAAAAGAAAGCGATAGAGGAATGGAAGGAATTTGTTAGTTTAACAAGGACATTTGTTAGTACGAAAGATCGGCGGTTAGCATAAGGAAGTTACATAGATGCAGCGCTACTAGTTCTACTTCTATTTACAAACCACAACCACTTTCGATCACCTGCAGGCGAGTCGCGTGAAGGTCACTTACTCGAATATCCAAGGTGTGGTCGTCCGCGTTACCACCGCCTCCTCAGTCGGACAGCAAATGAGCTCGTCATTGCCCTTGAATCCACAACGTGTCGGGTCGTCTATGGATATTTGTCCCCTCCTCAATTCGTCAACCACTGATGAGCATTCTTGGAAGACTCGGCAAATGCCGGGTGAATTATCTGGCATATCACAAGCATCGAACTCTGCAAATTTATTGTGTAAATTTTCACCGTTTCATGTTCATGATAAAGCTTAAAAAAATTCTAATTAAAAACTGATTGACTAGAAAGAAAAATTATGACTATGGGCTTGCCCCCAAGACCCTGCACTCGTGCTGACTGCGACTGCCATGAAGTGAATCAGAACTGATAACCGAGCAAATAAAAAACAGTCCCTGGCTGCATACAAAAGTAGTAACGAGGCCATAATGTTTAAAATTAATCGAACATTTTATTATTATTTATTGTTGCATATTTATAAATTATAATTCATTCGACTCATGTCATCAGTTAATCATCAAGTTCATTGTTATTTACATTCAAGCAGACAATATTATTAGCAAACAAATGTATATACTGTGATATGAACTGTTATCGCCGAATTTTGCGATTGGGAGATCCTCGAATTGTATCGATTCTGATCGTCCCTCTCAATCTAAGGCGATTCTCAAAAGTTGTTTATATTATATGATTTTATTATTATTGATGTTTATATTTTTAAATGATGTACCATACTAAACAAATTACACTCCTTATTATTAAGGTCATTAGACAAACAACTCACGAGGAACCTATTTCCTCGAGGAACTCACTAGGAAAAGTTCATTTCTTATCCCTTATAAATAGTATTGAGGCAGTCATGATAACGGAAATTAGGACAGGGCCAGTGAAAGGTTGGACAACTCAACCCTCCACAATTGTTGAATAAAGGCAGTAATAGCGATATTTACTCGTATGTAGGTATGTACGTGTGGAATGTAAAACTTTATTAATTACATGATAAAAAAATTTACTTGTAAATATGAAAGAATTGCAATATCGTAATTATTACAAGCAATTATCGGTTTTTTATCAATTGTGGCGGCTCGCATGTTTATATTTATACTTATTTTTATTATAATTGGATGTATGTAATTTTATATATTGTACAATATAATTTTAATATTGTATAATTATACTCATTCGTCAGTATATAAATTCTACATGATACATTAAAGTTCTCTCAATAAGAAAAGCATCATATACGAGTAGTTCCACTATATTCCAAGATTTATAAAATATGGATCGCGACCTTCGAAATTTGCATACAATCACCTACTTACCAAAGCTTGAAGCTGCGCTGTAACAGAACAATGCTGCAGCATAGACGACGCTCACTAAACAAACCCGGATGTGGTCGTTATTTGTACGGAGGTTCAGTAACATTTCGGTTCGGTACGTCCTTGAGGGACGGTCAGTTTTCAAGCCGTCTGCTTCGAATACCAGTAAATCGTGGCAACTGAGTATTTTTAGTTTTGATACGTTATTTCAATGTGAATTTATAGTCTACACGCGACTTGCTCAGAACTGCTCCACACTTCTTTCAAGTAGCAAATGAAGGTTCTGTCAATTGAACTACTACTCGTACTAAGTAACTTGCTTATATAATCTTGAACTTGAACGGGAGATGATGACAAATCGAGTGGGAATCAATCATTGCATGCACTCAAACAAGTTTGTTGGTTGCGCTCGTATTTTTGTCAAATTCAGTATTTAATGAAACTCCTTCCACTAACTAAACATTAAGTCACTAAAGTTAAGGTGAAATTTGAAGGATGATTTTTTATTTGATGATATTTGAAAACGAGCGTAACTTTCGGACCACCAATGGGTCAAACCACAGAATTCTGAGATATTTCTTTATTTGTTTTTTTTAAATATTATAATAGTAATGAGTTAGTAGCGTTAAATTCTACTGTTTCTAAGTGTTCTAACTGTTCTAAGAACTTCTTGCTTTGTTTGGGATTTTTCTTGGGTTGCATATATACATATACTATATATGTATATGTATCTTGCTGTATATTCCTTAATTTCTATTCTTGTTGATAGTTATTAGCATTTGATTAAAACACAGTTCTGGAAATATATTTATACAGCGCAAGGTTTCCGAAATAACAACATCGTCATCGTCACTGAAAGAGTCTTCACACCCGAGAACAAGTTTCGACTGATCTTTTTTCACTTGCCGCACAGATTTTATTCACGGAATTTCGAGATTCAATCAGCACGAACTCCATCCGAACACGAGATTCCAGCAACTGATCAGCACAGCTCGGAATTGAAATCCGCTGACCAGCGACTGATGCGAGGAGATGTTTTACAGGGGCTTTTTCGCTCGCTCACTTGGTGGCTATATGCTTTTATTGGCAGTGCGATCTTTTGACTTTTTTACTTGCTGTAAAATGCAGTACAGACATGCACGCGAATTAGTGTTCTCCTGTGCATGCGACGTCGGCCAAGTTTACGGCAATGAAAGCAATTAAAAGTCCGTTATAAATAAAAATGCTGCGAATAACCGAGATCAATCTACAAGTCTGAAGTGTATCTATTCTATTGCCCAGTGCTGCTCTTGGGGCTCATAAATCAGACCCATCAGCTACACAACGAAACTAACATTTTTCATTACAATCGCTCATCGCTGCTCTGCAAAGAGATGTAAAGCGCTGTAAAGTCCCCTTTGTAAGTGATTGAACTTTATTTTGAGTTAAATAAACTTTCCACATTTTTGGTATTTCCCCAAAAATGACTGAGATGTTAAACACAGTCTGTGGAAAGCTCAAATGATGACTAAAGTGTTTCAACTTCGGTTTAAAGAAACCATCTACAATAGACAATTATACTATACAATAGAATATCGGGACGATTCATTACCTTTTGGAATTTTTATATATTTAATTTTTTCCACACCTTTAATTGAAATTCTAAATCATTTCTAGAAGTTGATATCGGATACCGTCGTTGGATTTGTTTTTAGCCAGATTTTGTGGGGTTTTGATTACTCCTCTTTTTTGTTTACAGTTTCAGGCTTAATATACTATGTTACTCAAGAAGAATAAATGCTTTCTTTTAAGAAACTAACACGTCAGTACCTTGTAATTAATTACTACGGGAACGATACCAGAACCGGTTACTCTCAAGTATGTATGTATGTTGTTAATTTACAATTGCCATGTAAACACATACATGGAGTCATTTGCCTTTACATACACGCAGATGCACATTCATTTCCCTTTGACAGTTCACAAAGCATATTTAAATTAACTGCATTTTATTAACTCGAGGTAAGTTAGAGACAAGATAGATCGATTTTGAAATGTAAATCCAACGATTCCATGAAAAATAAAACCAGAAAGACTTCTTCTGCCTGATTATTATTAAACAATTCCACAATTAAATTCACGAAAGTATTGAGAATAGTTTTATTTACAGTGTAAAATACAATTCTGATGTACATTAACTGCACTCTTGTCTAAAGCCGACGATTATTACTTCTGGAGATATTAATATTTTAGTACGCGTCTTAATACTTTTATAGTATTTTTACTTTTATATTTTTATTGTTTTCCGTTCTACTCCATTTATTCACAACTTGTTAACAACACTTGTCTCTGCCATCGATTGAAAGCAACAGTTTCGTAAGGTTAACAAGTTAAGGTTATCAACGAAATAAAAAGTGTTCGGTACTTCATCCAAAAAATTAAATATTTAATTTCATATTATAAGAGTAACAGAAGCCAAACCAAGCTTGGGGGAAAAACATAAACTCGCCGTAACGACTGAATGGACATGCCTTCTGGGAAAATATGGATGTATGTATATTTTATTATTTAAATAAAGAGTAAATTGTCATCATTCAGTAAGAACTCCCAAATAGTTCCTAGAAAAAAGTATTGTACGTTTTTTTAATATCACAAATTATTTACAAATGTTTGGCCTTTTAACTTTTAGAAACAAATTATCACTTCTGAACGTTGTTGCTCTCGTTGCTCAAATCGTTAATTTTTAATCATAGCAATACTTTGTTAAAAACGATATTCAGCACTTCATTGCTCTTGCCGATGAAATGTTCAGTTATTAAAATCAGATTTGCCACACTTGTGTTTTCTAATAAGAAAAATGTTTTCCTTTGTATGTATTTGTATTTTTCACAAAGCAAACGTGATCACTTTGTATTTGTCTAGTTTTATATGTACACTCATCATCTATTAATTATCTCTAATAAATACTAGTTATTAATTCCTTATACTATTATATTTTGCTTAATGGGGCATCACCGGCATACAAAAGATGTTTGCGAAACTCTGTTGTTTCCCTGTTAATAGCAAAGATGTTATCTAAACATTTTGAATCGAAAGATTGAGAGCGTATATTTCATAGAAAATTGTATTACTATGTTAGTTGTTTTTATACCGGAAAATAGTTTTCCGTGTATCAATTTGTTCTACGTTGGATGTAATTTAAAATGGCAGAACTTAAAAACAATTAAAGCATATCCGATATACCACCGTGGGAGTATGTAAGTCATATCTTTTTGTTGTAGCTCACAGAAGAGGCTCGGAAGGAATAAAAGAGCATGCATATTTTCTTCTTTAACATCACCTTACGTTCCGACCCTTCATCTGTCAGTCACGTTTAAAAAAAATCCAACCAAATATTTCACTATGTCCATGAATAATTTCCTTGCATACCATCAGGGGTGGTACCTTGGTTACCCTATTCGAACCTAGTTTAGTACGATGAACACAACATTGCGGCGAACGTTATTAATTACTCATACAGATTAGGGCACCTCGAACATAATTCAATAGTTGCCCATACTGACATCCTGAAGCTCAAAATGGTGGTTGGCCCTTTTCTCTTATGGAAGGAGGATGGTTTGGTTTGCAATAAAAACTTGCTTCTACGTGCAACAGGTGTTTATCGTTTCCTGTGGAAAGGTTCTGCAGCCAGAATGCGCTCATGACACTGCACACTTAAAGAGGAAGAAGTCGTGGCTGTAGTTTCAGTTAAACTTTTTATGAATTTAATTTAAAAAAATTAAAACTCACAATAAGGGGTGTTTGTAGGTCTGAAGCTAGCCTCTTATTATGTGCCTTTCTAGAATTATTTGAAGCACAAACCAATTTGAACAACAACACAGACTCAACAACAACAACACAGACTCCCTTCGTTGTAAAATAATCTGTCAAAAACCATTTTTAACTACGAAACAATAAAATGGGTTTATGAATAACAGATTTTAAAAATGCTTTTATAAGTTTTAACGCCGTTTGGGTTTTTTTATCAAGACCCTTAGAATGTCGCCAGTCGACGATTTTACAAATAATCTATTGCACGATAAGGTATCGTTAACAGTGATTTGCGCCTCGCAGAATGTCTAAATAAAAACTTCCGTCCGATAGCGGAATCAACTGCGTAGCTTCGTAGATACAACCGAAATAATAAAAATGCTTGGATCTTTTTCCAAATGTGGTCGTTCACCTGAAAGGCCCGTTTCTAAAATTTTCATATTATTAAACAAACAATGTGGAAGCGTTTCGATCGTTTTTTCAATGAATTTGTGCCAGGAATACATATATATTTTTACAAATCTAAGAAGCATAATGAGCATATCCTAAATTTATAGCCGGTTAATCACAGTTTTTTTCATTTTCACATATTTACAGTGTGTGTTGTTAACACTGAAATAATTCTCATTCGAACGTTAATTAGTATCCGTACATGAAAATCTGGTATGTGAAGTGCTGGGTCTGGTTGCAGACCAGCAACATGTCCGCGAAACTGTGATCGATGCCGCCGCCGAAGAAGTAGGTGTCAGCCAACTGGGATGTGAGATCGATGAAGATCTCCACGAATGTGAGAATCACCCCGCTCTCGTTCCTAGCTGGATATTTCAGCTCCACCTCGATGTCTTCAGCCCTTGTAAATTGTGTTTTATCAAGAAAATTCAATACGAGACGATCACCTGCGGAATGATAAAGACATTAAACGATTCTATCACAGAAATCAATATTTCCTCTTGAAACCGAACTTCGCGTTTGAGTATTTAGAACCTGATTTAACTTTCTTGTACAAGACTGCTATAAAGAGCTCAATTTCGCTGTGCAATTATTAATGGTGCCCTTACATGAACCCACTTGACCGAACTCGTGGTAAACAGACTCATTTTAAAACAACTCAACAATCGTTTGGCGTTCTTTGGCATTGTCCGATGGACACAACTTGCAATGGTACTCACCGCTAAAACGCTCGCCAGAGGAGAAGACAAAGTTTCCCTTCACATGGCGTTCTTTTTTAAAAGCTACCAGCTCGACGTCGGGATGTAACCGGGAGAAGCGTGTTTCGTTGGTCACAACCACGATTTCGGTGTAGTTAAGATCGACAGCCAGACAAACGCGGGACGCGATCAGTACGAGCAGAGATGACACCAAGAACTTGGCCACCAGACACATGTTTCAACGATTTGAGTTTCTGGAGTTTCTTAATTTACGAATCGCAAGCGTACTTTCGAACACTGTCGCACGACCAAGTGACGTACGCGGACGTTACTTTGGTATTTTATAGGGCTACGCTGTTTGTATCACCAACAATCTGCAAACCTTTGCTTAGAATAATTTTGCATTTACACCAAACAGTACTGGATACCGCTTTCTCATCCACAGCGGATCTTATCTCTGAGGTGCAGTGCTTCGAAGGCAAAAGCTCTCTCCGATTAATCTGGATTTTGAGATACGAATAAAACGGTTTTCTGCCTTTATCGTTCGCACGATAAGATTGCTTTGTGTAGTGTGTCTTGAAAAGCAGAGTTGTTTGTTTTCGGCTAAAATTGTGCGAAGCTTTCATGCTGATCGGTGGAATATTAGGGTTGGTGACCACTGAGAAATAAAATCAGGTCCCGTTATCTTCTTCCCCATCAGAAACCAATTAAAACTTATTATAGCCACTAGTCCATCATATAACATGCTAGTTCGGCTGTTGCTGTCTCGGGCTCGCTGAAATATCTAAAAATATCCTTTTATGGGCTCAAGCTGCTACGGGTTTAGTGCGTGCGTAGTGTACTTCAATAGATTATCTCGGCCTATTTCTGGTTTCGACTCTGCTGATATGGATCGGCGATATGGTAAACAAACGAGTACGGATACAGACAACCAACTACCAAACGGTACAGTAGGACACTGTGCATAATTTAGTGAGACTAAAATTTAAGTTTTTTACTACTACATGAGAGCCTTCTTATGCACTTGAACGGGTAAAGGAATTTAATAGTTAACAAAACATTGAGAAACCTTTCGGAGCCACAAAAGAAATCGGGTATACTTTCTGCTCCAGGTTTCTAAGCACAAACCTCTTCATGTCCATCAGTTTGCGATTGAAATTAGATTCTAATCATTTAAGATGACTAGATTTCATCAACAAAAATGCAATAATCTACTCTATCAAAGTCGCCAACGTGTAACAATATATACCAATGTGTGTATTGATGGGACATGGAACGGTATTTAATTTCAACAGTGCAACAGATACAAGCCAAACAACGGCGGGTTGAGCCATTTACTTGACGATAATATTGAAACAGCTCGGTTATCAGCACTTGTGTGTTCTGGGAGCGGGCCATTTTACGACCATTGACGTCATTGGGCACGTTCGATCAATTGTTCAATTAAAATAAATACACATAGAAAATATTTACTAGAATTTATTATTATCTAAAAATGTGACACATTCGCTATGGCTGATGGTGGACATCCAATCTCTCGCCGTGATTTTGGACATTCTGCCTTCTGGTGCCAAATCGTGTTTTGACAGATAAAGAAATAATTTGGTGCCAAATCACCAAATCTGTGTAACCAGATGACGCCTGATTTCGTACACAACAAGGAAACACTGATGATCTTCAGCGTTCGGAAAACGTTTCTTTTCTTATCGCTCAATTCATATCCCTCATTAAAGATAATAATATCTCCATCCTCATTGATGAATATGTATCTGCTTTCATTCAAGTACAAAAGAATAAATATCGCTCACGTTCAAATATAATAATTTCGATCTTTCCAACATAAATCTTTTATCAGTCGTAATGAAAGAATCTTATCTACAAATATTACTACAAATCATACAAAAAATTAGATCTTTTTTACTGTTGAACTCATCATATTGATGATTAGAACCAACGAAACATCTTTCGTCTCATTGAACTTCGATCAAACCAATCACGGAGATAAACGGCGAATTCTCTCTCGGAAACTTTCAAACTACTCGTGTGTTGTACCCCATGAATCAGCACGGGCTACATATTTCATTATACAAATACATACAAATATATAAATGCAATCTCCCTGCAGTAAAATCTTCTAGTTCTTAACTGTAGAATAAGTAGTTCTTTTCGAACCAGTAGTAACCCTCACTGCATCTTATTTTAACGGAACGAACTGTCGCTTTTCACGTGGCGGTGTCCTAGGAGGTGGCAATTGACCCGCTTTGCATTACATTAGAACCAGTTAAAAGATAGTTCACAAATGACTCTTCTATACTAGTGCAAAAAGCACTAGAATATTTAGAGTGCTTTATGAACTATCTTTTAATTAGTTCATAACTATTCTAGTACATAATAAGAACAAAGTGATTTTTCATTGAATTTTGCTTTCACTTATATTTATTGTTTGTTACATATAGCAAGTTAAAACGTTTTTTTTATTCATTCTTCTTTTCGATGCATATGTTTTTAAAAATTCTCTTTTTTTGTCGCTGTATCGGCTTTCTCAGTTGAGTTCCCGGTGGCTCCAACACCGGTAAAGTTGAAATAGAATCTGCAAATTTGAGAACTTTGCAAGAATTTATTCCATTGTATTGTATTGTAAATTTTACCTAGTAGTGCACTATACAAATTTTTAAAATCCTTTAACCTTTTTTCCCGTGCGTCCCATCAATATTAAAGTTTAAGAATACGTCCTCACTTAAAACATTTCTCAAATTTTTTGTGAGGCACTGGCGTAGAAGGGTGGTTATAGTGGATACCTTAAACGGTATGATGTAATGAGCAATTCAGAGACTATTAAAATTCAAAAAACCCACATTTATACTGCGATTAACTGGAATTATTTTGCCATCCACATGTTGCAGGTTTTCAACATTTACGGGAAACATTGAAACCACTGCACCTGACGAAGACTCCTAGCGAATCAAATTTCCTAGTAAAACTTTTTGCTCTGCAAGGGCTGCCATAATTGCAGAATTATTTGCATAATGGTTTTCTGAAAATAATTTACCTTTACATAGTATAATGTATTGTAGAGCTGATTACCTACGTTCACATTTTTCAATCCTGTTGCTGATATTATCCAATTGTCTTGAATTTCGGCGCAGTTTTTGCAATTGTGTTTTTTCTCATCTGAAAATCAAAAAGGGTAGTTATGTAGTATATTATTGTAAAACGAAATGTATGCCATTAGAATATATGTAGATCTTTTGATCAATAAAAAAGTCAAATATTAATTTTTCTTGAAGGCTTTTACTCACATTCTGTACGAAGGCTACTCGCTGCACCAACATTCAATCGCTTCATTTTAAATGTAATTCGATTTTTTTCTGAAACGTAGACTGTACTAGAAAGCGTTAAATGCTTTTTAGGCTGAACCGCACAGTTCCCAGAATTGTCGGTGTAATGCGTTACAAGCGGTAAATTGTTCTCAGTAGCCTTTTCAACATTTTTATGTTTAAAACCCTTTGGAGTTTTATTCTCCTTTTTATGGAGCGTTTACTCATGGGTATATGCTTAATAAAATATACAATAAATATGCTCTCTTTTACTTACTTTGTTAAAATAAAATTTTCCGCAGCACAAAAAGTCCCTTTGCTTCTGCGAACGATTTGCAACTAACTTCGTTTCTTCTAGCGACCCATCGCACGAAGTTATTTTATATACAATTTGCACAAAACGGTAAATTTCAATATCGACTGACTCCCAGCCGCATTACTTTGGAACTAGTAAATATCCAGTTCCGAATATACTTACAAATAATCACTTTAGCTGCATTACATTGCAACTAGGGTTATTATGGTTCCAGTTGCACTAGTAGCAAACTATTTCTTTTTGGAACTAGTTGCGATTTTTACTGCAGGGCTATTATACATATTACATGAATAAAAATGTCTCTGAAGTTTCTATCCTTCAATCTCTTTAAAGTAACAGAAACTTTCTCTTTCAAATTCTTTTAATTTATTTAGTTATTTTTACAGATAATGATAATTTTTCTATTAAAAAGGAAAACATTTTGCTGTTACAAATAAATTGCTAACAGTTATATTAGTTAGCCATATTAGAAGATTAACTGAGACCCTTATTGTTGCATTTTCTCAATTTAACCCATAGAATTGCGCCCTATAAGTGAATGTAGTGGTCTGTTTGGCTTCCAAGACAATCGAAATGGAGCGGCGTCCAATACCACCCGCTGCAACAAAAGCATTACCATTGTCAATATCCTGTTGGCATTCAATTTGCACGAAAGTAATGACGGCGCTTGCCTCTGAGCTTGAGTCAGGGTACTTGATCTCAACGACGACGTCTTTCGCTGCAGGATAGGCAAAGGCGTCAAATTTTTCCGCTACAAGATGATCTCCTGGAAAAGTATTAATTTGCATTTTTAAACAAAAAATTATTAAACAAAAAACGTTCATAATATTTTAGATAACTTAAAGGTACATGAAAATACAACTATTTTATGAATTATATTCTTTTACAATAAGTTACAAAAGTAAATCATGTATGACATTTTGTAAAATTCAAAACCAGTCGTTTAGTCTTTAAAGCGTGTGCTCACCTGCGACATGGCCTCCTAACTTATAGATAACCGACAAACTACTCCTTGCCCTATGTTGATCCTTGGACATGCGCACCAGCTCCACACCCGGATGCTTCTTGGCAAAATCACGAATATCCTCCACCACGATGATGTCGTGTTGCGGAGTTTGTGTGCTATCCACAGACCGGCCATCAGCCATATTAACGGAAAATAAGGGCAACATGAACAAGAACGCAGTGAAAACCGAACGCAAGTTATTCATTTTGAAATTCTACTTGATGTTTTACGCTTCTACCAACGCGAAGTGTGCTTTCTTAACGGAAATCTTAAGTGCAAGCATTTAGGGGCGTAAGGCTTTATTTATACTGTCCGGCGAAGTATTTGAACCACTATCACTGGCGATATAAATAATAACTACACATGCAGGAGTTTCGTATAACTGATAACACGGTTCTCATCAATTATAATAACAAAAATTATAATTTTATTACGTTTTTTGCGAGCACTGACAGACAGGTCCAAACAAATTCCAGCACTTACAATACCATCAAAATATGTTCGAGAAAAGTAATCTTTTCAATTAAATCGTACACGATAAACAATTAATTAATTTGTGCAAGTTGTGTGGGCGGGGGAGCTTTCCTGTACCTGAGTACCTGCTTCTCACCAAGTGGCTATCACTCGCAAGAATTGATGACTGCTTGTGATTCATTACTTTATTATCCATTCCGATAACAGTAATAAGAATATATACATACATATATGTGTGGTCGTTTAAAGAGCTGGCGCAGAGGGTGCTGCGGCCCTGGGCCTCCTAATATTAGTTTCTCAGCTTTGTAACAGTAACAGTAATATAAGTTGATTCTAAGTTGCGACTTTTAAAACCTCTTGTGCTCCGGGCCTCGCATTGGCTCTGAAAGACATTCATTCATACATTTAAATTATATTATATACATACTAGAGAAACAACTGAGCCCAGTACTAACTCGTAATGACTCATATGGATTCACATCTAAAGCTCTTGATTTTTTTCATGAGTCCAATCTGAATCAGTGAGCGACCAGAACAAAAAACACATGTTTCTTTTACACAAATATATCAGACTCTTATATTTCTTATACTTTCAGTTTAACATACAATGACTCCTTTTAGTCATTCACATTACGCATAAAAGCTATTCATCAAAACACTTAGCAACTAATATTGTTTTATTTTATAAATGTTCACTTTTCAATCAAATTGCTTTTATAAAACTGTTCCATGGTTGGTTACTTTTAAATTGTTCTTATAAAATGTTCATTCAACAACATACATACGTATAATGTACTCGTATATACAAACATATGTCAATTAAGATATCTGTGATAGAAATATAGTTAAAATTTCTGAGTAAAAATGTTAAAAATAGTTTTTTTTTCTTTTATCGATCACAAAATTTATATACATACGAGTGTAAACAAGTAAACTAAATATTAATTAAAATATTTTGCCAGAAGATTAAACTTAAAAAGAATAAAACTAGGTTTACACTGTAGATTAACTCACATAAAATTTAGCTAATCTCTTCATTTAGTCAATCCCGTTTAAATCGTGATTTATTTTGTAATTTCGTTGTAAAGATTACTGACGAGATTAAATTATAATCTAGGCAGTGAAGAGATTCATTTTTGTATGCGTAATCAAGGATTTCGTTAATCTCGAGTTAACCTCACGGTGTAAACTTAGCATAAGGAGAAATACTTGTTTGGAAGCGATTATACCAAAGATTACAAAACTAGATATCAAATGTATATGTATCACTGAACCAGTTTAGTTCGATGTTCAAAGCAATAAAACTGAGAAACAACTGATGGAATAGGTATTTTTTCATATAAAAATACGGAAATTAGAATGTTCTATTTAACATTCGGCAATAATCAACTACTAAATACTATAGATACTATTCTCTTCACTTGAAACCCCTGTTATTGCTTTCTACGTACTCGCACTGCAGTTCCACGATCTAACGCACTGCATGTTCCAGCTCCTACCAATTGGGTTTGACCTCCTTGAACTTGAATTGTTGGTAGCCATCGTTAACGTCGCAATGTGATAGAAAAAGCTGCTGTGTGGTTGGATGCAGCGCCATGCATTTCTTATGAACACGATGCAGCAAGTGTTTTGTTTCGTCGTTGTACTGCCAGGGTCCGTCTACTGTGCCTAGGCGACACACAGCCAACTTTATGCCCTGACGGTCCGCCTCAATGCATCGTTCACCAACACCCAACTGCCCAGCAGCGTTCAAGCGTACCAACTGATTATTGCCTACGCCATGACAGTGCGAAAGACCCATAATGGCTGGCGGTTGTAGGCCCATCGAATCCAGACAATTTTCTGTAGCTACAGAGCGCAATTCACCCCAGTGTAAATTCGCCGGCAAAGCTGGGAACTTGTCATAAACATCGTAGGCAACATTGTCCATAAACCATTGGAAGGATTTGCAATTGAGGCGTTTCTTAAGCGCCAATTGAGCGGTGATGTCACCCATATCTAAGTAGCGTGCTAATGGCTCGCGTGTATAGAAGTATTCCTTGTGAGTTTCGTCGAACCAAGTCTCGATGACGCGTTTGTAGTTGATCGTTATCAGAGGGCCCTTGTTTTTCTGCGCCAATTTGCCAAAATTATAGGGCATAAAACCACGATAAACGTGTCCCACATGCGAACAAGGCACCCACTCAATGCTACCTCCACATTGCCAAATTTTGAAACTCAACTCGAAGTTTTCGCCACCCCACACCAATAATCCCGGATCGTAGGCACCGAGCTCCAAGAAGTATTCCCGGTTGATCGCAAAGAGACCACCTGCGTGCGTTGGACTGCGGTAGGGTTCAGAATTGTGAGCGCGCCGTTTCTGTTCGCGTTTAGGTACCTCGTTTTCCTTGTACAACATACCCCATTCAAAGATACCACGGTAGTGATTCTCGTTGCCATAAACCGGACGATATTCAAAGTTCTTGTGGTCGATGCCGTCAATCACGGGCACCGTCATTACAGTGCGATCGCGGTAGATAGGCGCTAACAGCGGAGGCAACCAATTTACGTTGACCTCACAGTGAGCATCCAAGAAAACTATAATTTCACCTGCAAAGAAGATCGGAATAGTTTATTCAATACTGGTAAAAAATTAGTTTTGTTTACCAGTAGCCTCTTTAGCACCGCGGGACCGAGTACGTATTAAACCTTCACGTTCGGTATTGCGTATGAGTTTCACCAAACCATCGAACTGTTTCAAATAGTCTTCCAGTTTGTCTTTCAAGTCAGACTTGTCGGAATAATCGTCCACTAGCAAAATTTCATGCAATATATGTTTCGGCGAACGATCGATTACTGAGTGTACAGTGCGCATAAGCACCGAAAACCCTTCGTTGTGGAAGACAATGATGACTGACGTCTTGCCCAAATCATATGGATAATCCCAGTGTTTGCATTCCTCCAGACGTGTATCGCGCACCGACCGGTGCATGGATATTTCATCGGAACATGCGATATTCATGCCATATTCCATCTCAGACTCATCGGCCAGATTCTTTTTCTCAGATGAAAGTATATGGGATTCACCATTTTCACCCGGCCCAGTACGTCGTGAAACGTTTTGCGGTTCAAAATTACCAAAGCCTGTTTATGCAGAGAATGTGAAAATTAAATAAATAACTTTGTGTAAGTAGATAAGAGCTCACTACCACAAAATATGACAACTTTTTTAAAGATTATAAACTTGTAACAAATACGAGTTCTACAAAACCAAAGCACATCATACAAAAACAAACCTTCCACCAGTTTTGGCACCTCTTTTGGTCGACCTTCGAGCCTACGACGACGTCCGAATTTCGAGTGAAGTCCGTCTTTCTCCTTTTTAATGCTATTACTCCAAGTGGTTAATAGATACAGCAATGGAACAATCACCAAGCAACACAGTGCCAATCGCATGAGCCGCCGTCCACCAAGCAGGTTTGTGATACGCATTCTAAAAACGTTTCAAAATTAATGACAATTCAATGAATTTCTATGGATTTTAGCCACTTCTTTGCCAGTTAAATTTTGTTGACGTGTACGGAATGAAGCGCGTTAACTGCAAGCAGGAAGACTCACCGACCAAATCAACAAGCAAACAAAAAGACAAGAGATCGGCATATTCTTTTATGGATTCTTGTACTCTTTAAATTCTTCTTACCTCACTTTTCGTGTTTTCAACGCTTTTGAGATTACTTTGCTTAAACCCAAGAATGAAACAATATTGCGCAACGCACCGGTCCGTTATATTTTGTTTGACAATGACATCAAATGACGTCATAGGTGCCTGGTTCTACCCACTAACTGCTGTAACTATAATGTTAATGGAAATGTTTGTGAATGCAAAAAAGTGGCATAAATGCAGAATAGCTGCCAAGCTCAGATTTTGTTCATCTTTTTTTTACCGTTAGATAGGGCCATCAGGAACGGAAGTGGCTGGTTTTTATCGGGGGCTGGTCAGCCATCTTGGATTTATGACCGTTTGAAGGTCAAATAAATGGTACTAATAAAAGGCACTTATTTCATAAACTAAGTAAGCTAACGCAACAAACGAAGGACTGTTGGAAAGGTATTTTTAATACCTTTCATTTATGTAATACACATTTTTGTCCATAACATGGCTGTGAAGGAATTATATTGATTTTTGGAAAAATGTGACAAGTTGACCTTGAAACAACAATTTATTTCTTCCAAACGGACACATTAAGGTATAAAACAAATTACAGTTATGGAAAGCTTGTTCTTTTACTTTTAAAATGGTATATTATATGTTATACTTACTATTGTATTACATTACTTTAGCTTTACTTTTCTCTAAACAAACAAGTGCAAACTCAGAAAAATATTTGAAATTAAAAAATTGTTATGAAAAATCGCGCGATTTTTTTGCCTGCGGCGCTCTAACTTAACAACAAAATTTCACGCGATTTTTTATCAAAATTTTTTAATTTCAAATGTTTTCCATTAGAGCGGCACAGGCCGCTGTAATTTGTAATTGAAATTTTGAAAGGTTTTTCGATGAAATATAATATAATATAAATGGTAGATTTTTTTAATACCTCTATAACGGTACTTACACTAATCGGATATATCTTACTGTTTAGGAGATATGGGCTCTGAAATTTCAAAATTCAAACGGTTATAACACCGAAACCGGAAGTGAGCAAGATTTGTTGTTGTTGTAACCACCGCCAAAAACAACAACACCAACAGCAACAACAACAACAACAGGATTGGAGCTCCCCTGCCGATCTCGATTTATGCCTTCATGGTACTCGAAAACCATTCTCACAGCCGCAAAAACAGTGGTAGTGTGATCTCTAACTGCGCAAAAGGAAAAGTCAACAATAAATGTTCATTCACAACAAGTTGCGTGATAGTGTGACCGCTTGAAGTTGTTCGGAATATACTACTTTTTAAATGCATCCTTTCAACCATTTTATTTGACAGCACGAAAAAACCGGTTCAAAAAGACAATTTCTCAAACCGGTCTTGATCGACAAGGCATTATTTTTAATATTTTTTAAACTTGAGGAAGGACGAATTCCTCAAGAGCATTTGTGATAGGAGAATCACATGGATTTGCACAAAACACAGAAATGTTCACATTTACCAAGAGTTTCGCGCGTTAATGAAAAAATTGTAGAGTACTACACGAAATTCGGTCAGGATCGTGATTTGGAAAGATTTATGCGTTTACATTCCCCCAACAATAGTAACAGCCGCAGTTTCAGCGGAACCTCCTCAAGGAGCAGCTGTGAGATCTTCAGTGGCGAGAAAGGTCAGAGCAAAGCTATGCGGAGGCTTTTCATGTCAAAAAATGCAGAACGCGACAATGAAAGTGAAAAGAGCACAAGTTTAATCTGTGGTACTGAAAGGGTGACTGAGACGGATCAGAAGGTTGAGTGTGTAATACCAATTATTTTAGAGGATCATGAAGAGCGTGATGCTAAAACAAACGTAGGACGTGAAATATTGTTTTGAAACGTATTAATTTGTTCCTCTTTCTAGACTGAGAGCACTTCGCAGGATGATAGTCTAGATACACCAAGGAAACCCCAGCGAACCCAAACAAACGCTGTGAAAACCCCAGATTCTATCGCTAAAACGCACAAACGGTTAGAATGGGACTCGCTTGGAGACGTTGGTTACATAAAGTCAATGTCAACCACCAACATCAGCGTCTTGGAGCGTTCCATATTACGAGAGTTCTTTCAGGAAACTTCAACTACGTCTACCTCAAATAAAACTGCAACAAACGCATCTGAGGGTGATTTGCAGCAGAAATTAAAACAAGAATTATTTTTGGATGACGACAAATACAGAAAAAACGATTCAGTTGAAGCCAAAGCGGCACCTTTGGCTTCAAGTACACTCCTAGAAACAAACAAGAGGCTGAATGCCCATGGTGCTCGCCCCAAGTATACTACCACGGTGACAACTACATCAAATGCGCCGCAGCGGCAAGAACAATACGTGCAGACTTCAATAGAAACGCCTCCATCAACGGAATCTAGAGAAGTGCAAGTTAACATGACATTCTCCCACTCAACGGACGGAAGCTCAGCGACGCGCAGCAGCTTAGAGTATACTTTCTTGCCTTTTTCAAGCAATGAAGAAATCGACGGTGTTGTAGGTCGAGCTTCGCGTGCGCACAAGAAATCTTTCACTGCAGGTATCAAGGATATAATATCCCAACGTCGAGCGCTGGCCGATAGGAACAATCACAATGCTGCGCCGAATAATAGTTTAACAAATGTTTTTGAAATGTCAGAGAGTTTGGTGAAGGCTCTGACTGAGGACAAAGAGAACACTCTGAAATTGCCTCAGTTAGATTTAGGTATTCAACTGCTTTGTTCACTTATTGATGCCAAGAGCTTGAGTCGCAAGGAGAAGAAGCAATTAGTGCGTGATATAGTGAAGCGCATAACGCAGCTTGGAATCGATGTGTGCGAGATCAGCGAAACGGACTCCTCAAGTCTCAATCCGACTGAACGCACAAACAACACGGCAAACGCAAGCGGGTTAATAGAGCGGAATACTTTCACAAAACCTGAAAGAAAAGCTACAGAAAACACAAATAACCAAGTACCAGAAGAGAAACCTGCGCCTCGTGATCAAAATAGTAATTCGTCGAGCAACTATAAAGACGAGAAGGTGCTAAACGTAGAAGGTAAGCGACAGGCCGAGTTAGATAATGTCACTCAGTCACAATCAATAAGCTGCTCAAAAATTTAAATCCTTTTGCTTAACATTTTAGTATACGCGGTAAATTCGATTCCAACAACAGCAAATGCTTTGCAAAAGCAAACAGAAAAATTGACAAAATCGGAAACGGGCCCGAAAACACAATCTGACAAAGTTAATAATTTCCTAACTGATCCCAAATCATCAACAAAAACAGATATAAAACAGATAAGAAAAACTAGCAGCTCCTCTTCAGATGCAGTCATTGAAAAGGCGAGCAACGACGAAACTAGCTCCAACGCTTCTGACGCAACCATGAATGAATGGCTGAATCCGCTGACACAATCGGAAATTGAATATGAGCAAAAAAAGCGCGAATTAGCAGAACAACTGGAACGGGAGAAGCGACGCCAAAAGCAAAAGCTGGGCGAACCAGACAAGGAGCGAGAGGTGCAGCTGAATTGGATCGATACAGAAATTCAACGCTTAGAGAGTTTAAAAAATTTATTGCTGAAGGAAGACGTTGGAGGAAGAGGTCGAAGCAAGGATGGTAGCATTGGAAAACTATATGACAGAAGTAAGTTAGAAGTCATTAATGAGCAAAGTGAGGATAAACTATATGACCAAGTCTACTCGGAACCGGAAAAATTAGAAGAGAAATCATCCACCCCACTTAGCAGCAAAAGCGCTGAACATTTGGTGCAGGAAATCGAGGTCATCATCGAGGAGTCCAATGAAGACGAAGTAAATTTTCAAACTAATCTCAAACGCCTTAAAGAAAGAAAACGAGAAACCCAAATTCTTTATGACAATCCCAATTTAGAACAGGGATTAATAGCAGCACCATCTGGAAAGCCTTGCTTTAGAACTATGAAAGAAACGGTTACAACCCACGAAGATCAGGTGATACCAATCGAGCCCACAGAGACAGGTATAAAATAAAGCATTGCTATTTAGTATAATTTATTAAGAAATCATCATTTTCAGTACACGCAACACAACGTTTAAAAATCGATACCCCGCTCAGCAGCAACGGAAGTGAAAGCGTCTGCTCATTTGTGCAGCAACGCAAACGCCAGTTTATGGAACATTATAACAACAAAAAGAAAAGCACATACGAAGCACTGCGACAACAGAAGAAACAACCACAAATATCGTCACAATATAAAGCCAATGCATCGACCGAAGCAACCGAAGCAACAAAAGGACACTACTCTGTGCCAAATTCAGTCCAGCCTGATTCTGACACTCCACATGCGCAGGAACACCACTCTAACTGTCACCAATACAAACAACAAAATCGGCGTTATTGGCAACATCACCGCTTTCCAGACACTGCAATGGATCCTGGTCATTCGCCACCAAGAACATATTCCACAACACGTGTTAGTTATTCCGCTGGTCTGGCTAGCGTTCACACGAGCAATAACAACACACACTCGTCCTCCTCTATGTTTGCCATTTCGTCGGAAGTCTCAATACCAATGGGCTCCAATTCCACCAGCTCCAGTACCACAACCACGCATCAGTACGACGATGTGGCTGTTGGTGGTTCTATGCCGCCCACTACTTACTTTTTCTCGCGTGGACCACACTTTCAGCCTCATCCGCACAGAAACAATGTCGCTTGGCAACGCCATTTCTCTGCGGGTGTTCAAGCGGAACCGAAATCAATTGCCTACGTCATCAGTTTCGGTGCTGCTAAAACCTCACCAAATGCTGACGCGAAAGATTCGAACCGACTCACTCTGCAGCAACATCTGCAGCTTGCGAAACCCAAGTTCTGCGCTGACTCGAAAAACCGAAAGACAATCCTAAATAAAATTCAAGCATTACGGCAGGAACGTGAGCGGGAATTACGTAACATTGTGGAGAACACAAGCTTGCAATCATTGGATCGCAAACTGACGACGTTACCACCACCACCAACACGTAAATCCGCACATGACTCTGATTACTTCACTTTTGTAGTTCTGCTTTAATTATGATTAAATTAACTAAATACAAATTTCAATATATTCTGATTATAAAATGCTTGTTTACAGAACACACGCGCATTGTCTCCACTAGAGAGATGAAAGCAATTACCAACAAGCATTATGCTCGCTTACCTGAAGTTTTGGACAAGCAAGAGGGCGAGCGCGAAGAGCGACGTCGACGTGCCAACCGCATAATACGCGATGTATTTAATAAAGTGCGTTTTTATATCTAATTCTAATATGCATATATTAGTTATGTATGTATATATTCTAATGATTTCATTCATTTCAGCGCTTACAAAAACGCGTTCGCGATGGAAAGCTCTCGCTAAACCACAGTAGAACTGTCATTTAGGAATGAATAATTTTAAGAATTTTGTCATATAATGTATTTCATATAATGTACATGAGTAAATACATGAAGTGGCTTCAGCAATTGAAGCACAAATTTATTATATATGATTTTGAATATCTAGTTGCACATGACTGTCAACACAATTAAACTAAGTAAAATTTGCTAGAATTACAAATACAAATTATGGAATACTACACAGATATTGGTTAAGAGTATATGCGAGGAAGCGAATGCCAACAAAAAGCGCTACATATACATATATTTAATGCCATTTCTGTGCTATATTTTTATATTTAATTACTTTAAGAAAAGTTAAAGATTATTTGACGAACTAAAATACGTTTATAGTAATTTATAATTCTTTTTCACATGCATATAGCTTCCAAGCTTCGCATGGATACGCAAGTCGCTCATATGTCTAGTCGACATTGGCTTCCAATACTCCCGAGACTGTTATGATCCATGAGTACTTTTTACAGGGTGTAATGCATAATGATCATGATAAAGAAATTTGTGTTAGCTAGATTATTTTTTTCTTGTGAAAGTCATGTGACAAAAATGTGATTCGTGCAAATCCACGTATGAAATAATTTCATTTATTTGAGGTCAAGGAAACAATTTAATATATTTATACGGATTTGTTTAATACATGAAGTTCTTAATTTACGAATAACCGACAGTTGCTCTAGTGAAAGGAATTTATAACGGTCAATTGCATGCTATATATTTGCATATCTTAATTCTAACAACTCATTAACTGCAGTTTTTTTAATTTCTTTATGGATTTAAATTTCTCTAAGCAGAACTACTATATATTGGAACTATATATGTCGAAGACTTACATTGACAATCAATATATCTATTTTTTAACGTTTTAAACTTAATCCATTAATCTTAAATTTATTAATTAAGCAACATAACCATAATAAAATTGTATTTTAATAAACTAAATATTAATTAGCTTGTCATATGGAATGTTCATCCTTAACTATCTCAGTTACTTCAAACTTAACAACTTAGTTTAAAAGAAGAAATTCTTTTTACAATAGTGTTAGTGAACAGTTTCAAAACAACGTTTCCTGCTGCACGTTACGAACAGTTACGGTTTTAATTATATCTATCGTTGTTACGTTGGCGAAATCCACTATGAAGTTGAATAATTCAACTATTGCTTAGTTCCTAATTCAACTAATCTAAAAGCAGTTGACGCTAAATGATCCGCGTCTTAAATACCCATGTGGTTAACTCCATTTGCACCAATTTTTGTCATAGATGAATAGTGCTTTAATAACATTGAAATAACAGCTTTGCGTTGGTTGGTTTCTGGTTAATGAATATAACTGGTATCGTAGCGTACACTACATACTTGAGTATTTCAATATTTAATAATTTATTTGTAACTGAATACCTCTATTGTTAGAAAGAGGTTAAATTTTGACTTTTGTTTGTCTCGTACGAGTAATTAAGAAATAACAAAGGTCTTCAAAAGACATCATTGAGGACTACAACAGACATATTCAAATCCGTTCTGAACGGCTACTGCTGTTTAATCATGTCCAAGCCGCCTTCTTCTTCCATTTTCGACAGGAACTTAATAGCTCGATGCTGTGGTTCAGTTTGGCGCACCATGTCGATTAGTGCGAGTAGTTTCTTAATGCCGATAAAGACTCTAAAAAGGAGAACCCAATGATATATTACACGTGTCTCTGTCGTTATTAGCTAAAAGCTTTTCAATGCGTGCCTAGTTGCGTGCCAAATCAGCACACAGATTCACCCGGAAGAAAAACTCACCTTTTTCCACCCATTTTCTTACAAATAGCCTCCAATTCACCCTTGCTGAATATATCACAATCCTCGAGTACCGCCAACACATGATCAGGATGTGACAGATTCGTCACATGCAATACAGATGTGAATGCACTAAGCATTTCCATTTCCTCTAAAACTTCGCTGCAGTAACATAATTCAAATTTGGAAATTTATTTAATACCGAAGTTGAGATGGAATAACAATTAGTTACCGTCTGCTGCTGGTACATAAAATAAGTAATTTACGGCCTTTTGGGGGTTGTTTCTTTAACAGTACCAGTAAAGCTTGTAGCGTCAAATTCGAATAACGTGGTCCGATGGGACCATAATCCAATAAACGCTCGACATTGTCGACAACAATGCAGCTTAACATGGAACGATAAGCATCATCGAAAATCTAAGGTAACAAATAAAAACAAATGATCTTATAATCATTCCAACTCATGCAACTTGTTGTGGTATCAACACACCTTACGGATTTGTAAGCATTTTGCTGACTCTGTGTATCCAACCATATCTTCGGGGGAGCAAACCTTTACGAATGGAAAATCTGACATCTTGGCCAATTTTGCGGCCAATGCAGATTTGCCCGAATTGGGCGCGCCTTCGATGAGCACTGAAACCAGACCGGAACCCTCAGTGGCCTTCGCCTGCTGCACATACAACATGCCATCCTCCAGTAAACTTGTAACTGGCTGTCCCCAGTTAATTATGCCACGTGCCAACATGTTATCCAGAATTTCTTGCGCTGTGCCAAAAGCCTAATGAAAGGGACTGTGATAATTTAAATTTTAGCAAGAGGAATAGCGTACTCACCGGTTTAATATCATTTTCCAAGGCGTGGTAAAAATCGGAGCGCGTTACTTTCAATTTCTCCATAGCCTCTGGATCCACTGTTACTTTAGCATCCGCTTTTATCAAACGATTCATGGCTGTAGACTGAGCGGCACGCACCAAACCCTCCAACTCAGCACCACTAAAATTCTTTGTAACCGATGCTATCTCTTTGGAATCGACGTCCTGTGCAATTTTATTGAAGTCACGCATGCGTTTGGTGTGTATATTGAGGATTTGCACTCGACCCTGCTCGTTAGGCAAGCTTATTTCCATTTGCACCTCAAGGCGTCCGGGTCGCATCAGCGCTTCGTCAATCATGTCACGACGGTTAGTCATGCCGATGACTAGAATGTTGTTCAATTGCTCGACACCATCGATCTTAGCTAACAACTGATTGACAACAGTGTCGTGCACACCGCTGTTGCCAGCAACTGAGCCACGTGCTTTGCATATGGCATCGATCTCGTCGAAGATGATAATATGAAGACCGCTGTTGGGGCCAAGCTGCAAGGGAAGAACAGTAATTTGTAAAATTTCATCATTATTAGAGCAATATCTCCTACCCTCTTCTCTTCCTCTTCGGCCTCAGCGAAGAGCCTGCGAACGTTAGCCTCTGATTCGCCAACATATTTGTCCAAAATTTGAGGGCCATTCACAATTTTTGGCTCGCGTGCATTTAGCATGTTGCCGATTTGGCGTGCCATTAATGTTTTACCCGTGCCAGGTGGTCCATAGAGCAAAATGCCTTTCACATGCTTACAGCCTAGTTGTTCGACTAACTCAGGAGGGAAGACACGTGAAGCGAATGCACGTCGAAATATGGCATTGAATTCCTTGTCTAAGCCACCAATTCCCATTTTACCAAAGTCCCAATCGGGATTAATAATGGACTGTCGGACCACTTTTCTATAATGTTTTAAAATCACATTGACTGGCCTCATTAGATACGTGGAATAGTGACATTTACCCTTTAGATTTTCCTTGCAAATTCAATGAGGAATTCTCGGCCTTTTCAAACTGCACGATCGTGTTGCCCAAAATGCGGCCAAAGCGCACATTTCTTGTATTCGCCTCCTTACCTTCGCCAAGAGATTTAGGATCAACGGCTGCAACGACGTTAAAGGTTCGGTGAGAACACAATAAGTGCTAATAACACATACCTTCCAAAGTCTTTACCGCCAAACCCAACAACTTCTTATCTTGGAAACTAAATACCAAAGTTTGCCCTACAGTCAAGGCCATGCCTGCGAATTGCATGAGAAATTCCTTGGCCATTTGATCTGAATCGTATGGCTCTTGAGTGGTTCTGCAAAAGGGAAGTAAAGACTACTAATACAAAGAACAGTTTATGAATTTTGTGGTTTATTCGACATACGTTTTCTTTTGCAAGAAATCTGTTTCGAACGAAACCATTGTGATGACATCAGAATTTGCATCGAAGCGGTAGGGACGCACATCGATGTCCTGATTAATGGACAGGGTTGCCCATTTACGTTGCACTAGTGAGAAGCCGACATGACCACGCGCCACCTCCGCTGTTTTCTCCAAGGCAAAAATATAATGTTGTCCGGGCCCAGGCGAAATATCAACATACCTAATTAAATATTTATTTTTTTTATTTTTTATATTTTTATATTTAGACGTCATATTTTATTGTTATATTGCGATTTTAAACTTTTACATTTAACGGTTTAATTTTCGCATTTCTCGGGATCTGTTTTATATATGTTTAAAGTACATATATACATACGTGGAAAGTATGATGTAAACTTTCCATCATGTCATGTATGGATTTTTGGAAAAAAATACCTTGGCAAATCATAAAAACTACTTATTTGATATAAATTTAATGTTTTTAATACGTACTTGATTTCATCGGGAAAATCGTTGACATTCACTATTGCCTTGTTGGTCAGAGACAATTCGTCTGTTGGACATTTGGTTGCTTTTAAACGCTTTAGATGAAGAAACCAAAACAATTCGTTATTCGCTATACAATATAGAAACAACTTAAACCTACGTAAGACATTTTGTTGTAGTTAATATCAATAAAATCAACTTCCGTCCAGTCTTTTGTCCTTTGAAAAGTTTGATTACTTAACAGCAGTAACCTCAGGTGCACAACGAATGGTTATCGATCGATAGATTTTTCACTTTATCGTCTTAAGATTTAACAAATCTTTTGCAAATCTTTATATTCCTAGTACTATTGATTTTCAATTGAGTTGGTGTATGAACGAAAATTTTAAGCAGCTCCCGTTCTACTCACATCCAATAATAGAATGACTAGCATGCAATTTTTGAAGATATAAAATACAAGGTTTATAGAAAGAAGGTTGCGCCATGCGCAGGTCCGTTATTTTTTTTCGTTTGACAGGGACGTCAAATGACGTCAATAAGTATTTCTGTTGACATTTTGTTTCGAGGCGCATGCACACCGTTTATAGCAATAATATTTGAAATAAATTGTTTATGATTGAATAATACCAACAATAAAGTGCTCCGAGAATTTTTGCAATAATGTTAAAGGAAAAGTTAGTGGTAAGAGTTTCTTCAACTTTCCATCAGATTTTGGGTTATCAAAAATTTGGTCGGAGTTCTGCCAGCGAAAAAAGAATTTAAAACCAAACATGCAGTCATCTGTTAGGATCATTTTAATGTAAATTGCTTTGACAACGAGTTGCAAATTAATATGGGTAAGTAAATTTATTAGTTTTTTAAAACTTTTAATTTATATAACGTGCACAAAATTAGGTTATGCTAAATGTAAAGTGCTAAAACATGGGAGTATTCCAACGATAATCTCCAAACAAGTGGCATCGGAACAACAGTAACCTTGCGCAGAGGACGGAGACAAAAGCAGGAGCGGCAAAAAAAATTTTCAGGGCTCCTGCTCGCTCCAAAGAGCATTTATTTTCAGGAGCGCGAGCGAGCGAGCAGGAGCTGCAAAAAAAAGGAGCGCTGAAGCTGAGCTGTTTCTGAGCTGATGGTAGGTAGCAAGTAAATAATTTGTTCAATATTTATAATTTTGAAACAAGTCAAAGACAATAAAACAAACTTTGTGAAATATGTATTTCTTATTTTTTAACACTCTGGTAGCATAAGATATGTTGTACTTTACGTACCCTCTGTATAATCTACCGTATATTCTACCTGCATGAGTTCGCATTATTCGAATGTAATGTAATGTAATGCAATGTTGTGATGACATTCAACAATTTTTTACCTGTTCGCCAGTTGTAAAAATAAACATGTTGTAAAGGTTGATAGAAAGACAGCAAGAGAAATTGCAACCTTTTTATACATCTTGGTTTTTATTTATAATTCTAAGAAATGTATCCTTTCTTTCCAGAATATTCTTTTGGGTCAATTGATCAATATAATAATTTGTTTTAAATAAGAATACGGAATATTTTCATATTTAAGAAATAAGTTTCTAGAGCTTAGTTAAGTTTTCTAAGCTTTGTTTAAGTTTCTAGAATTATTCTAATAATAATTATAATAATAATAATAATTACATATACAATAAAATTCTAAAAAGAAAACAGTAAAGTAAGAAAAAACATGAAATCAGTTTTTCCATTCCATACATTATTTATTTCTACCGGCATGCATGTTTTCTTAAGCGAAGCCCTTGCTGTGGCTGCTACGCATAACAAAACAGAAATGAGAAGGCAACAGATAAGAAAAATTTTCTGACCGTGCTTCGAGTTTGTATACATGTGTTAGTGTTTGACGCTCGTGAGGCAGCCAAAATTTTAGCGCTAACATTGAGGCGATCGTGGATCGAAAGCTGTTCCACTTTTTGCAATCAACCAATCAGAGCGTGTGAGTCTGCCGCATAGATGCCCAGTGTGACACCCACCATCAACAAACAAAAAATAAACATAGCTCAACAGTGTTGTACCATTAATAAAATAAAGTATATCGAAGAAAAACATTGTTGGGAGAGAATAATGAACAACCAGCCAGCCGAAAAAATAGCCACTACATTGTGGGTACTAAATGGTTTCACGACATTTTAAACATGTATGGTATTTTTATTATTTCCTGTATTTTCAATAAATAGTCACTAAAGGAACAACTGACTCTGTCATCAATAATAAACCCACAAAAGGCTGTGTAAAAAGCTTTATAAGTCAGTTTAAATTTCCATTTTGGGTTCGTGTAAACGTAGTATCCGCTGGATTATCGCCTTTATATTGATTTTATCTGATTGATACAACAATTAATCTCTTCATTTCTAGATTATATTCAATCAGTAAGCTTACTTCAATGTCAGTAAGCTTACTCAAATTCGTGTACACCTAATTCTGTTTTTACGCAAATTGGAAAAAACACTTTTTATCATTTTTGATTCTGGTTTTACGTGACTAAACTGGATTTAACACGATTTTTTATTAAAAAACTTTCGATTTATAATTTTTATAAGTATGTAAGTATTTTTCTACTCATATTATGAATTTTTGATGTTTTTATTTATCAATTACTTTATTAATTTATTGAGAAATGAATTTTACAATAAATATTAAATTAAAAACTATGAATTCTAATATTTTATTCACACTTTTTGTGCTCATTCTTGAAACGAGGAACCAGTGACCTTATTTTATATCTTTCCGTCTTTTTTACCAGATTTTTACAAATACAAACTTACCACGTAATTCAATATTTGTTATTACACAATCATACAATCGCTAACATTACAACCATATCCGGCTGATTCCTATAGTACCGCAGAAAAAAGTCGATTCAAGACTTATTTAAAACATTTCCTTTATTCAGCATTATATTGTTACCAATGGTTACTTTATATTTAAGTTATTAATTATAAAATACACCTTTCCATAACTTGTTTCAAAGATTTTATTGAATACAATTAATAAATTTTGCTCTTAAGATCTTTATAATTACGATGTTTGAGCTTAAATAAATATTCCAGCAGATGGTTTTTCCGTTGTTACTATGCTTGTTGGATGTACGTATGTATACTAGTATATGTGTGTATTTGTTAAATGCGAATAATTGCAAAATGTACGTTAACAGACCCTGTATGTTTCTCAATTTCTAAGTGTAATGATAATTACTTTGTTAATTTGTAATTTTTTTATTTAATTTTGGGACCATGAAAACTATTCCAAATAATTTTCAGTTGGATCTTAACTTTAATAGTCAACCACTGAATATAATAAAAACGGTCTGAAACAAAATACTGAAAAAATAATATGGATAAATGTCTCAGTCCAAAATAATGCTTTGTTAAAACTGAAAAATCTTCAAATAATTCTAGATATTCTATATAATAATACTTTTATACCAAAAGGTAATGCAGTCACTTTTTAAAATTCTGCAAGAAGCATTTTAAATGTTGAAATATTTAGTTTACATAATTAAATTATTTTATTTCTTTAAAAAGTCCAATAAGCTGCATGATTTTTAAAAACATCAATCGCAGGTGAAAAATCCAATTAGAAATAATGGAAGCCTTTTGGTATAAATTTAGTAAAACATTTGTTTATAAATTGATTTTTCCTGATCAATTTTCATGGGGGGGGGGGGGGGGACCCCAATTAATTAGCATTAGCTAATTAGCGAATTTATTTTAACAAAATCCAAATATTTATCAAGTTAACTCATAAAATTGTGTATAAATTCATGTAAACATAATAATAAAATGTGAAATTTGATTCTTATTTTAGTGCATTATTTTATGTATGTATGCGTGATACTTCTCACACTGTTTCACGCTTCAACAGTCGGTGTCATACCAAGCGGCCAAATTGTTGTTGTCGTTTGGTGGTGTTGGCATTGCATCCAGATCGAAGCTTAATTCGCCAGCGCCGATTTCGCCAACGTCCATGTCCATGGAATACGGTGATGTTGGTGCTCCGCTTGGTGGTGCCCCACCTCCTACTGGGCTGCTTATTTCAAGACCCTGCATTGAATCTATTGGTAAAGTATCATATCCTGTTGATAATTTGTTTTTTTGTTTAGAAAAATAAAGTTAAGAGTTAGTAGAATGTGGACTTCGAGATGTATTTTGTGTAAATAGGCAGAACGGTAAATAAAGCTAACAAAGATGATTTAAAATTGCAGGACTCTTTTTGGCAAATTCACAATTAGATACATATATTCATGGATAAATGAATCAAATATTAACTTCAGCTACATGTTAATTTTATTTAGAGTTACTGCAAATAAAATACGAATTTTTTTATAAAAATCTTACACCTTATCACAAGATTGCATGCAATTAATTTCGTAAGAGTCGTTAAAATTTGTTTTGTAAGATTACAAAAAATAAATAGTCATGCTCTTTTTATAGTCAACTTTTGAAAAACCGAGATTGTTGAAAACCTTGAGTTTTTCATACTCGATTAGATCAATGTTCTAACTAAGTCTGTCTAAAGAATGAAGTACTTTAACTTTACTTTGTTTTCAAGATTGGAAGTTTAAACACACTTTGTGTGTTATTGTGTTACTGGTTTGTCAAAGGCAGATATATGAAAAATACCAAATGGGTCATTAATAGGAAGGAACAAAGTTAAATAAATTTCTTTTTTAGGCAGATAAATTTATTTATTTTTTTATGTATACCTAACTGTTACTAACCTAAATAATTCATTTACTCAATCATTTGTGATATAATTAAATTAAAACCAATTATATTTATAAATATAGACCTATAAATCAGCACGAAAACAATAAAAATGCAAAAAACTAACTTTTGCAGAAGTTGTCAAATAAAATAAATATATTTGTGCAAAATCAAATTGACAGCTACATCGAAAACCATGCAACTACAAAACAAAATTACGATTGTATCCAGGACAGAATCTCAATGAAATAATAATAGAAATGCAAGTTATATTTCTATATTAAAACCAAAGTAAGACGTTTGCGCGATCATTGTAACTTGACGTGACATACATATATTTTTGGTACAAAGTTAATAATAGGTATACTTTAAGTTGTCAACAATTAAAATTTTGAATCGATAATCACCCAGTTTCTGTTGTGATGGCTTTTAGGCCATGTCTTTGCGTTGCTTTAACCAAGCTTACTGAATTAGTTCAGTACAATATGTTATGAGGATGTTTATTTATATTAAGAGTGGACATAATTACGATACTATTATTATGTTAAATAAGATGATACATAAGAGATGATGTTTCTTGCAATACTGTTTCTATGTGATTCAATTTTGCATCTGGTATTTAAGAATGTTATATTATTACATCGTTCGTTATTACTTTCGTATTGTAGTACATATTATAATAAGAATCAAAATTCGTGAAAACTGTACTGTTTTAAAGTTCAATTATCGGAACTTATATTATGAATTAATGACGATATATGTTAGGCTGGCTTAGCTACAAAAATAAATTAAAATTGTTCCATAGTTTGGGTTCGAGCATGTCACGAAAAAGGAGAGAATAAGAAAACAGAATACACATTAATTTCATTCGAAATACGAATGGTTCAGCACTGAAACATTGTATAAAAACACTACATAGATATCAGTCTATTCAGTTGACGGTTCTTATGGTGAAATGGCGATTCTTGTGCTAGCGAGTGTTTGTATGACTACAATGAGTTACTGAAAGCGACAAAGGTTAAGGTGTGATGGTGAGCAAAATATAATTTAAATAAGCCATAAGCTTAATGCCCTTAACAAATCTTTCGACTTGACGATACCCTATCACTGTCCTTAAAAGTCCATTCTCAAGAAAGAAGTGTCAGTTTAGAATGAATTAAAGGATTGCACCCAAATTTCTTTCTTTGTCTCAAGTGATCGCGTGGATCATAAAGTAAAAATAGATTTATAAAACAGATAAATTAAGATATGTGAATAGCAAAAAAGTTTCAATTCGATGCGAAGATGTGAGCAAACTTTTTTTACAAAATAAATGAATTTATTATAGAAATTGTAGTTGACGCGATATTATGTGAGTATGCTTGCTCCAAAGACGTAAGGATTTCAGAGTGTCGAAATGGAAACTCTGGGCTGAAATGCAATTCTAGTTGACCGAAACTGCTGCTGTCTTAAATATTGCAAATTTTAATGTAATAACTTTCTGTGATTTCCTTCTATGAATGTGACTTTTCCGATTATATTGTAATTTTGGGCCATCTAGAAGAGGACTTCAGTCCATGTTGGTATGGGGAGTGGGTAACAATAAATCAATAACAGTCATAATTTTGTTATTGTTACAATAGTTTATTTGACATAAATTTTAATGTAATCGTGATGATGGTGGTTAAATACCAAATTAAAACGAAAGATGTTGAATTTGAATGATTTTCTATTTGAATTGTCAACTGAAACACGTTATTCCACCACTTATTGTGGAATATTAATGCATAAAACCAATTTGTGTTCTAAATTTTATTACAGATTTATGCAGCATTTTAGATTTTCACTTTGACTTGATATGTTGCAGTGCGTTTAAAGTGTAGTAGTCCTGCTTTGTCGGAGTTTGCAGAATAAAAATAGGTAAATGGAAACTTGTCAAAATGTGAGTAGTGATGGCAGAGCTCAGAAGTTAAAATACGAAATGTTGATGTTAAGTTTGAAATTAATTTTAGATCAATTTAAAAACAAGATCAGGATTCTATTGAAGAGCAAATAGCATATCGATTGAAACTTTCGAAAGGTTTTAAGTCCCGAGAAGCCATATTTTGATGATACTTTGTGTAAGATTAAAATTTTGAGGAAGCACACAGGGTTTGGTAACATTTTAAATTCCTCTCAGACCACCTTTATGAAAACGTGTTGTTGCTCAACAAAATTTAACGTGTTGCACTTAAATTCGATACTTATTTAAATTCTGTAACTCATCAATTAAAGCCACATGCCGTTTGTTAATTAAGATTCGATAGGCTTTAAGTAGTGCATACATACCTTGTTGGAATGCTCGACCTCCATGTGAGCTGTGTACGCTCGGTGGGCCTTGCCCATATAAGCCTTCATATGCTTGTTCTGGCCCAAGCATATCCTAATTTCCAACCAAATTAGAAATTCAAAAGTTAGGACACACATATAGGAGAAGGTTGATTTATGGTAATTTGTGGATCGGATTGTTGGTGGATGTGTTGTGGTATTTCAATTTCGACATTTCATTTGATACACATGTCGCGTGTGGTTCAAAGTGAGGTAGGCGTGATGGTGTTAATGGTTTGTGAAATTGTGTGCCACATTGTATATTAGTTAAATTTTTCGTGACATTGCAAAATTGTTGATATAAAAAAGAAATAAAATAAAATAAAAATTAAATCATCAAACCACAAATAATAGTTTTAGGAAACAAACAGTGCTATCTTCTAATCTGTAACTGTCTGTGTCTTAGTTTTAATTGTATTCGTAAACTAGATTTCGAACACCTACATAAATCTTCTACATAAAACTGAAAAAATATATATTAAGGAAATTTAACAGAAGAAGAAATATCTATTTTCACTCTATCTAAATATGTATTAATTGATATCATGGAAAGAAAAACTAGAAAAAGCATTTTTAAAAGAATGCTAATAAAAAAATTCATTCACGTAGTTTAGCGAAAGTAAACCGGTCATTTGGGCAAGACTCATACTAAATGCGGGTTGCATCTGCACTATTGCATTAGAGATAGGACTTTTCCAAATCGTTATTTTGATATAATCATACCTGTAAGTCTGGACCCATGCCCAAGTCGGCGTTGCCCCAAATGTTGTTGTCTTCGCGGAGCAGCGAATTGGTCAATTCGATCGAGAGACGTTTCTTGTAATCTTGAGGTTTATCCTCACTCATGCGGAATAGTACCGCGGCTGCATATGTAGCCACGCCCTCATTACGTGAATGTAAAAGATCTGTTAACGGGCCAGTTGCGCCCTCTTGTTCAATAATTTCCGCGCCTTCTTTATCAGCTGCCAACTCGCAAAGAACCCCAGCGGCCACTCGCTAAAATATCAATACCAAAGCAACAGTTATAAAATGCTTATATTAGTCGTTGGTTAAAATAAACCTGTATGTTCTCGATTTCATTGAACAGCAAACGAACAAATATCGGAATGACCGATTGCTGACGTATGAGAGCACGATTGTGTGCTTCCCGTGCCAAGATATGAAGGGCACCGACAGTCCCTTCGACAATCTCTTCCATTCGAACACCATCTGCGTATGCCGATGGCTGCTGAGAGCCAGTTGTAGCTACAGAAGAACGCTGCTGTAATAAAAAAGGCGGATGGTATCTTTAAATTTATCTTTACCTTAATGTTGCCTAACTTACCCGCTCAGTGTCTTGGAAAGCTCGCATTAATAGTCGAACTAAATGATGTATAGCACCATGTTCTCGCAATGGTGCATGATTAGCCGGGCACAGAGCCAAGTTTCGAATCAAACCAATGACAGCTTTGATCAGAGGCCACCGCGATGGTGGATGCAAAAGCTTGACAATCACTGATAAGCCATAGTTCAAACGTACAGCATTCTGAGCCAACTCGGAGTCTACGTGACGCGAGGTTAAATGACGCAGAGCGCAAACAGCCGGCTCAGTGATTTCTTCACGATCACCAGCGTTAATGATGGTACGCACGAGAGCATCAACACCACCGACTTGACAAACAGTAGCCTTATTTCGTTGATTATTGCAAGTCAAATTCGATAGAATTCCAGCGGCACATGTGACGACATTAACATCGGTCGAGGCCAGAACCTGCACAAGCGATTGCAGCAAGGCTTCGAGACCTTCGACTTTTGTCGCTGCATCCGAGAGATTGCGCAAAGTCCAGAGACAGTTCTGCACAAGACGAGGCGATGGATTTCCCAAGTGCATAGCCAAAGCTTGCATTCCACCAGCGTCAACAATGGCCGGTTTGTTGCTGGAGCACACTGAAAGAACTTTGAGGACACGCGAAGTGGTCCACAAAAGCTTCTCATAGTCGTAAGAACGCATGATGCGTACTAATTCGTTCGGACCACCGGAGGCTAGTATTATTAACTTGCTTTCCTGGTTACCATAAGCCAAAATTTGCAAACAATCGGTAACAATAGCCAAAAACTTCACGTTATTGCGTTGTAAAAGGGTGACCATTTTCTGTAGTCCTCCAGCAAGACGTACTGCCATCTTGGAGCCATCCTGATGTAATAATAAGTTATGTAATGTGGTAATTGCATAGAACAGCACGCTCTCAACTGGCGATGAAAGCAACTTCACTAGTGCCGGTATACCACCGCTTTTAAAAATTGCCAACAGTCCTTGACGATGATGGGAGAGATTATGGAGTGTTCCAACAGCTGCTTTAGTGCTCTCCAAATCATTACTATTCGATATAGCCCGCACCAATGCTGCCACCATTTGTGGACTGTTCATGATGGCATGACGTGAGGCCTCCTTCTTCGACAACTGATGTACCATCATTGCTGCTTGCGAAACGACAACTTGATCCTCGTCATTGAGCAATTTGATTAGTTCGGGAATTGCACGTGTGGCCAGTTCGGCATCGTCTTGGTAGTTTATCAAGTTAACTACAGCATGTTTCAACATTTGCGACGGTTCCGAGAGACGCTGCACAGCAGTAGGCTGCTGTGGATCAAATTGTGTCGATGGTATTTCAATCCCTTCCTCCAAGGTTTCGGGGAACATCGCAGCACGCACACGTTGAGAGCGAGTTTGGCTCAGCTGCTGATTCATGTCGTCGACTTGATCCTGTGTGAAGTTTTGTGGAAATCCGGTGTCCAGATCGAACATTAGTGGATCACCTTCCATTTCTTCATCTTCCTTGCCGGAGAGGGATGGCACCTGGGTAACTGCACCTGAGTGTATACCTGAGTCACCCAAATAGGAGTTCTGCTGCCACATCAGAGTCTGCTCCTTCGATGAGACCATCGGCAGGTCGGGTGGATTGTATTGATTGTTATGTGACACTAAAAAAATCCAAAATATGCGTTTATTTCTTAATAAGAACTGATCGGGCGCCTATTGGGACTTGTAAGCACATCTAATCATATAAAACTGAACAAAGCATTGAACACTTCTTCGAAAATTTCAAATAAAATGCGAGTTTGGCAACAAATACTTCGAATATAATTGATATTGTAAAATTAAAGTAAAACACACGCTAAGTTCAATAACTCTTTCGGCTAAATTGCGTCGGCAAATATATCCCTCAAAACCTGTCTCGAATAAAATCACAGAGAAAAAGCAAACTCCACAGATTACAAAAATTAACCAAAAAAAGAACAGTCCATTTTTAATAAAGAAGTTAAAATGCAATACGGCGAAAACAGCAGCATGAACCAAAGCGTTAATTTGGAAAACATAAAGAGTGCTGAATACGAAAATGAAAAGCGCCGCTGGGCATCAAAACGATTCTGTACATATTATGCAATGAGTTGATATGTTCTAAAGTAAAGCGCAATGTAAATGAGAAAACAATAGCAGCAAGAAAGAACAAGCTTCATGCGACGAAGTAGTATGATGCTTCATACAGTAGATATTCCTTGTACAGTGGAATATACGACTGGTGTTCCAATTAGGGTGGCTTTAAGTAAGTCCGAGGGTTGTTCTTTAAATGTTGGGGTACCACAATTTGTTTAAGAAGATGGTTTTGCCAGCAGGTCTATCCTGATGAAAAAGTATTCTTCGTTTTTGATGGTTAAACCGAGGTAAACATTCTATATACCTCTAGTATAATCAACGCCCCTATGAAATCGTTCTACTCGGATAAATCAGTTTTCATTATTTTTAAACCTATTAACGTAATGAACTCGTACTCTGATGAAGTTAGTACTTTCCGAATTGCAGTTCCTACTTGTATAATCTTAAAAACCCATTGTCGATTAATAAAACCTACTCAATGATTTGACTGACTATTATTGATTTATTGATTTTTAGTCAATATTAATAATTTCAGTCAATTAAATAAAGCTAAACTTAAGCTACTACATATTGTATCCGCACTTTCGGTACTGAAATAATAATTATTCCTGTCGTTTGACTTGAGTTAAGAACGGCCGACTATAATCGACCGGGTATTTGCTACATAATTGAATTTTGAATTTTGTGCTTAAACAATAAGTGTTGTAAACGAAATGTTTTAGATGAAACCATTCATCAACGCGATTAAAAATGGAAAGTATGGAATATTTTATTGATTTTTCATATAAAATTTAATCATAAATTGTGTCCGGGGAGGCGTCAAATATCTATTGTCAGACGTTAGCTGGAGAAAAATATCAAGTACTCGAGACAAAGTGACGAAAACAGAAAAGTAAACAAAGAAAAAAGGACGTCAAAGAGTTATCGTGCTGTTGCATGGCTTCGTGTTGCATGACAAAGGCAGTGGCACTCAAACTTAGAAATTCTCAAATTTGTCAAATTCATAGAAAATGTGTACAAACGTATATACAAATAGAATAGAAAAGTAAACTTTTCTATTAAGGAAAACTAGTAACACAAAAGAGCTGCAAAATAATTGCAAGCCAGTTATGATTTATATTTCGATAATCATTTCTCTTAAGCGAGTTATAAAACGTAAAGTATTCGTTCCGGCTCTACGCAGCTAAAAGGTTTAGAAATGAAAACAATTGAGCACACATTCTACTCTTTTTACCATTAAGAGTCTCCGTAGTTAAAAATAATAAGAATAAAATCTTTCGCTTCTGCATTCAAGTGCACTTCATATGAGTACTGGCAGCATGTTTGCGAAATTTTCGATACTGCACTGCCAGCACTGTTAGCTACTTGACTAAAACATAAAAACTGAGTTTGCCAGCAGAACCGACTGAGGAAGAGCTTACTTTCAAACAGAAACGCCCATGAACGTGTACTTCGGAGGCAAGTAGCGTCGTTGGTCTCTAAAGTTAAAAAGCAACTCAAACCTTTTTCCTGCCGGCTGGCCTTATACAAAAGTACTTGACAGATTCTTTGAGGCTGTGAATATGCAATGAATCGTTGAGCAAATGAATTGGGAATATGCAATTGAACGTATGCAGAAAGGATGAAATTGTTAAAAAGCTTTGGGTATGTAATGAAATTAAATTATGCAACTGACTGCACAAATAAATTATCCCAGTATTAATACCTGTAAGCCACCTCACGAAAAAAAACAAGTTCATAAACTATACATGTTAGTATTATTTTATATAATATAAATAATATACAATACATATGTATATTCTATTTATGTATATAACTTTATTTGCCATATAAAATATGTATATTTAGAATTTTATAGATAATTATTCATACCCTAAAAACATATTTATACGTATTTATTATTCCATATATTTTTACATATGTATATTAAGCATATATTTTAATTTTACTTACTTGTACGATTTTGTGAAGGCATGTAACTCATTTTGGCGATTTAGGCGATGTACACCACACCTGAAACGAGGAATATAGATAAATGTTAGTCGTTTATAAAATTGAATCCACTTGGTTTAAAAATACGGGTTAGGAAGGTCGGTCATATAGTTTCATTTGTTTTAAAGAAAAGTTTTTAAAGTTTTAAAAACGCTTCTACAAAATTCAACCGATTCGGAAATAGAGATCTCGAGATGTACAAATTCTAAGACGGTGACATATCATGAACAATTCATTCCATAACATCTCCGTGTGGATTGATGAATCAAGGTAAAGTTCTTCCTTCTCACATTATGCTTCTACAGTAGGGTATGCTGCACAAAAGTCATGTGCATGTATGTATGTATATATAGATAAAAAGGTATGCTGACTTGCTGTGGTTATTTTTTTTAAAGGTTCTCGGTACTCAATACACACACAAAAACTTATTTACCTGGACTATAAAAAGTTGAATTTCACTTGATTCGCGTGTTTATTTAAAGTTAAAAATGTTCAAATAATATTCTTAAAGCTGATGTATTAAAATTTTACTTAATTAATAAGAATGCCTGTAAAAAACGTATTTCCCAGCGTTTGATACGATATGTTTCTACACAAAACGCGTTTCAGTATTTGATATAAGGCCAAGACCAGATGCAGAAAGGTTTAACCAAAATTCCATACCGCCACTAACTAAGAACCAGAGTAAACTGAGAGCATAAGAATAGAATTCAATACACGAAAGCCAACTCAGGTACAAACCAAAGACTAAACGCAAGCGGACCGACGCAGAAACAACAGTGACAATGTTGTTGTTACTCTCACTCTGTTTTGTTGATTATTTTGAGACTTGTTTGAAGCAACTTTTTCGTTCGCTTCACCCCCAACATACTATTCTTAATGATTATCTACAAATTCGAAACGTCTTAAAAACCTTTAGCGTCTGAATATTAATAAATCGTATATTTCCAATGGTTCATAATTTCAATGGTCGCAGAACAACTAATCCCATTCAAATGACTTATTTTGTTCGAAACAAAAAAAAAGTACATCAAGCAAAATTTGTTCAATTTTTTCAAAGGTAATATAAACATCTTTTGGCCAAACACTTTAAACCTCGGTGCATTGCAGGATACTTTGACCGAAATGTGCATCCATTCATTGCATCTGTGTAATCGTTTTCTGTTTGGTTCTTTCTTATTTTCATACATCTACACCAGGATAAAAGAGTAAAACCATGAGCATGACGAGTAAAAGGAAAAGTACGAACATAAAACACGAAATATATTCACCACACCCATTGAAAGGAAAAATTCCGAACTTTTTATTCAGAAAATTAACTAAAAACACTAATCCTTATAAAATATTTGTCTACTTACCACTTTAAATGATTAATTGATTTCTTTTATAATGTTTGATTATTTAAATGCACTTCTTCCACACAAAAAATGTATTTTATTATTCCCCGAAATTCTTACAAAAACTTGGATAACAATGGCGACCAACAAATGAAAATGGTTTCGAACAAAACTAGTAGTCTTTCGAAGAAGTAGCTACGTAGTGTTGGCGCAAACTTAAGTAGTAGTATTATTAATTATTAATTGTAACCTAAAATTATAATACACATTTTTTTTACAGCACTAGCAGCTTCGCTATCGACTTTGGTCCGAAATTAAGTCTGAAAGTTCATAATATAAATAAATAAATGTTCATAAAAAAGAGCATTTTTAAATATTATTTATAAATTTCAATTTATTACATAAAACATAAATAAATCTTTTGTTAAAAATCAGTAAATTTACATAAAACTTTAAATAATACAAAATGGTACATGCTATAACTCGAAATTCTGACTACATTAAAAATCTTTTCTTACTATAGTTCCTCAGTACACAATAAATACGTAGGCAGTTCATAATGAAATCTGTCCCATTTCAGAACAATGTGCCAACTTTTCAAAAATGCTTTAACTTTAAAATGTTAAATTTAAATTAAATCTTTCGTAAAAAATCAGTATGTGATTCGTGTTTCTTTCTATTTGAACTTATGTATGTTTAAAACTCTTTCGAAGACACTACAATTCCGCATTTCATAATAAATAAGTAGGCAGCTCATAATGATATGTGTCCTAACAATGCCACTTTTGTTTGTTTTCATATGGACATCCATGTATCTTCCAAATTGTTGGCATACGCAAAACACATGACAAACGCATGACTGTTGAATACGTAGGTGTCAAAGTTGGTCGAAACCAGAGGTGCACAATATATAATATAAATACACTACCCATCAAAAAATTCAATACGAATACAATCTAAAAATACAAAATTTTTATCTGCGCAACTAATATCGAATACATATTCGTATGGACGTTTGGCACATTCGTAATCGTAAACTTAATGCGCGAACCTGATTCGCAATCGTTTTAAAGGTTAAACCGTGGCCGTCTGTTTTCTATTTAAAAAAACTTCCTATAGTCTACTTTGGATTTCTACAGAATTACACATTTTCTGTACGAATGATTACTTCCACTGTACACAAACGTATTAACTAAAGAATATTGAAACTAGCTTATAAGGGTTAAATCAACAATTACCTCCGATTAATGCATTCAGTAACTGCCTTCAGTTGCTGGTCCGTGGAAGCTTCGAAAATGTACCATAAACAGATAACTCAATTTTATAACAAATTAATTAGGTTTTCATATTTGAATACTGCAACTTAGAGATACTTGTTTGTTTATTTACCAAATGTTAATAAATTAATTACTGATTACCCTGATTATTTTCCTCAGAAGCAATATTTGTATTTTGTCGAGTAGTTATGGACGATATTTGAGATATCCCGTTATGCATAATATTGTTAAATACTCTCTTACAGCGTTCAGCTCCACCATATATGGCGAAAATATGAGCGAAACCAAAGAAGATAGCAATCAAAAGCACTACAAAGAACAGGAGAAGAATTGCGCCGGCACCAAGAAAACCAAAGAGCACCATGGAAAGTACGGTCAGAAGTGATCCTAGTGTATTTGAAATATATTATATTTATAACAAAACTATCCTAATTATAACAAACCCTCTAGCACTAGAAATCCTGTCAATGTCATGAGGACTGTTGCTAATCCAATGCCCAAAAGTATTAAAAATGGCAACATGACCGCAATTACGACTGCTAGGCCACAAATACTTAAGTTAGGATTGCGTTTGCTCCACTGAGCCATTGTATTTAAAAGCTGGTATCCTCCCATATCAACCATAACAAAATTTGAAACCCCTTTTATTTGTAGCCCTTGAATGACGAAGTGAGGATAAATGAATAAACATTTCAAAATAATATATGCAAATCAATGTTTCCTTATTCATACCGAATTTCTTAACTGTGTCCCATAACAATCCTAACAGCAACTCTACAGAATCTTCTGTGGGACGATGTACAGACGATGACGGTAATCTGCCGTGGTCATCTCGTGGTCTAGACTTCGTGTCCGTCTCATTATCATTTGAGCTGGGATTCTGGTTTTCTCCGCTTCTAGCTACTGGTTCTCGGATTCTAGACTGCGGTTACAAACCGTAAAAATTCAGGAAATATATATAGACTTTACTATATTTTACCATTCCAAGACTTTGCTATTATTGTTTATGTTTCTATTTTTTAAACAAGAATGATAGAAAGCAAGATTACGCATTCCAACAAAGACTACAAGTCTGGAAACTAAAAGTTAGTGGCAGGGATGCCAACGACACAACATTATTATACGTTAAGAGAAAAACTTTATTGCATTTAATAGATGTCTCGGTTTGGACATTTTCTTGTGATTTTGGAAATATTAAAAAGTAATATGTATATGTAAACGTATTCGTTTGTGTAATGTTCGGCTTTTCTTTTATTTAAATTAAAATGAGATAAATATAAATCAACTCACATCAAATCAATTCATTCATTTAAATTAAAAAACACAAAAAAATTACCAATTCAATAATTTAAATTAAATTCATTTAAATAATAGAGCAAAAAAACTAAAATCATAATTAAGTAAAAAATGAAATATATTCAACAGAACAGGTTGAATACGTTGCATCTCTATCGGCTAAAAATACGTGTGGTAGGTTAAAAACAGGAAACTTCGTTTCCTTTGCAAAATATTCAATATGCAACTACATGACTTGAAAAAAGTTTTGTTAGTGTTTTGTAAACGAACTGCCATTGGAAAAATTTCACCAAGCCTGATTTCATTAAAAAGCGAAAAAAGAGTTTCCAGTCTTGAAGTGTTTGAGATCCAGTCTTATAGTATTTGATGGGCAACACTGGTGAATTGTTTCGTTTTTAGGTACGGGAGACAATTTTGGTATATAATTTTTAATTGGATACTTACGGGAAATTTCACATTTTTTCTAATAGGTTAATATTTTTAAGAGATTATTTTTTCTTGCTTGTTTTCAGAATTTAAAGGGATTTTCTTGTTGAATAAAATGGTGTCTCAAGAGGTAAGCTGGACAGGAAGCGGCAATTCACAAAGCTTACTAGTTTTCGTAGGTAATTCTCTGTAATGAGTTAAATCTTGATATATGGTCTTCCCAAAGGAATTCGATAAAGCTGCCGAAGATGTGAAAAGTTTGAGTAACACTCCATCTGACGATGATTTGCTCGAATTGTACAGTCTCTACAAACAATCGACTGTCGGTGATTGTAATACAGGTGGTGAAAATCAGTTGTATTGTAAAATAGATTTTTTCAATCTAAGTTTAATTCTAGGCAAGCCGTTTCTCTTGGACTTCAAAGGAAAAGCCAAGTGGGAAGCCTGGAACAATCGCAAGGGTCTCTCTAAGGAAGATGCTATGAGTGCCTATGTCGAGAAGGTTAAGGCTTTAGAGCAGGCGCACGGGCTAAAGGTTTCTTCGTAAAGGTGTCTCACATGTTCTAAAACACAGCTCTTAAATCTTTTAATAACAGATATATAACTACGCATTTACTATTTACTGTCTACTTTATACGCACAAAGATCTAACAAAGCTTTTACTATTCGTACATAAGTATTGTGTACTTTCCAGAAAAAATACATTATTTAAAATGAAAATGCCTTTTTTTACGTTATATGATGCAAGTAATTTACGCATTCCAGTAAACGTAATAATTTGTAGTAATTTTGAATAAGAATTTTATTTATACTCGTATATAGTAACTACATTTGTTGCAGAGTAAACTAATTTATTTTTTAAATTTTCGTATTTTTATAGGGTCCTAATAGTACTTAGAGGTACGTTCTTCAACTTGCAATTAAAACCAACACTTAGGGCATTAATAACATAGCCGTATATGTTCTTCATTAAACATTTGTGGATTATGTTGCTGTTGTTGTAGTTGCACTTTGCCGTTCATAAAATTCACGTTGCAGCTCACGAAGATTAATCTCTAGGGTTTCAACGACATCAAAATTCAAATCTTGTCTCGCCTGTTTAATGTATCCCTTAATTATGTTTATCTGTTCCACCAAGGGGTCATCATGCAGTGGTTTTCCTGTAGCGCCGCTTACCTGATGGGCCGACCAGTTATCAAGTGACCGTAAATCTGACTAAGTATAAAGATGAATTGAATTTCCGAGAAAGTATACTTATATACAGTATAAGTATGCGTATAAATAAGATATTATTTAAGAAACCAAAAAAACTTACTCCATGAGCGTATGATTTGGTTTGTTTAATTGGAGATTCCGTGGAACCACTGAGTCCATAGCGCTCAAAAGCTTCCATGGCCTGACGTCGTTCCATTTCTATGCGTTGCTCTGCTTCCATGCGCCTGCGTTCCTGTATCTTACGTATTTCATCTTCTACTGGCAACGGTGGTATAGACAACATCTTCTCCTTTATTATCTGTATGCTCGATAGTCTAATGGCCTTCTTCAGTAATTCTTCGCGACTGCCCTGCTCACAAGGAAGTGACAGTATTCGTTTGCTGCGTATATCGATCGATTCAGCTATTTGCCCAATTTTGCCACGTAGGACAGACGCATCCGCAATGGTAAAAATAGACTCGCCCTCATACAAGCTGGCCACGATTTTCAAATACGTTTCTATATCTGGCACAACATCTTTGCGCAGTTGTTGCACTTCGGCATATATTTGTGAAATTAACGGACGACAAGTTCGACTCTCATGCATTTCTTTACGGGTTTCTAGTAGCCACTGGCAATGATCACAAATACGTATGCCGTTATGTTGAATATTGGAGGAAATGGATTGAGGTTGTTTTATAGGATCAGTTCGAGACATGGTCAGGCTTGCCAGCTCCACTTGAAAATAAAACGTAGAAGATTAAAACAAAGCTGGCATTTTGGGTACGGTAAGATGACTTACAAGCTAACTCCAAGGACAAAAACTTGGAACAATCGTTGCACATTATACTGCCACACAGACGGCAGTGATGCTGCCTGCGTGCAATATGAAAACTTTTCGCACACGAGGGACACAACTTGACGGATGTGCCATCCAACCAAGTAACCGTCTAAAGAAGAAATGTTTTTCTTAGTCAAACTTCCAACAGATTGTGTGGAAATGAACTTGCTTAACTATAAAATCGTATTATATTATTAACTAACATATTGTTCATGGTGTTTCCTAAGAACAGGATCGGTTGGCATATCTTTGAGCAGTTTATGCAAGCGAATTATTAGTTTATTGGTTTCACTAGCATAGCGCTCCAAACGGGGGCTTCTAAAAAAGATAAATGTAATATCGATAACGACAAACTTCTCGCGCGCACCTCACAGACTTAAAATACTCAAAGTGTGTTCGTTCAGCGCCTACTTCCTGATGATCAGTCCTGTGGTTTTGGGCAATAATACGAGTTCCATTTGAGTTCTTCTCCAGGCTTTTAGCTACATCCAAAGAATCATCAAAATTTAATTTAATTTTCTGTTTTGCTTTGGAGAAAATATCCTTGAATATTGTCGTAAGTGCATCCTGCTCCTCCGCATGATTGCGTTCAAAATGTTCTGTCAATAGCTGCAACGACTTTAGATCTTCACGGCAGATGGGACATAAGAAGCCCTCGAGTATTTCGCCAGAAGACTTTCCACCAAGTTCATCAAATGTATTGGGCATTTGGTCAAGTTCGATAATTAATACAGGAATCCCTTAGTTTCGAAAGTTTTTTTTATATTTTAAAGGCTATACTTATTTGGGAAAACAGTTTTAACAGCTGTTTCTGACACATTATTTTCAGTATCTTTCATATAAAAAATGGTTTCAGACATGCCACTATTTATAAAACATGAAAGACTCGATTTTAATATAATATTCATTCGTTCATGTTAGTATTTATTGACATAACCATATGGCAATATTAGAAACCCCTCCCATTTTGTTGTTGTTGGAATACAAACACCATCAGTTGCTTGGCTTCTCGTCTGGTTTCCGAGTTGTGGCCCTTTAGGCTAAGCGCACACTACAGACTTTTTGTCGGCGGATAGTTTGATCTGATTGGGCTGTTTGCGCGCACACTATGCGTACTAAACTGTCGGGTTGGTGTTGACTGCGCACACTACCCGATAGTGCAGGATTCCCCCGAAAAAATAACCCGTTCAAAAAGCACGAAGCAAATATTTCATATCTTCTAATTCTCTAGAATTCTCTAGAAAGACGCAAAAGAAAGAAATAACAAAAGAAGAATAAACAAAAACGCATGACAATTCCGCGTAAACTCGCTATCAGCAAGAAGTCGGCAATAAAAAGAATCTGCATGTCTGCGCAATCTAATTGACTGCCATGCTTCGGCCGACAGTTCGATCGCAGAAAAGCTTGAACGCAAAGCTGACGCCCATTCAACTTTTTCGATTATGATTTTTAAAGCAGCGACTTTTTACGAGCAGCTCTTGACTGTTTCATGCGAAACGACAACATTATAGGGTCGTTTATTTTGTAATCAATTCATTATAAAATATGAGGTTGATTATAAATTATAAATCACGTAAATATGGTTGATTAATGACATAATCCCGATAATGGCTATAATCAATCTGAGGTGGAGACATAGCATTAAAAAGAAAAAGAAACAACTTTTATCCTAATCTTAGTATAAAATATAGTTGAATCTAAATGAAAGACAATATTAATACCTTCCAATGATACACATAACATGTACCTTCTGTAGTTTCAGAGATATAGGCTAGAAATTTCCAAGAGTGAGTGAAACTGTTGAGTCTCCGTAAAAGGCCACAATAACAGCAAAAAATATTTATGCTAAAGCAGAAGAATTTTTGCTTCTTAAATCCATATTTATCTTGTATACCTGCATTATTTATAAGCAAAATATCACACCGGGTAGTGCCATCTATATGTAATATTGTGCGAGAATAAGTGGGAACTGCCACCAACTTAATTATAAAAAGCATTTTTCGCGCGTTTTTATGACATTGACAGTTGATTTAGCGGATTTCAACACAATTTTTATTTCCTCAAAACAATTTTTAGAAAAATCATATTAAAGTTTATAAATGAATTAGAATTAGTATTTTATTAAACATTATAAAGTTTAAAAAAATGAGAAACGTTGAAATGAAAACACCCACTGGTAAACAACAGCAAGTAGATGAAGCAACAGCTGAGAAAACTAGTGGGAAAAAACTGATTCAGCCTCGACTTCCATTTAAAATCATTGCGTCTGGATTAACGTCACCGTCTTCGGCCACAGCTACGACTGTTGTCAAACCCACAGAAGAGTCTAACGCAGTCAACCAGCATACTAAACTGTTCGTGAGTCAGGATGCACGAAAACGCAGACTATCATACGGGGGAAACTGTAAAACAACAGTCCTTTCATCCCCATATAGCAAAAAGAACTTGGCTGCTGCTTCGACAAAGAAAACGAAAACTGACGCAACCATGGAAGCGGACATTATAATGTTGGATGATTCTGAAGATGAGTCACTAAAACTAGATGGAGCATTTATTAAAAACTCTGAAGATTGTGCTTCATCACCAAGTACATCACCACAGAGCACCAATAATCGTAAGGGTGCAGGTACACCTAAGAACACCGTCGCTTCAGAAAGCATGGTCCGCAAGGGTAATATACCAAAACTTCAAATTAAACTCCCCCTCAGTAACAAGAAAAGGCGTAAAAAGTCAAGTCAAGCCAATTGTTTAGTTATTGAAGATGTGAAAAGTACATTTGAAACAGCAACAGAGTCCAGTGATGACATTGAAATGATTTCAGAAGAATTTAATCCGCAAAAACGTCAAAGGATTGCTGAGACTAAAAAAGATCAGGTAGAATTCTAGGATTTATTGTTTTGTATATTCCAAAGAGGCAAAAGTTGCCTTTAAACCTGTGTTTTTGCATTTCTTTTATTCAGATTTTAATAGTTTAACAAATTTGTGATACTTTATTATATATCTCTTAGTTTCATGGTGCGATCAAAGAAGGATGTAATAATTCCAAGAATTCATTATTTGCGGCCGAGGAGGAAAACAAAAATAAGTTCGAGCGGCAAAAAATAAATTTAAATGAAAAACCAGAAACTCAGAAAAATAGAGAAAAAGAGAGTGATGTTATAATAACCCTAAACAGTGAATCTGAAGATAGTAAAGGCGTCACTATATCTACAAAAATTTTAAAAGCCGCCGTGAAAAACCCTTATTGTACAAATAAACTTTCGGATGGACATGTACTTGGTGGAAAATTAAAAAAAACGAAACGAACAAACATTTCCACACTTTTGGCAATGGACATTTCCAATGTGGATGCAATTGAAGAAGCTGGTGAAGATGATGAGGACGTCGTCGAATCATCAGCATCTAGCGTTCTCGAGGAAATAAACTCCGAACTTGCTGACAAGTCATTTGAAGAAAATTCCGAAAGAACGATTTCTAAGGCAGCGGAACAGGGGAAAAGTTTTAACAAAATGCAACAATCAGTTGGAATTACTCCTAAGCAGAAACGCCTGTTGGAACAAAGGCGAATGGCACGCGAAGAAAAGGAACGTAAATTACAAGAAGAAAAGCTTCAAAAACAGCGAGAAAGAGAAGAAAAAGAATTGGCGAGAAAACTCGATCGAGAGGAAAAAGAACAAAAACGTAGAGAACGTGAAGAGAAGGAAGAAGTGAAACGCAAAGAGCGCGAAGAAAGAGAACGCAAGCGATTAGCAGATATTGAAACCAAAAATGAAGAACGGCGGAAGCGTATCGAAGTAAAAGAAGAAGAGCGCAAACGCAAGGAACAAGAAAAAGAGGAAGTGGAAATTAAGAAGAAGAAGGCTGCTGAAGCCTTTACAAAATTCTTTGTGTCCAAGACTACACGCTTGGGTGTAGCAGCCGAAGCAGGTCAACTGAATACAACAACTAGTGGTGTTGAAGGTGGTGGCGCACAATCCGAAACGCTGGCATTTCGTCCTTTCCAAATCAAGGGTGATATGGAGTTAGCACCTCTTTGTCGTAAAGTCTTCACAGACGTTGATCGTAAGAATCTTGATTGTTTTGTCTGTGAAGAAAAGCATAATTCATTGGAGAAAACGTTATCAAGATCGCATTTATATTTAAGTGAACTGAAAGAAGGCAGAATTGTACCTGGTAAATGGAGACGTGCCACTTGTGATACAAAAGAGCAGGACGATGATGTGGTCGTTATTGGTAAGCTGAACCTTACTGAATGATGTGTCTGTTTAATGAATTACGTGTGCCTCTTTCAAATATAGAAGACGCACTTGAATGTGCTGCTCAAACAATTGTTGAAGAGAGAAGTAGATCTGTGCAACGATTCCGTGCGAAATTCTACAAATTTCATGAGAACAGAAGACCTCCTTACTTTGGCACATGGCGTAAAAAAACGGGTGTGATAACTCCAAGACGTCCATTAGCATTGGATAAGGTATAAACAGTTATTTACTCAAGAAGTAGGTGATTCGGTGTAATTAAATTTTCCTTTTTCCTGCTAATATTTTCTAGAACTTCTTTGATTATGAAGTCGACTCAGACTTGGAATGGGAAGAAGAAGAACCCGGCGAGTCGCTAGATGGCAGTGATGATGAAAAAGAAAAGGAATCTGAAGATGATGATTACGAAGTTGACAACGAGTGGTTCGTGCCACATGGACATCTTAGTGATGAAGAACTGCAGAATGAAGACGAAGGCGTGGATGATAACACACGAGAGGCTCAAAAAGCAAAACTGAAAATAATACAGCAGGAGTTTGCTCAAGAAATGAAGAAGAAAACCGAAAAAATTAAACCGCGACTAGTTGGATGTATTTGGCAGGATTACAACGGCAATCAGCCGAAGTCATGTCCCAATATTATATGGGAAAGTTTAAATCTGCGCGCGATGCTGTACACGACAGCACCATTAGTAGAGGAACCGTCCGGTGAACCGACAAATGAGGGTTTAGAGCCGAACTCACCCACTTCTAACAATGCGGGAGTGGCCCCTGCAGAAAAATTGAAACGTATCTTGCTTACAGATACAATGGTTAAGGATCTCGTGCGCTTGGTTCATGGAAATCGTCATTCAAAAGCTTTTCTCATCAATGAATTCATTGCGTATATTGAACAAACGGAGGATGAGGTTAAGAATGGGGATCTACGTGGACCGCTTAAGTCGGTGGTACGTGATAAAATTGATGAATTCGCACTCTGGCGAATAGTGGAATCGAATAATAACACAAAATCCAAGAAGAACAAAAAGAGACTGTGTTGGTTGGTAGCTGAAGATAAGCTGAAAGAATATGATTTGCAGGATCTCGAATTGCACAACAAATGGACTTACACACTGCGGCCGAAATTCGTCGAAACTGATGACCAGAGTGCTAAGCAGACTTCTGTGACTAATGAGTGCTTAGCAGAGGGTACAGGAAGGGCGATATCGGAAACTTCGCCTTTGGGCTCACAAAAAGCGATAACGAAGTTCACTAAAGTATTAACGCCTGGAGAGAAAGAAAAACCATCACTGCAGAATACCGATGATTCGAAAAATGATGCCGCGGCACAAGCAACAAATACAACGAATTCATCATCGGATAACAGTGCTGCTCCTTCATGCACCCAGGCCCCGAAAGCAATTGTAAAGAAACGCGTGCCTTTGCTTATATCGACACCGAGAGGTCAACAGATATCGACGCCTGCGAAGAATGCCTTAATAAGTCAGTATTTGAAGAAAAACAGAGATGCGGCAGAGAAAGCGGCGGCTTCTACAGCTGAAGTAGCGTCTGTCGGCGATGGCGAGGTTGTTGTGGTGCATGACTAGCAGTTTGTATCCAGAGGGCGTTTGTTTCCATTTTACGTTATTTCAACATTTTATACAAGGGAATTATGCCTTTGCGCCAACGCAAGCAAATCCAATACATTTGTAATAATTTTATATAAGACGTTATTTGTAATGTATGTTGTTCTTTAAATGAAAACGTACATTTTTATTTTCTATATTATGTATTTGAAAAGTGTAGATAATATTTATATCGTATTAATTAATGGCTGCTTGCAAATTTTTTTGTAACCATTGTTCTTTTTACGTTTTAGTTAAATTTAAATCTCCCATAACACTGTAACACTTGCTTTCCCAACTATTAAAAAGAAATACACATAAAGTGAAACTTCTGCGATTCTAAATAAATTCGTATTATTGCCATCATCATGCATCTCTCAGTTTGAAAAACTTCGCTGCGCACTGAAGAGGCAATATGCGATATTAGATTTTAAGCACTGCAGTGCAGTTTTATTATCGGAATTTATTTTACACATCTATTTTCAAGAAAAATATTTCACAAAAATTTTTAAAGCGTATTTTGGTTTGACAGCTTCCTAAACCAAGCGTATTCTTCTAGTTTTTCATGACAGGTTTTTCCGAAAACGTACAATTTAATTGGTTGGGACGACTCCTCGAGGTCGTCTGAGACAATGGAAGTTCGAATGTCCTCTTTTATTAAGATCACATCAAAAGCGAATACGGAGTGCATCATATGTAGGGCTCCGGCGGCCAAGGCCGTTATACTTTGGGATTTTGAATTTTGGAAAAAAGGATGCAGCGGCTCTTCGAAATCGGACAAATACATCAGATGGAAATCCTTCTCCGCTTGATACATAGTCACTATGGATGCGATGACATACATTATGGCCGCACATAGATTAACGATAGCTTCCATGATCGGTGTGGGTGATGTTGTTATGCAAATGCTTAGGTTGCCGAACATTGCATAGAGTGTGAATCCAAAAAAAGTGCCGCAGAAGAACAGGTTATGAATCAACGGTTCCGTATGCATGAAGCCTTTTATGTGCCATCCCATGCAAATCGTTCCTAAAAGTGTTTCCAGTAGTTTAAAGATAAACCAGACTTGCTCCATGTCGAATTAGTTTGTTTTCGAGAACTAATTTAATTTACAGGCGCTTCTGAAGTTACAATTATTTTCAGTTCTTATTGAGTTTGTTGCCTTGATTAATTTTTATAAGTATCGACAAAGTATTTTTTTCGAAAAGTGTATGAATATTTTTGGCCTACTCTGTCTAGTTAAAAAGAAAAGAAATAATTAATGAAGAAAGTTGGATATCGAAGAACATTTTTATTGGGCACAAAAGATCAATGCGGTTTCCTAAAAATGTAGCGCTTTTTTTTCCTTGTTCCAAATTTAAGCAGGTGTTTGGGTTATAAATTAATGGTACGAGCACACGAATACATGGATTCCGAACCGCTCAAAGCAATACAATAAATGTATGTAATTACAAAGTTATTATTACTTTATTTTTTAATGATTTATATCCAGTAACTGTTAACTTACACATGATTTGAATTTTATATGAATCCATACCCATTTCGAATTTGCTTACTTAAAACCTTGCTTCCAATCAATATTTTTAAAAGCTCCTCTTTGAGAGGAATCTATTTGTTCTCTGCTTCTTTAGCATTTGTTTGTTCTGCATACAAATAATATTCTTCTACAGCGGATACAGATGTGGTGTTTATTAAAAGTAGTGTGCAGTTTATTAAAAGTTATATTAATATTAGTATGTATTTTGCCTTTTAGACATATTAAAATTTTATATCTTCTTTTCTTCCGCTTCATTTTAATAACTAAATGATGCGCAGTAAGATGTTTAGTTAATAAACAGTTTTTTTCCTAACAAATCTCACTTACATTTAAGTATGATTTCATACAATGATGGGATTTTTAAGTATAATAAGGCAGAAAGTGAACCTCAATGTGAATAATGTAAAATAATGTGAAGTGAGTTTATGTATTGACAAAATACCAGTCGAACTGAATTGTATGCTGGGGATGTAGATAAAGAAACTATTGCAGAAAACGTATATACATATACAGATATATATTTTAAGTACATTTTTGAGAAGAAAAATTCATTACAGGTTCTCAGACAGTTAAAGCTATATAGTATATTATACGGTTGATAAAAGTTAAACTTTTTCTCGTCACAATAAATAAGGATGATTAAGTAACACATTAGTATTCATAAATTAAATTTACATGTCCAGAAATGTCTTTTTTGGAAACAAGTCCCACGCTATCTACGAACATCATGAAAATCAAACCGTGAATAGAAGTAACTTTCGCGTCAAGGAAGGAGCAGAGGTTTAAAATAAGCACGGCAGAAGATGCTGGCCGCTGTCGGTGGCAGATCTTGATAACGGTAATACATGTTGCACTCCTTCTCTGTGAGCTTGTCAAAAATTGTAGCATATTCACGATGAAACGTAACCAGATCGACATTCGAGCGTCCGATGGCGGTAAGGGCCAGAAATAGTATGTCGCGGTAAATTGAATGGGTGCGGTCCACTCCGCTGTTCTTTAGTTTATGGCGCTCATTTGCCAAACGTTTAACGGGCGTTAAAAGATCATTGCAACGCATTGACGTTATAATTTGCTGTATAACACTGGAAAATAAAAAACCGTGAACTTAATAGCCATTCTACACCCCAAACCTAGGTAACTTATGTACTTCTTATTCAAATACGTTTGATCCGTCAAAAGCGCCTTGAGTAATGGACTGGCGGGTTGATTTTGTTTATACAAAATATACATCGGCGGTCCTGCTTCGGTGTGAAGTCGTAGATTATCCCAAAGGCACTGAATCTTAACGGTTTTCACATAGCTAAGCGGGTCGACCTCTGTGTCATTCTGCAAGGAAAGAAATGGAAAACATTGTTTCCGTATTCTGTATGTATTAAGCCGAAACCACAATGACGCGTTAGGTCGGTCGTGCTTTGACAGATATTATTGAACACACGGAATCTTATGAGGCAATTCACAATACGACCTCAGGCGTTATATCGTAAATTTTTTTGTATCACGTAAATCTCGTTCAAACGCTGGTTCTACTTCAACTAGCTCTCGCGTTTGACATTTCAATTTTAAAAGAATGTAATGAAGAAATAATAAAATATAGAAATGCTAATTAAGATAGGTAGTTTTATTTGCTAAAGTGTAAAATTTTATTTGAAAACAGATAATTCTTAATTTTCGTCGTGAATATCCACGTATTCTTCTGTGCAGTATGCATCGTCATTTAGCTTTATAAAGTTGTGCAATATAATTGAAACTTTTACAACGCGCTCTACATTAGTTAGAGCCATAAACAAGGTATTTTGAAGAATTCTACACTGCTTAGTAAAACATGAGCACGAGCTACCTAACGCGCCATTGTGTTTTAGAAAATGAAACTCGAGCGTTGTAGGAGATTTTATCGTAAAGTTTTTTTAAAGTCTATCAAACGCCGATCAAAGCGCGACCGACCTAACGCGCCATTGTGGTTTCGGCTTTACAAATGCGAAGTTTTTAGTAAACTTTATGAAAAATATAAGTTTTTCTGAATTTTTCTTAACTTTTGAACAATTTTCTTATTATGTCGAAATGATAAAAGACCCGATGATGATTACCTGCTTAGGCAGAGACAAATCCGGCAGATGTGTTTGGCTCTCAATGCGCTCCATTATCCAAAGCAGGTTCCAATAGATAATGGGATGTTCCTCCACAAAACTGGGATTAATCAAGGCCGCATCACCTTCTTGTGTTAAGATATTTTCGAGTTCCTTGCGTAAGACCAAAGGATTTAAGTAGGGTATGCTTAAGCTGTCCGACTGTTTGACATCTTTTAGAGAGTTGTCAGCAATTATCTGCACACTCAGAAAAGGCACAGTCAACTTATTGCACGCATGACATGTTGTATTTAAATTTGAGTCTTCAGACGTCCATCCGGACATAATTTCTTCGTCGTATAACAACACCGCACAATTATGGCATTGTGAACATGATGTCATCTGTATCAGAAGATCGTATTCTGTGTTGTCAACAATCTGTAGAAAATAAAAATAATTGAGCAATTAATAAGTGTAGTTCTTGTAAATTAACTCTTATTTACATCTGTTGCCGGACTGTATAAGTTATCAGGCAAAGCAGGCAAGGAGCTCCAAGTCATTGCGGAGGTGTTCTCGCCCAGTGGTACCAAATTATTGTAGCTCGACTTCCGTGACTCACTGAGGCGACCCCAGGGATCAAGATCAGCTGACACACGCCGCATTTTCGAATTTGTTCCTCCAACATCTTCGTGGGGCAGCTGATCGTCCTCCGCGCCATAGTGGCCTTCATTGTAATTGCTAGGCGAGGAAGAACACGTTTTCACGGGCGTTGTATTCGCGGATATAGCTTCCTTAATCTCATCGAATTTTCGTGTAATGGAATTTGCTGCATATTTTATGCTACTCAGGCTTCCCTGCAGGATTTCGTTGGATTTTTTACCGGTTAAGCTAGGACTAGGAAATGTGTAGAGTAAATATTATTACTAAGTTATGCACTTTCATCTTTTTTAGTCGGTGATGCATTTTAATATTAAAGCAAATAAAATATTAGTAAAGAGCATAGAGACTTCGATTAAGAGTGAAAAAGGTGCATAAACTGATGATAAAAAATGTTAATTTTGAACAAAGCTTCAAAAAAAATGAAGAAATAACCGTCACCATAAGAAACAAGAACAAATCGAGAATAGTTGGACATTATTTTTAAGAATTCGGTTGTGCTTTAGTTGCAATTATTTATATATAGATAACGTAAAATGATGGAATCTTTGAAAGTGTAAGGATTCTCCATTTTCTAAAAGCAAGAACGCAAAAAGACGAATTTTTTACGTTTATATTAAGTTCGTTACGTTAGATACGTTATTTATGAAATTATTTTCATACTACATAATTTATATCGAAACAATATCTCTAATTAAATGTTTTCTAAACCTACGATATTTAAATTTTTTTTTTATTTTAATGTATTCATTGGTATTAAAATGTTAAAAATATATTTTAAGAAGCACTTATTTTTTAATGTCGATTTAATTTGAACACGTAATTTTTTTTTTTCGGTTCTTTTTTAAAGTTAAAAGTCATTCTTAATGCAACTAATGAGTGTCTTCAACTGCTATCTCGACGCGTTTAGATACATTAAACAACTACATATGTCCAAATTACCTCAAACCTAAACTTTAATAACTCGAAAATAACTTACCTCATATTGGAAATATTTTCTATAATATTGGTGGGTAATTTCAAGTCTTTCTTAAACGACAATCGTGCAGGTGAATAGCGTCTACGAGAACAGGTTTTACATTGAGATTAAATTAAACAGGTAGAAGGGTCAAAACGGACGGCGAAGATATTTGAGTTTTTGTAATTGTTAAAAAATTATTTTATATGAAATGGAAATAAAAAATAATAATCGATTATTTTAATCAAAATATGCAAATAATAGTAAGTCGACTTCAAATCAACAGAAAACAATCGCTTTTATTTCATTACTGGTGCTTTTGCTCTTGTTCGCGACAGTCTTTTTAAACCTTAGTTGATGAAAACTTACCCAAAGTTGAACTTGAGTGATGAGCCAAAGTTGGCGAGACTTGAGGTCACACTCGAACCAGGCATAGTTTCCGAACGATGCATGCTTTTATTGATGTTTGTAGTTTCGTCGAAAGTAGCGCTCCGTTGGCCCTTGAAGAGAATTGGTTTGTCCGTGTACATAGTATTATTGTTAATGTGATGTGCATTTAGTGATTTGCTACACTCGCTGAAGTTATTTTCCTGAGTGGTGGAAACGGGAAGAAGTTCCTCCTCATCGAGTGCACCCAGTGGATCGTTTTGTGTAACCGGAGTTCGGGGAGATATTCTTTAGAAACGAAAAATATAAAAGAAAAAAATATAGAGTATTAGGGTACGGCCTTTTCAAGCTAGAATCTGTGATTCTGACTTTTCGAACTGTTTTCCTTACTTTGTTGGGCTTTGGATCTGCCCTGAGTATGCTTGTTCTGGCCTTTCGTCGTAGTCAAGTTCTTCTTGCGAACTCCCTACTTCATTGAGCGCCTCACATGAGTTGGTTTCTTCATCCACGTCGCCATCACCGATTTTCATAATTCTGAAACGATGCTGCAGCCCATCGACAGAATGCGACTCTTTCGCTGTTAATGGATGTGATTGCTTGCGTTGTAGTTTGTTTAGAAGCTCAGTGTCGCCGCCGAAGCTGTCCACTTTTGATAGATGGCGTTTGCCAGCTGACGTCAACTCACAATTTGGACTGTGCGGGCTGGATGGCGTGGGCGGAGGACATGAGGAGGTCGAACCATTAAGTGGGGTATTATTTAGGGCCTGATCAGTGCTACTTTTTGCATCGCCCGATATTAACAAGCCAGCACTACTGATGACATCGCCCGACTCTTGGGGGCCAGTAACAGATTGACGCACTATGCTACCCAACTTGCCACGAAGCTTATCGAAAGCTGAAAAATCTAGGATGGTGGCATCCCCAGCACAACCCCGGTCAGTCACATGCGACGATGAGTTTGTCGATTCTAAGCTACTACGCGATGTGCCATCAACGGTTCCCAGTGTGCTTAAGTTATTATCACATGACGTGGATAGCGTAGGATTTTGCGCTTCACGCAACTTTCCTGCACGTTTGAAGTGTGCAGCTCCCAGTATTACGTTTTTAATGCGATTCCAGCGTAACTGACTCAGAGTTGTACTATCGCTGGGCCAATCGGACTCCAGTACACATCGGTTGTAGAAGCCGTAGGTAAGTGCGTTCGGCTGCACACCTGATCGCTTCATCAAGTAGTGCAGACGCACTGCAAGAACCGGCATATTGTGGATGCCACACAATTGCATCATGATACGGTAGCAGAATTCATCACATGTTATTTGCAATTTACTCGCCTTTAACAGCAAATCATAGGCAGCATGCAACACGGCGTGTTGTTTTCCGGTTTGACGTGTTTCCAGAACCATGGATGGTAAAGTCAGGAAATACAAGGAGTAACAAGTGGCCAGCAGGTACTTCGACCACGCCTCCGGATGCATTTGACATCGACGAGCCATTTTTTGGCCCAGCTTGATTTCGTGTTTTGTTCTACGAGCGATGGGTGAACCAGGTGCTATTGGGGCGCCACTATTCAATTGCTGTTGCAAGAAGTTCTTAAGCACACTTTTTTTTGAAGATTTCAGAAGCAACGGATTGAGGGTGAAGTTTGCATAATTATAGCCACAGTCCTCGTTATCTAAGCAATTATCCAGAAATATGAAGCCGTGCACGGCAAAGTATAAAACAAAAAACCAACCTGCATTTGGCCCAATGCTATCGGGAGGAAATATATACTTAGTTCTTTCACTGTTGTGTCCCGTTTCCCAGTCAACTAAACGAACTTCAGTTGGCGTTTCATCGTAGGAGCTGACTTTTTCTGCGCATTCATCGAAGAACGTCAAACCATGGTCACCATCAGAAACAAAGGAACGCTCCTCAATGAAGCGTATAAACATCTGAGTTTTCATCAGCAATTCGAAGAATTTGTGATGTGCCTAATAATTATATAAAGGAACTTTTATAGTGCTAAAAAGTAATTAATTTTGTTTTAATTTTATTAAATATTTATTTATATTTTATTTAAGCTTATTTTTTTTAGAAAGCTTATATTTATTAATTTAAGCTGCTTCCTTAAAATTGTTCTCACAGTTTGTTTATGATTACCTTATCCCGTGAGCGCAAAAACGCTTTTAGTTGAAACAAGGCACTTGGATCCGTGGCACCCACAGATCGTGCTTTCGAAATGGGCACTAAGTAATCACGATATCCACGTAGTATCGATGCCATAAACAAAAGGAAGGCCTCTTGAATTCGTTGTTCTAAATTTTGCTGAAAAGAAAACTTTAATTTGCTTCAAAAATGATTACGTGAAAGTGTAAACCTCTCGCTTGCGTTTTCTCAAGTCGCGATCAAGACTGTTCGTTGATTCCACATTTGTGGGCTTGAGAAATTCCAATTCACTGAGAGCCTGCTTTAAAATCCGAGCAGCTCGTTTGGGCAACAACTTAATCGTCAAGTGTTTTTGAGATTCACAGAGCTGAGGGTAGAAATTAAGCATCATTAGGCGATAAAAAAGGTGTTCATTACATACGCTGATTGTGTTTGTATCCAAATCGATGCAAGTGACGTCTGTTGGAGGTTCGTATAAATCGAAGAACCTTGAATCCACTCCAATGAGGTACGGCAAAGGTGCGTGCAGTACTTCCGCTAAGCCCAGAGGGCACAATGGAATGTACGGGCACTGCCATTTGAAAGGAAATAGCAGAGACACTATAGCTTCGGCGACAGCAGTTAACGTGGCAGGTCTTTAAAAATAAAGACAACATTACAGACAGTTACACAGAATAAAGTTATTTGAACTACCTTAACGAATGAATCAGTATCTTCTGCTCAGTTAAAGCTAGTAAAAGTACGTGTAGACAATTGTCTGTGCCTAAATTTTGCAACAACATTTGAAAGCCAGCACCGCTACGAGGTAATGGAGAGTCCTCAGGTTGCGTAAGCAGGATGCGATCATCATGCGGATCACTGGAAAGCTAAAAGAGGTCAAAATATTAGTAAATTGGAGGCGCATAGTGGCTTTTTGCAAATACCTGCAGATGAATACTTGGCGCTGGGAAAGGTACCTCGTCGAGTAGTTGCGTTATGTAGCGCTCAATTGGTATCGGCAGGTCAACACCAATCGCAGCCATCCGCTAGAAGAATGAGTTCAAGAGGAAGTCATAGAGATCATTATCAGAGATCAAATCATAGAGAAAAGAATCATGAATATACATATGTATATACCAACATGCAAATATCTCAGCCATTTGTCGAATGTGTCGCCGAAGGGATGATGCGAGAGAAGGCAAATGGCTTTAATAATGTGGAGCGAATATTGATTGCTAAATTCTTCATTCCAGCCAAGTAGGTCCTTGTGTTGCTGTGTTAGATTTCCCTCGCTGTGAAAAAAATGTGCATACATTGAAATCTCCATTACTTAAGCAGTGAAACATCTTACTCAAAGTCCTCATAAAACGTCAGAGCCGAGCCATACACTTTATATGTGCCATCGTTTACTGTCAGCACAAACGTACTAAACACTGGACTGATTGGTTTCCTTTTCTGGGCTGCATCAACGTGTGGCCAAGCCTCAAGAGAAGCTCCCATTGGTAGGCAAAATAGAGGTACACTTGGGCAGAGATTTAGAGGGAAATCGTTGTGATCGTAGGTAGGATAACGTAGTAAAATTTCTGGCTGATAACTGATCAACTTTGGACGGTACATTGATTTTTTGTAGCATAGATAGACGTCACTGCCCATGTATCCTTTGTTAAGAGTTTTAAATATCAAGCAGAATGCATGTGGAGGTTTCTCGCCTGTGAGAGAGATACGGATGGCAAGTAATAGCAAATGAGTTCAATTTCAAGAAGTTAATACAAATATCAAGTTTAAGTAATTTTTAAGATCCCGATTAGAAATCATATAGGTTGACTTTAATTTTCGACGAGTTCCCATACAAACAAACCTTTACTTTGGACAATAACACACAAATCGGTTACAACCAACTCGTTGCAAGGCATATCTGCCCTCGCGCGTCGATATGTCAGAAAAGTTTTCGCTGATGAGTTGTTCACGTTTGCTACACGACCTCCAGGCGTTTCTGAAACTACCTCTGCGTCGGACATTATGCGTTCGTGGCCGTCATAGAGGACACCTGCAATCAAGATGTCAGTGTAAATGTATGCCTAACAGTATTTCCAAGTAGCTGTACTTACCAATATCTACTAACGGTGGTCGATCTTTACCTCGGCGAAAGTAGATGTAGCATTCTGTGGTGCGCATTGATCCATAGTTGAGATTTGCTGGCAAACCAGTTGGGGTGCTTTCTAAGAGCTCATACCCTTCGGGAAGCTCTTCGCCGAGTAGCGGAAAGAAAACGCCGATATCTGTAATGGGATCAATGCTGTTGGCGGCACGCAAGTGTCCGGAATCGTTAAAAATGCTTTCTTGTAAGAGCTGCGGATTTTCTGGCATGCCAGCCACAACAAAATAATCGGCGATTCGCTTATCGTCCATTGCAGGGAATCTCAATTATTATGCCTCAACTACACATAAATCTAGAAATAGTAATAAATATACTTGAAACGGTTTCAATAAATTCATTGTGACTGTGTGTTTAAAGACTGTACTATTAATGAAAATATATAAACATGTACATATGTATATATGCATTGTTCTATCAACTTCTTTGTTGGTTTTTTAAATAATTGTATTCTTTGTTTCAGTTGCAAATTATGCAGGAAATTAATGCGTGCGATAAGGACATAGCGTTGATATAAATGATTATATTTATTGTATTCATTAATTCATTTTACCTGATATAAAATTAAATACCGTTGAAAAAAAGATAATAATTTACTGTCCAAATGATCCTTACTCTATAAAGTTCGCTCCACTTGAATTAGTAGTTCATGATAACACAGTCTTGCATTTTGTCTGCGATATGGTTAAAACAAAAAACACATACACATATCTGAGTGCTCAAGTGGATGCGGATTTTGTATTATTACAATTAGGATAATAATTGGCGTAGCTTTACTAAGTCTCATTTTGACATTTTCCTGAAATGCAGCTTACTAAGAATGCAGGTTTAAAAACTTAAGCTTTTTTATTTGTTTATTATCATTTGTTCATAAATTTATTTATAAAAAATAGTTTTCATTTTATATTTTTTTTATATACTCGTAATTTAATCTATACAAAACTCATTTTAATAATTTAAAAAATGATGTCCTCAATTTGGTTTCATAAAACGTGATAAAAGTTTTATTAAAATATGTAATCAGTTATATGCAAATTTTATTTAAGCATCGGTTTAGGAATCAATTTGTGTTTTATTAATTAAAAACCTGTTTTGTGCACTTGCACATTTGCAACAATACCTCTTTTACGCAAGCCGCATTTGTGACAATTGAACTATATAAAAAAAAGAATCGAAAGGTTTGAAGTTACGCATTTTCTGCGGAACCAGGAAGCAACTCACTAAGTAACGTCACTAAACAATTTACAAGAAATATATGGGAGCAGCTGGCAGTAAAACGGATGTTTCGATGTAGTTAAGGCAGTGTTGAGTGGGTGCAACTAAAGATTATCAGAATGTTTGTTGAGGAATTGTGTTGGATATCAAGCAAGAACTAATTTTATAAACCATGGAACGTGGCTAAGTAGAAGAAAATGGATTTTCTTCTTATACATCAGGGCTTTTAAATAAGACTCCAAAAAGTCCATAAAATGTCGTTAAAAGGTTGATGAAACTAAGAAATTCTACTAAGGCCTTTATTTAACTTTATGAATTGAACATATTCACTTTATTGCACTTGAAGCTGAAACATGTTAGCATTGTATTGCACGCAAAACAAGTTGTTCATTAGTATGTCGACGAGGTCGGCGATGATTCAACAGCAAGTTTAGTGGTTGGAATAAACGGGTTGGAAATAAGTCGCCTTTATATGGCTATTACTATTTATATATACTGCAGTTAGGCTATTTAACCTACACTTTAAAAGGTGACACCAAAAACTAAAAAAACATTAGTCCAATCTTACTTTTATGGACTATTTTTTCACTGCACACTTTTGACTATTTTTCACTTCTGCATTCATATGCTAAACTGTGCGTTGAATAACTATATTTGAAAACTACATTTTCCATAAATTTTCATCTCTAAACATGCTATTTGATTCAAAGTCTATAAATATTTCTTTAGCAGAATTGCAACTACTTCAATATACTTCGTACGCTTCCAAATTTATTCAACCTAAATTAATTCACCACCGATGTACGTGCAAATAGCAACGAAAGTTAGGAAAATTTTAGGGTTGTTTATGTGATCGTTGCTGAGTAGAACGTAAATATATAACATAATATAACATAAGTGACATTAGTTCAGAATGATATAAGTAAGTCAGTGATGGCTTCTGAAGTTTCTGAAATTCACATGGCAGTTTTCGTTGAAATACATATATAAATATAAATGTGGTGTATCTTTGACTTTGCAATAATTGGTGTAAATATGCACTCAACATGAAATAAGCGTTAAAGTTGTCGGTTTACCACAATTCCCAGCAACAGATCCTGACCGTGAATGAACATTATCTCCAGAACGAAACTTCTATTAGTGTAAATCATTTGTAGAAATACGCTCTTTAGTACATAGCATAGGTGCATTTGAAGTAGAATGGTACATAAAAATCAGCAATGGCGATTTTGTTTTGGATTTCAGTCTCTGGAAGATTTTTCAACTTACAACTTGTCTGGGAAGACGACAATGATTCTAAAAATCATCATCTTCACGTTCCACTCAGCAACGATAATATATAAACCACCCTAAAGCATTGCCAATTTGAACTAAAACATCGAAAAATAATACATGTAGGATATAAAATCAATTATCATTACATTTTAAATATTAAAAAGAAATAAATTAAATATTAAAAAAATAAACAAAAAAGTGATTCATCTGGTTTGATCACACAGCCGGGCTTTTGTCTGGCTACAACTCCTCGCGTATCTTCTGCGCTGGTAGATGTGGTTTCAATTGATTCCAGAACTCCACACGTTCTTGCATCAGCGCGTGGTCGTTCCGTAGAAGCTTCCAGTTCTGTTCATTCTTGTCACCAATGCGTATGTATGACACAGGATAGCTTTTCGTCGGATTCCATGAGGGAAGTTTGCCCGAATGTGGCGTCGGATTGCTGTCGAGCAGAAAGAACCAAGTAGTAGTACCCAGTGGTGAGCGAGTCTTGGTCATGAAGGCTCACCTGCTATTGGCGAAGTTCACCCACATGCTAAGTAATGCTTCGCGCACGAGCAGATCCTGTTTGGTTGGTGCTGCGCTGACGAAAAGCGTTTGTCCGATAGGGAAGAGATACTGCAATTCTTCGGCGTGACATGCACCTGAATAGAGTTTAAATTCTATATTAAACGAATCTAATGTTGCTAAAAGATGAAACTAATTCAATAAAAAAAAAACAATTTTGTACATAAAACGCTTCTAAGCCCAACTAAAATGATAATTAGTATCAAATGTGGAATGGGCGTGATCTGTCCACTTTTCTATATTAATAGAACTTTTCTTATAGAACATTTTCATGTGGATGTGTGTTGGCAGTAATTTATGAAGATCCATTTAATACCCGCACATAATATGAATACGATACATTAATTCAAAGGTGTGGTGCGCCCACTATTCTGTATCCCCCATAAGGTATGATGCCATCGGGTATTTAAGCTTCCGCCAGACCCAAGATTACTCTTTCTCCTAGCTTAATCCAACTCACCATAATAATCCTCACGACCTCCTTTGAAAATCTCCGAGAAGCTAGCAGCTCCTTTATGATCGAAAAGGTAAGCGAAAGTGGGGCCAGTAGCGGATCCTGTTTGCGTGTGACGCATGCGTAGGCGCAGGTACTCGTCAATGCCGGCCACAAACCACCCATCTGTCATCAACTGCCGAATTTGAAAGGTGAATTATTACCTGAAGTACAATTACCCGAAAGGTGAATGACTTACGTTCGTCAAATTCTGATGGTTTTTTTTGTTATAAACGTGGCCTTGTCTAAAATAGAAATCCTCGATTTTCTGAGTTATGTCGTGTTGCACCGTGGCTGGATGTTGATCGTAGTTCAGCACGATTGGCAAGACTAATTCGAATTTCGTTTTGAACTCGTCCAGCAGACCAGGCAGATTCAGTAGAGCAGCGGTCTTCAGGGCGCCCTCATCGGACGTGGCTCCGATCAGCAGCGGCAATGCCAAGCCGTGTGGTGCTTCCGCTTCTCTGGGAAGCACCGTAAGGAAGGCGCCAGGATGTTCGGGCTCAACAACGGGCGGAAACGGAATCATGGGATCGAAGTCCCACTCCTGAAAAAGAGCTTTTAATTTTCATTTCAGAACTCAATGAACTCGCCTACAAAAAGGTCGTAGATGGTTGCAACGATACTCTCAGCAGGTTTCTGACGCAGGCAAGTCAACGTGTGGTGCCAATCGCCACCATGACTGCACCCCACCAGCTGTCCCAGTTTGCTTGCTCGCCTGGCAGCAACTCCTTTGTGAGCTGGTTGTGCCCAGGGATTGAAATAGGTGCCCGATTGGGATATGCCTTTGTGGAAGAGACCTGTGAGAACAAGAAATGGTGTCGCTTGATTTCAATCTGGACAACTAAACTATGTGGGCCAACCTTTTGACTTCACGGACAACATATGGTACGTGACACTGGCACCTCCAGCGCTCTCGCCGAATATGGTAACACTGTGCGGATCACCACCGAATGCCGCTATATTCTGCTTAATCCATTTGAGGACTTCCAGCTGATCCTTCAGACCGAAGTTTCCGGGACAATCAGTGGTCTCGGTGCTGAGAAATCCCAAAGGCCCCAAGCGGAAGTTCGCTGAAACGTAAACGATGTCGTGATCCATGAGGAAATCTGGTCCATAGTAGGTGCTCACTCCAGCGCCACACTCCCAACCTCCGCCATGAAACCAAACCATTACAGGCAGCGGTCCACGGATGCGCGGTTCCTGGTGGGTTCGGTATGGTTACGCAAATCAATGTGAAATCTACTTTGGCAGAAAGCCTAAAAAATACCTCTGGCGTGTAGACGTTGATGTACAAACAATCTTCGCTGCCTTCCAGCTCCATGTCGCGTCGAAACGGGTCACGTTGCAAGCAGATTGGGGCATCTTGTACTGCTAGTTTTTCACCAGACCAGCTTGGATATGGAACGGGAGCCTAAAATTATACATATACTTAAATATAAATGAAATAAATAAAAACAGGCTTATAATATATGTAAATAATAAACTTCATAATAAATTTAAAATAACTTGTAAGTAAAAACAAGTTCAGTGTGAATGAACTGTATTTAAAGAAATCCTGACGTTAAGAGCGAGAGAGAGGAATCAGGATTTAATCAACCATCTCAATCGACTTGTGAACTGGTTCGTATTTAAAGATTTGTGTTTCAAGAAATCAAGGTTTTCAATTCAAAATCCATGTCATTCAAACGTCGAATTCCACACAAAAATTAACTTTGTAATCACTAAAAAACGAGGAAGAAAACGAAGAAGCTGATGTTTTAATTGCTTAGCTTAATTGCAGTCAATTAATTGCTTAACGATTCATTAAAGCGATGCGTGCTTATAATTGATTTGTTCGCTTTTACGTTCTAGTGAATAATTAGCTTTCAGTAAATAGATTGTGAGGATTGTGATGTTGTTTACAACTACAGAATTTATGGAAAATTGGCTGAAATAAAGTAACAACTACAAAACATGAGAGCAACGCATTTAAGTGTCTTGAAGATGCAACCAATCGCAGAATATTCAAGAAATCAACTCAAGAATCAAAAACTTGGAGATGATTTCAAATCATTTAATCATGGCTTTTCTGACATTCCTAGAAGTGGAGGATCACGGATCATCCTATTTAGACTCATGACTCAAGTCTATGTACTTCCAAGCATTGGGAATCATGTCCTCTTTCGGTTGTTAATCTAAATGGTTCATTTTCCCTAATGCTTTCGCACTCGATCCTATCATTTAGACATTTCTGGTGATGTATTAAATGATTAGACTTATTTTAACTTCCATTATTTTTATATTATTGTTTCTTCAAATTGACGGAGTCTTGAAAATGTGTGTAAAAAAGGACAATTTTACAGCAAAACATGTGTTCATTTCGCCTTTGTTTTGTATATGAAAATAAAGTAAATTTTAAAGAAGCATTGATTTTTCGGGTTTCTTTGGGTTTTCGCTTCTCCCCACCCTTGTCGTTCAACGCGTAAAGATTGTCAGGTAATCGCACATAATCGCCTTAGATATACGCTTTGTTTGAGTTAAAAGTAGCTGTAGTAGTAACCGTCTCCAACGAAACAACAAATTTTAACAGCCTTCAGAACGCAACACTACACAATATAAAAGTATAAAAGTATATAAAGTATATTCAACATTCTGTTTCGAAGAGGTTAGTATTTGCGCAGCCGAAGAGTGTGTTTAAAGATCACCTTGAACCGTAACTCGCCGATCGGAGCCTGAGCATAGGGTACGCCGAGGAACCCGCGCACATGTCTTCCGTTGTGGGACGTCATGTGGCGCCCTACCAACACCCCACCGTGACGTAGTTTCACTTTCAGGACACTCGATGTACGCGCCTCAGACAGTGTCGCGCACAAACCGACCAGCAACAAGCATGGAGCAACAGCATGGAGCAACAAGAACAATGTGCTGACGCCGACGTCAGAAGCCGATTTTACGTGCAACATCTTAAGCGCGCTCGTGTTAAAAAGACACTAACGAGTAAACGCTACTATCGCGCGCGTTTTAAGCACGAGTTGCTTTTTAAGGTGCCGTTTCTTACGGGTACATTTTGAACACTAAATTTTAACTTTTAAACTGGTCGACCAACATGTTTAGAAGAATTCGATTCGTCGATTGAATTTTATTACAATCTCGTTGTTGCCTAAAATAAGTTGGCAGACTTGATAGAACCTTGAACCCTGAAGTCAGCAGAGAAATTGAGACCTAACCGGGCCGTTTGAGAGCGAATACGTTTTGACGTAGAAATGTTGTAATTAGCTTATGTAATTTGAATTCGAATAACGCAGAGTATATCTGCTTTTATCTCCACAGTATTCTTTAAACTTATGTTTGCAATTTAGTTTTCTGGGAAGTTATCAGCTCAGGTGGCCAGAAACAGGTTTACAATATCACCATGGATGATGATGTATTATTATCACTATAGATCTGTATTTCTGCAGACACTATTAAGGCCTAATCATTTCCAAATGTGGCAAGCATAAAAGGTGTTTACAGCAGCTGAGCTGACCTCCCCAATGAGCAGGCAGAGAGTAAACCGATGTTTTTATGCTCTAAGCTCAAAATCGTCAAGAATCCAACAACAAAGGAACAAAAATATTCTGCTGCTGCTGACTGATTAGATGTTGCGTTCAGCCAACCAACAAAAGCAGCAATAAAGTCGCTAATTTTGCACATTAGCAAAACATAAACTTCTTCACTTTGTTGTTGCGTTGCGTTACCCAAATATTTGACCTTGCTTTTTAACATCTTGAGTTTAGCTGGTTTTAATTGCGTTCTTTATGATCATTATAAATGTACGGCGATTTTCGGATCGGGCAGGTGCGAATGCGGCATGTGATTAACATGATTCAAACACGAGTCGATCATCAGCTATAACAGCATAAATAAACGTGTTGCTAAAACTCTGTATAAACTGGTGTGTAGTGGTTTAGTGCTGAGAGCAGATGACAGGTAGACTTAGCTTGAAATTCAGTTGCGGTACTTTTATTCAAATGAGTATTTAGTTAGTTGGCTTCTAAGGTTCTCTTAGTGACCCTCGGCAGCAGTTTTTAAAAGTTTTTAACCTCGAAACACTACAAAGCAACCTCCAAAGTGGAGAACGGAGCTTTCAATGGATGTGTAAAGGTCGAACGCCGCAATTACGAAACTGAGCCGGGTTCCGATGGGCGGTGTTTTTTTATGGATTGAGCCATAAAAAGTTTTCGATTTAATACCTTCTTCATTACTCCACGTTGCTATTTCGTCTATTAGTATGGCTGCAATAGTTTCCGGTATATTTTCCGATGTTCGGAACGTCTCTCTGTCTCTGTTCAAAGATTTTTTTTATACGATTTGTAATGTTTCACAGATTTCGCGAAGTCAGCAGAAGGATTTTCGCTGGCCAGATTAACTGAAAAGAACGGGGCTGCATTTGGTCAAAAGCTAGGAATTTCTCCAGGCCCGGTAATTGAAGTGCACACATACAATAATATTTAAAGCTGCGGTTTGGTTAAAATGATGAGATAAATGAAGAAATCTGTTGGGTTAGAAATGGTACATGCAATATGTATGAAAGAATCCGGTTTTTAATGGAAATCCAGATCCTGAATCCGCCTGTCTTGTTTCCCGAACCCGGGGCTCCGTCTCGGCGCTGATGCTTTCAAATCTCGCTGTTGCTTGCCGCCTGAGTGTGAGTTCTTGTGTTCGCCTGTTGTAAATTCGGATGAACGGCGTCCCCGTGAAGATGTTCGTCCTGTCTGCGGCATGTTTGCCCAGAAATGTTCTCCAAATGCGGATGCTGTGTCTTGGTCTCCGGCTGCTCTGTCCTCTTCCGCTTTTCAAAGGCTTGCGCGTCGCTTCCGCCGCGCTTCTGCTCTGTCTTTTCTTGTTTGCATCTTGTGTTCATATTAAGCTTATTTGCGTGAATTATTCTGTTTTCGCGGTGTTTGCATAAAATATTTGCATGTCTGCAACTTAAATTTGCGCAGCCTCCTCTTCGGCGTCTGCGAGGCCGTGTTGCCACAGGTTGCAAGTATGTGTACGAGCACGTATATGTCATGGTAAGTATGTGTGTGTGTGGACGTTTGGTGTTAATTTTTATGAAGTGTTCTTCCACTATGAATAATTATAATTATTTTCGTTGTGGGGTTTGTGGTGTTTTCTTATTACAACTGAAGGCAGGAATGTGAAGATTCGTTGTCATTTATTAACTCTTTACTTGTTTAAAGTCACTGCTTTTTGGTCTAAAAGCTTAATAAATACTCAGAAAAAAGATGAGGCTGGGAGAAATCATTTACTGCATTACATTCGGAATCATCTGAGTTTAACTTTTAGGAAAGTTTTGCTTCGTTCTTCGAAATTGATGTGCCTTTGTGTCTAATCACTAATCCAGCGCAGGCCAGCCTTGTGTAAGAGTGTCAAACATATTTGCCTATACTCGATGTCAACATAGTTGGGTTGCTTCGGTCGATGCATTTTTTGGAGCTGTTAGCAGTTTTGGCACACTTCGCAGCGCTGGCTGAAAGGAGAACATGGCCAGATCACGGTGTTTAGTGCCACTTTGCTGTGGTAAACAAACTTTTTTGCTTGTGAGGAACGGGTTTTCTGGTTGTCGAACGTCGCATGTTGATTTTGAAGCTCGATGCAGTCGATGCAGTGACTCATGTTGGAGGAAGTCGTAAATTGATTGGAAGCCGGCCGACGCGAATTCTGTTTGAGTTTTACTCGCAATAAAAGAACTTGTAATTTTGAAGGTTTAAATAAAATAAAATAGCTCAGAGAATAAAAAGAATTCATTAGAATCGTGGTAATCATTGTTAATGGCTACTTGGCTCAGTAAGTATGACAAAACTATATTGTAGACGCTGGTTCATAATGTAGTCACTCTTAAACTGAATCCAAGCAGCAATAATAACACAACTTCATTTAATTAATGCCCTCACTTAAAATACGAGCTTATTTCATGATAACTCCGAAACTGTTTGAGCTCCGTTTTATTTGAAGCTTCAAACATTTTTCAGCAGGTTGTTTTTGTTTCTTGTTGGAACCACTTGAAACTTGTTCCTCCCCGAACATTCAGCTGGTTGCTTCTCCTAAGTGTATGCAATAAAAGTAACAAAAGAACAGCGGCTTTTATTAGCACAGAAAAATGCCAATCAAAAACGCAATAATAATAATTGAAAAAATTATGCGCAAGCCAGTGACTCCGCCGAGTACTTCAAATGCGACTTTGGAGGGCTCCAGAATTCGAAGCATTCCACGATGCTGGGCTCGGGATCGGCAGGTGGAAGGGGCAGCATGCCGGAATTTTACAAGATATTTTAAATTTTCAAATCCGAAAGGAAAGCTTAAATCTTGAAGCAAGAGATTTAAGAAAGATGTTGAATTTACTTCAGCAGAAGTGCGTATAAAAAAGAAACGCTTTGGAAGCTCCTCAGCAGAAGCATTCTAAAGCGTCGTTTTCAAAGGTATTTCGGTTATATTTTATAGTCCTTGCTTAGCGGCGAGTCTTCTGCTGCATGTTGCCGTTGGCGGTCGACCTCTGGTGGCAGCAATAAAAACAGAATGCAGCAAATTTTTATGCTTTCACCTAAACGACAAAAAAATGCACAGAGTACCGGGCGAAAATCCACTCTCATTGGTTCGGGTCTGAAGGCGCGCGAAGGGCAGCGAAGGAAAGGAGAAAGGAACCACGCGGCGAAACTCAAGAATAACCCTCGAAATTCATTACAATCCCAGGGATAAATTATGATGGACTTACAGACCAGCACGAACCGGCTCCGTCCTTCTCCGTCTGCGGAATCGTAGAAGCTGTGTCGAATAACCAATTTAAACCATCATTTTTAGCAAAGACTATTTTAGTTTGATGTTGACTGCTTCGTAAACTGATGTAAATAATGAGTTTTAGATAAGTCGATACGTCGCACTTTTTGGAAAACTTCCATTCGAGAAATTAAACACATTCATTGGTAATGCAAAACATGAAAACTTAATAAATGTGAAAGCAAACTAAGCTGTGTTTCTACTTGAATTCTATACCCTGTACTTGTGTTCGTCAAAATCAACATAATCTGATTTCAATTGTAAAATACAATAGTTTGAGTGACATTTTGGTAAAAGGGGCCCGTTGGTTGAACAACTTTAGTTGATTAGTGGCCGAGCTCCTCTGATGGTTCGAAACTAAAGCGTTTTTCGGTTTGCATTAATAAGCGGTTGCTAGAGCGTATTAAAGTAGGTTTGTCATGCGGCTTGCTTCCCAAGGTCATTATTACAATTGTAAGCAGTTTAAATATTAAGTTGTTTGGGAGACGAAAGCCGAAGCTTCTAATGTTTCTCTGAAATACGGGGAAACTCCAAGTAAAGTCAACGAAATAAAAATTATTACTTCATTTAATGTCTATTATATACTTCCATGTTTTTTGAATATAGTCATTTCTATTACATTATATCGGTTAAATGTTATTTTACAAATTTATCTCGTTTTGTAACTATATTGTCTGTAGTTCCGTCCAAATAAGTTTTAAAATTCAACTCAGTTATTTTTCGAATACATTTCACTGAATTCATCCATCAAACATATATTTAGTCATCATACTGTCGATGTTCAGTGCGTCCTTCGGCAACTTCAGCAACTATCGAGCCAATTTCTATAATTTATGGCCGAAGAAGTTATTTAGCCCCCTCCCTCTCCGGCAACGAATTACTTAATTTATATGTGCGCTTCATCTCACTTCGTCGAGTGATTTATGTGAATTTCATTCAATTTTCCAACATTTTTCTTTTATATTCCAATTAATAGCGCCGAAATAACTGTAAGTTTGCCTGGAGTTGAAGAGCAGCTCCGAACTGGACTCTGCGCTTATCTAGGCACTGATTTAATCTAGTTGAGTGGCGATTTGTCAACATGTCCGCTGCCTCACTCCCTCCCCCGCCCTCAAACCCAGTGTGTGTAACGCAGCCAAGCGTCTCATATGGCTTTCCTAACAGTTCGTAAAAATATTCCGAAATTTACGGATATTTTCGTTTTTCAACGGTCAGCAAAGTTTTGGGGAGAATTATGAATGACCCGTTCTTGACCAGTGCTGAAGTGAACGGCAAACAAATCGTGGATTTTCATCCCATTCTTTAAAAAAACTAAGTTAGCGGATGCGTTTATTGGAAACGCATGATTCCTACATCGATACGGTTGAGCTAATATTTTACTCATTTGTTTGAAACGTTTGCTTAGTTGAAGTGTCTAAAAACTACGCTCTTGAATAATGATGTTAGTATTGATAGAGGAATTTTTGATGGCTGTCGAAAAGTGTTTAATTTGGCTTGCTTTCGAATTTAGTTTGAAAATGATAAAATGAATAACTTCGAACCTTAGCTAATGTAATCAGTTTTAGCATTTTGATAGAGGAAGAAAATATATTCGGGCATCTTAAAGAGAAAAACATGTTTGAATTCGGATTTATTAAAGATGAAGTTCATCTGCTATTAAAAGCAAATGCGGAAGAAAACACAAATTAAGCGCTTTGCCATTACTTAAGTTCAACTCACCGCTGATGGATTTTGTCTGTTTAATTCTGAGAAGATCCCGACGAATTGAACCCCGAAGGCAGAGAAATGTTACTCGATAGTAGAGCGTGGAGATGCGGTTGAGCGACTGTCACCGCCAGACGCACACTTTTTACAACACTGCCGCCCTCTCGCCCCTCTACGCACAAGAAGAACTTGTACTCTTGCAACATCCGCCGCTGGGTTAATAAACCCCAGGAAGGAACGGACGGAGAAATTGCATAAATAAGGAAAGATTACCGAATAACGATGTCCTCTGTAAAATTGTCATACTTACAAGTCCCTTGCATTCATTCGATCCCATTTAAATGGAAACGAAGGAGTGCGAGTACGTAAATGGTACATATGTGGTGTATATATGGAAGTATTTATTGAAATGATGGAGCAAAGGCAAATCTTATTCAAGTAACAACTTCAATGCATCCTCCTTCAATCCCACTGCGTTTAGTTGTAAAGTATATTGATTTGCTTTTGATAGAAAATTTATTTAGGTAAATCATCACAATCTCACACTTCATTTTCCGCAGCACAACAACGCGAACGGAACCGGAAATATGATTTATTGGCGGCTAAATTTATGTTGTTTTTCAGAAGTTTTCTATTGAAAATATTTTACATAAATTAAATTTGTGCAAAAAGTCCGATTCCAGTCCCAACAGCAGTAGAAACAAAGCACAATTGTTTTCGAATTTTTTCACTCAACGCAGCCCGTCGCCCTCTCCGCCCACGTCCCGGTTGCTTATTTACTTTGCGCGAATTTATACGTTTGCCTACACAGGTCACTTCTTCGGGTTTCATTTAATTAAAAAAAGCAGCATATCCTTTCGTCCTTTCACCCATTTTTGTTTTTTCATTTCATTTCATGCTCTTTGTTTCTGCGCTGCTGCTGCTGTTGTTGCTGCTGTTTATTTAGGGTCAGGTGCTTGTTGTGCTCCCCCTCTTCGTTTGTTTTGATTTCTCGACTTTTTGTGACTTCGCGAAACGCACCGTTGCTTTGTTTTTTCGCCTTTTTCGGATCGCTTTTGGGCCCTTTTCGCGCATTTCGCAGCCTCGTGCACGCCGTTTGGCGGCTATGACCAGAGTCAATTGCGGTATTTAAACAATAAAATGAAATCTAAATACGTAATGGCAACTGAGTAGGGTTTCCCTTTTGCAATCACCGATATTGGATACATAACACTCCGCATTCCAACGGAAGCCCACCGTTTTTTATAAGACGACGGTTTAAGATTTTTATTCGCGTTTTAAAGCCAGAATCCCTGGCAGCCTTAATTTTCAACAATTATTCAATTACTTCTCCTTTTCGTGCCGTTCCCAAGTACTTAAAGTGTGCGGATTGTTAATAAGAAATAAATAGAGGGTCGTTGACAAAGCCTCCCAGCAACATGCAGCCTCTTGTTAACGGCTTGTTAAACGCGGCCACTTGCTCGTTATTGTTGCTTGTTTGTTGCTGCATTCGTTGCCCAGTCCTGCAGATGTCGCTGCTCGTGCTGCTGTGCTTTTCATTCGTTCGCCGCTTCATTCGGCGGCAGTTGCGACTCTTTTAGCACTGAAGTATGCACTTTTATATCTCATTGGAGTTGGATTTCGAGTGCACTCGACAAATTGTTGCCACATTGGAGGAAAGTAATAATAATGCCAAGAATAGTCATGCAGTGGTTATGGCCCGAAAGTTCAAGAAAGGTACGAGTACTACTCGAAGAGAACAGCATTTAATCTTACAATGAAAACAATCAAGTCTTTAATTATTATTATATTCATTATCAGAATCAAAGAATTTGTTTTTATTTACTAATAAATACCAGAGTCAAGTCAAAACCTTAATATTAACTCCAAAGTAGAAGAATATTTATTAATTGTTTTATTTTAGGTTTTGTTGTGTGTATTACAAAAATATTTATTGAGGTTTCATATATTAACAAGGTTCCATTTTCCATTCATTCTGTTTCAGTATTTTAACACTTGAATGGCTGTATATTGTATTAAAGCTTTCATTTCAGCTTTAAACTGCTACTAAGCTGGTATTTTTATTGTTGTTGTTCGTGTGCGTGCTTCATTACTTAATCCAAATATAGGAAAATGGAAAATTGGAAAAAGTAAGGAATGCATCGGCACGGAATGAAGAGGATGCCCACTTTAATGCCCACAGGATTTGCTCTTTGGATTAAATAAAATTAAATGAAATAAAATAAAAAGAAAACACACGCACACACACACACACACACATACACACACACACTCACGAACCACACTAGAACAATGAGCTGTAGCCTGCCTCCCTGACCGAATGGAACAACGGACCACAGAGTCCCTGATTGGATCTTCATTAGCGCTGCGTAATTATTTAGCAGACCGTGCTACATACATACACCTACGCACGTACGTGTGTCCGTTTATCGAGACGTATGCTTCACTTCCGTTCGCAAGTCTTGCACGATTCCGGCTGGAGAACGTTGGCGCACACGTTGGTCCGGTTTTTTGTGTGGATTTTAACAGCTTTTTTAAGGATTACCAGAGGATTTTTGAAGGACTTCCTTCGGTTAGGGTCACGTCGGCAGCTGTCGGCACAAAAGCCACATTCAATTATTTGCGCCCCTCCCCGTCAGCAGTAAAATTAATTTCATTAACACAAAAAATGCTCTACTAAAGATTTAAAGTTGTGGCTAAAATTATTTTTAATTTAGTATCGACGTGTTGTAGCCAAATACGATAGCATGGAATTAGCAGACGTTTTTGCAGGACACAAAATTCAGTGTTGAATTTATTGAACTTGGAGCAGAGCGTTTCAACTGCTCCCAAGCAGATTCGGACTCATCCGGACTCAGACTGTCCGGTTGCGGAGATGTGGTTGTTGTTGTTGCTGCGTTTCCGGCTAGACTCAGCAGGAAGTACATCTTTTGTTGCATTGTTTAAGTGAAACATATTGTGGAAGCCACGAACAAAGACTGTTTTTTTGGTTGTTGTGAGCTCCGTTGCTCGGGTTCTCTGTTCGCTGGCAACCGTTTTTCAGCTGACTTTCATTTCCATTTCTTTTATGTTTTCATTTCTGATTCGCACTGATCTTTTATGTTTGCTGCAAGTGTTACTGAGACTCAAATCCCATGTGCAACATCAGTTCATTAGAGAGAGCGACATGCAACACACATGGATGTATGAAAGTATGTGTGTGTGTGTGTCTGCGGGTGTGTGACGTCATGCTTCGCGGTCATTGTCACGTATCCGCAGCTTAAATTGTTTAATTCTGTATGTTGAATGCTAAAGTAAAGATTTGTTGCATGAAACAAAGAAAATGTGGCTAAATACATTAATGTATTAATTGTTTATGTCTGAGAAAGGTTTCCTTGGGTTTTTGGGCACTTAATAATAATTCACACACACACAGAATTATAACTTGTTTTAGTTTGTCGATTTATTTCTCACCTTAATCGCGAGCAATTAATTCCCTCGGTTTTTAAAGTGTTATCGAAATCGCTCCAAGCTTAAAGCGCCTCAAATTCCAATCTAAAATGCTCCATCGATATCGTCAAATACTGCATCAAACTTGAGAGAAGCACTCGGAGCTTTAAACGCGCCTGTGAAAGTGTTTAAGTTTGATGGGATTTGAACACCTTTCAATGTGTTGCTAAGTGAGCCAGCATGTGTTGCGAGTGTGTGCGTGTGAAGTGAGTGTGTAGCTGTGTGTAAATGCAAAGTCATGCTGAATAACTAAATTACACTGTATTCCCGTTACAACAGTTTACGGAAGGAATCTATACGATGCTCAGCTGTCAATTCGCTCTCTTCCACACCGACACACCCCCCGCCCACAACTCACACACCCATACATACAGACCCACATATACATACACTCCATTTTGCACACATGGTGACTGCTTTGGACCAATTTAGAAATTGACATTCGGTAATCGAGCACGAAATGAGCGGAATTTTCGTATTTCCACGCGAAATGCGACGAAATCTGTTGTGTGGTGTAAACACTGTGTTTTGTTGCTATTAATTAAGTGCAGGTGTGTGGTTAAATGATTGGAAGTGCGCCAAATCAGGTTCTCTGTTTATACGCGCCGGCTAATTAATTTACAACCACACTGAAGTGCGGCTCCCTCGCTGGTTTTGCTCTTAAAAAACCATTGTTGCTCAGTTAAGCGCTCCTTTCTTGGCGTACAGTATTGAAGAAAGATATTAATACTGGTTGTTGATTCTGCTGTTTTTCCGGAAATGGCTTTAGTATTTGCACATCCGTTCGCTTCGTTTCCCTTTTCGCTGTTGCGGCTCTGCAAGCGCCAGTTAATCATCTCAACCAATCAAGCGCCGTAATCCGGCAACTCAATCCGGCGCTCAAAGGAAATCTGATTTCCGCCGACATCTTTGAATACTAATATCCGCCAGAAAATTACTACATCCGCTGCATATAAAGTGTGGCCAAATAAAGAAGACAGCAACAAGGGGCCACATTTGCTGGTGAGTATATTGGCACTGCAGATACTGACTCCATGCGAGCGTTGAGACGAGGCGATTATCTTGTCCAATCGCGGACAGCCAGCTGCGGTGAGAGGACAACTGAACGACTGATGCGAGTTGATGAAAGCTGCGTCCAAAGCGTGAAATAATGCTAAGCACAAGATTAGTGCTGGCAACTTTTTGCACAGCAGAAGAAGAGCAACACTACAAGTAAATGCGTAAATAGACTGAGAATGGGAACAAAATCAATACGAAGTACGAATGAGAATAATTAATGTTGTTGCAAACATACTCATCGATCTGGTAATGAATACTAATGGAGCTATTTTCGGAATAAAGTCAGAAACGCGCGGGGTTGAGTTGACTTCAGGGTGGTCAGAAGATATGCTTGCGTTACTTCATAAAAGGGTTTTAGATCAGCTTAAGGAAAACTTTATTTCCGAAACTTGTGTAGATTTTTCATTAAAATAGAAGAATTTAAAACAATCGTCAAATGATACCTTTTTAGGGGGAAATTACAAGAAATTATTGTTTCTATACGAGAGGCATATTATTATAATTATAATATAACTGAGGTCCAGTGAAGAGAAGATGAGAAACCTTTTTAGTGTCAACAAATTCACAAACGCACGTGGGTTTGAGATTACTGACCTAATCACAATTCCCTCAAAAGACTGTCTGTTTATGCTAATCACAATTTTCAGACACGATTCAGGGACGGTTTGAGAGTGTGTATGAGTGGTCGCAGGTCACTGAGGAGGACTCTATACATCCACCACCAGACTCTTTAACGGCTGGGTACGCAGCCCAGTCAATTAGTTCACCCGAATGCGCTACTCAGGGGATTTAATCAGAAGATTATTCCACTATGGGTTTCAAGGATAGTTCCAGTGACGTAAAGAAGTTCGCTTCGACGTTTATTAATATACGCACATTTCAATTATTATCAACGCATAACCAAACGCAATAGCGACTTATAACCCTTTATGCTTGTTCTTATTATTAGATTCACTGGGACTTTCTTGTTTAAAGTATTCGGACATCTTATGGATGACGATGTGGGTCTAGGCGAGTGTGTGTGTGTGGGTATCTGCAACATTATAGAAACATTAATGAACGAAAATGTAAATAAATTTCACTCTAGGGTCATATTTACTTTGGACCCAAACATAAGTAAATATTTACAAAGGCAACACAGCGCATGTATGTACCACAGATTGTGATGCAAGGTTATACATATTCATTAATTTACATCGTCCTGTATCGCATCAAGAAATGTACGCTATTATTTTAAATTTTAATTTGCTGACAAGTGCCCTCGTGTATAGTGTGTGTGTGTGTGTGTGTGGTGCCATTTTACGTAGTTTATGAGTTTTTTGAGCTGTTCCTTGGCAAGCGCAAAGTATTCTTAGGTTGTAGTCCAGACTAAGACTAGACACGCTAACACTAAGAATTACTTGCAGCAACTCTTGGCTGAGAGTGATGTCAACTATTGCGGTGACAGCGTTTATAACTCAAAGAAATCTGAAGTGGAATTTTCGCGAGTTTTCAGCATTTTCTTTTATAGCTATCGACATTTTCATAGGTTGCAGTTTAACTCGATCGTTGTATAAGATATGAAACATCTGCAAATAATTTCAAGGTTCTTAATTAACAGTTCTGATTCCATATGAAAATACTTACGTAATACTTTCCCCCGACTCCCTGACCGCCCACGATACCGTAATATAGTCCACAATATTTCTTTTAAGTCTTAAAGTATTTTGGACACAAAACAGAAACAATGACAAAAAAATAAATGGCTTTGTTGAGCTTAAATAACATTTTGATTTGAATACCGAGGGTCTTAAGACGAGGTTGGCTACTTTTTTGTAGCTGTTGTTAGCTTTGCTATAAGAATACGTTTCCTTTATTACTGTGTTATTACAACAATAAAAACAACGAAAAAATTGAACTTTTTTAAAATAAATTTATCGGCTTAACGTCGCGTTTTGTTTGGTTGTCTGGTGGGGTGGTTGGGTGGTTGGGTTGGGGGGTTGGGGGGTTGGGGGGTTGGTTGGTTGGTCGCGCGACAACCGAGCAACACTTGAGGCTCTGATAATAAGGTAAACGCGTCGCATTGTGCACCACCTTCGTAGGACATCGCGGCAGATGTTGAGTTCAAGCCAATGAAATTGTAATGAGATTTTGTGAGACTTCTTTTTTGCGACTTTTCGTGTAATTTTTTCATCTTTTTCTTCCTCTGGCCTGATAACATTAATAATTGGATGAAGCTATGGAAGATTTAAAATTGCTGTTTCGTTGCTTCATTGTTGTGGCTGTTGTTTCAGTCGAATGTCTCAGAGGGAGCGCTCTTTAAAAGTAAAATAAGATGCTAGGTAGTCAACGAAGATATTAGCTCCATGGGGAATTCGTTTCGAATGGACACTGATTAACTCTGCTAAGTATCTCGAATTAAAGCGCTCTATTTTTAAATTTCACTTCTAAAGTTTCATGTTTTGCAGGATTAACTTTGTTTTTATATCTCTCAAAATTTATTTGCTTTGAGGATTTGCACAAAAGAGTAGATAATTAAATAAAATCTTATTGACGAATATGCCTGTTCTTGTATTCTGAGAGTCGAATCGTTAGTCTGTATTTTAATAGCTCCATAGAAACCCTGACCCTCCAGTAGCCGGCTGTCATCGATGTCTTTAGCCACTGTTGCAGAAATTATCTAATTTCATCACATAATCTACGAGTTCTTATTAAACAACATGTGGCGGGCTCGTTGACGAACGAAATCCTTTGCGTCACCCGAGAAAAACAACACAACTCCCAACAATGTCTCGACCCCACACAACATCGAAGTACACACACACACAAGCACAGGCACAAACCTCAACGCATTTCACATGTGTGAGTTCGCATTCTGACGATGGGCAAATCACATCATGGGCAACCCTCGACGCGCTGTATGCAAAAGGGGTTTCTGGCTCCTGGCTCCTTGTGGCGTCAAATCAAATCACAGCCTGCCGCGGCTCATTTGTCAGCTTATTCATTTGTATAATTGTCCTGCAATAAACTAAATTAGCAGCAATTTGCGCGGATGTGGCAACGCAGAGGACGCTATCGAATGCGTTGTGCCAACAAAAGACGCTAGTGGGGCGTCGCCACTATTTTCTGTACCGAGGACGAAGCAAGGCACGGACCTTGTACTGCGTTGATGAGTTCCCATTATGACTAATGCGTGGAGGCGGCTGGATAGCGCATGCTGCCCCACACTTGCTCGGCTTCATCATAATGAAAGTATAAAGTATCCTGATTCAACCTCGCCTCCTCTCAATGACGTCAAATTCCTGCTCCACCCTTCGGATTTCACTGCAGCTAATCTGCCGAAGTGTTTTGACATTCCGAAAGAGATTACAGAGTGACAGCGTCTCTTTTTCCTGACAGCCTCCGCATGACCGGGGTCACTGTGGTTGTTGTATCCCGAGTATAACCAAATGGTTGAAGCACAGTTTTGCTTCACGTTTTGTTTTACACTACCAATTTTTCGATTTAAATGCAAATGTCAATTTGAAATCTGCAAAAAAATGGAAATTTTTAATATTTCTCAGTGGCGTGGATCAGCATGTAACAGCAACCTGTGATGTCAATATTACGATACGAGTGTAACCGAAAATACATACAGAACCATTGTTTAATTTGTTCCCGAAAGCTTGAACCAATCTTAAAAATCCAGCATACAAATAATTTAGTAAATAAGACTCGGCCAGGAAGTACAAGATCAAAGGAGCCGCGTTGAGAAGGATGCTTTTAAAAAGCGTTTAGCACTCACTTGGCTAAAACGGTGTACAGAGTGTGCAGATTAAATGTGTTATGTTTCGCTTGCGAGTGAGTTACGCGCTGTCAACTCACACGTATAACGTATTTGATGATTTTCGAGTTCCACTCGCCGATAAATCACAACGCTTAAAGAATGCTCCGTTGATGTCAGTTTAATTGTCAGTGCGTACAACTGCTGGCACGTTTGTCACTTCACGATAACACCTACTGACGTGTTAAAATGACACTCTTGACACGTCGTCGCTCAACCCATCGCAATGCCCCAGTTTTATCTTGAAAAAGGTTCATCATCTACAACCGTGGACAAACATCCAGACGGGGCGTTGTGAGGACAAGAGATTGTTTGAGGGGAATACATACCACCCCCATAAGTGTCTCCTCTAGTGTTCCTTTAGTGACCTGGGCATATTAGAAAACTTGACTCTCCTAGAGTGATCTTACCTTTTAGTTATTATTATATTATATTTTGAGGAAAATCCTTTAATTACTTGCTGCAGGGATAGAATTTCATATCTGACAATCGAATAAATAGCATCAGAATGTGTAAAACGTTACAGAAAACAGAAAGTGATAAATTCAGTGAATAAGTGAGTGAAGAATTCGACGTCATAAGACATCAGTGGGTAAGATTCGGTGAGGTTGAAGAGAAAAATGATGAACAGTCAGGAACATTATCTTGACATGGTTTGTGTACCCCTTTCGGATGGGCGCCTATATTCGTTCAAGCTGACGCTGCTTCTTGGTGCCTCTGATGATGGAACTCATTCATGGCAGACAGACACACAAATAGGACACTTCGTTGTTCTGCGTGTTTTAATGCGCTGATGACAGGAGGTTTCGAGCGTTTATCTGATTTTAATTGCGTCGTATAGAGATATGCTCCAGAACGTATGCGATCCGCATGTTTTCGGCAAAAATATCCTCCTCAGCTGTCAACAGCGACTCCAATTTTGTGCAAGCTGATTCGTAGCGCATGACAAGAGACGCGCACGTAGCAGTGGCTTGCATATCTACAACTAATTAGACTGCGGAACGGAGTGTCATCGTCAGTTACACTAAATATCTCTCCGCGAAGGACGGGACGAGGTTTGTCTTGTGTTAAAGTCTCACTAAATATGTTTACACTTGATATTGCCAGTTCAGCGTTCGTATGTGTGTGTGTGTGGCAGACCGCCGTCGGAGCGACAGATATGAATACCAGCGACACAGCGAATTATCTCAGAGGACCTATAAATCCAGTAATTAAAGTCAAAGTCACAAGACGTTATCCTTATCGGGTAGTGAGTGAAACGCGTTGGTTCTCTGCGTTGGTGCGTTTACATTACTGCTGGCTGTCTGCGTATCTATCTGTCTGGGCTTCACTGTCTCGTAGGTATTCTTCTCGCATGCTCTCGGCTTGCTCACTTCTTTAGTTTCTGTTGTATGCTTTAGGAAAATGAAGTTATTTCGTGAAGTCGGATTAAGTAAGAAACAGTGTAGAAGTTGAGGCCACAGAATTCTCCAGCTTATCTTTTTGTTAAAATTACCCTATAGGATAAATACGGACCTAGTTAACGCCCCCTCGGGTCCCTTCCCCGACAAATTGTGTCTGTTGGAATTCGCTGGAAGAGTATGTTTGTTAGTCTCAAACTGAACATAAATGGAAGTTACTTTTATGAGTGAAATTATAGTGAAATTAAAAGCGTGTTAGAAAAGAAATCAGATTTTCGGTGATTGCATTCATTTCCCACATTCATCATGATGTCCTTAATTTGTTCTAGTGTAAGCTAAGCCTTCAACTCACCCAACTTAATTGCTGAACTGGCGGTAAATATTTTGTTTTTATCGCAACCTGAAATCGCATAAATTACTGGCTCGCCAGCAACAACAAATCGGAGATCAAAATAAACTCCATAACGTGCAGAGGATTTTCTGCAATATTACTTTATTGAGCTCACCGTCTTCATCGAATAAGCATAAATCAAGCCACCAGTGCTTTTGGACAAAAAAGTCACACCAACCGATTGGGAGGGGAGCCGGGAGGGGGAAGAGTGCTCCATTTCCATGTGTGGCAGCAGCAACGTGCTGAGGAAGCCGCTTATCGAGCATAAATTCGTTGTCCTTCGCTGGATTAAGCATGTGAAAAACACTGCACAGGATGTTTTGCAAATCACTTTTTTGGGAGCTTGACTTCTGTAGCACCAGCGCAGTCCTCTCCTCGTATGTTGCTGCCTGCGTCGTCAAAGTGGATGGGAGCAGAAAACTTGTCGGAGTGCTTAGATGCAATAAATAACTTGGTACGGATAAAAAGATGAAGCATGCAGAAGCTATCAGCTGCGAAATTCACATGAGTTGGGGTTTGAACTGGGCTGCTGGGTTTCTGGGGATAAGTCTGATACGATTTCGTCGGGTCACAATTTAAATTCGATTTTCGATAGCGTCAGTTAACACTAAGTTCTCATGGATACCGTGAAATGGGTACCGAACAGCTAAAAAATGGTTGGCGGTAGTTGGAGACCCACATGGCCATAAATTATTCAGTCTCAGTTTGTTGTAGAAAAATCTGGCATTAAATATTTAAATAGTACCCTGTAAAGGTTCGACAGAAGGTGATCGACAGATTACAAAGATATAGATTCACAATATCGACCGACTCTGCTTTAGAAAGATACTTTAAGAAAGCAGAAAAAACATTCAAATAGTTTAGAAGTGACGTTTCAGATCCTCATTTACACACCAGATCCGAGGTCCCGGAGACTAGGATAGTAAATGTTTCTCTACAACCTGATAATTCTGAGTTTATACGAGATCTTTCTTAATTTGTTCCTTTATTTATTTATATGAATTTTTCTAAATCAAATGTCTCTCATTCTATTCTCTTCGATTTGTATTATCGTCACAAGGCTTGCTTAAGGCTAACTTTGTTCTCACAAGTCAACAAAAGAGCAGATGGTTTGAGGAAATCAAAACAACAGCAAAACAAGGGATGCTTGGGAAATGACAACAGAGGGGGGAAGAACACCGTGACATTAGAGAAGCCACGGCGTATGTCGGATGACAAACAGATGACAAGTGTTGCCTACGGCTTTGTTTGCATATCGTGTTCGATACTGAATTGATTGAATCAATAAAGAAGGAAAGAAATCACTCATCACTTAATCGGGGTTTGTTGACGTAAGGTTTCTGGTTTTTCCCATGGTTTTTGGCAGTTTGGATATAATGAATGACGGCTATTTACGGCGACAAACATGACACTTCTGTTGAGCATTCATTGCCGTATAAGTGTTTAGAATCAATATTTGCGAAATATATTTGTGAGACTTTCCATCAATTGTGCTTTTTAATTCTATGAATTCAAACTCGATTACGATTTCAAGTCCCGCTTCAGATCTCGACTAGAAAACTGTGCTCAATGAGTTTTCTAAATTTCTAATGTCCAAATCAAGTGTAACTCAGATATAGTAAATTTTTAAGATTAACTTGACAGTATATTTTTCCAAATAGGTACAGAACACAGTTACTGCTGCTGATTTTAGTAAAAACCTCTACGAATCCAAAAGGCTTTTCGCCGGAAAGTTGTAGTTTACGTGTACATATTTACTTCTATTTGGGTCAGGTCGGGGAATATTTCGGGAATAGTTTGTTTAAACTCGTAACACGTTTGCACTCACTGAACCCTTGACGCAAGGGTTGAATGAGCATAACAATTAAAAGCCAAAGAGGATTAAGGAACCGCTGAGAATACTGCCGAATCGTTTTAAAGTTGACTTTGAAATAATTTCCAAGTTGGAAACCTACTTTTGGCCCTCTTCGGAAGGAGTATGCAAAATAAGAAACCTAAAGTTTTGTTTAAAAGTTTAACGGGAATTTCGAGAGACTTCGCAGGCGCGAGATATCAACAAACTGAAGTTCAACAAATTCTTTTCTTATATATTTGGACAGGAAATCATTTCTTTTATGGCGAATGCTTTGTTTTTGGTTACCTTTAGTTAACTTTGTGTAGGAGGAGGCGTGATGCACCCATTCTGCTAAACCTTATGTGAGTAATTTGGTATGCGAAAAACAATTGTTCAAAAGTTATCAACTTGTTTATGAGGTTGTTTGTACCATTTTGCATTTCGTGAAAAGTTTCCATCGAAGACGATGGCGGCTGCAGACGTGTCTCGACTTTCCGCTGCCGCAGCTGGGTTGGCTGCCTTCGAGCATCAGGAAACAGCGAATGAGTTAGAATTCTTTGACTTTCAAAGGGCTCGATTAGTTAAGTTTTACGAGTAAAAGTGCAAGTTTTGTCCCACTTCGAGAAGGGGAGACTACAAGCCAGTCCTGATGCATTAAAAATTCCTAAGCTAGACACAAATTAAAAAAATATCTAAATACTCAAATTAAGAGCTGAGCGAGGTAGCTTTAAAAATGAATGTGTGTTGTGTCCCACTAACGAGGTAAATTCAGATCTTAAGCTCATTTAAGGTGCATTCTTAATGTGCGTGGTTTGAGTTACCTTCCTTATCACGTATTCACCGCATTCACCGATGCCGGAAACGGCGCAGCAGCGGACCGAAGCAGGTTGTAAGTGTCGCTACCCTTTTTGCTAATTTCGCCTGAACTGCTCAGTAGCTGCTACTCAGCAGCCTGTCAGAAGTTCTGTGCTCAGTGCAGCAACCAGCAAGTATCACTAATTGTTTCGGTTCACCGCAATACATAAATCTAATGCCAACCAGCAACCAACAACCAACCACCTACGAATACTACGTGAGGTGAAGCCTTCGTTACGGCCTGAAGGTTGGCTGAGCCAGCCGAGCAGTGGAACCAGTTGGAACTTTGGGACGTTCATCTGTCTGGCGGAACTTCTGCTGCTAGCGATAAATGTCCGACATTGCAATCGTTAGAGCGAAACTATTTTATTGCGTGCAGAGGAGCGGATGGGCAACACCCAGGTGGCAACAAGCAGAGGGCGTGCCGGAGGAGGCCTGCTGCTGGTAGTTTCTCTCTGAGCAAGTAATCTAACACCGCTGTTTTCGGGTGTCTCACAAACCACACATTGAGAAATGATCCACATTTTTAAAAAATAATATCGGATCTATGGAACTCAATTCATGCAGATTTCTGGCTTTTGGAAGAAGCAATGACGTATGAAGCGTGGTTCGTACCTGGCTTGCGTGCTGGGTATCACTGCTGTGTATACGAACCTCGTAACTTGTGCATGTGTTCTAGCACTGTTGTGCGGATGCATAACTAAAACCGTGTTTATCCTGAAACCGCCAGTTGGTAGAAACTAGTCTGGAAATGTCATTTAGCACACGGCAACCAAGAGGAAGGGAGCATCCTTGAAACAGGATGCCATGTTGAGGTTACTTGAAATGAGGTGGTTTCAAAAGTTAGTGGGTGTATTTGCAGAGTAAAATAGAGAAGAAAACTGAAATAAAAAATAGAAGTTTATTTTTGCCATTCCAACGCGATAATTTTCGGTGATTTTCGAGTTTAAATTATTAAAGATACAGTCTGTGGTTCGTCTTTTCTTTGGCAGCTTCAGACAACAACCTCCACTCCTCCTCTGGGAATCTGAACCTTCGAGCGAATGATACACACCCTGTTTATAGCGGGTAGAATAACCACATCCATGCAGTGAAATTTGGTGAAAACGTTCGAAGCAGTTCCGTTGGTGTTCTTGTCGTTGTTCATTATAGTTGTTTATGCAGCGTGTCGTAAATTGCGACTAGTTTATAGCTATACTCGGATACGATACGTGCCACGGTGTTATATAAAATTCACCCGGAGCCGTTACAGCGACTAACGGCTTTTCCTTAAGCACTCTTAAATATTGTTTCTCAGCTGTTGCTCAGCTTCACTCCTTCACTTCGTCACTCGTCACTCGCCACTCTTGCAGTTTGCAAAATTTGTTAATTTTAAAGTGTTCACGTAATGTTTCGCTGTCGGAGTATTCTGGACCTTTGTTTCTCTTTCATTTCGGGATAAGGGTATAGTTTTTGCTGAGATTTTTCGGTCCATGTTGCCTGCAGTTCAGCCGAAGTACAGGGAAATGTACAGGGAAATGTACAGGGACGAAATGAAGGGAGGTACAGGCGTGTTGCAAGCGGAATTGCAGCTCCTCTCCATGGAACATCACTGCTGGAAGCTGACAGCAGATTTCGGAGCTGACAAAATTGCTTTTAGCACTTTTGCTCTAAATTCAATTAAAATAAAGTTTTTCGACAGGTTGGGTAAAGAATAAATGGGAATGTTTTTGATTAATTAAAATTTATAATTAAAACCGAAATTTGCTGTATTTAAAGTCGGGATTTAGCTATAGAAACCTGTTTCTTTTCTGTATAATTTCATTACATTATTATATGGAAACCTTGTTATCAGCATACGAGTAAATGTTGAATCGAAAGATCTTATTCTGCATTCAGCTTTCTTTAGTAAAAAAAAACTTGAAATATAAAAGTAAAAATTCGCCGAATTAAAATTCGTAGTCTTGCAATTAGTGGAGTCTCTTGAACGCTTTGCACATAAATTAAATGAAAAGCCAATTAAATTTTGTTTAGAAGCTGATTGAAATATGAAAAGTGTGCAAAGTATGAGTACCATTGCAAGTGCATAGACACACGTTTTATTCTATGTATGTGTGTGAGATGTACGTACATAACCCTGGTGGGGGTGAGAGCCACTTTATAAGTGTTAGCATTCGTATCTGATACTTGCACATGTGTAGGTTATGTCACCAGTCTCTCTCTCTTCTTCCCTTTTTTGTTTTCATTTAAGAAGTTGTCCTCCCAAACCGCGTGCATTTCTCCAGATCCGTCCTCTTCACAGTCACCGTTTTCCAGCCGTGGTTCCTCCGGGATGTATTCTCCACTATTTTTCTTGGGATTTGGGTCCCCTCCTCCCTCCATTCCGCTCGTCGTTTCACTCCCACATGACATTCCACTTTGGCTCTCATTCAACGCGCTCGTTCGTTCGTTCGCTCGTCGTTCTTCCTGATTGGACAACTTTTGGCGCTTTGCACGCTGTACATGGTTCACAGATGGATACATATTGCTTTTGGCCATTGGAAAACTCCACCCACACACTCACACACACACACACCTTAGCCAACACATACATATAATAATCTTACATGACCCGAATTGGTTTTGTCTCGTACATAACATTAAATGTGTGCATGTGTTGTTTGCGTTGTTGTTCTGTGATGTCGTTATGGGTTCTCCTACGAGCGTGCTTCCCTCCTCGCCCTTCTCCACAGGCACCGACAAGTCCAATCCATCGTTGGTGGGTTTTTATTGTTGTATTGGAAAAGAATTTCGAAGTATTCTGTTTTTCATATTGTTATTAATTCCATATACGAGTAATAATAAATTATATCAAAGCTTGAGTTGTTGCAGGGTGAATTTGTACTTAAATTCAGAGCTTCGGATCCAACGTCATTCATTCAACCTCAGAAGAATTTATTCTGTTGTTAGATTCATTGATTTTCTTTAAAGACAATTGTTTTTAAGTTGTTCTTTTCTGTGGATCAATTTATTTGGATTTCATAGCAACGAATTCTTTATTATCGCCCATCTCTAGAATTAGATATTCTTTTGAAAATGCAAAAGTATCTACATTATTTCATTACGTAATTTCAACGTTATGATCTTCCAACGCGATGTGCTCTAAGCTTTAAAATGAAAAAGGTTCAAGCGTGGCCCCTCCTGGTGAAGGTTCTAGTTTTGGCTGACGGTATTTGAAGAGATATCGATAGGAATGTTTATATTTATATATCTATTAATGTGAGTAGTTAACACCAGATAACAAAATGATAGGCGCTTTATTACCTTATTAAAGTCTATTACAGGTTTCCTAATGCGTAAAGATACAAAAATACCTCCCCCACTCTCAAAATGCTCATCTTAAGCTGGAGTCAATGCGGATGAGAAGCACGTGAAACGCATCAGCCACAAAATCATGGTCGCATTTCACGTTATCCAAAGAGACGAATTAAAACTCTCAAAACGTGTTCGTTCGAATGGCTTGGAGTCCAAACGGTTTCCATCGCACGGAGGTCCACGGGGAGCGGTGAGGTGGCTACATGGGTCACGTACAGCTTTTTATTAAGCCATCTGCTTGTTGTACCAGCGCAGATTACTAATTTTTCACCACCGCGGTTCTATGGTAACTGCGCAAAAGAGAAGCTAGGCGCTGCTGCGTGCAGGTTTTCGGGAAGCAGATTCAGAACGAATGCTTTAATTAAAGCTGCGGCCGAACTTCACTTCACATTTAAGTGCTTCATGAGGATGGCTGGATGGCTGGTGGTGGGTGGATGCTGTTGGTTTAGCAGACATAATGAATTCTTCGATTTTGATGGACTTATGTCAGTTTCGATTAGCAAAGTGTTCTTGGAAGAGCAGTTTATTGGATTCGTCAGTGTTTATTAGGTGAAAAGTATTGTTATGGAAGGGGAAGGAAGGTCGGAAGGTACCCCGGATAATCGAATAAACAAACACACTGAGCTTTATTCTTTTTGAAGAATCTTGTGATGAGTTCAAAACCGTATCATGAAGAAGCCATCGTCATATCATATCGAATAATAAAGTCAAGGTTTTTGATTTAATTGACTTCTTTTTCCAAAACGCTCATTATTCCCGAAGTGAACACAAACAATTTCAACTTCTATTGACCGAGTTCATCTGACCGAAGCCGAAGTCGGTTTCATCATCTTACTTAATATTTGTCTGTATTAAATTCGCTGGTGTTTCTGCAAAATTAGCCATGGAATGCCTCTATTTTGCACTATAGTGGATTTCAAAAGACTCGGAAGTGTTGTGCTCGTTTTTGCGTTTATACGTAAAAGTTTCCAGTCTTTGGTTTTGATGTGCGGCTTCTTTAAAGTTGCAAACGAATTCCTTTGTGCGCCGCCGCGTCAGGAGTCAAAATCATCGAAGCATGATTGATGCTAATTAAGGTTTTGCTCGTTCCTGCGAAAGGATGCGCACGCTGCAGTCGCTTCTGGCTGCATTCATGATTGGATGTGGTGAAGAAAACAAAACAGTAGGTAGTAAAAATAGAACGGAAGCCAAAATATATATAAAAAAATACTGAAATAAAATATCTGGGAAAATCACACATCAAAAAGGAAACCATCACAGAGGAAATTCTTTAAACGTCTTTAAGTTCTTCCTTAAGCTCGGTGAGGTCTCTTGGATCGGTTTATTACCAGAGGGTCGTCGTTAATGCGCCACATCGAGCTCTCATTAAATCTGACTCATATTTACACAGTCATAAGACATAATTCAGGGTGTCTCCCAGGCAGACGTTTCATACATGAGTCATGGCAGCGAAAAGGGGTATAATATACAACCAGCGCCATAAGGTCATTAATAAGAGCGGAGCACAAAAGCGATTTTCCTTTTAAGCGCTTTATAACACCGCTGCCAGTGTCAGCGAGAGAGAGGAGCTCATTTAGATAACTGTTTGCAATTAACTAAATTAGCCGAACATTTGTTGTTATTGCTCCGCTCGTGACTAGTATCAAAATATTGCCATAGCGACGACGAGTAGAGCGGCAGGAGCCATCATAGGAAAAGCGTTTTCAAGTATTGTGTTGGAAGTGCGAGAAGTGGCAACAGCGGCAACCTTCTCTGTCCAAACAGTTCTAAAATATACATTATTACAAGACGAGTATAGTGGAAAATCATACTTCTCAGAATTACTTGTCCATGATTGCGTTTTCGAAAAAGCGGGGAAGCAACTTCACAAGTCCACGAATTCTGCATTAAATTAAGTAAGTACGCTGTTTATTTCTGCAACAAATCAGAAAAACCGAAAGCAATATTTATAAATTCTTTCACTCAGTCTATAAATTTTCTGCATTTGCTCGCAAAATCCGCTTCCTATCGGGTTGTTACACTAGACTGAGAATTTCATTCATTTCCGGTTGCTCGCTTTTATCACTGTCTCCCAGGTAATTATAATTACAATTAGCCAACGAGTTCTCGCGTCTGTGACATCTAAGAAGCAGACAGGCAGCAGCTAGAATAACACAAAAAATACACAGACACGACTTTAAACACAACTACAACTACAACAACAGTTCCGTGGCGTGTTGCCCTTTGCGAAAAGCTTACAACACACCCTGCAACAGTCCTTGCAGCATCCATCCGAACCCACGCCAAGCATTGATAAGAAGTTTATGAGTCGCTTTGCGTTGCAAGTGTTTTGTTGCTGGTGTAATTAATCAAATGTAATTTCATGTACTCGCTACAAAGCAGTGGATCAAGGAGGGGGAGGCTCAGTTTCCGGAGCAGCTCCAGCGTCTTGAGACATTTAATAAGAGTCGCCTGGCGGGGAGGTGCAGCCGCGATGCAGGAGAAGGTGCCAGCGAAGGTGAATTTAGTGGTTTTGTTAAGTGATTATAATTACTTTTGGTATTTAGTCACTGCAAGAATAGTTGACGGAGACGCGTTAATAAATAAGCCATCCAGGCGCTGTTTAGGGAGAAACTTGTGCCAAAGCAGGCTCTAATGTGCCACATTTCAGCGAAGGATGTTGGGCACTATTAAATTCAGAGATTATTATTCGGCTATCTTTTGTCGGAGATGAAGTCGCATCATTTCACGAATTGTTAAGTTATTTGTCATCATTTTATATTTAAATTTAAATTTAAATCCACGCATTCAGGTATCGCGTTATAAAATGTATTAAAATCTTGAATGTTGGGTGGATTTCAAGGTTGATTTTTCGGTGGAAGCCTTAAAGCATTAGCTGAACACTTGCCATGCTTGCGCGTCTATTAAATGTGCTCCTTGGCGAAAAAGCAGCTGCGGCAACTAATGACAAAGCATTTAATGTTCCGATTTATGTACATCCACTTTGGACAAAGTGATATTTTTTCTCTCATATATTCACGCACGCTGCGTCTCGGTTCTCCGCTCATTTTCCGCGTGTTTTATTCATGACGCCTTCACGACTGGATTTCGCCGCCTTCGAGTTCCCCAACACGTCGCCACTTCCGTTGAGCTCACAGACTCAAAGAAGTCTCCAAGAACGGGGCTCAAGACAGTGTGTGTGTGTGTGTGTGTGTATATGTGTTCATGTGGTTGGCATAATATTTTGCACAACATTATGGAAATCGGGTTTAGCTTAATGTGAGCGCGAACATTTGTCATTTTTTCATTGCTGTGCGAAGTGCGAGAGGCGGAGAGGGTGGATAAGTGAGAGCTGTCAAATCGCAGCCTGGACCGGAGCTTAAACGATTTTCGAATGCATTATTTAGTAGCTGTGCCTAAGTATGCGATTCAGCAGAAAGGGCAGATGCGTGGATGGGCACTACGACGACAGATTACGCTCAGGTTGAATTCAGCTCCAGCAGGGTAATTTGTAGGATTCCAGCTGTAAAATATGACGTGGCCCTCATTTAAACACAAAAAAATTAGAGAATAAAACCTTCGTATCGGGTTTCTTACTCTGACAGCGAAAACAACGCAAAAGGATTTCTTCCGAATCGTAGATGGTTGAATCTCTATAAGATTTTAATTTGTTTGCATTGTTCTGGGTTCACTTCCGCTATAAGAAGGCTTCAGTTTCATTTCAGTTTTAGAGCAGTTTCATCGTTGGAACCAAAACCAGACTGAACTCTCTTCCCAGTCCAACTGAACTCAAATTAGAAAAGATTCACTCGACTCTTGTTCTTGGTTTAGTTTAGACCCGTCTTGTGTGGAGCGATGTTCTATTTTAGAAATTCCTATTAAAGGAAACCACTTTTAAACTTCACTGTAGAGTACACTAACAATGAGACGCTAAGGAACCGGCAATAAAATGGACAGGGCAGCAACCACTAATTAAATGAATTTAGCGAAGCGTTCACTTCTTTTGTACAGAAATGCTTGTGTGCCAACAAACCAACGCTAACCAAACCTCACCAGCCTCATCAACAGCAACGAGTATAGCAGCAATCCAACTGAAATCATGAGGTACGGAATCTTGTAGGTACTCGCAGCTCACGTTGCGCATCCCTCCGGTGAGTAGGAACACATGAGTTGCAGTTTATTTGCCGGCAACCGCAGGATTAACACCCTGTATGGCCGCAATTGTTGGCAGTTCGCTTTTTGTTCTGCGTTGGGCTCTTGATTTGCTTTTCAAGTGTCTGTGATGACCGCTGCGGGAAAATCAAATGTGAGTTAAATGATGCGAGCGCAAGCGGACGACCGAATGAATGCAGTTCATTGTTCCTGCGGAGAGCCGCTCATGTGTTAAATATGCTATTTTTAATTGCGTGTTTTCATTGATTACGCAAGGAGTGAAGTCAATTTATATTGGCCCTTAATAAATCCCTTGCGAGGGGGGCGAGGGGGGCGAGTTGGAGTACTGTACAATTCTATTTCAATTCGTGGTCTTGGTGGGTAAAAATGCTCGCATAACATGGTCTATAATACTCTCTCCCTCCCGAGCAATTGTTTTTCCAACAATTATGTAAATCTGTGGAAATAAATTCGGTTTTTTCGGAGTTGCTGGAATCTAATAAAGCAGTTAATTTTTCCCCCGAACAGAAGCCGCATTCCGGCAGCATCAACAACCAGAAGCATTATTTGAGCCACATGGCGCTCAGCTGCGGTGTGCTGTTATGTTGGCCATAAAATGATTTTCCATTTTCATTTCCTTCTGGTGGCTGAATCCGAAGAATATTTCGCCTGATTGTGACTGATTCCAGAACCAGCGGCGGCTTCTGTTCGGGATTCGGCGGCGTTTCGTTGTCGCGAGGAAATCTTTTCTCTAAGTTCAGCATAAATTACCACAATTGTTCATCGTTGTTGGTGACTTTGTGGGGAAATCATTTGCTGTTTCTTCACTCTTCTGTTTAAGAGACTCAGTCACTTAAAGGTTTTAAGGCTCATCTGGTAGAAGCTGCGATGTTGGTAGTAGATTCCGCAAAAGAAAGATTGCATGATTGTTTGGAAGAGTAGCGGAGAAATAAGCGATTTGAGTGAACTTAACCAACGTGTGAGAGAGTGGAGTTGGTACACCTTAAAAACAGCTCCGTTCTGAGCTTAGTTTTGTCAACATGCTCGTCAATATTTCAACCAATTTTAGTATATACCTGCATGTGCATATAATATACTCCTACATGTCCACTCTATCATCTACTACAGAAGTTTCGTCTGCTCTTGATATGTCATTACTTACGTCTACCCACGTTGGACCACGCGTGATGATGTGTCAAAACAAGTTTCCACTCCGTCACCCCAGCAGGAATTCATCAATAATTGATCGGCTTTTTGCTTTTCGTCTCCCTATAAAGCAAAACAAAATCCCTCGCTAGTTTCTGCCTTCGTTGGCTTCGTGTGCGTGCTGACCGCTCACCACAAGATGGATGTCAACTCATCGTGCGACATAATTTATCAATTAATGGTAATGGATTTCCTTTCAGCGCATCTTCAGCGCCGCCAGTTTTTCGTTATAAATACAAACGCGTATATCTCGATTCTCGCATTCCTATCTTCTATCGGATTTCCAGGCAAGGAGCATTTTTTTGTTGCTATATTATAAGTATATCGATAAGGTTGCGAAGTGATAACATTGCAGTTATTTATTTTATATGATATTCATTAATTATAATGCATGATTTTCTAATATGGTATGTTTTGGGTACATTTCGACAATTAGAATTAATCACAAGAAATCAATTCATTGAATTCGGTTGATTTGGAGTTTACTGCTTCGTGCTCGGAGAAGGATGGGAAAAGAGAAGGAGAGACAAACATACAACGGCTCAGGGGCATAGAATGAAATCTGCTTTTTTTTGGTGTTCCTAACTAATTTGCTTCTGACATTTAATCTTACTTCACTACAGTTAAAACTTCTCAGCATTCTGGTCTCCTGTATTCAAACATTCCTGTTTTACGAGAGAAAACAAGCTATTTATTAAATCTATTCTTTTGCTTAACAATTCAAGGCCAACAAAAGCGCTGTGTACGTGTGTGGGAGGGAGAAGGAAATCAATGAAGTCCTTGCAAATTAACCTGCTCCAACGAAGGCAGCATCAACCACATTAAGCCAAGTTTGCGCGTCTCTGCCAACCAAACGCTGTGCTTCGTACACTTCGCATTATACTAAATCTAAATAAAATCCATTATCCGTTCTCCGTCTCTTTCCCTCGCACTCAATCTCTAGGAAATCGGTAGCACGACATAAAAAATTCATTAAAAGCAATAAACTAATTCCATTCGATCCTATTAAAAATCATTTTCAAATTAAGGACATTTGCATATCCTTAGCAAACTGAACAGCGAGACAGACGGATGAGAAGCAAATCTTGTTGTTGTTGTACTGCTTTCTTTGAATCTTGCACGAAGGCAGCTTAATGAGCGACAGAACACAAAACTTGTTTTTGTTTGCTTATGTTGACGTTGCTTGTTGTTGCAGTTGTTGTTGATGTACGTAGTGTAGTGTAGTGGATGTGGCTGTTGTTTGTTGTTGGCTTGATATTTTAATTTTCCTGCAGGACGCAGGACCTAATAGCGAAGTGCTGCCAACGCTCATCAATCAGCTACAGACTAATTATATAATCTGCTGATTACTTCGCCGAGCAGTCGGACATCCGAAGGCGTCGTCGAGCTGAGTGGCTACTTGTGCCTCGGATGCGGTCGGATGGTCTGCATCTCCACGATTTCCAAAGTTTATTCCGCAAGATTTCAATTTTTGAATTACTCATTTAGTCTCCTCATCAGAGGCAGCACTCTTGTCAGCAGCTCGATGCTGGGAGGACCAGAAGAATGGGCGACATGGAGCCCACTTCTTTGTGGGGAGAGAAGAAAAGACCTCACCGCGAATTACTGAAGTGATTTAGAACTTATTTCCGAGTTTTAATTTTTAAATATGCTTAAATTGGATTTAAGTTTTACACTTTTTTTTTACACTTTTTTCATGAAATTATTTTGTACTTTCATCTAATTTTTGAAATCATTCATTATTGAAATTTTGAACATTAATGATCATTATTTTGTTTAGAAAGGAGTCCATTATCCGTTCTGGTCAGTAATTCCTTCATTATTGGCCACTGAAAAGGTCGCCAAAACACCCCTCCCCCCCCCTCCGTTCTTCTAATGCAACAGCCTTAAATTGATTTTAAATTCTGCACTTCGTGGTCTCTGATGTTTGCCTTGGTTTTTGTTGACAGAAGAATCTCACAGTGAAGTTAGGGACAGGGTGGGGGGCGATTGATTACTATTTGTTCTTCATTCTGGACTTTGCAGTTGTCAATTTCGTTGTTGTTTGAAATGTTTGCCAAAAAGCCCAGACTTTGCTACTTCCGAAATAGTTGGACATCTGGACATCTTTTCCCAGTAAAAGACAAGTAAATGTACACAAATCTGCTGTACTCAGAACAAATAGCAATTAGTTCGTTGTTCTTGATTGTTTACAATCAGAGTGCTACGGATCTAACGTCGTGTGGTACACAGAAAGCAGCCACGACCTGCGTGGGTGTCGTCCTCTTTAACGAAGTTCTCGGGTGCTTCTACTAAGGGTGCTCGTACGGGTGCCTTTCTACGGGCAGACTTCCTGACAACAGCCAAGCGTGACAGGAACATGAATTTTCGGGCCAAAACTATCTCCATTTTCAGCAAATTACAAAGGCAAACGCATAAATTTTAGACAAAGGAGCAAATCCCCCGGATGAGCCACTAAGCATGCTTATCTACGAAGAGCTGACTCCGTGTTGCTGATATTGGATGAGATAAATTTTCTCCGGAGTGCATAAAAATTATGATTGTTATTGCCATATAAAGTGGCGGAATTTATTCTCAGTAAACACCGAAATCTACTACGAAAGCCCTACACAGAAAGAACACAAACACACTCATATTTATAGAAGTATGTACTTTTGTGAGATCCATAAATATTCAACCCTCTTGTGTGTGAGATACGAGCATGTATGAAAATATTATGATTATTGCTATCGAATATCTATGAGTTCAATCACTACTACAAATCGGACCCGTCTTCGGAGGGGAAGGAGGCGGCGATGGTCCAAGACCGTGTGTGTTGGAGGTAGTGAAGACAGCGATAACATAACCAGGAGACAAAACTTATACGAGGGCCATAAAAATTCTATTGCTTTCCCTTGTGGCGATAAAAGAACGTATTAACCACACTTTTCAGTGGCTCTGCCAGAATCTCTTGAAGTGGAGATCCAAGGAAGGTCCGCAGAATGAGGGAAGCCCGAAACAAAACTGGGAGTTGTTAATATCTTGTTTAAACTTAACAACTGCCATCGGACCAAAGAACACAATAGAAAAACTAACGAAAAATTAGAAAAATGATGTAAGCTGTACCCTGTGTGTAACCTTTAAAAGATATATAGAATGTTTATTTAGATCTTATACAAGGGGTCATTTAATATTCGCATTTCAACATGCGTACATGCTTTTCTCTTTAAATTTATCGATTGAAACAACTTCTGTTTGCCGAAGATTTAACTAAAATAAAAACAAATACAATACGAAATGCGGAAAAGCACGGAAAACTTTGAGGCCTACATTTTAGAGGGCGGCGTGACGCAACAAACTTTGGCGACGCACTTTTTCGCACCAGATCCAAACCCAAAACTGGGTCAATGCTTGACTTCGGCAGATAATCTAAGCACACAGTAGAAAGCAAGAGCAACAACAAAAGCCAAGACTAACAAAAAATTGCAATTAACAACAACCATGAAGGAAACTTTTGCTCACTTTCCGCAACTAAGTTTTTCAATAAATTTTTGTAGCTGCTTCCTTCCGTTGGCGGGCGGCTGAAAAGTGCGTTTGCAGTGGAAACGCATGCCGCATGCGAGACCCGGGTGCGAGACTCGAACGCCAGACAGAATTGAAAACTTTGTTTGGCCGACAGCAGCGGCAGCGCCGTCAAGGATGTCTACTAAATACACGCTTTCATGAATCAAAAGTTTATGGAAGGCTCTAAAATTGGAAGCGTTCCCTGGCGGATGTGGATGACGGAAGCGGTTTGCAGCGACTTTAAGACAAAAAGGAGCATAATTGTCAAACTTAGAAACAGAAAGTTCTGTTGTTGTTGTTGTTCGGGATCTTTTCGGTGAGCTTTAACTATTCCAAAGTTAAAACTTTGCATGGGATCTGTCTGAACGTCCGTCTGCCTGTCTGTCCGTCCTCTCGTCTGCCTGGATGCGCCGGTAATTTACAAAACTTTCTTAGATACTTCTTTTAACCTAGTTTCGGGTCTTCCTTCATAAAGTAAAACTCTGTGGTTTAATTTTACATAAATTTTTTCCGAAAGTAAGAAAACCGATTTAAGAGTTCACCAGTTCTTCGCTCGTTTTATAAGAATGTGAACTTGAATTAGTTTCAATGCCAAGGACCGCATTGCCACTTGAAGTTCGTGGAAGAAAGACTTAACCATAGTTTTGAGTATACCACGAGGTCATCAAACTCCTCTCTATTGTTTTTTATGCATTCATTAATTGTATTTTATACTACTTCTTCTTTAAATTTCCGGAGACCCTGCAAACTGTTTATATTTCGAAATTACATGAAACATTTTCTATTTGCAATGATCTTTCTTCTTTCTTAATAGCATAAAGGTGCCTTATTTAGATATTGGAAAGAAAAAAATAATTATCATTCGTTGACATAAAATTCTGACGTTTAAATGTTCTCTTCATTCAAAAAAGTACACTGATGTTCGATTACTTCCCCGATGATATTAATTTGGTACGGAAACACGTCCTATCTTTCAATTATTTCTAATTTGCAGGCTTTTGACGAGTTTTTCATTTGCATTTCTAGCTGGCTCTCACCTCTGTCCGCTTTGTAGACGACTGCGTTGCCAAGTTCGAACAGCAACGGCAAAGACGTCACAATCTATTTAGTCAGTCCACGTCTTCAGCTGACTTACCGAATCCCTAATTGTTTCGGTTAGCCGCATACAATCCATTCCAAGAATCCTTCCTGCACGACCTGGTCCCCAGGCCCACTCCATGCGATTTCAGTTGCCGTCGGTTGGTGTCGACGCTGAAGAACCGACGACGGTAAACCACAGAAATACAAATCAAATTTGCTGTGCGGCTGAAAAGGTACCAGCAACTCTACGGTTCGTCAGTTTGTACCTCTGTCTGTCTGAATGTACATATGTATGTCTGGCTGCACTATTTCGGAATTGTTTTCGTGCTGCGTTGTGCTGAGTTATGGATTGCGTATTTATGCCCGCACTATTTATTGCAACCCCGCCCCTTCGGCGATACCCCATCTTGCTTAAATGGCCCCGCAGACAGTTTCACTCATTCATTGCGGCTCGGAGTAGACTATACTTTAGAATTCACTGACAGCTCTACCGCTTTGTTTAGTGACTCGGGTCGCTTGACGTTCACTTCTCAAGAACGTTGAGTGTTCACAACCCTTAGGAGAGTTAAAATTGCATTTATAGATTTGCACAGGTCTCTGGCTCTTCCTCAGGAGCCTGTCTTCAGTTTGTTCCAACGGCAAACTTTAAGCATGCTTAAAAGATTCAACTACTTTCTGTGCGGGGTGTGCAATGAGACGAGCTGAAGGGAAAACTTCGTCGAAAATCACATTTAATTTGTGTGCATTTAATTCAACATGAAAATAACAATAAGAATAACTATTATATTAGGAACGAAGCTGAAAGTAATACACTCATATGTAGTATCTTCAGTTGTTATAATTTTTTTGCGATATCGCTGCTTTTCTCTGAAGATGTGGTTAAAATTCATCAAAAAACTTCATGTTTTTATGAGGAAATTCGAGATCCAGCAACTATATGAATGCTCAACACCTCATACTGCCGGGTAGCAACAATTTACGGCCCTCTCCGTACGAAAGGTCAAAACAATCCAGTGAATTCCATAAATGTTAAACACGAGTAGATAAAAGATTTTAGCAACTGCATAAAAAGCCTGTTGAACATGCTATAAAAATTGAAAAAGACGATGGCAAACATAACATTATGTGGAGCTCCATGTAAGAAGTACGTTTTGAGGGAACATAAAAAGAAACGAAAGAAGCATGCACAGTCGTCCTTCGCCAACCCGGAACCGGAGGCAGACAGCGTAGAAGAATAAAAATGTGGGGAATTTCTTTGATGGGACGTGCCAAGAATTCGAAAAAAGGGATGCAGATCGACTCGTATCCATGTGAGACGCGGGCGATAAAATGTGATTTGTCGTTCCAAGACAAGCAGGCTAAAGTGATGTTGATTTGCTAATAAAATTAAGAACGAAGACACACTAACGAGGCAACGAGCAGGGCCTGTAACCATCTCACCTTGCGGAACCGTGCGTAACACGCATTTATTAGCGGAACTCTTCCATTCGTAACTGAAGCTTAAGATTCCGCGTGACCCCGGCTCCGGGCAGAGAGGTTTGGGTGCACCTCTGCCAGTTGAGCCGTTATCGCGGTTATCTGCGATCATTAATCACGAGTAGCTGCCATCCGCATGACTTACTTAGCGGCGCTACAGAGGGCGCGTCGGTGCATTTTGTCACGAGGAAAGCCAAACACTCCGCCCTCTGACACTGCGGCAATATTGCTGTAATTTAAATTAAATGAATTGGCATATTTTTCACTTCAACTTGCACAACAGCCGCAGCAGCAGCAGCAACAAATAAATTTCGGCGGAGGTTACATAAACCGGGACGCTTAATCTATGCCGCTGCTATAAAATCTCGAAAATCCAACTTAAGTGCTTGGGTAATTTATCTGGCGATATTCAGCAACAACAACAACAACAACAAAGAACAACCACTTGTGCCTTCCTCCCATCAGCAGAAGGGCGAACGTTCCTCAAGACATTCCTAGAGGCCACCGCCGCACCACTGCTAATCGTCGTGTGGCTTAACCGACGATTGTCAGTCAACGACGTTGTGCCATCGATGAAAAATGATGAAAAATGTTGAAAGATTTAAAATTATCAGGAACAACAACAACAACAGCAGCAGCAACAGAGTACAGCGAGTGGGGAGAGAAAAAATCTGAAATAATTTCGTCGGAAGACAAGGAATACTCATGTCATCCATATCGTGCCAGGTTCCTTAGTTCACAGCTGAGAACGCAAGCAACTCATCAAGATATCAACGCTAAAAAACAATGACAAGCTGCTTTTATGTAACCTGGGATGTGTGCCAATCTTCTGGGTTTCTGTAGATATCCTGGAACAGGGAGTAAAATTTCTCCCACAGATAAAACAAAGCAATGCCTTTAAAGGGTCTGAAACAAGGGTGTGTGTTTAATTCTTCTTCTTTTCCGCGAGATCAAAGCAGATAAGTTTTTGATGGATAGTTTTTTAACTGTAATCAATGACCAAAGTGAAATTAAGACGAACATAAACTATACGAGCTCTTTAGTAACTTAAACGCTTCAGCTTCTGCTCAGTTTTCGGCCAGGTAAAACGAAGGTAGCCTCAGTAGCTTTTGAGTAGACCCAGCTCGAAGTTCCGCGCTATCCAATAAATGGTTTGAATGGGGATTGAATACTCTGTAATGAAGATCAGTACTGATGACATGATTATATATAAGTACTTTTCAAAATGCTCATAGATGTCATAAATTAGTAGTGACTAAAATAACTCCCAAGAGCTCATCTCAAATCCTAAAAAATATCCATTCCCGAGTGCAATTATTACAGACCTCAGTGTATATCCGGAACCACACATAAAAGACATTTTCAAGAGTTATTAATTCGTTACCTCTTTAACTCAGACTTTCCTTACTTCTTTACCTAGTATCAGGTTTGATAGCACCCTTACACTTCTACAGGAACAGAATTCCAGACTCTGCTTTCTTCATTTTGCACTAATTGTATAAGCGACGGACCGCCTTCGAAGTGCACAATAAATAATCGCAAATCTGCCCACAGGGCGAAAATTTCTAATTTTCAGAAATTTTCTACGCTACCACCAACGAAGAAGAAGAGGAGAATTTATCAAAAGAAAAGGTCAAGTCAACGTTGAAATTCATTTTACTATCAAGGGCCCCGCAGACAAATAAGCACCCATCCCGTGGCTTAACGTCGTCCTTAACGCCGACGCACTCACTAGCATCAGTTAAATCCTTTTGGCAGCTCAGCGTCCTGTCGCAGGACTCGGGCCACAGGACGCAGGACGCTTTTCTTGGCTTCGTTTTGTCGTTATGCAGCATGGCGGACACTTCCTGTGGCCAGTACATCCGCAAAAGAATTCAATTTCGTTTTTTACTGGATGTCCTACTCTACAACGCTGTAAAGCATAGTCACCAGCATTCACACCAACACCAACACTAACACCAACACTATCGTGTATGATGCACACTGAGTTATGACGGCAAGTGGCGAAAATTGGCAACACCCTAAAGAGTTACAATGGACTGAAATATAAATGTTTAATAAGCATTTCTGCTAATGGCGATTTTCAGAAAACAACAACAACAAAACGCATCCGTATCAGCTTTTCCTTCACTTGTCTCTCTGTCTCTGTCTCTCTCTCGCTCTCTGTCTCGCTCGAGGGGGTGAGAAAAGCAATTTTCTCATTTAAAAATTCATTGAATGAAAATTCATTTTAAATTGAAAAATTGTTCAACTTGAAGAAGATGGATAAGGAAGTGCCTAGTAATATGGGTGTAGCAACAACAACAACAACAGCAACAGTTAATGAAAACAAAAGCTCGAGCATGAAAAACGTTTTTCGTGTAGTTCTTCGTCAGTAAAAAAGGACGCCAAAGGCTCATAGAAAATCAGCGCGATTTCTGCTTGAACGCTGCTATTTAATGACAGGAATTTTCTCATCAATACTGGTTTAAGGACTCCGATCAGCAGGGCGAAGGAGTGATGGGGCGAAATTTTTTAATTAACAAACTCATTTCTTCAAGAGCCGAAGCGAGGCAAAGGATTAAACTTTCGACTAAAAATAAAATGCAGAAGCTTCAATTTAAAGCGTTTTTCATTCAGTATTTTCCAACATTGCGAAAATAGTTCCCGGTGTGTTTTAAGGAAATAAATTTCACTATATTCGGGTGCAGAGGATTATCCATTCAGACAGTTATTCATCTCTTCGACTGATCACTGATGTATCCATTGTATTTACCAGTTGTATTTTTCACAAACGTATTCGTTTTAAGATTCAAAGTTAGGTAGTTTGAATAAATGAAGAACAAATTTGAATGAATGAAGAATGAACTTGAATGAATGAAGAATAAATTGGAATGAATGAATCCGTTTCTAATTGAGTAAACGGATTAACGACACGGAGTTATAATAACGGATGGAGGTGGAGAACACTTCGAGGGGAACGCTTAGATTTGAAGGGTACCTGAAAATCATACAATAAAGAAGACTCCATTTTTAAACTTTTCAATGACGATTAACGAAGCTTCGATTCAAAATGGCTGCTGTTCCTTTTGTTGTTACTCTAAAGAAATTGAAATTCTGTGTGCGCGATATCCTTTCTAATGCACGCGTCTACTTAGCATTCCTGTGCTGTATGTGTGTGTGTGTTTGCGTTTCCTCATATTTTTATTTCTTGTCAGGTCCTTTTGTGACTTACAACGAGTCCCTCCCGTGCCATCCACTGCTCAGTACGTCCTCCCTACCGAGTGCTTGAGTGCTGCCTAGTGCAACGATGTGCACCAATACTGGCACAGAGCTCAGCCGTCTGAATATTCTGACACAACCTACACAGACACACGGTACACACACACACACACACACACACACACATTTCCTGAAGCCAGCAGCTGAATGCTCGTAAATAAATTCAAGCCAGTGCACAGGACAGGACATCGTGCAAAGTTTATTGCATTTTGTGCTCATTCGCATCATTATTGCACGAAGTGCGATGGCAACAACTCTTGGTTGGTGTGCAGCAGCTCAGGACTCGTGGCTGGGTGCGACGGTGGGGGCAACTTCTTTACAGAGGTCGTTTGTTCTGCCTGGGCTGCCTACCAACCAGAGCCTCCCTCGACGCGCGGCCCACAGACTCTGCCTGTCGGTGTTGGACGTCTACGCTTGCAAATAAAATTCCACTTCCAAGGACGAGGGCACGAATGGCAAAAACAGGCGCACACCAACTCACTCACAGGCGAAGCGAAACAAACACTTTCGAGTCGACGCGATAGGTGAACGTTTGCTAGAAGGCGGGTCCATTTCTACGGCAACCATAAAAACAAAATCGAAAAACTGGCATAGAAGGCGAAGGCAAAAAATGCATAGCATACATTCTGCTACTTCTTCTCCTTCCATTGCTGCCGGGAACGTGAGACGTGAGGTGATGAGAGGTGTTCTGTGGAAGCGTTTTCCTATCGGAGAAGAATTGTGGTGATTTTCGATGCTTGAGCATGGGCAACGCATCACCATGAACAGTGGATGTGGATGGAAAGAAAGGGTGGGACGATACGATGACGAAAGCACTCAAGAGCTCGATAGGATTTAAGGATACCTCGATGAGGACCTTCATCCTAATTTGAAATTTTTGTTTTTTGAAATTTGGTTTGGAATCCTAAGAAGAAGAAGAATATTTCAGGTCCACTTTTATATTCGTATTTATGTTATGTTTGCTGTTAAATCAATTCTCATATTTTAAGTTTCAGCGTTTCGTCATCACAAGGAATTCAATTTTAGTTTTCGAAGAGAGTGAGTTTTGCTGCAATTTTTTAAGTAGTTCTGTGATGTTCTGTCTTCAGTAGTTATTTGAATTCATCTTAGCAGCTCTTAGAACTGCTCTTGAATTATATTGATTGTTCTTTCCACATAAATTTGTATTTTTATCCATTTACTGTTCTTGGAGTTTAAATCCATGAAGACACTTTTGCCTCTCTTCCAGCATCAGCATCAGCTGTTTAGCAGTATCATCATCAGCATCATGATCACCATCGTCGCCATCGTCATCAGAGCCATTTTGGTAATTAACATAAAACTTATTTCGCACATAAAATCTTAAAAATTTGTGTCCGCGGGGCGATGATTCAAACGTCTTTCCGAGTATTTCAACTCCGGGCGCACTTTGCAAATAATGTCGACATCGTAGTCGCGAAAAGCAGCGACTCAGTAATTATCAAAGCCCGTCAAGAGGACACCCGTTTTCCTACTGCCGCCAAGACCAGAGACACGCCATTTCAATCTAAAAACGTCGGATCAGCCTTAAAAGCAGTGCGTAACACTTGCGCCAAAAAGTATGCTATAAATTCTGACGCGACACTCGGCGGCCGTGTAGGCCGGACGCTCTCGCACCAGCGGACCGAACTGAAAACCGACAGCCGCGCGGACAGACGGAAGGACGGACGAAGGGGCGACGGATGGGCGTCCAAACGCTGCGAACGGATGCGACAACAATTGTTGGCAATTAAAATGTGGCGCACACACAATTCTTTATTCCGTTTTTTGGGTAAGTCGCTAAGTTGCTGTTGTTTTTGTTGCTGCTGCTGCCGCGTTTCACTCTGTTAATGAGAATTTCTTGTTTTAATGAAAACAAATCATTGAGTGTGAAAAACCAGATTTTATTTTTCATTTCCGTGATTTTGTTTATGGATTTAATTAGGAAAAAACAACCATTTCAGATGTGTTTGTGCGGATTACGGCGTCAAGTTCGGTGGGCGTGGGCCGGGCGTCGACTTTGATAATTTGTAAATCGCGGAACATGTTCAATAATTAAAAGCCATTAAATTTGAAAATTGAACTTTTTTATTCGCAAGAAAAGAATGTGCATCACTCTGAACCAAGGAAATAACTTTCTGTAAAACATCATATTATCAGCTTCGCACTTTTAGCCTGTATAACAGTTGAAACTGTGCGAATTTCCCCGCTTTTCTTCAGCTTCGTGCATGAGTTAGACACAAACACGTGTCGTCAACTACGAAAGAGAAGAGTGAGAGCAAAGCCTTACTTCTTCTTTACTCCTCTCTTCCCCTTTTTTTTGTGCTCTTTACTTTTTATAAAATATTATTTTAGTAATTTTTCTTTTTATTATAAACAGGAGAAACAAAAGATTCAAAATTAATCAATTTTTCGCTTTAATTTGATGTTTTACTGAAATAAAACCGATCGATTTTTCGTCCAATCAAGTTTAAGCCAGTCTCTATGAAGGATTTTGAGTCGAAATGAACGAGTTCAAAATATCTTTGAACCTATTATTATAAAACAGCATTATAGTATGGAATAAGGAATGATTTTTATAGTTATCAGGAGTACTTTTAGAGGACGATTACAAGTGGGCAGGATGCAGAATGTGTGAAGCACAAAAACAACAAAATTAGATTGTTTTTCTATGGAACATTATTTGGAATCCTGGAAAGCGAGCCTTAGTAAAGAATGAAATAAATTGAAACTAAATGAATCTTAAACTCCAAGTGAAATGAAGAAACTGTGCATATTTTAATTATAAACCTTTTCGTAAACACACACACACGCATCCCCTCACTCACACTTGTGAAGTATCCAGAAGCTTCAAGCTAAAAGCAAGATTTCAGAATTAAACATAAAATCATTTCAAGAAAAATATAGTGGCGAAAATGTTAAAAGCAGCAGCTGTGTGTTGTCAGGACTGAATTAATTTGCACTCCTGTCTGCGCTACACTTTTTCTACCCATCAGGTAGGCAAGCGAGGTGATTTTGTGGGTTCCTCTATGATCAACATAGAAAAAGTCATAAACACAGTGCATCAGTGCAATTGTAGACACACAATCGTCCAGGACCACGTTTGATTCCCGTCAAGCAGCGTAACTGAAATATTCTTTGAAAAAGTAGGGTATCCATGGAGCATAGTATGACCAATCGTATTTCTGTTACCGCTCCTCTAAACTGGGAGTGCGAATCACATATTTTCACATGTACTTCCTCTCCGAATGCGTGAGTGTTTTTAAAAGTGACGGTACTAGAAAACTCTTAAAACTACACCAGAAAAAAGTCAACTAATTTGCATTAATGCTACGCCTAAATGTATGCAGGGACATTTTAACAGAAGGTGCAGATGTTGCACAGGAGTAAAACGCTGCTTGTTTGTCTTTCGCCGTGTTCGAAAGACTTTTAATTTGGAGGCAATAATTTTGGAATCGGCATTTAAACACACACAAACTCACGGATGCCAATACACACACATACTTAGCCATGTACGAGAAAGCTTCGCGACAATGAAAGCATTTCTTACGAGAGCGTTGTCGAGTGTGGAAAAATTTAGAAATTAAAACAGAGCATTTGCATAAGTAGCTGAAGCAGAACGTCTCCAAGGCTGTTCTTCTTCTGAGAGTCTACGAAATATTTAATCTGTGATTTTAGTGCAAATTAAAGAGATGGAGCAGAATTTACAGTACTAAAAGATGTATCAATACGTTGGCAGAATCTGGAAATGAATATTTATTTGCCTTTTAATAACCAAATCAACATTTAAATACTTTGCACACACAAAAAAAGGAAAGAATAAACAAAGCAAAAAACAGACACTTAAAACGGTTGACAACCGCCAAACAGAAGTGTTTTTATTTCAAGCATTCTCTTTGTCTCCTTTATTTGCTTTGTTTCCGTCATTTTTTCGCCTTTTCCGTTGCTGGCCAACCACCGACCACTAACCACTTCGTCCGAGCGCGTCCGGACAGACAACCAACCGAAAACGTCCATTTGGCTGCATGCGATTTTAAAATTCCTCCGGATTCCGGAAGCGGAGCTCCACTCAACTCGACGTGTGTGCGTGGCCCGCCCTCACTCCCTCCACTGCGCTGCAGGATGTCTTAATTTGCAGAAGTGAAAATTTGCGCATATTGTCCAAGTACAACAACAATAACAATGGCAGCATGAGGACAAACACATTTAATGTGTAATTACATTTAAAAGATAAACAGAGAAAAGAGAGCAAAGTAAATGAAAACAAAAAAAGGTCCCGAACAGGAAGAACCAAAAAGCAGTGCGATAAAAAGGCAAGTGCAAATATTTAGCATGAGTATTAAATGTGCATTAAAAGTAATCCGCAATGGATTTGAGTATTATTAAGTGCTTCATTGGCCGCAGGTGATTTCCGCAGCTGCGAGTTTTTAATACCAAAATTTAAGTTGAAGAATTTGTATTTAGAAAATGTGTAGTTTATTTCCTAAATGTACTTCTATTTTTAACCATGGATTGCTAGCTGTTGTAAGTTGTTGGTGAAGAAATAATAAGGCATCATTTCATTAAATTTTGGTTTAAAGTTTCATTGTTTTTAAAGTTTTTCATTTCCTTTTCACGCGAATTACAAGTCGATTTCTCTAACATCAGTACAATCGATATTCATAACCTTCCCCTCAGTAAAGCTTCCGATATACTTTCTACTTTATTTTAACACAAGTCTCAAGTAGGCCTTCAAAATTACTCACAACAATGACCTCAAAATGTACGCTGGGAAATCACTGAGTGTTGAAACATTCCCCGCATTGGCCCCGGCGGAACTTTCTTCAATATAAAGTTTCTAAACTTTGCAGACGCTAGAACCCAGTTTCGTCAACTCGTTCTATTCTTCTGCTTGGCGTACTTTTTCTTTAAAATTTAATTTCATAATTAATTAATAAACTTCACACATCGTGGCAGAAAACAAGACGGATGCTGGAAGGGTGGCTTTCTAAGCACTTTGACCTTGAAAAAGATGTTCTTTACTCAGGCGAAAGAACGTGTTGCGCTTGAAGAACGAACCGACTTTAAAACTCTGCACTTTAAAAACACAAAAAAGTATTTTCAACTTTGCGGGGAACCCGAGTCGAAAGTTTCGGTCGTTAATAATAAAAAATGGGGTCTTGGCACATCAAAGCCACAATAAAGAGTGCAACACGTTTTGACCCAATTTCAGCCAAAATTAGCACGGAGCCAAAGACTTTTCAAATCAATATTTAAATGTTGCCGGGCACGGTGCATCTTTATCTATATTTAAAGTTGAAGAAAGGACACAGGAAAAACTTTGAGGAAAGGTCGACAACCAGCTGCAGTCGCCGGCAGCCGAGGGGGCCGTTGATTCGGCGAGCAACTGAATAAACGAGCAACTGAATAAACTTGGCTGACTTGCCGAAGTACTGAAGTTCGAAAAGAAACTTTTCGCTGTTTTGACCAAGAACTTTATTTTTATTGAACGCAAACTTTTGCTGAAAGAACTTCGAGATTACAAAAAATAACTTCCTCAGCTTACAACGTGGGCCTAAAACGAGGCACTTCAAGGCGAAAGCGAAAGTAAACCATGTTAATGAATACTTTTTAGGATTTTAAAAAATTCCTTTTGTTTAAAATATAATGATTGAGATTTGATTGAATTCAATTGCGATTTAAAGCACCTAAAACACTATCTAGTGTTCTGTTCCGGAAACAAAATTAATTGTACATTAAAATTAATTAATGGTGCTGCTTTTTCTTTCTTTACAAGGTTTCTTCCTTTTATTTTTTATAATTTACTCATAACTTTCATTTGCTTAACATTTCATGTTCCTTGAATTGTGTTAAACCCTGAAGTGTGTAGAAATGCCGCTCCTTGCGTTACTAAATTGAAATTTAATTTAGAGATGCAAAAATAATCATCAACATAACAGTTGATCGCAGCTTCGGTTAACCCTTTCATAGCAGATAATTAAAAATGTAAAGGAATAAAAATTAAAAAACCCAAATCAAATTTCGGTTGCTACTTTCTTCACTCATGCTTTGCAGTGGCTGCCACGACGCAGGGACGGAGACCCGGCTGAGGGTGTAAATCTCAATGGAGCCATGTTGACGTCGTCGAGCTCAGTCCATGCTTTTATTCGTATATGTATTCCTAGATTCGTACTTGTGGAGCACTCGTTCATTGCGAATACAGTTCGCAGGTAGGTCGGGCCCTAAAAACATTCCTCGGCGTTTCCGAGTGCCGCATCTCGTAAACTAGGGAGACTGAACTCGTCAGAAGAGTTTCCGGAGAGGTTTGAGTGGGTTGGCTGGTTTTCTATTCGGCCTTCCGGTTGTTGCTGTAATTTAAAATTCACACATGATATACGACATGATGTCAGTATAATTTTGACGGCCGACATGCGGGAATTTATCAGCAGCCGTCAAGCGTTTCGTTGCGTCGACGTTGTTTCTGCGGGGTTGGTGGCTGGTTGATTTGTGGCAATTTTAAATTAAGTTCCTTCGAAAATTAGAATCATATAAAAGCACACAAACGTCTACTGGAGCCTGATTTTCGCTCTTGAGGCCCACATCATTTCCATTTCAGCTTCCTTCAAACCTCAAGCATCGTGGAGAGAACCAAACCATAGTGTGTACCTCGAGGCTTAAATTAAAGTAAATAATCTCAAAAGAAAAGGGTTAAATTAGGCTCATGCTTCCTCAAGCACCGGATATGCTGGCGGGTTGAGCCAACACCACCCTCGCCCGTGTGGTTCCCTTCCTCGCGTGCCCGCGTTGGATGCCGTATGTTTTTGTCGCTTATCGTTGGGTTTTTATCGCGAAAAAAATCTTATATACCGACACACGCCACACCAACAACCCGCCCCTTCCTCGTCGAGGGGAAGGCGCGCCACTCGGAAGAACTTAATGGAAACAAGCGACTTTGACATTGATTACATCAAGCTTCAGCTTCAGCTTCAGCTTCAGTTGCCACCAACCCAATCCCGATTCCTTATTTGAATCTTCCTCAAGTAGACAGGGTTAGAATATGCTTCGCTTTGTTTCTCTCGCTTTAAGATTTAAATGTTTTGAAAGCTTCAGTGAATCGTGTGGCTTTACCCCTTTTCGTAATATGATTTGTTGCTGGCTTTGTTGCTGTTTGATGGTTTATCAGAACCTCGGCGTTATCAGGAGACGTTCTCGTTCGGAAATAATAATAATAACAACAACGGCAACGACGATAATCCACCGCTCACAGTAGCCTTAATTAAATGTGTATCCCAACATTTCGTCTCAATTGGAATTGTTTACGGAAAGCCAAAAGAGTGAAATGCTGTGGATTACTTTTAATAATTAAAATTTTTGAGTGTTTCATGGCCCACCCAAAAAGGATTTGTCCAAATTTTCCTATATTATCAACGATTATCAGGATGGAGATGAATTTAAGGATGGAAGGAGGTATCGGGCCAAATATAATGAGGTGGCAAGTGGCAGCAATCGATTCGCAAACACTACGAACGGAGTGGAGTGGAACCCATTTATTAAAAGATAAAATAAGCTCCAATAAAATAATAAAAGTCTATTCTGTGTTAGTTTTCAAAAAATAACATTGAGAAGTGGTTGCGAGAATCAGGACTGAAGCAGTAGTCGAATATCGTTGACTATAAAGTCAACTATCTCAAACAGCGACTCGAATTAATTAATTACATGTGCGCGCATAAATAAATTCCACTTACGCAGCGCATTCAGCTTCATGCATATTCTAGTAAATGAAAGTCATGAAAGTTGGCAGCATTGTTTTCACAAAACTCGGCAGAGTGATAAAAAGCGCCATCGACGGAAGGACTCCCATCGGAGTAACTTACCTGCAGTTGCCTGTACCGTTGCGATACTCGTACCGCCAACAGCGTCATATTTTGACATACAACCAACTATTAAAAGCATGCGAAATCATGCATCAACCTGAAACCCTTTTTAAATGCTTTTCTTTGTGCTCAACAGCTGTTGTTGTTGTCGTTGATGTTGTCTCCCAAGCATTCTGAAGCTGGTAGCAGCTGATTTAGTAGTTCGACCTCGTAGTCGTCATTCAGAACGCGTTGTAGTCTCAGATAAAACTGCAGAAATTTCGTGTTTACACGATGCATGTCTGCGGGCAGATAGGGTATATATGCGGGCTGAGCTGAGGAAGCTCCGCTCGCATAAATCGTTCTTTAGTCAAAACTATTCAACTATCTTCAGGAGCTGCAGGGAACTGCGAGTGCCCCGTTAAGTATCGCTGTATGTGTTTCTGTATGCGCATAATTACCTAATTAAAGTTAAATTACATTGCGTGCTCAGACATATTAAAATTTTCGCAACAAAATTCGGGTTCATGCTGTGCCAGTGACGGAGCAGCATTTCGTTGCGTCGTTTGGAAGTTAGTCCGGGGACCACGGCTAGAACCAAACTCAAACTCGAACTCATTCACTCGTTTTGAATGAGTGAGATTTTTCATTGTTGGTCCTTGCTTTTCTTCTTATTGATAAGTAGACACATATTCTAAATATTTAGAATACATATTTTGCGACGCTTAAGTCCATTGTTCTGGTGACACTAACAGACCTTTCCTTGTGCTTGATTTCATCTTAAAATCACTACCAAAACACGCACTAAATACACCAGAATCAAAATAAAATTCCCATGCTGAAGTATGCGGAAGGTTCTTATGTCCTTAAGCGGCTTAAGTAACCCCAGGAGATAAAAGGGACTCCTCAAAAGTCATCCGAAGAATTTAGATGTCGTGAAAAAGCCGAAGAAAGCGTTATGAAAAAATTGTGCTAAGCATAGACGAAGCCATGAGACGCTATCTTGGAATGCGTTTGGAAGAGACAAATAAATGGTAGTGTAGGGTATCTTTTTCTAGTAGTGATTACTTAGCTTGGTTACTTTTTCGGGATGGCCAAATAATCAGTCGGTATTTTAAGGATGATTCAAAGTAGAAAATTGCAATCGTTTCTTGCTTCCTTCAGTTCGGAGAAGTTTTTTCATAAACGAAATATTCCAAAATTACCGCTTTTGGGAGTGTAGGGTATAAAATGCTACAACGGGAAGGAGAAACAGCAATATTTTTATGGCCGAGTTCCATATCAATGACTGCTAAACAACTTCCGCTCAAGAAACTGTGAAGTGGATGCGCATAAAAATTTATTGCTCAGCAGTGAAAATATAAAAAAGGAATCCGCAAAAAATACACCCTGCAGTAGGAAATCAGATTAAATCAGCATGAGAAAATTTTGCGGTTTTCTACTCGTACAACAAAAAGGCGAAGACGAAGGCGAAGGAACTCAAGCGTAGTGACCCGTTGCTCAGCCAGTATCAACAACAACAACAACAGCATCCTTGACACCAACGCCAGGGGTCATCATCCGATAACAACAACAACAGCAACATAAACAACTCGCCAGTAACTACAAGGAACTCCTTTTAATCTCATCACATATCATGATAACAATTCCGGTCACTTAAGTGAAGCAAATTTATTTATAAGCAGTTTTTTATGTTTCAATATATTACTTCATGTGGCCAGATTCGTCCTCCACCTCCTTCCACTCGGGTTGTTTTGCCCTGCTGGTGATTTGTTTGGGTGAAAGCGAAATGATTTTTATTTCTCGTGCAATCGTAGTTTATTTAGCGTCACGCATTAAAGCGAACAAAGCGACGTTTTCTTACTCGTTTTTTGCGTCGTGTACATTTTTTATGAAGCCATCAGGATCTCGTACAATAGTTTGGCTTAAGTGAATTAAATGTGTGGAAAAGAATGGGATGGCATCTTTGGCTGAATATGTGAGTGTTTGTGTGTGTGGGTGGTTTTTATTGAATAGTTTAGTACTGTTCTAGTGGCATATAAATTAACAAAAACGTTGTCCGTTGACAGCGAAGTGGGTTTATTTGACTTTAAGTACATTTTTATTCTGTTCAGTCACAGTTTTCAGTTCAATAAGGATGTCGTTGTTAATATTACTTTGAACATCTTATGTATCTGTGCTTCGTAATTTTCTCGCTATAAAAATGTGACTTTTCTGTCTACAAATTGATCATCCGCCCCAAAGCACCGTCTGAATTGACCAACAACTTTAGCAACTTATTTTATCTCTACAAATTCTCACGAATTTAGTCAACGATAATATTTGAAAATGTACCGTATTATAACATCGCATTCTGTCTCTGTCTGTCGGTCTCTATGCCTGTCTGTCTGCTTTCCTAATTATGCGCGTGAGAGTCTGTCACTGCCTTGTCTTACAGCTGTCAACAACGACTGACATGCTGAACGCTCCGGCAGCAACTAATTTAATCCTTTGTTGGCACTCATACAAACAAGCATTTATACACACATGGAATGCATGAAATTTGCATTGAGTCTGCTTAAGGTTGATCTTAAATTTCCAGCAGATTTGTAACATTTCCACAGCACCGTAACATGTGCTGTGAAAAATTCGACTGCAGTGAAAACGTGTGTTCAGCGAAGTGGCCGTTCACGTGTGTGTGTGCGCGTGTGCCGCATGACCACAATGGAACTCAGCATGCGGAACACAGCCAGCGGTGTGTGTGTTGTGCAGCGATGCAAGACAGCTTGTTTACCTGCCCAGCAGTGATTCGCATGCCTCCCGCACGAGTCGTGTCTTTGTCTCCGTCATTCATGACTTGACAACTCTTCAGTCGCTCCTGAAAAGGCTGCAGCCAGCACTTGACAAGGGTTCTTAATGACTCCACCGGCAGGATGCTTCGAACTGACTTTGAAGTTTTAAGGATATAGTTTCAGTTAGTAAAACATCTTGTTCACACTTATTGTTGCGTTGGTGCTGGAGTTCAGAGAGAGTACTTTGAGAGCGGAACTGCCAGAGTTCGGGCCGGCAGGAAGCTCAACAAAGGCTCGAGCTGGTGCCAAAAAGTGTCAAACATTCAAAATACTAAAATCAAGTGTCCTTTTGTTTGTATAAGTTAGAGTCCTCAGAAGGACATCGACGACGACAGCACTTTGTTTAGGCTTTTAAGCCAACGTGTTTGAGCTAATTGCTTATTTTGTGGAAATTAAGTGCTTTAATTTTGTTTACCAGTCCAGACTGTCGACTGCTGCAGGCGCATTGAATCGCCGTCTATCGATATGTCGGACCAAGAAGACTAAGAAGACTAAGAAGACTAAGAAGACTAAGAAGACGAAGAAGAAGAAGAATACTAAGAAGAAGAAGAAGTAGAATGGAATCGCTACAAGAGTGGGTGGTTGCTTAGCAACGAACGTCTTTGCACCGAAACCTTGAGCATTTGTAGGTAAACATGCCCTACATTCGGCGTCATTGCAGCGCGATGCATAAGTTTTCTACTACCGAATATTAAATTCCAATTTAAGCTCCATCGGCTTTAACTGTTATTCTGCTTCATTACTATTTTTAGTACCAAACAAGGTGGTCTCTTTGCATTTCGTGTTCTGCCAGGTTTGATGGCTTCATCCAGGGTCTGGCCGGCGCCCCTCCTCGCAACACAAGTCTCCTTCGCCGGGTTTGTTGTGGTTTTTATTTCGTTACTTTCGAGTCTTCTTTTTGCGTCCCGGCCCCCGCTTTTGGGCGTAAGTTTAAAATTATTATGTTTACTTTGTACTTGGGCATCATTTATTAAAATCTTCAGTGTTGTTATCGACAGACAGTTGCACAGGCAGACGGACGGACAGGCAAGCGGGAGCCGCAGAATTTGGCTGTCTTCTATGCTGACAGCAGATTGTGTTTATAACTTTTTGATGTGTTGCTGCTGGGAGGGCGCTCTCAAGTGTGGCCGCCTCCAATACAATAACCTCAAAGCCGCGCCCGTTGCTCGGCATGCTTGGCGTGCATTGAAAGCGTATTTTCAATATTCACAAATTCGATGTTCTGCGATGTGTGCAGCGGAAGGAAGAAATATGTTTTAATGAAATTTTTTGAAGATCTAATGAACTTTAAAAGAGTTGCCCTCTGCGAAGCATGCAGATCTGAGAACTGAGGATTAGTTTGCCCTCGTTCGTCACCATGAGAAGGTTGAAACAAAGTGGATTCATTACCTTTATTGAATTTATACGAATTTAAGAACTGAGAGTATTTTGAAGGATCCAGTCATTTCTTATCCCAACAAACAATCTTTCTCTAGACTTTTCGGGCCCTTAAATGTTAAACCCTTTCATATAGATTTCTATACATACATATGTACATAAAAATTAACCTTACCTCAGTTGAAAGTTGCAGAAACTAATGGCCCTGGTCTACCAGTAACTATTGCCTAAGATAGCAACAGCAGATGAACCCATTCCATGGAATGCGGTTAATTTGCTTTAATGTCTGTGCGAATGCAGGAGCAGAGCTCGAAGGATCGAGCTTGAGTTAGAATAAAGTGCCGGTGGTAACAACAACAACAACAGCGACAACAACAGCGACATTAACAACAAGAATGTACGGATTCTTGATGTTCGGTGCTAAAGCGCCAAAAATTCAAGATGTTAACCGAAGTACGGAAATCCCACGTAATGACCGTAATAATCGCAGTTAATTAGTCGACGACTGTAGCGCACAATACAACGAATAACAGGCAACAACAACCAACATCGGGCAACAACAACAACATGCAACATTAAAGCATTCGAGACTGTAACAGCTTTTATGACTGTAAAAACAAACTTGTATCTGGCCCATCAGCTCACTCCATCCTATCTATTCGTCTCCCTCCACGCCGCCCCCACCCCCCTTCTGCACGGCCCTCAGCCACATTTAAGCAACCCCTTCACCAGATAGTGAAACGTTGATTGCTGCCATTAGTTGTTGTGGTTGGTGCCGATTTTGGCGCTATTACGGGAATCCAGAAATTCGACGAGTTCTTGTTTTCACGCGAATAGACGGAACATTTGGCTAGCGTTTGTTTTAAAATGCTGGCAGCTCTGCGGCAGTGGAACGGGAGAGGCGGGGCAAAACTGTTATCTTCGGCGCGAGCTGAAAAGCCATTAGGCACACCAATCGCACTACAGCGTTCCGAAGACTTCGTTTGGCTCCTTTATCGAGTCCTCATAAAACATTTTCGCATTAACAACTTCGCATAAACGCTACTTCATTTATTTAAATATTCTCGCAACCACTGAAGCGGAAACAAGAGCGGAAGAGCAGCAACCGGAGATTTAACTGGAACTTTCTTTGCTGCTGCTGCTGCTGCTCCAGCGCCACGCATGTCCTTCGGAATGAAAGAGTTGTTAAATTTGAATGCGCGACATTAACGACGATAACTCGTTGTAGGTAAGCGGGTGAACCCAGACTAAAGTGCGACTTCTAATCTGCTTCCAAAGCAGAGTTTCACCAATGTTGCGAATGACATTTCGAGGCATCGAGACTCGACAAAATGACATCGATCTATTTTTTATCAGTTGTATTGACATTAAATGCTAACACGAATAACACTAAAGAAGATTTGTATAGAATAGTTACTCACACATTTCGAGATGATGAAAATTGACAAATTTAATTAATCTAATAACACGGACGACGATTTATTTCGCCTTTCTTTCGGCCTCTCGAGCTTGACGGCTAGTAATGCAACATGGCGTGATCTCGTTCGAGTGTACATGCTTTTGTTGACTACTTTCGAATCCTAGCGTTGCCACCCTTTCCTCAGAGACGTGGTTTAGCGCTGGTTTTTATTCTTAGTTGCAATCCGGTTCGACATCGTACTGTGAATGAGCTTTGAACTTTGGTCAGGAGATCTTTAAACCAGTAGTTTGTTATGTTGATTGTTTCACATTCTTTGATAGTTAACCGTCTTGATTTGAGAGGTTATTGTCTGTGGTGAGTTGAACAATTACTTTCTTTGATTTAAGTATTTATTCGCCGGATATACTCAAAACATACGAGCATTGTTTGAAAAGTCGTCTCTAGAATCTGGAGCAGTACTGCAGGTATAAAAAATAACAGCAACAAAACAACAACAGCGTTATTACAGTTCCCCACACTCCCATTGTAACGATTCCATTTCGGTTTACTTTACATACTGCCTTGAAAACAATTAAGCGCCGCCAACATACACATTATATTAAATTAGGGCGCATTAGTGAGACATATTCGAGTGGTGGACGCAGCGGAGGACTTAATAATTACTTCCGGCATTCCGTGCTCCGTCCCTTCGGAGGTCTTCCAGTCCAGTTCGAGGGCTCTTCCGTTTTGACCGAAGCCTCCGACATGGCATTAAGCGACACGCGGCTACTTAATTCTATTATGAGCACTCCAGAGTTCGACTGCAATAATGCACATCCACATCCTGTGTACATACACAGTCACTCACACACACACACCCCTATACTAATATCCATGTAGGACTGTTATTTTAAACAAAAGGAAACCGTTAATTTGCATGTTACTCCTCTGGAGTGCACACAAACAGGATCACGATGTATAGTATTGTGACTGTGTGTGTGTGTGTAAGGTTCTTATGTTTGGGGACATAAATTGTTAATGTTAAGAGGCCTAATTAACTAAACAATGAGTGTAAAGTTTAAACAAAGGAGTGAAGCGAACAGGTCAAGCAAGTGACCTCGGCTGAGCGCACGACTGCAGACACCGATTATTAGAACCGCTTACTCACAATATTTCATAGCAACTTAAGCACACGGACCCCCTAATTTTTAGTTAGTAAACCGCTTACTTTGCACTTGCGGTTGGTTCCTTTCACAGCTCGCTCCATCCGAGCAACACAACGTTTCCACTGTGGACGCTATTTCTCACCTCTTCACCGCCTACTCAAAGCTCCTTGTAGTTAAGGGTTAATTGCACTAGTTAAGTCAGCCATTGCCAGGAGCAAGCACACACACACACACACACACAACGGTTTCTATTTGTATCAATTAACGGAAAAGGGTTAATTTATGGCTTGGTCGTCTTAGCCATGGTCAGTTGGGCATTGAGTGTGCGTGTGTGTCATTTTCACCCTCTTTACAGCAATCGTAATTGATATGTTTTCGTGCTTGGCGCGGATGTTAACCCTCGGCGGGCACAGGTACCCAGACACACACATATGTATATCGCTCAGATCCTACACAAATCGCCCTCAGATCCTTGTGCAAGCCTGCGGAAAGCAAGCTTCAACAGTTTGTTTAACATCGATGGCTGCATGTGTTGCTTTGTAGGTTGGTTGTGTTGCCTGCTTACAAACCTGTCCGCTGGTCGACTGTGTGGAGATCAGGCGCTGTCTGGCGGTCGAGTATTACAGCCCACAGATGCAGCAGGTGGCTAATAAAATGCAGCGCGGCGATTGACATCAATGGATGGCTGTCTGTCTGTTTATTGGACAAGTTAATTCCGAAGTTCGAGTTAACTAAAGGTTTATAAAGAAGCGCTCGACAGAGTGAATGGGATATTCTAGTTGTTCAGTTAGTGACAGAAGATTCGAACAAATGCTTTTGAAATCACCAACTTTGGAAGGCAGATAAAATTGTCCCGTTGTTTAGCAGGTGGAGGTACTTAAAGTCTCTCGGAAGAACCGCGATTCGATGTTATTTCAATTTCGTAGCACTTACATTTGTGATGTCAGAAGATTTGATCGTTACAGCGTTTTCACTGGTGTTCGTTCAACCCTTCATCTTTTCCTATCACTTCGCTTCTTTTACCCTAAGTTAAGGCACATCCATATTTTATGCATGTAAGGCTTGATTTTTATCGCTGCCACAACTTAACCTATAAATAATAAGTGACTCGTTTTAAGGCGTCCCAGGAACACAGCAGATAAACAGGAACAATTGTTTTGAAATAAATCTCAGCTCGAGGCTCTGCATGATTTACTTGAAGCTCGACGCACTTGAAACATGCGTGTTTCGTGGTTGTTTAGACGAAACCGCGCGTGGAGCCAACATTTGAATTTTTATCGCTGGCAGGAAGAACGAAGTGTCATCTATCTTTGAATCCCCCTCCCCCTCTCTCTTCCTATCGCTCTCGCTTCTACGAACAACCTGCCCACACGCGATTTATCAGTGACGAAACACACTTGATTGCCAAGACAGTAAAACAAACGTCAGAGGGTTAAGTGAAGTTGGGCGAGTCCTGGGGAGGAGGGAGGTGAAAGCACAAGTGTAGTGTTGGGTGGTGTTTTTCTGAGAAAAAATACCCATTATCGCTTCCACGACGTTGTAAAATTTATGCGGTTTATCGCTTTAGATTGTCATTAAACACATCAAAGCTGCAAACAGATTAGGAACGAGTGATGAGATATAAAAGTGTGATTTCAGGGGGACGTTAAAACTTTTGTAAACCAGATTGCGGCTTAAACAGTGTTTGCTCTTGTTACCTCTTTTAAATTATGTTACCTTTAAATAACTATTACTTTAGAAGATCAAGCAGTTATTACTACAGCTTTTTCTATAAAAGGCTTTTCTCTTTATTACTTACGTGTGACAAAATTAAACATAACGAAAAAATAAATAAAATACTCACTGAATATACGAAAACTGCCACAGAAATTCACACACAACCCTTTCACAGAACATCAGAAAAAATAGCAAGAATCAAACCAGGTGGCATTGTATTTTGACATTAATCTCTCCCAACAGCAACAAACTTCGTTCCCTGAAGGAGTACTCGAAAGTATACCCACCGGTGACAATCCTCCTCTCCAATAAAAAAACAGCAAAGCGAAATAAAAAATCTATTAACCACATGCATGGCCACACAAACGGAACAACAACGAGCAACAACGGTAAGCAACACAACACGTATTTCAATCGTATTTCAAGCCACCATCAAAGTGACGTTCGATACACATCATCTATCAATGTCAAATTATGAAGTGATCATCATATTCGGATTTATGCCGCAGCCAAACACGGCAAACAACATTTAAACACTCAATAAAAGCTTCCCTGGGAAGGAGCAGCCAGCACTCGGCGAAAGAGTTGCTGGCTGATGCACAGTGTTGGGTAAGTGACAATTCGGACTCTTGCCAGTTTATTGAAGTCACACTGAAGATGACTAAAGACGCAAGTTTTGATGATGCAGATACGCGAACAATTAATGGGTCGCGAACAATTAATGGTGTTCGGCTTTAATCCTGGGACCCGAGTTATCACGTGCCATCAAATAAGACGGTTAAATTAGAAGAGTAGTGAAATAATAAAAACTATTGGGAACAGTTAACGAAGCTACGATTCAATCAAGAGAAGCTTATTATGAATTCTAAGCGGAACAATAAACAATTTCACTTTAATATACACTTGCGATAAGGTTTTCTCTCTGAAGTTGAATTTGAGTTTATGATTTGTAAATCAAATCGTTTTTCAACACTGGAAGATGAAACCCTTTCGGAAAAAATCAACCACATTCCGCTCACACTTGTTTATTCAACCCTATCGTAAATGTTCAGATTCACGACTTCATCGACATGCAGCGCACACGATATCAGGACCTCGATGTCCTTCGGAGTTGTCCTGGGCACAGCGGGCGGCCGAGTGCAAGGAACGTGCTCGTAATATTTGCAGTTATTGATATTTGAAAAAGCGGAAAGTTTGTACGGCTCGTCCGTTCATGTATGTGTGTGTGTGCGCGGGGGGGGGGGGGGGGGGGTTCAAGGGTAATGTGTGTTTGCGCAATATGAGGCAATATTCAATCAAAAATCGATTAGGTATCGGGAAAGTCAACTGTGGCAACACACGGTACGATTCAAGGCGGGCGCGTGGAGCGGTTATTAATATGAGGACAAAAGGACTTAAAAGACTTACATGGATTACGTGGAGCAGGAAGAACGTGAACGAGGAAGAGCCGCATCGAGCCACTTCGGCGGTAGTCGTTGATGTTTTTCATTTTCTGAGTAGATATTATGGGTTGTTGTTGTTCTTCTCTTCCCGTCAAGCAGTGACAATGAAATATTGCTGCCATGGAGATGGCTGGTTGTTGTGTTGCCCTCCATGCGGGGCTCCGTGTGAAGGGTGCCGTTTCCAAGGGTCGCCGCGATTGACACACTTTAAAAAACCGTTCCGAACCCACTCCCCGCCCTCCCTCACCCTTCTCCGCTCATCGCCCATCGCATTGCGTACGTGCGAAGTGTACGATGCACCTGTGCCAAGTCGGGGCATACATAAATTATTGCTCTCCAGCAGGCGCTGGTGGGTATGTGTGGGTCCGCCAATGATTTATTTGCTTATTGATTACGATTCCGTTTGAAGAGCTGCAACTTCGGCGAATCGCGATTGTTTCTTGGCCCCTTTTCACTTGATGTGCTAATAAATGGCTAATTAAATTTCCAAACAAGTACGTGTGAGAAAAAACAGATTTCTCCAAATTATCATATCATCTGCTCCATGGGATTCATGCTTCGATAAAGCATGAATTCGCTCCTGCTGCTGGGCTGCCATTCTATGAACATATATCCATATAATTCACTTAGCATGCTTCAGTTGACGCTCTGCAGCGCGCGTTGAGGGCTTCGTTGAAAGCACAGCAGCCGCAGCAACAATGAAAACCGCGGTTCCAGTTTTTCTGCGGTTGTTTTTTGGCATGTACATTTTTTTATCCAATTTAAATTTTCGCAGAAAAAAACTTGTACGCTTCCGCCTTTGGCAAGGCGGTCGGGTCCGTAATTCGCATTTTAACCACCTTTCAGGTTCAGTAGTCCGCAAAATGCTGTTGCCCCGCTTGGTGGCTTATTCGCTGAACTTGCTGTCGTTGTTCCGCTTCCGGTGATGCCGACTGGCGCCCTGTGTTTCGCAGCCTCGCCCTCCAGAGTCGTGTGATTCTCGCGTACAAATTAAATGAAATTTCAGCAGTGACATCCACTTGTTTGTTTTGACATACGATGCTGCGGTACTCCCGCTGTTGTTGTTGTACCCCTCGCTTGAGAGATATACGATTCACCTCGTGGAAAATCTTGTTCCCATCTACATAATTTTATTTTCTTCCCTCGGAATCTGCTGTTGGTTTTTATAACCGTGTTGTGATGTGCGTATTGTTTGAGGATACACCGAGGGCAGCTAATAACGAGCTACAGTATTCTTCTAGCGTCTCTAATATGTTATCCATTAACATTAATAAGGACGTTATGGTAAAAATTTAAATCAATTTCCTCGAATATCTTTCGTCATTTCATTCCGCATCACATGTGAGCTTATCCATTTAATGTCCCTTCTCTAATGTCTTCTGGCTTCATACAGAAATATTCAAAAATATACTTTCTCAAGCATCAAAGGAATTTAGTCGAAATGGAAGAAAAAGAAAGATTTCGGGATATTTTAACGCTTAGCCTTCATTAATTTAAGTACTCCAGCAAAATAATTTAAATGCGGCCCTCCTTCCTTCCTTCCACGTGCAACTTTGCAATTTCTTCAAGAAACCAGGCTATCGTCTGGGAAACGAACACCATCTGCAGCATATATGCGAAGTTTTCTGCGGTTGTGTAAACTTTTGGGGAACTAAAGCGGGCAGGACGAACTCATACATGAAAAGGTTACGTCGTAGTACGTGCTGATGGCAGAATCTTTGAGTTTCAGACGAAAATCCTAAGATGCTGGTCGGCTCGTGGTCACTTTGAAGACGTTATCTTGATGCGTCCTGTTGTTTTGACTCGCCTGCTTGGGTCTCATTGATGACCATCAGTTGGAAGCCTTTTTCGTCTGTTTGAGGTGGTGTGAGTGTGGCTAATGTTTGGCCAAGTTTTCATTCAGATGATGAGTTGTTTGCAGAGCGCTGAGGTTTCTTTTGATTTTCTTGAGTCGCTTTATTTTTGAATTATTAGCGCAGAGAAGGTGTGCAAAGAGAACCTGTGGAACCATATCAAAGGAAGGTTTGAATACGTCTGGTAGAATCATACGGGGACGAAGGAGGGGTAGACGGCATTTTTAGCTTCAGGATTCTTCCTTCTTTCACGGCTTCATCAGCTAAAGTCTCCTATTCACTCACTTCCCGCGCCCCGTTTCTTCTTCCTCCCTCGTACTCATTTAATCCACTTGCTCCTGAAGCCAGAAATGCTTTTATTCGTCAAATTCAATTTTCGAAATTCATATCACGTGACCTGATTCAATTAAGTGATTCCATTTCATTTTCACTTTGAGCGGCGTACAGTTGTACAGTTTAATTAGAGACCCCAGCATGTCCACACATCGACACGAGGACGCACACAAACGCTCTGAGGCTAAATGTCAAAGGGGTGTCCGAGCCACTTAAGCATGGACAGAAATAGCCGTTTAAAGCTCAGTGCGGCGATAGAAACATTGGGATGTGTGGCGAGTCGTCAGCTCGTTGGGCCGACCGCCGCCCAGACGCGCGTTCCACCTGATAGCCATGTTGTTCACACACATTAAAAGGGTTATTAACTCATAAAAAATGGGCGGGCCAGCGCGGTGCGTGTTCGGAAGACGGGCAAGGGTTAATCAAATATTCTGCGTATGGACTGCTATTCAGCGCCTCTCATATTAAATGATTAGATTAAAGCTGACCTTTGGCATTGTCACTGCCACATGCTATTTCACCGTAGCGTTTGCAGTGAGAAAGAAAGGGACGAATGGAAAGTCTTCAAACTGCTGAACACGATAATCGAACTGTTTTATTATAATAGTAATAGTATAGGAGTAATATAAACATAACCTTAAAGAAAAGCAAAAGCGTATCTCTTTCGATCCAAGAGATTTTTGGTTCAATTAAACGAGTTCAATTGATCGAAAATATTCTTAAAATCAGATGAAATCAATTTAAAAGAATTAACCGAACTAACTGCAAGATTTTTTCTTATGATCTGAAAAGTGAGTTTGTTGTTTTCGTAGAATTTCTACGTCTTTGGTCCGCTCGTTCCCCATCGAATGTTCGATAGACTTTAATTAGATTTAAATGCCCATTTCACTCACTCCACTCATTCCACGCATACTATCGCCACTTAGAGCTTCCTTAGCAATAAACAAAATAGTGTCCTATCGCATGCACCGTCGTCCTTGCTGCTGTACGAGGAGGTTTCTAAGCAACCACCAAATAATTGCGGTGTTAAATTTACAACTTGACGTGGTGCCGCCGCAACAACATGTAGCTTAATACCAGTCGCATATTCATTGCGGACCGAGGAATGTAAAATTTAGCAGACAAAGCAGAGCAAACAGAACGAAACAATAAAATTAAGCAACACAGAATCCCGGCAATTACATGGCCGAGATGTTGCAGCGGCAGAGCATGTAACAAAATATTGCCGCTTGATTTACTCGTTCATATTCATTTCTGAATCCTCGCAAGACGTGAGGATTCCTCGTTGCGCTCGCCCGGCCTTTAAGCCAAGTTTAATAATCATGCATATAAAATACAAAATAAATCTTGTTGCTCCAGAAGAAGTTCGGAAGTTTGGCCGGCGGATGTGATTCCTTGCTCCCGACTACTAAAGCTCCTTGTATCTTTTGCAGACGATGTCGCATTAGTTCCAGACCATGTATGCTGCCTGGCTGTCGCCCACACTCACACATACACATACCATATATACACCTAGGCCATTTCCAGAACCAGAACAATCCAGTTTCTTGTGAAAGCAGCACAAATGCGTCGCAGCTCAGGGCTCTTCTTGGGCTTCTTTGCGCGACTTTGAACATTTTATGAACGTCTAAACGGCGAAAGCAAGGGTTTAACTGGTAGACGCTAGAATGGTCCACGTTGCACTAATGGGATGAACTCACCCATTCAGGCACCAAAACAATGAAACGGAACACAGTGAAACTATTGCCAGGATTAGCCTTAGCCTCAGCTTCTGCCCGAACCGTGTCTGAGGTTGCTTCGGCTGCGCCGCAACCCAATCGTTAGTTAGCTGCCCCAATCAACCTGAAAAGACCACGTCGCGGAGCGTGGGGCCAATAGAAGTGCCGCAGCGGTATGACTTTAATTTCAATGTCTGATCCTACTTTATTGTGTTGAAATACATTTTATGTTAGTTGGGTTAAAAGGTTTGGCATGGAGATTGAAAATGAAAGCGACAGAAAGTTCGTATGAGGTTAGAGTTCAGATCGATTTGCTGGCAGAAAGACTTTAAAGGATACGTTAAAGCTGCCTTCAGGAACTAACGTACTTTGTAGTGTTTGTTTATTATAAGAAAGAACTAACCCCTTGGTCCAAGATTATTACTGTTGCTTTGTTTCTGCCACACTTTTATTGGTTTTAACGAGAGTGATGTGAGTGACGAGAGTCACTTTTTCGACTGCAGGAGGTCGTTTTTTCTTCATTTTATTATATTTATGTACATTTACTATATTTAATGATATGTCAGCGCTTCATCATAAATAGTCTGACTGAAGAAACGGTGCTTCCCGCAAATATACATGACATGTGGCCATAAAAAAGTTTATTTAGAGCTATTGTATGAAGTCACACTGTTTCCGCATGGAACCTACAATGAAGTCAGGATTTCCATTATTTTTATTTTATAGGAGAATAAAGAACAACATAAAAAATTTGAGAGTCTTGGCTCTTTGAGGGTCTTGACTAAACCCTCTTCATTTATTTAAGTAGCACTTTCGACAAATCGAAGATCGAAACAATTTTTAAAAATAGAAAAAGTTCATGTTGGTTAAAATGAATTGAAAGTTAGTTCAACCTAATTTGAAATTTAAAGAAATATTAACGGTCGCATCAAACGCCTTGCGTGGCTTCAATTGTGAGCAGACTCGGCGCAGTTTTTTATCGGTCGTGTGAACACACCTGATAACCTGCCAATAACTTTGGTTTTCTGTGGAACGTCGTTAATCTGAATCGAGTCTGAGCACTTGCGATGAAAAAGGAACAATAGTTGGAAGCAAAGAATATTATCAAGAAATATTCAGCTAAATAAAGACAAAGAATAAGGACGAAACAACCGCATTTGATTTCATCGAATACAATTAATCTTTCTACAAACATTTTAGGTGATGGTAGATAAATGGACTACTTTTGGCGGACCTCATTTCGCAATATATCATGAACCTATTCTCAAGTGTACTCGTATTTGTTGCGTATGTTGGTGGCTAATAATTTCAGTAATTCGTGAAGAGCTCCCTCTCCAAAAGTACTTAAGACTAATGAAGAACTCATGAAAAGAATGTCAACAATTAAGTTAATCCACTAACCCCCTCCGCCGTTTCTGCTCTCTCCCATCGTTTATTGTTGCTGCTTTTGTAATTCTGTAAAGACGCTCCGTGGAATTTGTCAAGATAGCGCACGGCTCGGCCGCCGCTTTCTGAGTTATGGCCACTAATCAACTCAGATGGGCCAAACATCCGCCGACTGTCATAAGTCAAAAATAACCTCGAGCTGGCAAACAAGCTCAATCTTCCACAGGAAAACCACTTCAAACTCCAATCAAGCATTCAACTGTGAATCACAATAAACAACCAGCAAAAAAGAAGCAAACTGAAAGAGGAAAGTACTCACAAAGAAAAATATTATTTCGCTCTATTGTTCTCGATATTTTTGACAAATCGTTGAGCGGCGCATTCCATCGAGTTCTCCCGCCACCCCGCCGACGCATTTGCTGCAGGCATGTCAAATATGCTTTTTTTCCTTCTTCACTTCTAGGTTGATGTTATCCGTTGTGCGGTTGGGTGTGTGTGTGCGATGTTTGGTTATTGTTCACTTGTTCCTTTCACAGAGGGCGACACTGACGAAGAGTGGCGCCAACAATTTATTTTTTCACTTTGCTTTTGCTATCCTGCCTCCTCCCTGCTTCGAATGAGTGGAGCGTTCTGAGGAATGTGGTGAGCTTTGAAGCCATCACTTCAGCAGCTCTCTAATCCTAACGGTTATTGCCAAACTGACCGTACAAATTAGTTTACTTCTCCGAGCTTCCAGTAGAGTTGTTGTTAAATAAGGCGGAATTTATCGCTGATCTGCCACACTGTGTTGTTGTTCTTGAGCTGTCAAATTTTAAACTGTGTTACGGGAAAAAGTGTTCATTCACAGGAATATAAATAAAATATTGGAGATCATTTGTTAAAATTTCGGACGATATCTAAAGACCAGAATAGCAGGTAAGACGAAGACCAGATCTATGACAGAGAAGTCTTTGGGGTTTCCCCTTCAGAACCGAATTGAATAGCATTAAAGGTTTTATTGGCGGCCATTTAAGAAAAGGAAAAAAGGAATTTTGTAGAGATCTTTTTTCGGTACGAGTATCCGATGTTAAGCAGGCGACTGCTTAAAAACGTCCGTCCCGTTTTTTATTTATTTAGTCAGTTCAAAAGATAAATTTGATTAGTGGAGAAAAAGTTTTCACACTTTTGGAACACTCGCCATACAATTTTTTGTTGTTGCTACGAAAGCAAATAGAAATGAAGAAAGTGCAAAAAAGTTCTGAATAAATATTGAGAGAAAAGTGTTGAGTATGGAAAAGCATCCGTTAATGAAGCCAAAAATGTGCAAATCTCGTTATCCTTTTCGAGAAGGCAGTGAAACGTTATTTGCATACGTTATACGTGCTAAGTTTTGTACAAAAGACTTGATTCACGTTCCGCACACTTGGAAACTCGAGAAGGTTTCGGCGCAAATCACTCAAAACTCTTCCGCATCAAAAGCGGCATCGCTGAAGGGTCACGCATTTCAAACAGTCTCCAATCAACACATCCATAGCATTTTGCATAAGTATATATGTACATGAGCACATGCGTATGTGTATCCAGAGGTGTGTTATATGTACACACATCTTGTGGACAAGGCTTCCTCCTCAATCTGCAGACGGGATAAACACTTAATTTATTAAGAAAAATGCTGCTCGTTATGCTAATAAATGCGTCATTTTGTAGCCGGAATCTTCCGGACTTCAAAGTGGTGCAGCTGTTGTTCCTGTCCTCTTTCACAGTCAGTAGCATAACTTTGCTTATCACTGGCTGGTCCTCGGGCCAAAAGTACACGCAGAAGTGTACAACACTTTATTACTTAGCGTTTTATGTGTTGCTTTTATTATTTCGTACACTGAACGAGCGTGTTCGCTACATGAGTTTTAAATGTGAATCTGGAATTTCGGTACTTCAAAATCGAGAAACTGAGTGCGTGTCCTCGCTTCCAGCTACAGACAATGTTGCTGTTATCAAGGGAAAAATTATCAGCTGCTAAGAGTCTTTATGTGTCCGGAAACAAGGTACAAATGTGTGCAGCGTCGGACATACAGACTGTACTTCTACATTTTTGTTGGTAAATGTCAAATGGAAATGGAAGTGGGTCGGGTGGGCTAGATTGCTTGAATAATAGTGGAACTTACAAAAGCGGTGGTGTGAAAGAATTGAAATTAAATATTCCAACATTAGATCATAGAACTTGAAGCTATTTTGCGAAATTGTCGCGTTTATTTCGGTTAAGCTCTCCAACATCGCTAACTCAAGAGATAGTTTTATGGTATTCTGACTGAATTCAGGCATTCATCTTGTCGAAGGGGTGCTCTACAGGTATGAATGTACAATAACCCCGTCTCATTTCATCCTCAACGCCTTAGCTTAGGATGTGGCATTTTTTAATTTTTACTTTTTTATAAAATTTGATCGCACATCCCTTTACCATTTTCGAGTGTTATTCTTTCTCTTACCGAAAGAGTCCAAATAAACTGCCAACTGCACTTCAAAGGCCCAAAAACCGAAAACTAATAAAATAAAAACTAACTTTCATTCGACTTTGTCCTCGCCGTGTACAGCACAAGGAGAGCTCATTAGAGCTGGCAAAGGGTTTTAATTACTTACACCGTTAATTTAGCAGCACTTGCTTACACGCTGTTTAACAAGCCAACCTTAATTTTACTTCCGTTTTTTCACAACAACTGCGAAAAAGGAAGAACAACTTTGTTTACACTCTTAATTAAAAATGGTATCAAAAGCAAAAAGCGCTTCATTTGGAGTAAACCTCGAGGAGAATCAAGAGCGGAGAACATTTTTCAGCACTAGACGAGTTGGCGCACGGTCTTCCGCTGCGGAGTAGATGCTGCTAAGATGCTCCAAGCAGCGTGAAGCAGCACGGCCTGCCTCTTCAAGTAGCGTTTAATTAGTAACGCGCCAAAGTACCTGTGTTCGCAAAGTACTACCAGGGCACTAAATTGTGGCCAAACCATCTGCCCGAAGACGGCGCGCGTAACGAGTTCTCAAGGAAACGAGTTGCACTGGCGAGTTGCAACTTCCGGTACTTGTTGTTGATTTCTGGCAATGGAGTGGGTTGGATAGCTTAAAGTTTTCCCTTAAACAAACCCTTTAATGCCGGGTCTTTTAAAAACCGGACATGCGTATCGATATCGGACACCCGAGTCCGCATCTTCATGGGTTCTATCTATCAAAATAGTGTAGATTTACAAGCAACTCCTCTCAGTATCCTCTGCTTACAGCGACATTAGCGAATTTAGTATCCTGCTGATGCGTTTTTATTGCTCTTCGCTTGCTTGTGCAATGACTCCGTTCGGCTTCTAGCACTTGTAAAATACTTCGGGGAGTTCGACAAGTTGAAGGCGGGAACGCGCCCGCCTACTGATTGTCTCCGTATGTCACAAGGAGTCTTTTCTTTCTACGGATAAACTCCGTCAACAGCCCCCTGCGCGACTGGTTTCGGCCTCACAAATCCTTTAACTGTCGCTCGCTGCTCTTACAACTACAATGACAGCAATAGATTTCACCCAGGGGGGTAATCGACGACCTAAGATTCGATTCGATTCGATAATTCGTAGCATCGGTGGATGTTAAGCATGCTGTCGAGGAAGGCAGGACGGCCGGAGCCTTTGTTTTGCCGCTCGTCGCTGATTTGTAGGGTTGTCAGCCATCGCCATCTGAGTAGTGTGTCGAGGTTAAAGTTAAGAGGTGTCTTATTGCGGTGTCGTTTGCCGAGATTGCTTTTTAATCGATTCAATTTCGAAATAGATTAGTTTTCCTTGAACGTGCTCTTTCGCTCACCACCGCATCGAGTACCTTTCGGCTGTCGCTTGCAAGGATTTATTAATACTCAATTGTAGGCGACTTTGTTCTTGTTCAGCTATTTCGAGTTTTTCATACTACTCACTTTTAAATACTAAATACAAAACCTGGGTCCAGGGAGTGAATTGTTCCAGGTTTCTGTTTCATAGTGGTTTGAACAGCGACAAGGAGCGAATGGGAGCTGATTGGAAACATATATGCTTATACATTCCTATGTTCATCAGAAAATATAAGGAACTAAGCAAAAAGACGAAGGATTAGAAGACTTAAATATCTTACTTCTAGAGAGACAGATGCTGATAGAATGACCTTTATCATGTCATGTGTAGGTCCTTGCAATCGACGTGACTTCTTTCCCGTTCCCCTTCCTTTTCGCGTATGCTACTTTACGTATGCTTTTCTTCCTTTGTTTTAATGTTGTTTACCAGACTTCGCTTAAGCGCTTAAAACACTCACCGCATTAACTTGTCATGCTGCCTCATAGGATGTGAAACATATTTTCGACATTTCGAATTCATGTTCCTGCGAAAGTGTAATCTTTTGTAATGTGTTGCGCGATTGAGTTCGCCTTCGATTCTAAAAGCTTTTCGCAATATTCCTCGATAATTTAGATACTTGCCGCGGATGATGATGCGATGCGGTAGGCTAGACGAAGGGGGGGGGGGAAGATGAGGAGGCAAGGATGAGCGTCTTCGCTTTGCTGCCAGGACCAGCGATTCCCTTTTTTGCATTTATGGGCGCAGTCAGTATATCGAACGGCAGCAGTCAGAGCGGCAGAACATTCAAATGAAAATTTATGTGTGCATTTATGAATTTTTATAAAGTGTTGCCGCGGTAGGCGGGTCACATCCGCGGAGAGGAGGTTATTCGGCATTTACGCGTTGTGAGTTATGTTCTTCGCCGTCGACGAGGATGACGATCGTGATCGGGGCTGCGGTTTATGAGCAGTAAATTATACGGAAAATCTGCATCGCGTATGGCACAGTAATAAATTCTGCATTTTATGCTAATGAGAGGAAACAGAAAACAAACCACATTATTTGGACATGAAAGTTATGGCCAAGAAGTTGGAGCGAAGAAGGGGCGTATTCAGTATTGTGCATTTTTTTCTGAAATTTCCGAAGAAATTGAATAGCATTTTAATTACTGCATCTAGAGACAACTAGATTCATTGCTTTTGAGCATTCCTGAGGTCGCTGCAAGGCTTCAATCCTTTCTCACCTCGTTTCTGGACTCATTACATTACAGTGCAAAAATTACTCAGTGGTGCTCTAAAATCGAGCCCAAGATACAGCTGGAAACCGTGCCACTCTAAATTCGAGAAGATCATTAAAACTCCAAAACATAACATTTTCTTAAGCACAAGATTTTAACGACTTTCTGACGTTTGGCCCATAACATTCGTGAAATGTGAATCTGTGCAGACAAAGAAGCTCCGAGTATGAATACTTAAGGACATAAAAAGTGTTTTAGGATGTCCAGAGCAAAGTAAACAGCAACAAAGGCAGGACGAGCAGCAGCAGCAGGATGCTTTATTATAAAATCATAAAAACGAGCTGTTTCCGTGGTAGTTGTTGTTTTTGTGGTTGTGCTGATGTTGATGCCGCGCTCTCACTCACTCACTCAACTCGTCTCTAATGCGCTGAAAACCATAAATTTTTTAAAACTTAATCTCCATTTGTGTGCAACCAGTCAATGCGGCGTCCTGGCATCGCTGGCAGACAGGACAGGAATCAGGACCCCGCCGCCCACCTCCTTGTAGTCGTGCGGCGTTCAATAACGGGCCGTAATGAAGACACAAAGCCTGCAAATTTGAGGCCGCTGGCAGCACTCAGAACCACAAGCAGTTCCTGCGGGATAGCAGACTCGCTTTTGCAAATGCGAAATATTTAAATAACAGCCACTATGGCCTTCGATGTTCCACAAGGGGAAGCTTCGGCCCGCTGTGATTTGTTGGTGTCTAAATGCGTTTGGCGCGTAACAATTTGAATTGTTAAGTGAGCACATCAATTACCTTCTGCTCTCCCTTCCCTCTTTCACCCTAAGGGTCCAAATGCAGGATGATGATCGGCAGTGTGATCATTGAGGTCTCATATTCATATTCATCTGAATCTCTTCTCCTTCGAATACTGTGTTCTACGGGTATAAATGGTCTTACAAGAGGTATTACGGTTTCATAACTTAGATCAGTTTCTGTCTCTTCGCTTAAAAAACTCTTCTGAAGCCAAAATTCTTCCCGATGGCACACTTTTGTACCTATATTTTCGTATTTTTATTCCTTTTCATTAAATTCCCAATTTTTGCCATCGTCGTTTTGGTTTCTTGCAGTAAAATGAAGAATTTCGGTAATAAAAAATTAGTCTTTTTTTGTAACCACGAAGAACTCATCATAAAATCCCACCAGTTACCAAACCAAATGGATGACTGGCCATCAATTTGCGTTCATTTGGCAAATTATTATCGTTCCATGCGGCAAACTCGAACAGTGACAAATGAATCGTTCCAGATAAACCCTGTTGCAAAATATTTATAGAGTAATCACAGGAACAAACAACAAGTGCGACACAACTCATACCCTCGCATGGTTCCTCACCAGACCATATCTGTGATATTGTTCAATAGTCAGAAGGTCGTGTTCGATTAAGGACCAACATATGTATGGCCCCTCCCCCTTCGTAGTCGGCATGCATGCTCCTTCCACCCGGCCGAACTGACAAATAGGCAAATGATGAGACCGAGCCAGGGACCAGGCGTTAAACCGCAAAAACACGCTGAGAGAATTCCAAAATGTGGCTCAACATGTTGTCCAAAATGTATTTTAAGCACCACGGGGAGGAAGCGGGGCGGGAGCATTTCGACTGCCCTGCTGTACGCAAGGTCTTCTCGGAATTATTAATGGACTCTGTCGGACATCGTCGTCAATATCGATTACAGCGAAAGGGTTACATGTTGCAGGCGGCAGCCCCAGAAACGGAATATTTAATCACTGCTGTGATGCTTGCGTCACGTGATTGATTTTAAAATGCTTTCGATGACCAGGATTATAAATGGTCGTCCGTTTAGTTGTGTGGGGGAAATCAGTAGGTGGGGGAGATGGGCTGGACTCGGAGCTCGATTGGGGTCCAGTTGAATTGCCATGTGTTGTTATTGTTGCTTGTTTATACACGGTAATTATTCAAGATTCGTTTCACTGACAATGAAATGGAAGCAAATGAAGCATCATATCGTGGACTTGTTTTTCGTTTGATGGCCGTGATTTGTCAGAAATTGATTAATTAATCGCTTTGTATTCGTTTTTAATTCGTTTTAACATATATTCATATGTTTGAAGTGAGCAACAAATTAGTTTTGTCAGAGTACAGAACTGTAAATCATATTCCCAGCTGTAACGATTCAATCACAGATTCCCAGCTGTAACGGATGCACAGGTACCAATGAAAGAAACTCGTTCCGAATTACTCAGTATTTTAAGTTGCTTTCATGGACAAAGAAACATCGACTGCATGAAACATCGATTTTTGAGGCTTTCGAGTTTCATAAAATCAGAAATAACTTATGTAAGTTTACATTTATTTCATACACGTATCTGGAAATACTCTCGAACATTCGTTGAAGACTGAATGCTAAAAACTGCAGGACTCCTAAACGGAAGCTGCGCACGATTTTCCCATCTTTCACGTACATGTAACGTCGAATTGATAAATAAAAACTGACAGCTGTCCTTAGTCACTTCAAATGCTTATCTCGAATTTAATATGTCCACACCGAGTGGCCGGTCCAAATTAAAATTCGAAAATCAATAAATGTTTCTACTCTTCAGAAGCAACGAGCGACGAGAGACAGCGTGAATCGCGTGGCACCACGTCGACGGCAATCTGCTAGGACGGCGGTGATGGTGAGTTGCTGCAGCCGTACTCGAGGGGGGGGGGGAGGGGCTGCCGTATGAACTGGCAGGTATGCCAGGCACGTCGCACGTTAAAACCACCGCAGATGTCATCAGCGAGACTTGATGAGATTGTGTTGCAGATGAGCTGGATGAAGTTGATGTGGATCACCATGGATGGTGATTATGGGGGGAGGTGAGGTGGTTCCTTCCTGATTTTCTGATTTTGAGTGACAATGTGTGCTCAAGAGATTTTCACATAATTTTGTGGAATTCTTTATGAGCTTCAAATGATAATTAATGATGCTGTTGGCGGCCCTTTCTTCTCAGTGGAGGGGCTGAATAGCTTCGGACTTGTCTAAGATTATTTAGGATTTTTATATGTTTTGTTTTCATGTGAATTTAATCTGGACATTATTCAGGAAGTATTCACAACATGTAACAAAATTACTTTTAATTAATCCTGTTAATTTGGTGAGGAAGTGAAAAGAGGCAACTTTTTCAATATTTTTATCGTGCAGGAAGGAGCTCAAAAAGGATCAGAACCTTTCATCGTAAACGTCTGTGAACAATATCAAAGTATTTTAAACGTCATCGCCATTGCCATCATCATCATAATCGTTATCATTGTCAGCAGCTCCACGACTGCCATCATCATCATCAGCAACTGCCAACCCTCTCAAAAAGGGGCAACGTGCTAGCAAGCCGTAGAGTCTAAAATACCTGGCAAAGAATCGCATCGACAAACGTGGCTGCAAAACGTCACACATGTGATTCCTCTTGTCACATGGTGCTGTTTGTCTACGTTGTATCGTAAGGGGGCATGTCAACTAAGCCAGCACAGCGTAACGTAAGGAGATTTCGTACTGCATTTTCGCCCTTTGTTGTCATTTGATATGCGCCGAATATTAGCCATGAGGGTGTTGTTAGCCGGTTACCGCAGTAATGTGTTGGAGTGTATTTTTGATTCTTTATTTTTTCAGGGATTTAAAAATGATGCCGAGGTTGTCAGGTCATCCTCAACATGCTCTCAGCAAAAGTTCATCTTCTGCTAATGATTATCAAGTCGCTTTATTGAGCTTCCGTTTCCGAAACTTGTATGAAGAAAAGATCATGAATAATAACCATAAATTTATCTTTATTATTATTACCTTTATTATTATTACCTTAATTATTATTTACTTTATTATTTTATTATGATTCTTTCTTCATGATTGTATTTATAAGTTTCAAATTAAAATCTATGGCTTTGGAGGAGGTACATTTAATTCATTTAGTTCAAAGTAATTACCGATTATTGTAGAAAATGGCAATGATTATAAATGATGACTCCAGTTATTTCAAACTTTTATATCCGAACTTATGTTTTATTATGAAATAAGTTCGACTGCTTCTAAATTCATCAAACAATCTCAACGTATCTGTATAACTTTCATTATCAGTTTCAGACAGACTCCTTGTTGTGAGCTGGGAGGACTCATTGGATAGAAAGTCTGTCATCTGCTAGTAGGCCGAACATCCGATGGCTGCTTACATTAGTTTCACATAAAATTCAATAAGCGCATGAGCCCAAATCCAGAGCAGTAACAGCGGAAAGCATTCCAAGTGTAGGACTTCTAGGTAACTATATAATTTTTTGTTGTTTTTATTACTATGTCCGGCATGTTTATCTGAAAATGAAGGCAATAAAGTGGATGCTTGTCCTTCTTTTCCATAAGTCAATAAGTGACCCCTCAGAACCGTCAGAGTTGCCTTCCTTTCTGACCTTTGCACATATTGTTTTTAGCTGTATCCTGCTTCTGTTTGCTCGTCTTTATTGCCGAATAAATCAGAATTTATTTGCAACAAAAACGAATTAAGTTGTTCAATAAATTTTTTTAAGTACGAGTGGATACGCTGAGCGCTGACATGCTTCAAAGGAGTCACCTAGTCGTCTGTGCATCGCGCGCCTGTTGAATTCTGAACATCTCGGCGCTTCGAAGCCAACTGAGTGACATCCGTTTAAAGGCAGACATACTGGAACGGATCTGAACCTGGGCGAACGTGATGAGCATTCTTGTTGCCTTTTTATTAAACTCAGAAGGACTTGCAGCCATGAGAAAACAGGACTGCAGTGAAAGTAAAAAAGCCGAAATCTATTAAAAGTAGAAAAAATTACAACATAATGCCGTGTGGAGTAGTCTTCTGTTTGTTTACAAGACAAATTGTTGCCACGTGAGTCCATTGAGGCGTGTTATTTAGGAACTCGCTGGGACTGCAAATGGTTTGATATTCGCTTTTATTTGTTGAAGCTGATCGTTTTGTGTGTTTTTAAAAGCGGCAATTGGACTTTATTTCATTTCACCAATAAAAGCAGCTGTTAAGTGTTACCTTTACGATAGGGTTCAGAGGACGTTATGTGCTCTCACTCTATTGTTCTGGTTCAACGTACAGTGGAGCATCTGTACGTTGTTGGTATTTATTGACCATCAAACAATATTTGATGTCAACCGATACAGCTTGGGAAGTATCTCGGTAAGTTTAGTAACTCATAAACGATGGCTGTTTGAGGTAACTTTTCGGTGCAACGGCAGGCATTAAGTGCCTCGAGGACCGTTTTTGGAGTTTGGTCCATAGAATACAACCTTGTAAGCCGGAAGAAGGTTTGTGATTAAATGTGGGTCGATGTTGAGCTTTATTATGGGGAAAATAGCAATTTTTATGAATTTAAAGTCTTTGATTGGTTTATAATTTTTCGTAGAATTGTAAATAAAAATAAATATAAAATGAATTTTATTCGTTGTTGTTGTTTAATAAAGTAATTGTTGTTTAATGTTTAGTTTTCACTGTTTTTCATTTCACCGAATCGTGGTAAAGAAATCACCTTGTTTCGCGGCAAACAACTGAACTGATTTCACCACCGTTTTCACAGGTGACTAAGTTTTCCCTCTTTTGCGGCTCTCGAGTTCTCCGTTCTGAAGCATTTTTCTTATTTTAGTACCTTTCAGACATCGAAACCTATTTTTGCACATTCTCGCATCAGAGGCTGCTCTTCGGTGCTGCTGATGCGACACTGATAACGAATGCGTCCCCAGAGTGCCATCGATTTGCGGAATTCCATTATGCGATTTGCGCCGCTAGTCGTCAAACGATTCGCCGTTGTTTATTTTGAGGTGCGCTTCTCAGGCCGCATCATGGCGTCGCCTTCGCTGCGAGCTGCAAAGTGAGCGAAGCACAAAGTATTTATTCAAAAAAGAAAACAAAATATACTCATAGATTGTCAAAATGAACAACAACAACTACGACAGCAGAGCATTCTAACGTCTGCCAAATAACTACATTCAAGTGGCGTTGCACGACTAAAAAAATCTGTAAACGGTGAGTAGATTAGAGCCGAGGTATTTGTTGTTGTCGTTGTTGTTGTTTCTGTGTTGGCCCGGTTGAACGAAAAGCAGGCACCTGATGGTTCGAGCTTCGAAATGTTAATGCAAATGAGCTCAAAGCGTGGCAAAAGCCAGGTGGATATGGTGTCGAGTAAAGAAGCAGATTACGCCACAAAATGTTATAGTAATAACGAAAAAATGAGAAACAAAGCTTAATTTTTTTGGATTGGAATTTATTATGTAGAAAATTTTCAGTCTCAATCTGATTACTTAGCATACATTATTTTAGGCTAATTTTCACGAGTTCAAAAATTACTAGTTAAGTAAAACAAAGCTTAACTTCATGAGCTGCAATAACTACACGCGCCTGAAAGCATGCCTTAGATTTTCGGTGCTTATAAAAGATACTCCATTTTGTGTTCATTTCATTATCAGCTGCTGGGTCCGTCTGGGGAACACCACCACATGTCAAGCTCATGTGCGCCGTGCTATCTGTTTATCTGTCTGTCTGTCCACCGGTTCGGTCTCTTCGTCCGTCCCTGTGTTCATCTGCTGTGGCTTTATTGAGAGTCCAGAGTCAAATAAAACCGTCCAAAGCAACTGTAGCAGCGCGTTGTGATGCATTAATTTTGCGTCTGCATTCAAGTTCGACAAACCTCTATTTATGAGTGTGTGTATATGCGTGTGTGTGTGTGTTCAGAATATCCAGACACCATCCTCACACATCCACATGGACGTGATCAATTTTACTAGCTTCTGAGTATGAAATTAGCTCTGCTGCACGTCGTTATTCTCGTTATGCCAAAACTAAAACATCGCCCCCCGGCTGTTGCTCCCGGCCTCCCATTCCGTCATCCCAGAAGAGAAGGACGGGAATCTGTGCGCCAGAAAAGGTCAACAGCAGCGCCGCTTCTCCTGTTCTCTGAACCACGCCAGTCCTTCCGCTACGTGAATACACTCGTAGTACGTATTCATGTATCCAAGCTACGACTTGGATACGTTTGTGCTCTAAAATTATTACCCTGTCTAACGTTTCTTGGCACACATAAAAGTACCGTCTCTACGAGCCACCGAGCTCTCGAGATCCTAATTAAAAATCTTAAATATAGTTCACACTTCCACGCTTTTTGTGCGCTTTGTGTTTGTTACTCATTGTCTAGTGCAGTTATTGTGTTTTCTAGAAGTTGTGCTCGCAGCATTTTGTCACTTCTCTTGCTCCATGAATTCCTAGAGTGTGGGCGAGGGGGGCAGAGTTCGTTTACACAACAGCCAACAAAAGTTTAGCCGAGCATTAAAAACGGAAATTAAAATTACGCTCAGTGAAGAGTGCTTCGCCGCTTGAAACTAACTCTTCAGACACTCTGGCTGCTTTAGAAACTGATTCTCGGAAGGCTCATGCTCGGTGGAGGTTTTCTTGGATTATTTCGCATCGAATAATTTTTTAGTTCCTTGCTAATTTCTATATTCAATTTGTTTAGAAATTTGTCCAAAGAGTTGACTAAATTGGGTTTGAGTTGGAATTGATTTAAGTTTTAGTTTTTAGATTTGATCCCAATTTTATTTCGTATATCGAAAGTTTTGTGGTCGTAGAACTCGCTTTTGAATTCAGTTAAAAAGCTTTATCATTTGCTGTGGTATGCCGTGAAGTGCTGCCAACCGGTACAAAAATAAATCTAGTATTCTTTTGGGAAATTTTGTGAAAATTGCGACATCATCATTTATGCTAAAGCAGAGCAAAGTACCTACTGTTGGGGAAAATTAACATATTGACACAATTTTCGGGATGCTCCGGCCAACAGCGCCGTCCCACTTAAGCGCTAAACGCTTCACGGTATCGTTCACACGCCCTAAAAAGCACTAAAGTGTCATTTCGAGCCCACTCAAGAGCAGTTAAAATGCATGACGACAAGTGCGCGGTACCCGGGATGGGTGTCGAATGGGAGGGCAGGCACGCGGGCGGTCGGACGGGCGTCCGGCACCCGATTGTAAATCTACACACGGGGAGCTGTAAATTTTTCGCAGCTCTTTATTTTTCCCACTTGTTTGTTCTCGCTTCTTTTTGTTTCATTTGTTGTTGTTGCTGGGCGACACAACTTTATTGTCCAGGCATCAATGAGCAGCGCAGCCGCTGTTGGGGCCCACAGCTCGGATGATGGTTGGGGGGATCGGTGACTCTCGCCAGTCAGCCAGCCAGCCACGCTGCTAGACACTCTTTGAGCTCTGGCGGCCGAGGCGGCAATTGAAGCGATCAAAGAGCATAAAATTATGTAAATTAATTTCACGCCTTTTTAGATATGCGATTCTTCTTTTTTGGTGTGGCTGAAGTGTTGTTGTTCGTGTTGCCTGACACTTGCCTGAAGGGCCTCAAGGACCTGCTTTTTATTTCACGTAAAACAGCTTTACGCGGCTTTCTGCCTGGAGTGGAGTGTTTGCGCATCCTTCAAATGCGTCACGGATGTGTGCACTGACCTTTTATTATGGTACTTAAGTACCGCAGTCCTCTTGAGGCGGTTGCGTCCCCAGGAATCAACTAAATGTAGCAATTTTTAAATTTATTGTTTTGTCTTTAATTGAATAGAATCGCAGTTGCACTTCGATGGAGTTTGAGCCCTCTTTTTTAAAGGGGCCAGTTATACGTATTGGTCTGGCTTAAAAGGTAACCATAACTAACGGTAGACTTGTTTGTTTGTTTGTTGCATGGTAATCGTTGCAACCACAGCAACAAAGACATCAACAACAAGTTGAATGAACAGCAGTAACTTTAAAACCCGGAACAACAACATCGAAGGTAACAAAAACAACAGCAACAACTTGACTTAATTATTGTACTCTAAAGTGGAATTCATAATTGAATTTTCCAGCAAACAAACGAACTAACAAGACGGTTGTCTGCTTCTCCTTCTCCCTCTTCCTCTGTTGTTGTTACGTCTTACGCAGTTTGTTGTACGGGAAAACTTGAAGGTTTCCTAATTGCCAGCGACCACACATGTACCATATGTTGCTAGAAGCGTGCATGTTGCTGTGTGTGTTTGTGTGTATGGAAAATATGAAGTAAAAAGTTGTTGTTGTTAGCATGCAATGTTACTGTTATTATTCCAAACTATTTTGGAAAGTATGGCAAAATCAATACAAAGTAATGAAGGTATTAAGTGGCTCAAAATATTCGTGGAGCTCCACTAAGTTTAGCGGAGGCTTCGAATGTCCTTTTTATTCTTAAATTTGAAGTCTTACATTTGCAATGTTGCAGGAGACTCGCCCGCCACCGCCCTCCGTGCGTCATCCTGCCGGCGATCGGAACTAAATAATTCTACAGGCGAAACTAATTTTAAAATTGAGGTCTGCTTCTGCCAGGACAACGCAGGACAGTCGACAGGACCAACATTTGCTAATACATCATAATCAGGAAATCGTGCAACTGCTGCGTCCTTGGAGGACGAAAGAACGGCGGCGTAGGGGGGCGATGACGAAGAGGAGGGGTCCGAAAATGTCAGCAGCAAATAATATATTAAATAAATGTGCTGCATAACACACACACACACATATCGCACTGCCAGCACCATCACCACCTTCAACCAGGGACGGTGATAGGGTTCGAGGGCCCTTGTTTTGCCGTTTTGCACGAACTCAGTTGCTTAATTCTCCTCGATTGACATGAACTCGAGTGCCCCCTGAATGCGCTCCTGCCTTCATTCTGTCTCACGGGTTTCTAGCACTAGCATAAAAAGGATGAAATAAGCTTTTTAATTTTATTGCGATTGCGAACCACAACTCATACATCCTCCATGCAAACGAGTGACGGAAGAGTCCTTGTGGCCCAGTGCCAGTTGTTGTTGCTGCGGAGTTGAAAGTTGCTGTTCTCCGCAACAACGGGCGCAGCTGTGATCCAAGCCGAAATTCGGGCAGTTCTTTTGTCAGAGCTCAAAAAGGCAACTGTTGTAATTTTTTGCTGCTTGGAAACGCTGGACAAACACGAGAAAAGGGTATCCGTTTTTTCGCAGCCACGGCGGCCAACCCTTGCGCCTGGAGTGTGACTTATTCTAGCTTTGGGACATTTCCGCACTTACCAATATTAACGCACACCCCACCCCTCCATCACCGCCCTCGCCCATACGGGGCACTGACGAGTGTGTCCTTTCTTCGAATTAAGTACGTCCGTGTGTTGGTGTGCGTGTGTTTTGCGTAAATCTGATTAAAATTTTTGAATTTGCCTTTTAATGTGATTTTTTGAACTCAAGTGCGTGAGGGACAAAGCTTGGAAGGGGCGGGAGGCGTGGAACGTGGGTCGAGAGAAGGTTGCGGATTCAGTGCAAATAATTTGAAAAGCATGTAGGAAGCTCCGGAACATGAAATCCGAAAACCATTTCGATGTTAAAGTAGGCAAATCTTCGTGTTGAACAAACGGTTGGTCGACGGGGGGCTGGAGGCAGGGAGGAACATCCGAAGAGCTAAAAAGAAAGGGACACTTGAAGTTTGGGGCATCTAAAGTATGCGGCTCAAAGTGAGTGTGTTATTAAAAATGAACGGTCAAAATGACAAAATCAAAAGTTACGTGGACCGCAGAAGCAGTGGCTAATTAAAAATGTGAAGCGTGCTCTTAGGCTGGAATTAATTTGGAAATTCGTCTGCTTTTTCGGCTTTCGACCCAACTGCCGCCGAGTGTTGAGACGGAGCGCCATTTAGTACGAAGTGGTTTGACCCACACCCACACTTAGTGCAGGGATCTCGTGCGTTGTGTGCGCTACGTTTCCATACCCTACACTTTCAGTAGAGTCTACTTAACCATAGTTTTTGTTCGTTTAGTTTTTTAATTGTAGTTTGTTTGCTGTCCACGGAAGCGAAAAAAGGTTCCTCAAGTTTTTTTTTGGGAAGTAGGGCATCGAAATTTCTACTGAGGGCCTTCGGTTCCACTTAAGATTCCTGGTCTTGTGGGTGTTTTTACTTGATGTCTTCCATTGCGCCCGTATTTTGTCCACAAAAGACGCCCACGCATTTTTGTATCCATGCACACAATTCAGTGAAAAGTCGCTGGTGCAGAAATTAATGTTAATTAAGGAGCTTTTTTTACACGAAGACTGTGGGTGTTGTTGAGCCCTGCACCGAAATGAGTACTTTTTGTGATATCGTCTTCTTTCAGCTGACTTTGATTTTTTTGTGTTCGCTTAAGTAACGCTTCCTTGTTTTTCAGTCTGTGTTTTCGTTTTCGTTGTTGTTCTATTTACTCCTCTTCTTACTGTTGCTCTTCTGTTGATTGAGTGGCTGGTCACTTTGATGTGGTTGTTTTGTGGGCAACGCATAATTTATTTTTATAGCACGCATTTGATGTTTCCGCAAAGTCAAATAAACAGCAAAAAAACCTTTTTTAACTTTGAACTCTGTTGGTACGATGTGAATCAATCTGATGCACGTTTTTTGGAACACATTTTAATTGGCTGCGGAGGGAAGAAGGAGGAGATTCCTCTATCACAAGTATCGAGCATTACATTTTGATTTAAAGATTATTGAATCTGAATTCAATGTAATTTTTAGTGGAATACTTTTACGTCTATGTTTATTAAATAATCTATCGTTTTATTACTTCAGAACGATTCCAGACAGTACCTTGTCTGTAGCTGAATACTGTATACTGAAATATTATTTAGTCTGGACTCCCTGCAGTCCTTGTAAATGATGAACATTGGCGAATCGTACCATCAAACGAACGGCGATTTTATTATCAATCCCAGTTCGAAGCTACAAAGTAATCGTGGTTGATTAACATCCACGAACTTCTCCGATGTGTCCACTCCATAAAACGCAATCCGTGTTTAGACAGACCATGTTTCCTAATTGAATTCCTTAAGTGCAAAGCAATTTTCTCGAGAGCATCTCAAAGAAGCGTTTCTCCGGTTACATTCAGACATTCCTTTCACATGCAAATCCAACTTATTGCCTGACAGATGTCGCAGCCATGCAGATGAAGCCGCATTCCCGAAATTTCATATCTGCAGCAACACCACACCACTAAACAAGCCGGGTACGAGTCCCAGACGTCCAGTCACGCGGTTCGCAGTCGTCCGGTCTGCCTGGACTGAGCGGTCATCCATGCATGAGCGCAGCACTCGTAAATCCCGTCCAGGACAGACGGACGTCGACAAGTGCGTTAATGGGCGTCAGTGGGCAGAAGATGGGTGATCGGGTGATTGTTGCACACTTAAATGGCCCACAAGGGGAGGGAGAAGGCGACCTGATCTGTAAGAAAGTGCAAATGACTTCTACAAATGATTCCTGAGCGGCACGAGAGGGTCGGGGGTCGGAAGGATATAAATTCACTGAAGCAAAAAATTTATGTGGGCCGCGCGCATCCTTGGAGTTCAAGGAAACGTAAGGATTACTAAAGTTTAAGTTCTTAAGACGAATCTCATCCTGACAAACACACACGCACAGACATGCACGCAAACGCACTCACCCATACAGCTGAACAAACAGCTTGTCTTAATAGCATTATTTGTGTAATTTGTATGCTCGAAAGCATTTTAAGTTTGAATCCTTGCAGGACACATCCGCCGCCCTGCCCCCCGCGCACCCTCGCTTTGAAATACCGCACAAGGTTTGCAAGTGTCAAACTACAACTACTATAAAATGATAACAACAACAACAACAGCATTGACACAACAACGGATTCAAAGAATTTTCAATTTGCTTAAGAAACTTATTTCTTGGGTTTGTTTCATCGACTTGGGTTTCGGCAGTGTGCTTCGTCCGCTTCCTGGTCCTGAGCTTGAGGTTTCTTTGATGGCTCTCGACTGAAATGCGATTACATGACCAGAACACGCACTTAGCGTTGGCTTAGATAAGGTCAACCCTTTGGTCACTCGGCTGAGACACGATAGCTGGCTGGTTGGTTGGTTGCCGGGGTTTTCCAGCCCAGTTGGGCTCTCCTTCGCCAGGGAAGCTCGTTTGAATTTGCATCTCGAGGTGACGCAGCTCCTTCCCCACCATGAAAAATCCGGAATTCCGAAGAGAGGGACAAAACCTCGCCTTACGTTTCCGTGAACTCCTTGTGAGGTATTCAAGTGCAGCAACCGCAACGTCGCAGCCGGCGAACTCTTCCCAAAATTAATGAGTTTCCTTTGAAGTGAAGTCGTCTCATTTTGCACGGAAGATCATCGAAAGTGATCGGCGCTGAATAGATTTATTTTCAAATGGATTAGTAAATCAGGAAAAATTTGATCGGGGTTTTGACATTCCCAAAAAAAAGGAAATAAGCACGCATCTCCGCCTGACAGCGATACCACAGATTATCCCATAATTTTTCGTATTCTTGTCTTTACATACCGCGCACTACGATGTCCTTTAAGAAGTTTTTCTCGGAAAATTGTAATTAAACCGAAGAAATCCCACTGATTATCTTCGAGTATCGCTAGGATACCGACTTCCGGCGAATGGTTACATTTTTAATTACAATTTAATTAGATTCATTCAGCTATAAAGTCCTTTTGTGCTGCTTACTGATTTTTACGTCCACATTTTTACGGCGCGCAGTGGACGGGCGCTCCACGATGTCCTTTTTTAATGAATGATTACATTTTCCTTTTATTTACACGGCGGCGTTAAAAGTGCCACACAGCAGGGACTTTTGCATTTTTAATGACTGTGATTTATTAATGGCGACAAGATGATTAAGAAAAAATAAGAAAAACGCGGAAAGATACGGATGCTCCAGAAGGGTGTCGGATACAATCAATTAAAATTGAAAAAGAATGAAAACACGTCCACTTTTATGTTGCTTTAATACTCGCAGTTGGGTTCTTTCCGAGGACTGTTCTTCTGCTTCGATTTAATGTGAACTTTTATTGGATCCTTTCTGCACTAAGCGACTTGTGTGGGAGTCCTTGGACTTAAGAGCACCTTTTTGCTGCCGAAGAGCCAGCTATGCTTAAGCGATTAATACGTAATCAGGAACCCTCATAAAAATCCTCGGAGCCAGCCTCCAACCCTTTGACTCATGCGGGTCACAGACTGTGTCGGTCCGTCCTCGTCCCGCCATCCGTGCTTCTGGCTGAATCTTGATTGTGATTTCTTTGTGTAGTTCTGCGTTCCCTGCTCTTGTTTTACGCAACATATTCAACTACTTCTGTCGAGAGAGACATCTTTTTCTCTTTTGAATGTCGATGCATCTTCGGTTTTCTTCTGTTTTTCTTGTTGTTCTTGTTGTTGTTGCAGCAGAGCATCATTTTGAAGTTCCACTTCGGTGATTTTATTAGTCTCCGGCGAACAATTTCAAAATTTTGCTTGCTTTAATTTTTTTCCAAACGGATCTCTCGCTCGGGTTTTTTGCGACTTTTTCAAGACTTCGAAGCAAGGATTGCTTACTGTCGCTTGGTACCTTTTTTCTTCTTAATTCCACTGCTCCACGACATGTTTTTGTTTTGTTGTTCCTCGTTAAGTCGCTAAATTGGAAAACAAGTTGTTTGAGCTGTTTTATCCCACTGAACTCCAGCTGCCGTCGATGCCTACATCCGCAGTATCAACATAAATTGCATCAGGAACATCGTAAAGTCCACGCCCCATTTAGTTGTCAGGCCCTGCTGACTTCCCGGTTGGATTAGGATTTCGCTTTCTGTTGCTTTTAGAATTCGCTCCGGTATCTTTTTTATGGCATTCAATAGATTCTCAAATAATCACATCAAAGAGTTAACGGAAGCCTTTTTTGTAATTCGGCAATTAAGAGAATTCTTAGCCAGTTTATTGCAGGGAATTTAAACATTTGGGATGAAGGAACCGTTGATGTGTGTACAAAGCAAAAGTAAGTATTTCTTCGAGAATTCAAGAAGACTCTCGTACTTTTAAATTTTTAAAGTTTTGATTTCTTACGCAGAATTCAAATCGGTGGAATTCCTTTTTAATTTCTTAATTAAACTCCTTTTGGTCTTGTAATTTTTTATACATTTTAATAGTTTCCTTTCATGATTTATGTAATTCCTATAAAAACAACTTCTTTGAACAAAAGACGATGAACGTTTCTGTATGCTTCGATATGTATGCTTTTTCTCCAACAGGAATGACGCAAGGCATCGTAATAATGACAGCCGAGTGGCTACTCTGGTCAACTGAAGCAGTGAAATCTTTCATTCGAATTTTAAGAAGTTCCCTCATCCACTTGACGGTACTCTCTGACGAAACAAATACACAGTGAGTGATCTACGCAGCGTAAACAAAGCTTCAAAAGACTTCAAACAGTTTATCTGCAAGATGTTTATAAAGAAAGTTACTCTGGCAACCCTTTCAGTTTGGACTCTGTGTGTGCGTCCGTCATAAAAGCGTCAAAATCTGCGACTTGTAGTTGTTCAGCGATGCTCCTTTTAACGTTCTAGTTGTTGTTCGGCTTGCTGCTTTGTTTTGGAGTATCATTAAACCGTTTTCCAAGTGCTAAAAGCATCTCATTTTACAGTGTGTCGGGTGCACGGAGATGTCTTTTTTGCCGGCCGTTCTTCTGTTTCGGTTTTTGTTTGTGTTTTCGTAAACGTTATTATGACTATTTAAAGTTTTCTTGGGCAAATAAAAAGAAAGCGACCCAATAAGAGGATGGAGTGGATTCGCTTTGATATCTAAGAAGATTTCTGTCTATTAGTGTAATTAGATCTGCTGCAAAAAGGAGTGAAAAGCAGTTCTTCGGGAGGCTTCCTTCAAAGTGTGCTTTTCTCAACTTTAATTTTATCGAAGCAACTTTAATTATTGTGAACGGGCAGCGGAGGCTGATTCTGATTTCTCCGTGGGTTTGTTTGGTGATGTTTCACTTTTCCGGAGGCGGGGGTGCTAATGATGTTTCAATACTCGAAGAACAACATTTCCGAGCTCATCAGGGCCGATTTTGGTTTGAAAAGCATTTCCTGCTGATAAAATTTTGTACATTTTGCCAAACATTTGAAAAGGACCGGCCGACAGCTCTGAGCCGAAGGGGTTCTTGAGCACGTTCGCAGCCGGAAAAACCTTGGACACACACACAAACACACGTATCTCACGCACACACTCGTTCACATTTACAGCCAATAATAGACACATTCAAGAGAAGCCGAAGTATTAATTGTATAACTATTATTATTTTGTGTGCATGTTTGCGTTCGTGTATGTGTGTGTGTGTGTGGAAGCATCCTTGGCCATTTGGGGGACTCTCACTCTCGCTATTGCTCTTGCTCCGTACAGAGCGAGGCCATCTGCCCTTCTTCTTCTACAATCAGCGGCTATTTTTACAGTCGGTCTCCAACCCGGACACCTCTCATGCGGCAGCTTAATTTATTTTACCCAAACATCCCCGTTCGCCGCTCCTTCTTCTAAGCTGTAACGCATTTTGGTTATTTTCATTAATTTGGGATAAATTAAAACCTCAGCGACTGACTGCTGGCTTCACTGCGTCGGTCGCTTCATAAGAGTTTCATTTTCGTGCAAATTTGTGGCAATGGTCGGGGTGAGAGCGTGATGAGGACCCTCCGTTGATGTCTTGGACAGGCAGCTTCAATCAATTCCACTGAGTGAGGAAAAGCGAAGGCGGAAAGGGCAGAGAAGTGAACTCGAGGCACAGATAAGTTAACATGAACGTTTTCATTAACATATTTATTTTCTTGCTTTAAAATCTGGCGACTGGGTTAGTGAAAAAGTCGCTGATGATTCGGATTTTATAAGAGTCACCTTAGGTTTCAGCGACCAGAGTGGGTGAGTGCTCGACGTCCTTCTCTTCTTCCGTTAAGAGCCGGCTAAATAATTGATAGTTGGTAGATGAGGACAGTAAAAAAGTGTTCACTTCCTTTGTATTTATATTTTTGACTGTAGATTTTCCCCAGAAGAGGTTCAGACACATCAGAATATTAAACCTCAAAGCAATTAAAGAATGTAGGAACTCCATCTTAAAGTCGGATCCAGTTCGTCCGAGACTAGTAAAAGCTTCTTGATGGATTAGCTGCTGTGCATGAGTACCGAACTCCTTCTTCCCGGCCACCACACGTTCACCTGTTGGTCATAAACTAAAACGGTTCGGGTTTAAATGGCAGCACAGAGCACACTCACATTTTCTTTAGTATGCACTTCAACGTGGCTGCTGCTGGTTGCTGGCGACGCAAAGGAAGGCATCCTTGTGCGTAGGAGACGACGTACAAACGAAGAGGACTCTATTCCTCCCGGCTTCCAACATGGCTCCAAGATAAGAACTTAAAGTGAAGGCATAATTAAATTACGTACGAGCGCAGCAGCGAAGGAGTTAGAGACAAATAAGCTCAGGTATTATTAACCTTTGAACAGGCAGCAAGAGACTCGGCGGCAAGGCACAAGCATCCGGCTGCTGGTTCGCCGGGCCGCCCGCCCCAGCCGCTGCGTGGTATTCATTAATTCGATTTCCATAACAATTTATTCATAAGACAATGTCTGGCACCATTATTTTATCTTGCAATGTGGTAACGCCACTTGTACAGTGCAGAACTCACCCGCACCCCCTCATCTGCCCCTGCACATTTCGCGGCGATAGCATAGCCCACCATGCAGCCTCGGAAGACTATAAAATATTTTATACGTTCTTCGGATGTGCACGTGTAGCGTTGGTGTGTGTGTATGTGTGTGTGTGTCGTATCCTTCTTAAGCCTTTTTTGCAGTAGCGCAAAAATTATCTGCAACACCTTCGAACTTTAAAATTAAATGAGGATTAGCACCGTGAGCGGGTCGGGCAGAGCGGGTGTGCCGCATACTCGGCTGCTGCTTCATCTTCTTGTGCTTACAGCGCTCTCGACATGGTTTCTGTCTGCGGCTGAATCATTCGCAAGTCGCAGATCAAAATTTAAATTTCAGCATTTCTTATAACGTGGCAGCCGAAAAACTTAATTTAATTTTCCGGTTAATTCGCATTCGCTTGGCAAAAAACGAGGTTTACTCACTTACTCACTTTTGAATTCGCATGCATTTTTAATAACCTTCCTTGTTATCGAGAATAATAAATCTTTGGGTGAATTTTGTTGCTGAAACAAAAAACTGCAGACTGCGATTGTAGCGAAATACGCTCAGATGCATCGAAAACGGTTTGATCGATATTTTCGACTGCCTCGTCTGCCCGCCGATGACACGGTTCCACCTCCTCGGTGCGAGCCACGGTTTCGCCTTGGAAGTGAACAAAGTTGTTGCTCTGAACGAAGTTCCGACAGATTTATGAATACTCTGAAAGTTCAAGCGTGCCCTCGGAGTTGGGAAGAGTTTTCAAAATTCAGTAAAATACCTTAAAGTCAAAGGTTTTTGTATTTTATCTTTAAACGGATTAGTCTGTCTGTCGATTATCATATTTTGGCTTGTTATTTATGAGTTCCTAAATGAGTTACACGTGTTTAAAATATACTGCATTAATATATAATATAGGTAAATATACTGTACACCATTTACTCTTAATTCATAGTAATCTTCGTATTTATGGTTTATTCACTGATTATTCAAGGAGTCTTTCATATTTTTGCTTTCTACTTTCCCCTCACAGATCCTTCCTTGGAGTAGCTTCAGTCTGCTTATAAATAGTAGGCATTTCATTGCTGTTCATTCTGCAATCCTGAGCGTGATTTTCCATGGTTTCGAGTCGCTTTCAAAGTGTCAACCGTTACCAGTGACTTGCTGCGGAGTATGAAACAAAGACAACAACGCCAAGGAAAGACGGAAATTAGTTTTTTCCACATGAATATCACAAGCACACAGACACGCACAAGAATAAAAAACCACGAAAAAGCCACAAGCAAACAAGCAGAATTTCTGGTTGGGAAACTGCACCACATGGTACGTCGTCCCCAGATCAATGAGAGAACATTCCAGAAACCATAACAACAATAACAAGAACATTTGTACACAAAACTGCAACAGAAGCGTGCGGCAAATAACACTTAATAACCTGGTGAAAACCTATTAATTTAAAGAGCCAAAGGAAATCGAGTCGAAGTCGATTACGGGAAAGTAAAAAAGTTATTATATATTAAAAATTATATACTTACTTATATTATACTAAGTATATAAAAATAAATATTATATTGTTTACTAATTTACATAAATTAATTATATTAAAATATGTTTTCTTTCAATAGAATTTCGATGTTTCATTTCCATTTCCAGAGAAACATGAATTGATGACTGAAACAAAAATATCGATTAATCTAAAAGAGACAATAAATTCTTCACGAAAATATTGAAATACCTTATAGTGACATAAAATTAGTTGACATTAAAATTTGTTTTATTTTTAAATCCTGCCCTCCCAAGCTTAAAGACTGCCACGCTTTATTGTGATATTATTATGTATTCTATTATGTTGTCTATTATTTTTATATATGTTGCTCCTTTCTAAAATAATAACACGCCAGACACCAGAGCACTCAACTGGAGCAAACGAAAAATAAGTAAGTCTACGAAAAAAACAAGACACACAAGACAAGAAGCAGAAGAAGCTGGAGGGGGAGGTGGTGAAAATAAAAGAAAAGGAATAGTGAAGGAAGTATTAGTTTGGGTATTTTTGAGTTTAATTTCTTCTAACGCATCCATGCACATTAAACGGAGGCCACAGAACTAGCGCCGTAGATGGTGCGTGGGTATTTTTTGAGTACTTTAAGCACCTTCACACATTAAATAGGTTTTGTTTTCGTTCCTTTGCTAGCATATGATGTGTATGTATGTCAAAGCGCAAGTATGTTTGCGTATGTGTGAGTGTGTGTGTTTATTTGGCAAGCCTCGAGGGAATGGCGAAATGTTCGTTCGGAAATGGAAAAAAGCCAAAGCCGCATTTACCCCAAATTAAACATTATTATGCGCCGAACGACCTCAGCGACCGACCAACCAAGCGACCGCTGACCAAAAACCTGCGCGACCTGCGGCCAGCCAAGTGGCAGCATCGGCAGCAGGAGTAACTGTGCAGTGGTCGCTGGTGGCTGTAAATCACGGCCACCAACTGCGACATGTGCATTTGTCGAGGTGCTTCCGCTGTTTGTGTCCAGTGTGGGGTGTGCAGGGTGGGTCGGCGAGTGGTCAAGTGTGGCCTGGTCAGAGTTGTGCTGCTGTTCGTTTGTGAGCTCGTGTTATTTGTGTGTGGTTGTTGCACCCGCCAAACATTAAATTGGAGTTTATTTCGCAATTAACGCCTGTTGCTATTTCACCATCCCCCAGTCCGCGCCACAACCTGCTGCGGCTTCGTTTGTTGCTGCGCCTCTGCCTTGGTAATGACTTTGACAGAAATTAGAGACTTTTGTGAGATGCAGGGTGTTCCTATTGTCGAGTGAGCTACACGGAGGGTGGCGAAGAAAAATGTGCGAATTTACTTTGCTCTGAAGTGTCGACATTTTCATTTTACACTTTGTTGCCTTCGTTTGTGAAGGCGGCGGCTACGGCGGGCATTTCAGACCTCAGCTACTCGCGTATAAATGAACTACAGTTAATTTTCGTCATACGAACTCTCGACTGAAGCAACAGCAGCAGCACAAAAACAGGTGTAAATGGGAATTAATTAACCGCAAATACTATAAACACTCATGACAGAAGTCTGGTTACCAGTTGGATGAGAGGATCGTAAAATGTGGCTGGCCGTCGAGGGGAGCCGTAAGTGTTAAAGCTGTATATCGTGTAAGTAGGATAAATTTGTATTTACCTATCAAAGGTTATGTGATTACTTTTGTTTAAATTTACTAGAACCAAAAGAAGAACCCTTGCGAAAAGGTACTCAGTTCACAGCACCTGCGGATGTTTATGGGCCCTACAAAAGTACTGTGAAATCCAAGATAAAGCAGTCTTTATGGGTGACAAGCTCTTGTAGATGGCTGTAGCGCTCCATGAATTCTACTTGTTTATACATTCGCCCATCTACATATTATCTGGTCCATCTGTTTGTTCGAAGAAATTTAAGTACATTTTAAGAATGGAACTAGAGTAAAAAAGTCGCTTTCAATCTAACCTGGAAATCCATGGCAGGATCGAAATGATTGCGCTATTATAATCGGCATCGTTGTCGTGCAGAGCCTATACTGTCAAAAATTACCGTTTTATTGTCAAACCCAATTCAAGCCAAATCATTTGGAAGGAAATCTTTTGATGGTTCTACTGACGAACAATTTTCTGGGGCGAGTATCACCCGGAACGCCCACACAACTTGGGAGCCACTTGACATGACTCCATTCCTTTCTTTATTCTCATCCGTGGAATGCATGAATTCAGTGGAGCTTGCGAAGCTTCGATTGATAAGCTTGCGCTGATGGCAAGTGTAGCAAATCAACGTAATGCGTTTGAAGCGAATGCGTCAGGTAGAAATTGCTTCAGTGAACTTTATGGTTGGCTTAAGTAAATGTTTTGCTTAGTCATTTCGTCCTGGGCTACAGCGGAAATAAAATAATAACAATAACAATGCCAATTTTACGATTCGCTGATGTTCAATTGAAGATTTCTGCTGCTTTTTTGATTACACAAGTGATTCAATGACTCGAAGGGGTTTTTAGGGCTATATACGAGGTAGTTACGTAGCCTTAGTGAGAAGTCTGGAGCTTTTTATTTTCTAGTGACTTTGCACTAAGTTTGAAGACTTAATTTTGCTTTCATTTTGAGTAAAATTTATTTTAAGAACGAATCGTTCGGGAGTCGCAGCTTGCATGGTTTCGCCGGATTAATTTATTGTAAAAATTCCTTTATCCTTAACGTGGATTAAGAATTTACATGACATTGTTCACATGATTGGAAGCTTGTCCGCACTCATTTGCTTTGTGACGTTATGAATTTAAATAACAAAAACTTACGTTTCCGTGCCTCTATCGACAGTTGTTTCTGTTTTTTGCTCCACTCTCCATTTCAGCCAGCTTTTGGACCAGGAAACGTCGACAGTATCGTCTGAATTTCTTTTGTCTTCTTTCAAAGGCTTCAAAGTTGATGTCCCTGTTACGGCAGCCAAAATCAAGTCGATGTTCTATTGTTGTTGTGGCCGATCGGGGGAGGAGGGTGTGGTAGGTGTTGCCTTTGCCATGTGGAATATTTTGCGAAAAATGTCAAACATTGTTCTACGCCGACAGATAGCTAGATAGACGGGCCGTCACATGGACGGACATTCGCATTGTCTGCGAAATGCTTGTTCCATTCAAAATATGTTCTCCAAATGCTTTGAGTGAAGCAACGGGACGGTTTACCTCAAGTGCTCATGTTCGCTTATGTAACCAATTTGTGTCCACATGCATACGAGCTCAGTGGGGGGGAGGGGGGCGGGCGAGGTTTATTAGTTTTAAAGCGAGTTGAGTATTTAATTTATGAAATACGTTGGCAGAAAGAGATGGAGGGCGAACCAAAAAAACTGAGATTGGTTCATCCTTCTCTTAACACGTTTTTGATTTCTCTCCAATTGAATTTGGTTAATTTGTTCCTGCTTTCGTTTTCAATCCCCAGAACTCTCGGCATTCGGGGTATCACTGTGCCAGTTCCATTGGCAACTATCGAATTAATCATAATTTCCCCGAACGATAGTGAACTTGTCCGCTCTGGTTCATTAAGGTTGTCAAAATCATAACATAATGCCAGCAGACGGGTGGCGGACAATCGCAAAGTTCACAAGATGCAACTCCTGACATTCCCGAATGTCGATTTTCATTAGCGAAGCCGAAAACGAAGAACTACATTTTCCTGTTATTTAATTACTTGTTCACATCAGTACGAATTACTTTAGTGGCGGGAGGAAGGCCCTGAGCTCTGACGTCAGTGATTACGATAAAACGTGTCTGAGTTTTGACATACTTTCGAACTGATGTCCAGTAATCAATCACTATTGGAGAAACGCAATTAGTTAGAGACTTCATTAAGTGAGTGTTGCATCAAAAAGTATGGCAACAAAAGGATAAACAAGTGAAGGGTGGAAGCGAAGGAAGGTCTACTTTCTCTGCCTCCCTGGATTCGAATGGGAAAAATATTAAAAATTCCTATCGGATTTCGTTCGATGGGCTGCATCAGAATGTAAACTTCACTGATTCCGTTGTATCTCCGGAATCATGTCCAAATACTACAAGGATTTTTTCTTGCGATATGCAAATGTAGTTGTGTCAAGAAGTTACTTGATGAGATCTTTCCTTAGCCATCCCCTGTCCAACCATCCGCAGAAAGGATGGATATCCTCCAATAATCAGATGCAAATTTGATTTGTTATCCGACGTAAGGAACCAAACTCGTGCTTAAAATTCGAACGCAAACCCTTTACCAGTTCAAGTGCCCTAAATTCAGCCCCTTTGGCTAACGGTCCAACTTAGGCTGCTCTCAAACGAACGTGTGTAAACAGCACGACTTCGGAAGCAGGCTCCCCTCGTGGCCTGTGGTAAAAAGGGTCAGAACTCGGCCCTGCTTAGCCTCTCAGTTTCTGGAGCCCGCCGGGTATCGCACGACAGCCATAAGTTTGGCTACCTTCGGTGGTAATTGTATGCCATTTTCGGAGATTAAGGGATTCACTCTTCGTTGTTTTCGCAGTTTTTTGAGCACATTTGAGTGTCTGATACCCATCGAGCTGCCCAAGAATTTTAAGAAGGCGAGTGATTTGAGCAACAATAAAAAACAGTCACCAGGTTTAAGTAGGCGGAATCTTTAACCTTTTCATGTGGTCTTTTCGGCGTGCTTGTAAGCGTTCGTGTTAAATACTTTTATTGAGTCGCCAAGTTGTTTACTTAAGATGACTACCGTCGAGCAGTACAGCGCAGTGTTTTCTTTAAAGTACTCCAATTCTTTGTGGGTGCTTCTAGATTCTTCATTTTTTCGTCGTCGCTAAGTAAGAAATGCTTTCGGTTGCTCGCTTGCTTTCGCCTTGCGTTTGGCGTATCACTTGCGATTTCTGTTCTCGTTTAGTTTTCCGAAAATTCACTTCAAGGTTAACGCAAACTTTTCCTTGATTTGGCTCTATATCTCTAAACTTTGGAGCACAAACACTTGCTGGCGCCCAAGCTGATGCCTTAAATAAAAATCTGTCAGAAGTTTAAAAGATCTACCTTTGAAATGAAGATGAACCTTCTTCTGCTTTATCTCTATCAAGCATTTTTAATAAACTATATTTTTAGCCTTTTTTGTATTTTATTCTTGTTATTTTTATTCTGGTTATAATAAAACATTATTTATTAAATTATTCTGTGTATCTCTTGAGGTTATGTATTAGAATTACTACAATACAATAAATACCTTAAGAAGTGAAATGTTTAAATACAGAAAACAAGGCCTGTCGAATTTCATTATTAACAAGAGTTGGATCAGATGGCATACAAATTATGATCTTGCTGGTGATGAGTTAAACCTGGAAGAGGTAAATTGGCAGAAGCAGTCAGAAGAACAGGAGGGCTTGCAATAGTACCTTAAAATGCGACTGCTTTTCCTATAGAGGACCTGAGTTCAACGAAGAATTGCTTTAAGGTCGGGATAGCATCTTATATGGGACATCCTCGTTATTGAATGAACACAAAATGTAATTTTATTGCCGAATTCATACAAATTACGATATGTATTGCCCCAGATTATGCCTCACCATTTAGCAAATTTGTGCCAACCCCCGCCCGTCGTCACAGGAATCAGCAAGGTTGTCGTCACTCTCTGAATTTTTATAGGCTTTTAACTTTATTGCACCCTCTGCTCGCATCCTGAAGAGAGCGCGGGACGACCTGTCTACGTATGTGCGTGTGTGTGTGTGTCTGAGATTTTATTCATAATCACATTTAACCACGTACGCATACAACAATAAATTATTTTGCAAAATTTTGTTTTAAATGAAGTCATAAAGCGTTGTTTAATGGCGTTTTTACCAACTTACTCAACTTTTTTTATGCTAATGAGATCGTCGTTATCCGTTTTGGAGAGCTTTTTATACCCTTGTTTTGTTATCCTTGAGGTATCGCCGCGGCTGCTGCTTCTCTCGTGCATGTGGCTGTGTTCATTTCGTGCTCCTGTGATTTTTTCACATGATTCCAAGGCTTTTATTTTAAGTCTTTAAGGCACTGCGAGCCAGCTTTAAGTGGCCGGGGATTTTATTGCTTGTAAGTCGAGTGTCGCAGTCTTGCTTTGAATTGAGGAAAGCCCAATTTTAGAATCAGATAACGAAACCATTGAGTAGAGAAATCAAAATGATTTTATCTCTAAGTCGGAAGAGTTCTTGGATGTTAGTAATTAAACCGGTTTGAACCGCTCCAAACCACCCGCAAGCTGTGCGTCCTCACATCTCACAAGAGCTATAAATTAAGTGATTAAAGTCAAGAGGCAGAGCATTAAAGGTTCTTATCTTCGAACAGGACAATGAGGACCTTGTTGTAGTCGAAATAATGAGGTCGTCGGTCTGCCACTGTGGACAGCTGAGCAGCGGCAGCGACAACATTTGACGACGATTTGCATGCGTTGTTCTGCGGGTCGATAAGCTTCAACCGCTCGAGAGCACCAGCCACAGCAGCAAAATTATCCCTTGAATGCAGTGTGGAGCATGTGCCGAATGGTGATCGCGAGGACCAACACGCAAGAACGCGTCTTCTTATGCAAACTTTGCACTTAAGAAGGAAAGAAAATAAGGAAGTCTCAGTAAATACAAGAAAACCGAGGAACAAACAAAGCGAACCCCCACCCACTCCTACCCCCTCCCCACCCCCATGACCCGCAACATACATAGATAGTAAGTATCGCCCGCTGGCACGCTTTTAACTTACTTAGTGCTGCTGTTGCTTGTTTAAGCGTTCTTCATGTCCTGCGGTGGTCGTTTGTTTTCCTCCTCATAAATCCTGGCACTTGTCCCAACGGTAAGTGACAGCTTTGCGCTGTTGTTGTTGTCATTGCTATTGTTGTTGTTGTAGTGGTTGTTGTTTCACTGACACCGAGAGCGTGTTTAACGGCGGCAGTCTCACTGCGGTCCTGGGCAGTGGTTTATAATTATAAAAAAAAATACACCGCCATCGTCATTCAGCGGCGACAATAGCAACAAAAAACAACCGACCTCCTTAAGGAACTCCGGCGGAGTCGGTTGGAACGGGTATCTGACGGTGCGGCTGGGACTGAAGGGAAGGACGTTTCGCTCCACAGACGCACATCTGTTTCCACCTTAAAGTGACTTCAATAATATTGAATTTTTTATGCGGACGCCGCAAAGTATGCAGTAGAAAGCGATTTTCTCAATTTAAAAATAATTTTCCTTAACGCAGTTGTTTGCAATGTTATGGTTGTTCATTTGTGTTGTTGTTGTTGTTGTTGTTCGTAAGCAACCTCAAGTCAACTTGTACACGAAAACCTACTCTGCAACTGGCACCACAAACAACAACAAGAACAAGAACAACGTCCAAAGTCTCCGTTCGACACCGTCAGCTGCTTAGATTCAAAAATTTTCTTAATCCGACGTTCTAATGAATGTCATAAATTTATTGTGGAGCCCCCTCGAGAAATCTGATTTCAGGCATTGTCCTGGCGCAGGACCTTCTTGCGAGTCAGAAGCCAGCGATTGGCTTCGTTTTGTCATACGCAAGGACGGGGACTTTGAATTGAATTTCGATTTGGACGATGTTCGAGATGTTCGATAGAAATGAGGACGATGATGACGACTCTGTTGTTGTGTTTTATTCCCTAAGGGTAATTCTTGTACAGACAAACCAACAACGAGATTCCACGACACTCGAACGGGGGCCGTTTGTGGAAATGCAGTGGACAAAATGGTCAAGTGTAAAGTTTGTGATGATTTTCCTTGTTTGTGCCTCGTAGTCTATAATTTGTTCTTCGATCCGAGCTGAGTGGCACTCGGACGCACTGACGTCATGATGATGTACTACGTATATCTGTCTGCTTGTTATCGAGGCCAGACAATTGACATATCTGACATAAAGCATACAAGATAAACACATTAGAAACGTGTATAAATACGTGATTTTTAGTTTCGTTTCCTATTTCCACGAAGTCGGGTCTAGAAAACAAAATTAAAGACGACGCGAAGTCTATAAAGGCCTCTATGTGTGTGTGAAATAATATACACACATGAACAAAATATCTGCGACTTTTAGTAGAGAGTTCGAACGATGACAGCCGAACTTTGTTACATTTTTTATAATACTTTTCTTGAAGTTGAAGAAAATCGTCTTCAGTCTTTCTTATGGCAGAACAACTCAGACTCTTTAAGCGTAACGATTTTTGGGAAAGGATCTAGCAATTCGTCTCGATGTTCTGGAGAAGAGGGACATCCACTGAAGAATCTAAGGGACCTTCTACTAGCTTAGTAGTTTCGTAGATCGTAGAAAGTATTTTTGTGATTCAAGAAGCAATTGGAGTTGAATATTCAACGAGTTTGTTTTAAAAGTTCTTTTCGAACGTCATTTGCCCCTACTATTTGTCTTTATTGATTCCGTCTTTCTTCTTCAGTTGAATTAAAAATTCTTGTATTCACAACGTTTTCTTTAAACTTTTCTTCAATTGAGTTTCGTTGTGGAAAAAGAGATTGGTTTAACAACATTTATACGAGTACAATACATTTTCTCATTTTTAGATTTCGACGACATCTGTTTAACTTTCATAACGAAAACAAATGAGACAAAAATCTAAATAATTGGAAAAACAATAAAATGGACTACTTAATGAATTGTGCGGGGCAAAGAAATCTAATTATTCATCCCCTTGTTTGTGTAGCGCCGTCCGGGCAGCAATTTTTCAAACGTCTTTCTTGTTCTTCACCGCCATTCGTATTGATTCCTTGTTTGGATTTAAACACAAGCCCTCCAGTTTTCTCGAACTTCTGGCTTTTTTGGACATATCCTTGTATCCCCCCCTCCCCCTCCCCCCACGTGTACTCCATCCGTCGTTACATAGCTTTGTTAATTAGCCACCAATTTTTCAGCTGCATTCGAAGGACTGTGATTCTTTTTTAGCTCGGAACTTTTAATTAGGTTTGACGCTATGGAAATGTCCTTGCGTGACAGCTGTAAGGAGCGTCAAATTTATTTATACACAGTCTTCGTGTCAAAGGTTGTAGCTATTTCGTTTATTAAAATCTCGACTTGTGTTGGTTGTAAATTCGTTTATGGTTTTTCTCGTAATATTCCACTCTGTGGAAGCTGTTGGTCGGTTTTTCGGCCGACGCAGCATGCCGTCGGCTAGTGAATGACTACCGCACTGAGCTCAGCATTTCCGAAAAATGCCATCGCCAGTTCGAAGAATTCACTCCGCACTCGTCGCACGGCGCATGCTCTCAATGGCAACATCCTTAGAAAGGAACTCCCACTCGTGGCTCGCCTCGGAAGCCGCTGTAGCTTTGTAGGTGTCTCCCTCTGGCGCGCAAACAGAACTCAACGCCGCCCCTCTAACGCGCGATTCCAGCGGCAGCGCCTACATTCGAATGCACTTTCCAGGCACATAGGACATGCGTACATATGTACAGCTGGCGGCTTGTATACTCGTAGTACATGCGTCCATGCACATGTATTTCGGCTTTCTTTCCCATTTATATTAATTAATAAATAGCTGTCTTGGTGTGTGTGTGCGAATGCAGTGTCAAAGCTGTGGAGAGCATAAAGGATGTCAGGCTACCTCAACCAACGAGGCAGCATTTAAAATAAAATACAAGAAATAATAACGCAAAAATGCATAATAAATCAATAAGCGGCCAAGTAAAATTGTTGCTGGATGCAATGAGTTCTCGTCAGGATGGCAATAGGGAATTTAAGGGGAGAAACTGACAAAAAAGGAGTTCCGTGAAATACATGGTGCAGCTCCTTAAACATTTTGCTAAATTAAAAATGCTTGAGTTAGCCCTTCAAAACAGTGGAGCTGCACAGAATACTTCGCTACGAGTGGGCTGTGCTGAGCTGGCTTCGGAATAATAAAGCTGACACAAGCAGCATTTTTCTAGATTGGAATTCCGGCGCAGGTAACTGCTTTTATTTCTTTTATGCCGTAATTATTACATGGCTGAAATTGCTTTTCAGTGCATATAAAGCACTCCGCTGTCGGTTTGAATGCCGAACTTGAATCCAAATTTAATATTATAGTAATTAAATGTTAAAAACTACTGACGAAGTGGTTAGTCCAGAGGTAGAGACCAGAAGTTGGATAGACTACTTTTTTATTTTCAAAGGATGTGGACCTGGTGAAAAGTCCTAGTTTTTAATGGATCGGGTTCTAGATAGGAATCAGATATCAAATCTGTGGACGCGAAGTAAGAAAGTTTGGTCTTGCGGAGTGATTTTCGATTTTGTTAATTGGTCGTATCATTATATTGGCTGGAGTGTCGGACAGTGTTGGAGTAATTATAAAACACACAAGTTACGTATTGTATACCTCTGTACCTCCAATACAGATATTTCTTCTACTGATCCCACTTAAAAACCCTCCGCTTATTCGTCAGTTTTCGTTTTGGACGAATCGAAAGGTTCTTTAAGGGGTTTTCTGGGTCCTGGACAGATTTTTCTAATAAATTGTAGGCATAAAAATAAAAATGAAATAAATACTACATTAAACAATTGTATGCAATGGGAACCAGGGCTTTACGAGGCATTAGATTTGTTGTTTACCTAAATTAGTTGTTCTGTCGGCGGTTTTGGAGTCGGCGGCCCTCACATCCTAGGAAACCACTGCAAACAAACGGCTTTCGATGCAGGACGCGTTGTTCTCTGTTTAGCGTGGCGTGTCATCAGAAATTAGCGGCAAAAATTCACAGTAACCGCATTCTGCCAGGCCGCTTCTACCGCTGTTTGTCCTCCGCATGTTAATGGAACCAGCTGGTGCCAGGCACCATGCTTTCGCAGATTGCTAAAAGCGATAGAAGACGTAGGAACGAGTTTCCAAGCCAGATCTAGAATTCAAGATAAATTCGCGAATTTCTAGGATTCCCACAAAAGCAACACGAGTCCAGTGAAGATAATCATTCCCTGGGCTTCTCGGCCAACGCCTCCTGCGCTTGCTGCAAGAATGAAAACTCGTTCTTAACGGGTTCATTTACTGCCCTCTGCACCGTAAATAATAGCGTCACGGTTTGCATGTTGTCAAGTTATAAAAAGAAGTTCCGATTTCTTACAAAGCATGGCTTCTTGTACAAAGAAGGCCTTCTCTGTGCCACCTCGGTCCCACCACAACCAACGTGGTGCTGGGGCAGCAAAGGAAGCGCCTTTCTTTATCGTTGGGTTTCTTGCGTCTGTCGCTGTGTCGCCAATAAATCTTTAACCCTTTTTTAATGTACTTTGAGCACGACGCCAGCGTAAGTTTCGGCTGACTGCCTCCGTCGGTTGTTTCTTTTGCGGAAGCGGAAACGAAATGCCGACGACAGCACCATAATCGATTAATTTGTTTTTGATTGAAGTTATAGCTTTAAAGACACGACTTCTTCCTGCTCAGGAATGGAGACGCATGCATCACGCTATAATTGATACCTTTTTCGAAATGTTTTGTTTTCTCGAATCGGAAGATGTTAGGTCCACCCTCCCCGTCCTGACTTGCATGTTAGCCGTGTGTTTTTTTTCCAATTGAACACCTGGTATTGAATCATCTTCTAGCGCCAATAAATTACCCAAGTTCCGACTTATTGAGTGGGTTTTCTAATAATAACATGGTTTTGTTGACTGTTGTTGTTGATGGACATCTTTTTAGAATGTGGTTACGATTTAAATGCCACTTCTTATGGAGAAGAAAGCAATATACTCTTAGCACAACTTGGAGAGAGTCAAGTCGCAAGATTGGTTTACGGATTCAGAGTTCAAACGGCCCAAATGTCAGAGGTTTGTCTTTAAAGTCATACAATTTACGGCAATAAGCTGAGCTAGATCTATTGTGTTACTATATAATTCCTTGTCTAGCCTAAGCTCAGGCTGAGTTCCACCGGAGATAGCGTAATTTGTTGTTTCTAAAAAGCGATTTTTGGAAATCTGAAGTCATCCTCCCTAAAGACACCCTTCTTAGAAATCGCAAAATGTGTCGTTTCCTGTAATAAGATGTCGTTATTGTTGTTAAGAAAGGAAGCATGCTAGGAAATGGTCCCGTATAAAAGCGCTTTGGCACCAGCAGCAGAACTCACTGGACCATGTCCGAGGAAGGCTTTCAATAGCTTTCGTTTTTATTGCCGTCGAACACAAATAAATCTATAAATTTTAAATTGAATTTCATGCAAATTTTATGTTTTCACATGTGGAATAAAGTCTATTCTCGGTTTGTTTCCTCTCAATTTTATTTGATTTGAAAACATGCGTGACGCCTGGCGCGACTCACACGGGGACATGCGATGACGGCTTCATTCACGCATGTCAGGCGCACGTTCTGTCGTCGTGCGCCACAGGAGTCCCGGAAGAACGGAAGGACATCGTGGACGAGGGTAGCTGAAAAGCAGCGAGCACAGGAATTGAAAATTCATTACAGAAGCACATTACGGCCGAACTTAAAGTTATGGAAATTGAATTTGGTTGGCATCATTGTTGGCCGTTGCTTGCTTGGCTGGCCGCAACACTCCCAAATACTGTCCATGTCGATGTGCGGTTGTGCGGCGGAGGCAAACGAATCACCATAAAAAATTCTGTCTCTCTTTTAGCACACATTTGAACACAAAATCAATCAAAGCCATTCAGAGAATACATTTATTTTCATACATTGTATTGTACGAATCCATTTGTTTGGGATTCTGTGCGTAATCATTTCCCTGCGGCGGTTTCGAAGAGGTGGCTTCTTCCGTTCAAGTTCTTGTGGTTATGTCTTTATTTTCGCAAATTTGCTGCATATTTTCTATCCATTATCAGCCTGGTCTCCACCAGAACCAGAACAGAACGATTTCAAGCTAGCCGCTTACCGCACCGTCTAAGAACTCGCCTTGTCGCAGGTCGGTCGTCCGCTGCCAGTCGTGAGAATTCTCCTCTCTCCCCTCGGCGAATTCGCAAACCATTTGAATCTGGTGCCTTTCTCTGGTGGTTTGGTTCTGCGTACGGTTGCCGACTTAGCAACCCTTTTCCAACGTTTTGCTTGGGTCGCAGTGTTAAAAAAACACAAAAATATATGAATGACATGTTTGGTCTTTCATTTATTCAATGCTTTTTGTTGTAATTTTTGAGTTATTGTGCGTCAAGGAAACTGAGACACCATCTCATTGATATTTATGACTTCTGGGCTTAGTTGTGGCAACAACGGTATCGGGTGCAGGGGGGATGAAGCCGGGATTTCCTCAAATTCCGGTTCGTTCAATACTTCTTGTAACATTTGCACATTTCGCACTCTTTCTTTCATGTAACTAAGAGAAAAATAAATCATTCATCCGCGCCTACGAGCAGGAACTGTAATTATTTTTAGTGATCATAAATTATGAACAAATAAAAAATATATTTTTAGTGTCGAGTGCATTTACGTATTTCGACGTATTTATACTGAAAATACGCATACTGTATATACAATACTAAGCATTTCTACTCTAATATTTAAAGTCTAGAGTTTTCTGGGTAGTTTCTTGACTTTTGTTGCGTTTTCTCTCGCTAAGAATTTACTGATTAAAGTTTGTGTATTTTTCTGTCTTAACTGAATCGAGACAAGAAACCCCGAACTAAATACGACACGGAAGTGTGCCAAAAATAAGCTCTTCCCGGCATTTTTGTGCCAAGAGTGAAGGCGAACCAGTGAAATTATTCAAAACTTTGCCGGCTTTGTTAACTACAATAAAGCCAACAACAATATGAAAAGAAACTTTTTCATATGCGAGTACAACGCATATCCCTCTCTCTCTCTGCCGTCTTTTTCACACTCTTTGAGTTTACAAAACAAGTTTTGAGCCTTTAGACGTTTGGCACAGTTTCGAGATATGAGGTGATGCGACGTGAAATATGGATTGATGTGACCCTCCATCATTAAAATGATTTGGACAAAATGAGCTGGATGATTATATTTGATGCGACTGGACAAACCGTTTTCCCGTTTTTCTATAAAATACGAGTATACAATACATCGAGAAAAGGGTTTTTGAAAGTTAAAAATACAAAAGTTTTATGATGCACGAGCTTCCTTAACTCGTGGAGTATTATTATTAAAAATTATATGAAAGCAAATTATACTGCGGAGCATATCAACGAGTTGGTGTTGATACTTCGGGTCTATAAAAATTTTGAAACAAAGTTCTGATAATTTCCTCTTTTGCTGAAAGTTTGTTAGTATTTTTGTGTAGAAAAGTTTGTTTCCCGGTTTCAAAAAGCTGGAAACAAAGTTACTGACCTTGACTTTGGCTGCGAAGTTTAGCAACTGCGGAGTGAAATTTTCAGAGAGGAAACAGCTCCCAATTCCAGCAGATTCCGATTTAAGGACTTCTCGTCTGTTTAGCGAGTTTAAAGCACGAATATCAGCAACTAGTAAAAGAAGAGGTGCCAAATTTTTATATCACTCGTTATGTGTTTTATTAAATACCGTCACAAAAACGTTAAAGGCGAAATAAAAAGAGCAACAAACAGTTTTAATCAGGTTTCTTTATTTCGAAAGCAGTTTCATGGGGCGATTTCTGAAAAATGTTCACGTTAAGGAAACACGGAATAATAAATTTTTTATATTTTCCCCACGGAGAGCATTACCTGTAACTGAGTAATGCAAATTACACCATCAGCCACCCCACCACGCTTCCTCAGGCGAAAAATATTGAAGACGACTGTCGAAGCTGTGCAACGACATCCAAACGAACATCCGAGATGTCGGAATTGAAGGAAAAATAAATGCAAAAATAAGAAAAATACGGCATTTAATGTAAATTATACCGTTGTGACCACAACAACCGCGCCACGGGTTGGCACGTCGGGCGAAGGCAAAGTTGACATCATGAAGCGTCTGACAAATGTAAATTTTCAATTTAAATGCAAATATCAATTTGTCAATCTGAGTATTGAAGCCAGTGTGGAGCGGACGGAGAGTCACGAGAGTGACTTAAGACGATGGAGCACAAGAGAGCGACGAGATCTTGCAAGGAGAGGGAAAGAGATGCTGCAATAAGATGGATTGAGATGAGATGAAATAAGATGAAAGGAATGAGATGAGCTGAACTGAGTTGAGTGGCGACAACAGTTCCCACGTGACATTCAAAATGGCGCTGGGAAACATCCTCCCTCCGTTTTTTTTCCGGCAATTTTTTCTGGCCCAACTTTTCTTCGTCATTGTTTCCCTAATTAAGAATTCACATCATATTTTATTTGGGTTAAAATTATTCAAAGCAACGGAAGCAGCGTTCAGCGTGGCCGGCCAGCTTGGAGGGGGTGCTGATACCCATGGACCCCAAGGTCCCAGCTGAATTTTGTTTTCTTGTGATTAACGCTGTTTTGTGTGCTTTTTGGTCTGATATTTTTTCCTTCGTTACGTTTAAAGATTTGTGTTCAAGCCGTGGCCAACCCTTTCGGTCTTGATTCCGCTTCATTCCCATGGAAAAACAGAATTTAAAAAAACAGTTATTTAAAACCAGGAAAAAAGCCGCCAGAAGGTGCGGACAAATGAGACTTGCTTTACTTATCTCCATCTCCCTCGCTCCCCCTTCACCCATTTCAACTTTTCACACCTTTGATGATGATGGATTTTTTCACTGCGCGCATCCGTTTTTATTCTTATTCGCAAATTTATACGTGAGCTGCATCGACCCGGGGAGGAGTTCTGGCGGGCGTAAAAGCGTTGTTGTGTTGTCTTGATGTGCTTTATATCTGGACAAAAGCTAATAAAAATGCAATTATGCGTTCTTTGTCCGTGGAGCGGCTGCAGCTCACTTCATCGGACGCAGAAGCCAACAGAAACCCAGCAGAAAGAGTTGAAAAGTGAAGTGAAATAAAAGTACGCAAACCCACAGAAACCACGGCTTGTAAATGAAGTTGATTAGCAGAAGCGAGGGACAAAATGAGTAAATTAGCTGAACCCTTTTTCGTTGCCACTGCGGTTGGCATCCTTTCAGGTAGCATCTTTCGCATTCGTTCTCCCACGTCGGTTGTTTATGAAAAAGCGAACTTTTTTGAACCAGAGATTTTATTAAAAAAGTTCTAGTTTAGAAGTTCCTTTTTAAACTGAAAGATACTTTAAGAAGAACAACTGATATGGTTTTTGTAGTTACTGATTGAGTATTTATTGCGCAGATTGCGATTCAATTATCTTGAAAAGAGATGCTGATGAAAGACTAACAGATTCCTCATGTTTCATAAAACAGATTTCAATACTCGTGTTATTTTCGAGGACTGTATAACTGCCCAGAATCTGTGTCATTCATCTTTTAAAATCAGTAACATTTTTAATTATCAAATTGTTAGAGTCTGTAGTGCGCCTTTAATGAGCATTTCAACCGTTCGTTTCCCAACCAGTCCCGCCCAGACCAATCTATGGTACTCTATATTATATACCTATCAGCCCCTCTCAACAGGTTAACCCGGCATCACTGACATTTGAGCGAGTAACAAGTGTCCAGCTCGACATTGGGGAAATTGTAAAAAAGATATAAAAGATTAAAAGAAGATAAAAAAGAGAACTGCAGGGGTGTTGCCAACGTTAAACGACGACAGTGCTGACTTCTGTCATTCGCATGTCCTTATTAGAAAAGGAGGTGTTTTTTATGCCGCTTCGTCCTGCTGGTGCTCGTAAACATCGCGTGTCAATCGCTCTGCGAATGCTGAATGAAAAGACATGCCTATCCACCGGCAGGGGGAGGGAGAAGAGGGGAAGCAGGAGAAATCAAAGCAACTAAAATGTTATTTTTTACGCTTTCAGCTTGACGTTTGTGTTCGTTTGCAGGATATTTAATTGCGATATAAGCCGTCTTTTGGCTTTTCGGCGTCCTGACAGCGACTCGGTTCCTTATCTGCGTTTGTTGTTGTACGAGTGGGTAGAACTCGTGACTTCCTGTGGATATCGTGCGACTTTTTTCGGCGGTTGATTGTCATTTAATTGAATTTAATTAGCGCTCTTTTTATTACTGTTACATTCTCCTTTTCTGTTAAATCGTTCCTCGTTTTCTTATCGCGTGGGAATAAAAAATATTCTCTTCCGAAAATTATTCCTTTTTATGTTTCCTGCTTTTATTTGATCAAAATACTTGTATTGATATCCGCTGGTTGATTGATATACCGTTCAAAGATCTTTTTGATTGCATTTATTATATAATAGCAACGTGGAATAACAATATTCTATTATGTGGAACTGTTGAGAGAGAGAGAGAGAGAGAGAGAGAAAGGAATAACTTGCTAAACGTACCATCAACGACACTTCCACTTAAAATTGCTGTGATTTTATCTGGCTTAAGCAGCTCTTTGCTTCTATCCTTGTAGTGGAACACGCATTTAATTGAGTGTTGCTTCTTCTTCCCATTCCTGTTCTTCTTCTTCCGTATGCCTTTAAGTGCTGCACTGCACGCATATATTTCGCCCAGAGCACAGGTTCTGTCAATAACGCGTGCATCGATCAAGTCGAGCCCTGCGTAAGGAGAACGTTTATAGGCCGTCCGTCTTCTCCTTCTTCTTCCTTCGCTGCTTTGCTTGTGGCTGTTTAGTTTTCTAAGCCATCGACAGCCACATCTACGCACACGTTACGCTGCCGTGTTGCCACCTGCGCTGATGTTGTATTGAAGTTTTAATTGCTGGCAATTAAAAATTTATTAAACTTTCCTCGTTCGCTACTTTTGCACTCTGTCGACGACGTTATTATTGGCTACAAAGTAATTAAATTGCGTTTAGCAGTGATTGCGTGGGTGTTGATTGAAGTGCGCGCGATTTGATTTCTGAATCGATACGAACGGATGTTAATGAGTTCAACTGTTGGTGTTGTTGTTATGTTATCTCTCCACGATTTGTTCGAACCCAGGAACAAATTATTAACTTTCTGGGTTATAGTATTCTAGTAAATAGTTCCACCTTGAAAGATGATTTTAATTTGCATCGACGTAAAAAACATGTTCTGTTGCAGGTCCAAATAAAAACAATGGTCTTTAATAATTGGTCTTGAATTGGAATACTCAACATGTATCTGATGTGTGCTGTGATTTAGGCGCAGCGGAGGCTGGAATTCATTTGATTTTACTTCAAAATTAAATGTTGTTAAATGTTGCTGCAACATTTGGAGACGAATCAACCTGTTTTTCAGAAACTGAATTCGATTGATGGCACACTTTGCACCCCGGGGACTACGATAGACAATAATTCGCAACACAGAAGATAAAAACTACCGGAAAACTGATTAATCCTGGTAGGAGGCATATAAGACATCCGACCAGCTCCAAAAAAGGCATCTGTACTGCATACATACATACAATTATTGATACTTTATGTGAGAAGAAGTATTCTTGTGTATGTGTTTCACAGGAAGCTCCGTAAAGAGTGATGAAAAAGAACGCAACAACGGGGGGACTTGCGTCAATGTGATTGGCGACCAGCAGCACGAAGAAGGCGGTTCCTCAGTAGCCGCCACTTGAGGCAGAAAACACAGCACACTTTGAACGCTCCACGACTTCGGACGGTTTCTGTTTGTGGAGCACAGCGGGACAGGGAATGAGGGAAATCAGAAAAGAGACGAGAATTTCTTTTGTAAGATGCAATAAAAACTCTCTACGCACAGCAGAGAACACGAAAAATAAAGAAATTTACAACCAGAGAAAGCAGAGTGGAAAACGCGGGAAGGGTCAAGTGGAAAGGACTCTTCTTTGCGTGCCGGTTTGTCTGGCCCTGGATTAGACTGAAGTTATACATGAAGCGTTTTTGGCCCTAGATTGTCCACACATCGCACTTCTGAAACCCTTTTCTAAGGAGGTGACCAATACTTAAAATCAAGTAAACCAGGAAAACTACAAACATCACAAAAAGAGCGAATAGTTTGGATTTGAGAGATCTCCAACGATCGCTTCAAACTTCAGACTGTTTATTATTTCGTGACCAGTTGTGGCTGATATAAAAGCCTTATCTCAGGAGCTGCCAGATCCTTCTCCTAACATAGACGTCCCATGAACGAGTTTTGAATACTGAAATCATCTCTAAACGGAAAACATTGCTCACGATTTCCCCGCATCCCATCTTCCATGTTTATTAAGCTCATCCAGAATAAACTCTGCAAATCGTCTCAGCTTTTCATCGAAGGAAACCACAACAAAAACGAACGATTATAAAAGAAATTATAAATTTTGCACCACATCCAGCGACAGAAGGATACGCGGCGTTGTTCGGGCGGGGAGCCACGCGAAATGTCTCCAGAGCGGAGTTATTCATCATTCCTGTAATTACAGTTCCAGCGGCAGCCACGAGGACGGACAAAGCAAAAATGGCAAAAAGCAGTCAAGCCTCAGCACCGCAGGAAAAGCGAAAGCTAATGGAACGTTCGGCGGAACGTTTAACGGTCCTGAAGAAGGGGCGAGCGCCATCTGTTGGTGGGGGCATGCAGCAGTAGCAGGATGCACAAAGCCAAACATAATCAACTCATTACGAAAGGAAACAGCAAAGCAGCCACATGAAAAAAGGATGACATCGCGCAGAATTAGCATTGACAAACGCACGCACATTGAATCGGGTCTCCTCCTCCCCTCCTCCGCTCTGAAGCTCCCAGCAACAACAGTAAGCGCCCAGCCAGCAGCACGTAGATCGGGGCGAAGATCAGTCGTAGAAATGGATTGTTCTGTGCATATTTTTGGCTGGGTTTTCTTTTTTTATTGTCAGGACTCCAGCTGTGATTTGGCATTTTTGTTGTTGTGCTTTACTTCTCGACTTGCTGCGGTCCTTGCAGTTGAGGAATTTTTTCTTAAGCTGCTGTAGTGTTCATCGCAGTGTTGCCACATTTTTCTCCATTTCCGTTCTGTTTCAGGTCTCTCTCTCTGTCTCCCTCTCTCCTTGTGTGTGTGTGTGTGAGCATGTTGTGCCTGCTAAGGAGTTGACAAAATTTTGCACAAACTAAGAAATGAGTAAGCTGCAGGATTTCGCTTTGCGGTTGTTGTTGATGATGGCTGAGATTATGTGCAGCGGTGTGAAGGTTTTTGGTTGTGTGGTTCAATCGCAGCACTCTTTGTTTTTGTTGTTGTCGCGAAAGATTGCGTAGTAGTGGCTCCGGAGTTAATAGCTTCGGCTGGGACACTGAAAAGCTTTTAGGATTAACGTGCTTCATTTGGTGAGAAGTTCTGGCGAGCACAAGAAAAGGATTGGAAAAGTGTTCATTCCAAATCAAATTCAGTTCGAATGATTTGCCATGAGTGCAAAATATTTAATCACAACCATTCGAAAAGTGTAATTCCATCAACGAAAATCTGCGAAACCTTTTTAGGTTCATTAAATTTTGTAGGCTCACGCAAATTAAATAACCGTAAGTTTATTCTAAAATTGTTCTAATGGTAGTTCACTTGTATTTGTATCACTTCCAAATAATTCTTAGCACCGTTATAAGGGGCTCTTCAAGGACAGGATACAACAGCATTCATATCTAGAAAGGAGCAAATAAATATTGTCCCCAATCTTAATGCTCAATCAGCTTAGATTTCTTACATCACTTTGTTATGATTCTTTGTATCCCCTTTTCTACGTTTCTTTCTCTGTGCGTTTTCTCTTCCCTTCTCCTCTCTTGCTATCTTTTGTAAAACCGTAAACATTTAACACTTCAAATCCCGCTTTAAACTTAATCTCTTTCTTCCTGAAGTGTAAGAATACTATAAAAACTGCCATTGTCATTCTGTTGCCACCGTCGTTGTCACGTCCTCCAGCTTATCAACCAGCGCTTCAGTTCTCCGGCGCCGACAAGCAACTCCTTCACTTCGCTTACGATTTTTACTAATTTTAATTTTCACTTCGAAACAAAGACGAGCGCCGCCCTGTCTTGAAGTCGAAAGGCCCACCACGAACTCACCGGAGGAGGACCCCATCGTCCTCAACCATGATGTGCTCGACATCCTGATGCGCTTGACAGACTCTCCTGCTCTTCTCCTCTCCGGACTGGGAATTTGATATCCTTTCGGCGTGCACCTAAGGACCTTGCTTTGCGTTGCGGTTGCTGGCGCTGTCTTCCATTGCTTCTAAGACAAAGACGGTTCCCCATCCGCATCCACGAGAAACCGCAGCGTCTCACAGCCCAAGCAGACGTTCGCCGCAGTGAGTGGGTCCTGCATCGCTTCCTTAAGCGACATTATTTCCCAACATTTTTTGGCTTTTCATTTGTTGCCACCGCGTGGTTTTTAATGAAAATCCAGCTCAACCAGCCATCCGCCCTCCACTCCACCTCCCGACCACAACCGAGGAGCAGCTTCCCCCCGATCCGCGCAGCTTTTGGGAATCTAACCCGTTCGCTCCGTCCTGCGTGCCACAGCAAGGATTACTCAATTAATTTAATTATGTGCTGTCAATCATTTTGTTGTTGCGTACCGTGCGTTCGCTGCGCTCTTCTGTCTTAAATGACTGCGTCCTCTCCACCGCACCTCCGACTCCGCTTCAGTTTTTCATCAGTTCGCATGGATTTTCAATTTTTTGTTTTATGTACAGTTGATGGATTTTCTCTTCGCCTTCGTTGGTATGTGTGTGCGTGGTAGCGTATGTTTGCTTGTGGTAATTTTAAGAAATACGAGCAATTTTTGTCTTAACCCGAAACTTCATTTGCGAACTCCGCTCTTCAACCCCCCCTCCTCGTCAGCCTCCTGCTCGTGCAAATATCATCTGCATATATTTGTTTATGTGCGGTAATGAGGACTCTTCAATCCCGTGATTCCTTCTAGAATTTTAATTATTTTTATTATTGCAGTCACCGTACTTTACTTTCCTGTGAGTGTGTGTATGTGTTTGTCTGTGTTCTTCAAGTAATGAGTTTTCTCTCTAGGATATGCGGAAAAAATAAAACAAGCTGCCAAGTTTCGGTGCAGAAGTTTTCAATTAAACTTCGGCAGGCATTCAAAGCAGCACCTACTCTGTGGTGTTAGTTAACCTCGATGTTGGTTTAAAATTAATGGCCACAGATTGTAGAGTGCGTATTTTAGGCTTATTCGATGTAGATTCATATCCTCTATGAAAGTCCAGAGCACACGAGAGTCGAGGAAAATGTTTCTAGATTTATAGATCTTTGTATTTGCATTTCAAAGTTATTTTTGTGGGAAATACAAACAAAATCAGTTTCACTTATCATATATATTATCGAAATTTGTTGCTAATTTCCTTATTATTCATTTCTTGTTCTGCTTTCAATATTTTTCTGAATCCAAATCAAGCGTTTGTACGCCTCAGCCCAGAAACCTTGTTATTGTATTTTTAACACTGTTCCAATGCGATTAAGTGTTTACAATTCTTTTTGCTTTTAATTACTAGGCTTAATACTTAAAACTTAACCTTAAATAATCTTAATCGTAAAACAGACTTAATGGGTGCGTTAATTTCAAAGGCTTATCATATTATAAAATATACATCATATTACTACAAACTATTTAATATTTGAATACATGCTCTCCCAGATTATTGTGTTTCCTGATGTACAGCTTCATTTTGTTTGGCGACGAATATTTCAATCATAAGAAAACTTAAGCAATAATAAAGAATAGCTTTTGGAATAAGAGAAAACAAATAGTATTTTACGTATAAAATTCTGGGCATATTTATTTTTAATTTTACGAAATTGTTTTCATTTCAAATTTTAATTATTTTTATGTCTTCATATTTTTTTATTGTATAACTTATGAAATTTAAAAAAATTGATTAAATTATTTAAATTTTCTTAATCGCACATCAGCTGTGAATCTGCATCTGTGAAGATTTAAAAGTTATCATAGCGAACATAAACACATTTTTCCGAGTTGGAAAACTGTTCAGTAAAAAAAAATGAAGTAAATGGAGTAAAATGAAGAACTTTTGCCATCTTCGAAGAAAAACACCAGATTATTTCACAAAGAGCACACTTTATTGAAAATCGAAAATCGCACGGCAAACAAGCGGCTCAAAAAACTAGAACAGAGGCGTGCTCACAACGCGACTTTCTGCGTTTAATTCACAGAAATATGAACAATGATAAGAGCAGAAAACATGAAATTCCACCGCACTGAAAGCTGAGTGAGTAGTGAGCCTCGAAGCGTGAACAATGCAAGCAAGTGCAGGACTCCTGCTGCAGAAGGATAAACAGACGACGCGGTATGGCAAATCAGGCTGAGCGATGGATGGCTACGAGAGATGAGCCGCACTCAGAGCTTGGGTACAAACAAGCCGGAGAGAGCCAAAACGGTGGAGCACCAGAAGGATGTCGGAGAGTTAAGCGTCACGTAAAAAATGCTGCCGTCCATAAGGGGAAACGTGACGGTATTCGAAGCACGTGCCATGAGGCAGCGCGTAGAACAGTTCGCAAATCGGGGAAGCAGGAAGTGCGCATGTAGCGTGGCGTCAAGCGTACGAGTGATTCGAAACCAAAAGAGCAGTCGGTTTCTGAAGCAAACAATCGATGCATTGGCATGTTCCATACTCTTGCTCAAGTTCTCCTTCGTTGCCTAACTTCTGATTGCACTCTCTCAGGGTTTCTCCAGCTGCGATGTTTTGTTTACGTTTCCGTGCGGCTCGTCTGAGGTTTGGTGGGAAGGAGACTCGAACGAATGAGGGGCAGAGAAGAGACACGCTGAAGGCAGAAATGGACAGCTTGAGTTTTCCAGTGAGAACTCGTAGCTGTAAAAGTGAAAGAACAGAGGGAAGGAACAACCCTGTCATAAACGCTGGCGCAAAGGAGAGCAGGACGAAATGGAGGATCCACTGCTGCCGAACAGCGACTCTCTCCGCAGCTGACTGCAATCTTCATGGCGTCGTCGAAAGTTCGACAACTTTTGAAACTCTGCTGGGAGTTTCGTGCCAGTTAGTTGCGAACTTAGAACAGGTAGAGACACAGTTTTCCGAGTTTCCCGAAAATCGCTTCAGTGGATGTGAATAGAAAAATTCCTCCGCTGTACGTCAGGTGAAACAGTGATGAGTAAAGTAATATAAAGTCATAGAACGAAAAGTTCAAGTGTAATTAAACTGTAAACTAAATAGCAATACAAATAAATTTCCACTTCTAACCGTGCGGCTCGTGGATACGCGGCAAGACGCGCAGCAGCTCAGCAGGAGGTTGCACTTAAGTAGAGTTGCAGTGCGTGAGTATTCACAGCATCACAAGTATGCAACCGGAAAAGTTATAAAGTTATAAAATGTATTGACTTGTGGTGCCGGTTAAGCAATAATATCAAAGTAAAGCTGTCAATAATTTCGCTCTTACGTCAAGGATCACGTTTCGTTGCGTGATCTGCAGCGACTCCGGTTCTGTGAAAATCGCAAGTCCTTTTGGTGGCTTCGGTGACTCCGAACCGAAAAATCGCTGTACAACAGCGTATGTTAATGAAATACATAAAGTAAACTAATCAATAATAATAAATATGAGACAACGAAGTAATCTTCTAAAGTGTTCCAGTTATTAAGTCACAGGACTGAGTTTGAGAAGAATTCGGTAATTAATTTGTATGATTTAAGAGCTTATCGTCTCACGTGGCGAAAGAGGGAGATAGTGTTTAAAAGTATCAAGGATAATGATAGGGTTGCTGGTTAAACAGGATCATTTTGCTAAAAACACAGAAAAAGTGGGGTATCAATTGAAGTCAGATCAATTCAAGTCAGATTATTTCAATGCAACTGAAAGTGATAGAAAATATTAATTTTCAAAAATCTGTCCATTTTGGTTTGAGCAAATGTTTGAAGTTCTGCTTTAACCTTGTCAGGATCATATTTCTGAAGGATCCCGTTAGAGGATCCCATTTCACATCCTCTAAATATGAAATTTCATTTAGATAATATAATCAAGTGTAATAAATATTTGCTCTTCGCTAACTCTTGACTAGAAACTTTAATCGCATTTGATGAGCAACTGCCAAATACTATATATCAAGAATTAATAGTTTATATAGTTTGTTCAAGATAGTGAATAGTTTCGAAATGAATTTGTGTATTTAGCTCAATGATGTAGGTTCAATGGGCTCGATTTAAATATAAATCTCTGCAGCTATAGTATTTATATCCAGAGTAGATGTTGTAGAAAGGGTGAAGAAAGTAATATGTAACACAATTATAGAACAAAGCTTTCAGTTGCTAGTTCTTAGCAATTTTTATTCTAGTTTCTCACTTAATTTGGGAAACTGTTTTTAGAGAAACAAAATTAAAGAAATGTTCCACTAATTGTCGAAATTCGCTTTGCGAACATCCTTTCTCCCCCAGACGACCTTTTGACGCACGCAACCACACCCACACCAACCTATAGACACTGAAGGCTTTACCATGGCGCTATCCAAGCGGCCGCTCTCCAAGGAGACAACCACGTTAGCGGAAAATAACAATAACATTAATAAAGGTGACGAACACGAAACGACAATCAAACGCAAGAAACGCTGCAGTCGCGACGACGACATGCACAACAATAAACAGCCCCCGCAGGATGAGAAGTCGATGTTTCCGCAAAAGAAGCGCTCCACAAGCGGTGCTTCGAATAATAACAACAAGCAGTCTTTGCCAACGCCAGCGAAAACTAGCACACCGACAGCAACAACAGCAATGCTCCCAAATACCACCACCAGCCACAATCTGTCGCCGCTGCCATCGCAGATCAAATCGAACTCAGATGATCAGGACGACGAGACGCTGATCCGCGAAACGCAGGCCGCACTCAAGAGTCTGTCCGGCAGCTGGCCAGAAGCTCGTCACAACCTCTATCGGCTCCAAGATCAGGACGAGAATCCGCCACCCTTCCAGAACCTGTTCGAGGAGAAACAGAAGTACGACACGAAGTCCTTGATCAACTACAAACGCCCAGAATACGGAGCCAACCACACAAGCGATCTCCTGCATTTCCACCGGCAAAAGGAGAACGACCAGGCGCGCATCAACGCACAGGTTCACCCCGACCTGACGGCGGACGATCGCAAGAAAATCCCCTTCTCGCAGGCCTCGGCATTCAAGCCGCCGGCGGATGTTAAGCGCAACGGCATGGTTTCTTATCCGGTTGCCCCGCCTGCGACGCATCTGGCCGCGTACGGTAGTGGCGTGGAGTCCGGTGCTTTCCTGAGCTACCAACAGCACTCGAACACGGTGTCTTCCGAAGCGGCGTCGGGCATGCTGGCTCTTGTGCCGCCACCGCGTGCGCCTGGCGCGACAACGAACGGCTTCGACATTTCAGCGAATGTTAGCAGCGATGTCAAACTTTTACCCAAATCTGCTGCGGACGTGCTCAAGGGAGGGGCGGCGGTATCCAGCACGTTGAAAATTCAGGAAACAGGAGGTAACGCAGGCATTGGCAACACTGCTGGCGGTGGAAGCACTGGCGACACAACAAAGCAGTACACGATACTGCAGCCGGCGGGGGTGGGCAGTCGCGCGGCATCCGTTCTGCAGGATATCGCGCGCGAAGGTGTCGTTACCGCGGTCTCAGCGGTAGGCAGCAATGCTGCATGTGTGGCAAGTGCAGCGGCAGCGGCAGCGACAGGTGGAAATTTGGTAGCGCAGCCGACCTATTCACCCGGAAGTCTGACTCGCGGTAAGTCCGTGTTTGATTCATGTTTGTTCGTGTTGTTTGGTCGTTGTTATGGTTTGGTGGGTGCGGCTGCGGCTGCGGAAATAAGTGGGGACCATTCGATCCGCGTGAGTTGGGGGCTTCCGTATTTGCAAGTTGACTTTGATTGACGAAGCTAACGCCTCATTGAGTCCTCATAGAACTCTGTCATGTGTTTTGTACACAGACCCCAACATCCCACTTTTAAATCTATATGATCCATACTCATAAGATATTTGAACCCGTACGATAGATCTTGATCAGAAAGTGCAGTATTCATTTTATTCCATTGATTTTTCCTGCTCTACGGAAATGCATATTAAAAAGCAACTTCTTCTTTGAGCTTTCTAGTAATTTCGGGAAGTCTCATGGAATTCGAGGGAGTTCTGTCTACGTCCACTAACAGTCTATTAATTCCTGTAACAGGTCTTCAAGATCTTTCACTCTTTCTGTCTTTGTAACCGCTCCTTAAATTTAAAATAACTCGACTTTAACTTTAAATAGCGCCTTAAATTTAAAATAACTCGATTTTCGAAACGCGTTCGCCTTAAAATTATTACCTTCCATGAAGATTTCACCTCATTGAATCAGAACTCGATGCTGCCAACGACGAAGCACGTTTACCCTTTCAAAGAAGCCCGTGCAAGCGCTATTGTTACAATAATTGTTGTTATTATTTGCGCATTTAGTAGGCACTTATAAATTGTTCTGTGCGATTGTTGTTGTGGAAGTGTTTGGCTGTTCGTCATTAATTTCCCACTCTTGCGGTGTCTAGTCTCCACATAAATGCTGCCATTTCTTGTATCGAGACTAAGTTCGCTTTTGCTTCTTTCGGCAGTCATAAGAAGCTACCTCTTCTGTGTATGAAGCCACACGCACCCTTTGATAGCACATTAGACACATCATCCACTCTAAACATCGTTGGTAGCTCCTGTCGTAGAAGGATTCAAATTCGTCTCTTTGTACCCCAAAAATTATTAGAAATAACGCAATGTAGGCACGTTTTCTAAACCACTCTCGCATATTTATTTTGTCATTATGGCGGCATAATATGTGGATGTGTGTGTGTGCGTAATTGGAATGACTTTTTGAATAGTTTCAGCAGCCTGCCTTCGACACTAATAAGTCATTAGAAAGAGCTTTTTAGCTTGTAGCTAATGTTGCTTATTAGGATTAAACATAGGATTCCAGAGGCGTGGGCAGAAGAGCGCTTTATAGGAGCATTGAAGCTGGCTTTGTGTGTTTTATTACAAGTTACTGAGTAGTACGGAGAGGGAAAGACGACAAAGAAACATGCTGGTGTCATAAGATTTGAGCTAAGATAAAATGCTTCATGGAATACAGAAGCGTCGAGTATGATTATTTAGACTGCAGAGGAATACTTTTAAGTAAAATGTTATAATTTTGTCGTTAAAGGCATCATAGTTATTTTTGGTTTATATATGTATATACAGACATTAATTTCTCACTCGTAAATGTTTCTTTACCAAATTTAAAAGTAGATGTGAAGTGTAACGATACAAATACACAGCTTAGGCGAACCATGTGTTTCTTTCGTTACTACTGCAATGTTTATGTAAAGAAAGGTTGCTGAATTGTAGAGAAGAGTCGGCATGTAGTTACACTGGAGCAGCTACAGTTGAAAAAATAGATTCTGTTGTATATTAAAAAGCACGCGTTCGAAATGAGTTCTTCTTTTAATTGTTAAGGCATTGTCAACTGTTTGTGATCCTGTTTATACACTCGTAAATATTTCCACCACTCTACTCTCCTCAGCTTTTCTTTCTTCTGTCGTCGTTTAGGAGCTACCAACTCGTTCGCTTTCATATGAAATTGCAATTAGTACGAGTATCGCTCTTCCGACGCTGTCTTAACGTTTAGTTTATTAGACATTTTTAGGTGACATGAAGCTGGATGACGACATATTTTCCTACATTTTTGTGCTCAACCCATTCGAACCCATTCCATCCGATATGTACTCCTAACTATCTAAAATATACTCTCAGAGGCACTCATATGCTGCACGATGCCGTGGTGCGTACGTATCTATGTTGATGTTAGGATTTTACGTAAATAAAAAGCAAAGAGTTCTTCGTTAAATTTTAATTAATTATTTAGGAAACATTTTATATGCGAAGGAAGACAGTTCAGAGTGTAGACCTGTTCTGCGAGTTCAATGAAGTTGTGAGTGATGGGTACAGTGAGAGGGCAGCGGGTTTTATGTAATCCTTAATTAATTAGGAAAGGGACGGGTGTCTAGAAGCGCTTCTTACATCTGCGTAGTTATTTTAAGAGTTCTCCAAGTCCTTTTGAAGAACAGAACTTGCGTCAATAGTAAAGTTTTACATGCGATGAAAGAGACATCAGAAAACTGCTTCATTTAAATGGCATAAAATATTTGGGGATATTTTTAATTTTATGTCGTGCCTGAACATAGTACAAAAATCATTCGTTTGTTTTTCAGATGGCTCCAAGTGTCCCACTCCAAGTTGCAATGGGCAAGGACACGCTACAGGACTTTATTCGCATCACCGTAGGTAAGTTTTCCCCCGTACAACTAGCAATTCTTTAAAAAGTCAAACTGTCTCGTTTTTTCTTGCTTCCTTTACATTCACAGCATCTCCGGCTGCCCGAAACGCGATAAAGTAACCTCGGAATGTAAGTTTCCTCATAACATTCTAGCGAAAAGCATGTCTGTAAACTTGTTAGTCAGTATTTTTGAAAATAGTGTGCATGAGGTGTATCGTTCTTCCGTAGGTGTGGCAACTCTTTAAGCGGGGTAGAGTTCTAAGTTTGTGTCTATCTGTCGTGTCTTTCGACATTACTGACATTTTCATATAGTTTCGGTATGGTAAATCTGAGTATTTTTGGAATAACTGCATAACAACAAAAACAGCTACAACCATAAACCGTACAAGGGTAAGTCTATCTGGGTTCTGCTCTACCGCTCTTAGAATACGTATGCTAATAAAACTGTCAGAGCAGCCATTCTTCTCTATTCGATGTACATACATACTTCTAAAAACTTCGCCATTTCTCTCTCTCTTGCTTTCTCCATCTCTCATTTTCTACGATCTTGTATGGCACCGCCTGACTCTCAGGAGGATCTAGACACCTAGCTACTACTTTCTCTCTCTCTAGATTTGTTGTTGTAGTCGTAAACCTATAAAATACTCACATTTCGCCATAACCTGAAATCTATAATGAACTTATTTTGCAATCTTCCTCCTGCCCACATCGACCTCTGTCCAAATGTCCACTCCGACACCTTCTTGTGCAGTGCTGGCCTTACATGAGCAAATCATAAAATGTCCCACTCCGGGCTGCAACGGTCGGGGTCATGTCAATGCAAGTCGCAGTGTCCACCGAAGTCTATCCGGATGCCCACATGCCAAAAAGGCAGCCACAAAGTCTACCAGTTTGCCCATGCCATCGCACTATAACTCCAAAAGGTGTGATGAGTTCAGAACGTCGTCCGAAGAAAGAGCAGCAGGTTGGTGCGTAGGAAACCTTTAAAGATCTTTCTCTCTGTTCGACACAAAGTCTTCTAGCCTGTTGCATTGAGAGCCTCACCAACAATGCTATCCTTTTGCAGGCCTGCAGCCCCCGAAGACGGATAACGGCAACACAAAGGAGCTGCATCATTTGGAAAAACTTAAAATCACTTCAAATCAATTTCTCAATAACAACAACGCAAATTGCGTCAATAATAATAACATCGCCAACAATGGCAACGGCATCGGAGTAACCGGAAAACTGGTCTCGAACACAAATAGTAACAGCTCCAACAACAACAACAACAGCAATACCATGCCTATTATTAAGTCTGAGTTCAGTCCGGTGCCGAACATAAAAACTGAGTACAATAAAAGCCCCATGCATTCGTATATGACAAACGACACGACCGCATCGGTAGCTGGAGTGCGCTCCAGTGGCACTTCAGGCGGGTCAGCTTCGACAGCACTCCCCCAGTCGCAGGGCGCCGCGAATCCGGACAACAACTTGCATTCATCGCACTTGAGTGGCGCGCGTGGAGTAGCTGCGGCCGGAACACTTCAGCAGCAACAGCAACAGCAACAGAGCGCTGTCATGAACGGCTACGTGAGCATGCAACACCACTTGAGTGACCAACAGCAGCAACAACAACAGCAGCAGCCATCTCCGCACCATCCACACGGCCAACAACATCATCAATTGCACCAACAACGCGGTCCATTCATCGAAGGGTCTTCTTCGTCGTCACTAATGATGCCCTCGGGCACCGGCCAGTCAATAGACGGTGATGCGTATCGCACGGAGCACCATGTCCAGCAACAACAACAGCAAGACGAACAACAGCAATACGAGGAAATGCGCTACGCACAGCATATGGCACAGTCAGATGGCTCCCTTGGCAAGTCGACATCCATCTACGGCGGTGACATTCTGGCGTCCAGCAGTCTTTCGCCCAGTGCGCGCAACTACGATCTCAATCGTCCCATATCGATAACGTCTTCGGCGGCCGCTTCTATTTATGTGGATTCGGCTAGCATCTCGGCTAGCGCCGGCATGCCCACCGCTTTTGAACGCTACGATCCGAACTGCAATCCACAGAGAGCCCCTACCAATATGTACCACTACCTTCCACAAACCTCCGATGATCTGCAGATGCAGCAGCAGAAATATTTGCAGGAACAACAGATGATGCTGGCTAAAGCCGAGCATGACGAAATGGCTAACGGCGGCGGGCCACTATATCCCCGTCCCATATACCACTATGATCCCAGTATGGGTCCGTTGCCGCCCGGCTTCTCGGCCATAAATCTTTCGGTTAAGATGGCCGCTGCTCAAGCTGCCGCTGCGGCTGCTGCATATCAGAACCAGCAACAACAGCAGCAGCAACATCAACACCAACATCAACACCAACATCAGCAGCAGCAACAACAACAGGCGAAGAACTGCGGCTCACCCTCACCTTCAGGTGCACCCATAGTCGATCTGTCCGCCTCCGCATCGGTTACATCCTCCAGTCCACACGGTTTCAATTCTCCCGCCTCGCATAATCAGTACAGCCAACGAATGGGTGCGGGTAGCCCTCAGCCAGGCGCCAGCCCAAATCTGGCCAGCCCACAAGTACCCAGTCCGCAGGGTCAGACTCTGGATCTGAGCGTGAGCCGTCTGTCACACAGGTAGTCAGTCAAACGGTTCGACGAGCATCAACTAACTGGTTAACCTTCTTTTCTTCCTTTCCTTGGAATATTTGGTCTTCATTTTACAGCATTATTACCAGCCCTCAATATGGTGCACATCCGGATGGGGTGCTTGTGGGACACCCGCAAGGCTTTCTGCCGGCAGGAGCTGCTACGGGGCCAAATGGAGCGCCGCGCTCTCCACAAATGGAGCCCGTTGACTTTAGCGGGCCACCACGTCCGCTGGGCTTCGGCTTGGTCAGTCATATCGGCGGCCCGCGTCCGTACAGCCGTGAGTCCGACACACCCGACAGTGGCGGTTCGCATTACATAGACAGTTACCGTGATCCGAGTGGTGAGGAAAGGTTTTTGAAATTAATTGTGGGTACGCTGTCGGTCTTTTCAAAATAATGAAATCAGAGTGGTCCTTAATCGGGGCAGTCCGTTTCTGGTTTTCTTTCTTGGATACGGTATTGAAGACGCCGACAGTCCCAATTGATATAATTTACAATATGCAATACAATTTTCACATATGTACGAGTATCTTCCCAAAAATGATAATGTTCGACTTCGTTGGAACGGGTTTCTTCACACTACTTAATTATCCACTCTCGGTACTCTCGTTTGCAGGTTATTCTCCTCATCCTGGTTACGGAATGGTCGTTCAGTCAGATTACCCAGCTGCGGGCTACCACGGCTATGGGCCGGCCGCGTATCAGTGCAGCAACCCGTATGCAACGGCGGTTGGTCCCGGCGGATATCCGACACCAGTCTCAGGTGGCTACTCACCGAGCCCCGCTTCATGTTACTCAATGCCTCCGCCGCAGCATATACCACAACATGACAAGGCGAAGGATAGGTTAGTCGAATGGCAAGTAAAAATCTTCTTACTAGGTTTTCAACATGATTTGCTTCTGTTTTCTTGAGTACGCACGCTTTCGTAACAAAGTCATTATTTCGTAAAATTTTTGGGACAATGTGTGTGTATGCCATGTGTGTATGTTCAGAAATAATGTCGCTCGTCGATGTGGACACAAATGGGCGAATCTTCGAAAACCCGCATTTAGATCAGAGGTGAGCCATCCAGTGTCCATCATGAAAAATAATGGCAAAGTTTTGCCATCAACATGATGGAAAGTGTACTTGATAAAGAACTTGATTGAATGAAGAGCAAAAACAATGTCGACTTTGGTGAATTTTAGAACTTCCACAATAGTCATTTGAAATGATTTGCTTTTTGCTAGTTGAAATGGTTAAGAGTTAATAGAAGGATTAGCCTTCTTGGGTTGATGATGGTTGGGATGTTCATCGTTCTTTCAGTGACACAAGTGTAACAAAGAGCAGCTACTCAGACCAGAGCAATCAGAGTTCAATTGTGTATATTCAAATAATTCATGACGATTTACTGTGTGTTCAAAAACGAGATTCTTAAGTTCACAGAAGAAACTGAAAGTGTTCTCCTGATTCCAGAGAAGTCATCTCCCACCTTTTCTCAACTCTATTTGTCAGAAATTCCCACTCATAATTCAGTGCATCGGATGTTTCGCCCTGTTCATTAACGTTTGTACCATAATGTCTGGCAAACATCTAGAAAGAATAACTTGTTTGTAGAAATAAAAATTAAAATGTGCTTCTTTTTACATCTGTTGTAATTGAAAACTAGTTTTGTTTAAACTTCGATTTTACTTCTCCACACAGTTTGACCGGCTGCCCCCGCACCGATCGCAACCATTTGCAATCGCATTCCCAAGAGCTGAAGTGCCCTACGCCCGGCTGTGATGGCTCGGGACATGTGACAGGAAACTACTCCTCCCATCGCAGCCTGTCGGGCTGCCCGCGCGCAAATAAACCCAAGAGTAAGCCACGCGATGGTCAAGACTCCGAGCCTTTGAGGTAAAACTGTACCACATAACGTAGTGGATGACGCAAACTATAATCAATTTGTTGTTTTTTTGTGTTTGTTCCAGGTGTCCCATCCCGGGATGTGATGGTTCGGGCCACTCCACGGGCAAATTTTTGTCACACAGAAGGTAAACAAATGTTACTTATTCCATTTAACTATATACGCGATTCACTTGTGTCTCAAACGTTCGGATCTCCAATTTATAAAAAAATTACAAACTTTTGCAGCGCCTCCGGTTGTCCCATTGCGAATCGCAACAAGATGCGTGTCCTTGAAGCGGGTGGCACTGTGGAGCAACACAAGGCTGCCGTAGCTGCTGCTACTGCCATGAAATTCGATGGTAAGCATACGACGACTGCGGTGGTGCTGCGTGCACGCGCTGCCCTGTTTTAATTCCTAAACGAATGAATTTTGCATCCGCAGGGTGCTCCTCGGCGTCTGGCGGCGGAATGAAGAAGTCCAAATTCGATGACGTGATGGTTTATCCCAAGGGCTATACAGGTGGGTTGCTTGCATTTAGACAGCTGCTTCCGAGGGACCTCTCCCTTGAGTCATGGTCAGTAGTTGTGGTTGTTGTCCTTGAGATCGTTTGTGTGCGTGTGCTAAGAGCGTCAATCAGCTTGATTTTTAAGCCCAGAACTGCTGCAACTATATGTTGGATTCTAAAATCTTGCTAATCATACGTAATTCTGACTTAATTTGATCTTATTTTTCTTTTTTCGTTTTTTATTTAGATTACGCGACGTTTTGTATCGGTGCCGAATATCTTCTGTAAATAACTAAAAATCAGTAAAATCAAAACGCTTACCAAAAACACAAAAATCCAAAATTCCGATTCCAAAGATAATCAAGTAACGAGGTAAGCTTTATTTGTTTAAAACTAGAAACATATTTTTGCAATTGTTCATCACATAAACTGTGTAGGCTCAAAACATTGTTAGCATCTTAGCACATGCGCACTTAAAGAGCAACTTATTTTTAAGCATTAAGAAGGACCAGCTTTGAGCTGGAGTTGGCACTGTACACAGCCGAATCATACCGGGTGCTGTTTATAGCAGTCCAACCTGTCTCCGAACTTGGTGAAAATCATTATCTTGGTTTAGTTGATGGATTGCGAATTATGACTTGTGACCGATGAAAGCCGAATTTAAGGCCTGATATCTTAAACTGTTGATGATGATTTTGTAATTCGCACCAATTCAGATCATCACATTCGAGTGACTGCCAAACATCCTCTAATATAGAGTTTATTTCTATGCACATTTATCGACTTACATATTATAGTTCATTTTATGCTTGTTTGGTTTTTCGATAACGTATAACGGTAACAATTCCTTTCCTATGCTTATCTCGTCCTTCGCAGCAGGCATTGAGATGATGATGATGAACCCGGTTGGAACGGCCAACGCCTCCATCGTTTCTGCCTCGTCCGCCGCCGTCGCTTCCAACAACGTCGGGCTGCTCAGTGTCACCAACCACTTAACGTCCAACACCAGTTCCGCCAACAACTCCAACGCCCCCGGCGGCGGCCCTGAGGATAACTTAGTTGGCAGCAACGGCCCCGCCGGCGAAGACTTGAATACTTTGGAAGCGGAAATCTCCGAGCTGCAACGCGAAAACGCACGCGTAGAGTCGCAAATGCTGCGTCTGAAGTCCGACATCAACGCGATGGAGTCACAGCTGAGCACCGGCGATAGGGTACGTAGGCTCAGGTTGGTTGAGGCCCAATAAGAATCTCATTGCTATGTTCCTATTTCGGGTTCGGTTCAATTCACGCTCAGTTTTTCGAGAGTTTAGAATATTACATATTTTGTATGCGGTTCTTTAAATCTACATCTAAAACGCTGCCAGACAGTTTTCAAACAATTTTCCGCTTTCTGCCAGCTCTCCGACTTCTCTTCAACTTGAAGTCTGTTGAACTTCGAGCTCTTTGCTGAAGTAGAAAAACTGTGCCGCTTTTTCCTAAAACAGTCGTGGAATTTTTTAAGTTGTTCTCCACGTCTAACAACTTTTGTTTTGGGTTAAAACTTTGTTTAAATTCTGCTAACTTTGTTGGGATGCATGTGAAAGTTCCAGCACCGTCACCGCCGCCGTAGCTGCTGCTGCTGCTGCCGCTGCTGCTCGTCTGCTGGCTGCGATTCTAATAAGCAAGTCAGTCGAGCGCTGCTCTACATAAAAATTAATTGATAAACTTTGATAACTGCTCGGAAGCGACGAATATGCGGCAGAATTTCTTAGGAAGTTCCATACACTCTCGCGTTTTTCCAGATTCAAGTCCTAGACGCAAAGATTGACTCAACTTTGTCTGAGTTAAGAGCGAGCGTAGCGAACGTGGAAAGTTTAAGTGAGCGGCGCAGCGCAGAGCAGAGCAGAGTTGGCTAAACTTTAACTTGCCGAGTTCGGTGAGAAAGTTTAATAAGTATGCCGTGTATACCTAATTTTTTAGAATTGGTGCAAAGACCTTGCAGCGCCGACCGACCTTGAAAAGTGCCACCAAGAATAGTTCCTGGAACTTCTGCATATGGAATGTTGAGGTTGATGGCTTTAGGAGGACTGGGATATAAGACGTGGGTAGGGAACGTCTGACTCAGGTCCAATCTGAGTTGCTTTTAGAAACCTTTATGAACATTTTCATTTGATCCTTGAATGTGTGGATATTGCAAAGCGGAAGGAGGCTATGAGGTTAATCCAAGGTTGAAATGTGGATGTGGCCAATGTTTTTGTGAATTATTCTTGGCGTACTTCACCTCAAACTTATATTTTCGCGAGTTTTTACTATGATCTGGAGCTTATCACAAGTTGATCTCATGTATAGTGTTCGCTTCCAGAAAAGCTATTTTAGATGATTTCCTATCAGTGTTCCAAGTTGGATCCTATAAAAATGTGTATTTGGAGTTACATTTTAATTGATATTACCATAAAGGGATACACCGATAGACAAGCACCGATAAATGTTTCAACTCGTGTCAAAAACTTGTCAAAAGTTTCTAAAATGTTAATTATTGACCAAAGGCTTTGGATTTATACATGGTTTGACATCTCTGAGCCACGATTTATTAATCTGCTGTTTTAAGCTTCTTAAAAGAAAAAAAAAATTGACGGATTTACAGAGTTTAGTATAGAAAAATCGATATCTTCGAGAATTTTAATTAAATCCTAAATCTGCTTTGGATGATTGAAAGAAAACTCTGAAAGAACATTTACAAAATGGCGATGCTCCTTTGTTTAAAGGAAGAAGGAGAAGTCCCAGAATCCTTGCAATGCAGTTGAAATGCACTCGCCAGCTGTCCGTGCGCTTTGCTTCCAGTGAACAACCCCTACATTGAAGTGGTCACGGATCCATGCGCAAACTGTACTGGAAGCGCCTCCACCTCCTCCCGAACCAAATGCCAACATCGAGTACAATTCAGCAACACAGCCGGAAAAAAGAACGCCTGCCTGTGCTCACCGATAGAGAAAACAACAAATCGTATTCATTTCTGCAGCCCCAAATCCAACCCCCTGAGATATGCTCGTGTTGGCGCACGTAACCTTCCGGTCTCCCCTGTGTGTCTGGTCTGTGTATGTGTGTGTGTGTGCAGAGCATACAGAATCCTACCGTTGAAGAGGCGCCACGAAAACCAACACAGATACACATTTCACATGAAGCCGCAGAGTAGCCAGCCAACAGCAGGCGTGCTATTTGTGTGTGTGTGTGTTTTAGTATATAGGCAACACAGCCCCCTCCCCCTGCCCCAACCCGTGCTGAAGTTTTCTTTTTTCTTTTTATTTACTTTATCACGAATGGGCGGGCAGGCGTATCCGGAGGGCGTCACACAAATGATTTTTTTCTTTTTGATGTTTCTATCTTCTTATCCTCGTGCTGATTCTCTCTCGCTCTCTTTTTGCGCCTGCATACCCACCGTTAACCGTCAAGCGTCCACTTAACCGTGAGTGAGTGGAATAGCAATAAAAATGGCTACGTTGCGGCTTGTGTAGGTGCAGTCCAGGGCATGTCCGTCACTTCAGGGACGTTCTATTTGTTGTTTCCCTGAATTCACTCGTTCGTTTACAGCGTTAACAGAACTGAACGGAATTAAATGGTAGTTTGACGGGTTGGTGGCAAATGACGTGAAAGCGACGTCAGATTATGACGAAAAGCTTAACTGAATGATCATGATACTCTTCAGGTTACATTTAAGCCATAAGTTCTAAAAAATTGCATATGTTTATATAAGATAGGATCTGCAAGGACATGAAGAGAATAAATTTAAATATTAGTAATTTTATGGTACAGAATCGGTTTCGAAAATTCGACTTGGAATGCAGCATAATTTTTTAGTTTCATATCCTTTGTTAGTTTTTCAGTAACTTCATTTATAATATTTCGTACGAAAAGCTATAAAACGTAATTCTTAAACCATTCTTTCGGCGGACCTCCTTTCAGGAAGCATCTCCGCAGCGTCCTCTCACTGCGGTGACTGGCGGCGCTCCTGGAGGAGCAGCATCGTCTGCCGGCGGCTCCTCCAGCATCAGTGGCGGTCCGCTTACCAGCGAAGGCACTGCTTGCAGTGGGAGCAGCTGCGCCAACAACCATAACGACAGCAGCAACGGTGGCAGCTCATTATGTTCTTCGACTGCGTCGCTGAGCAACCAGCACGTTTATACATCACATCCGAACCTGATACCACCCGGGCCGCTTCCGACGGCCGCCATAGCCAACTCCAGCGCCATTTACGGCGCATCTTCGGCACTTCATCTGCCCCCAACACATCCCCTGGGCGCTCTGGGACCCCCACCGCCGTCTCAGCCACTGCACCACGTCGATGCCACGCGACATCCCTACACCGTGCATCATCCGGCCAACTACGCGCATCCGCACCACCAACACTTCGACTCGTATATCTCGAAGCTGCAGTCGCTGTGCGTTCCGCCGGACGTCTACGCGCTGCCGGATGAAGGATCTCGTCCGTTGTATGACTCTGTCAAGTCGAGCCTGCATCAGGACTACGCGCTCATGCCGATGCCCATCTAAAGGCCAAGCACTACCCGGGATTTTATGTATATTGCTTGTAAATGTAAAAAGTAGCGGATTTGTAAATACGAGAATTAAGTAGGCAAAATCAATTCATTGTTCGTTAGCTAGTTCAGCCGGGCTCCGAATTTCCCACAGTGTAAAATAATAACTTACAGAAGTTCAAAATAATCTAGACTTTAAGATCTTAACTATTTTTAAGGGTCTAACGCAGCAGCAACCGAAACGGGACGAAACCAATACGGTTCTAGGTTAAACTGCAGGGGATTAGCTTACAATCCATGGACTAGATGAGTAGATAATCGAACACGAAGTTACGACAGAACTAAGAGTCCTTGCAAATACGACAGACACAGTTTGCATGCGGCACGAGACTGCACGAGACTGAATTCTGTCCGTCTTCTGTTTAGTATAAATTTCTAGGTACGTCTACTGAATTATTATTAATATTAGAACGCGGAAACAGGTATAAAGTAATAATATTTGAGATCCTAGCAAGTAAGGTGAAGCAGATATTGCGATTAACTGCGAACTGTCAATTTAGTTGAACCTGTTAAAATTACTTGAAAAGAGTTTCAGACTAAGAATGCCAACTGAATAACCCAATATTGAGATCGGAAGTTGATAGCTAATTTGAGAGTAGTTAAAATTTGTTTTAAGGACATAAGAAACCATTCTGTACTCGAATCGTTAGATACTCTTCGAACGGTTTTGTAAATACTAATAGACAACTGAATAAAAACACTCCAAATATGAGGCGTTGTAATGTAAGACGTTAAGTTGCGCTTATTTTATTGTTCTGAAGTTTTCCAGACTATAATAATAGGCAAGTGCAATAGCGCGTATCTGTATAAGCAGTAAACAAGGACATGTGCAATATTTGAAACTGATATAATAACTTCATGGAGTTTACAGATCCACAACTCAAAGTGATGCCAACACAATGATGTGTATTAAAATCGACATCTAAGATCTAAACTTCAAAACGCTATTCAAAATATTATCTAGAACTGGATTTTTATTTTATTTTACGTTTATACTACATATGTTTGTATTTATGGTGCATAATGTGCACGTATTGCGAGCTGACTCACTGTAATTAAATGATATGCGAAAATTCGCAAACGGATTCACACGTTGAACTATAGTATAACGCAATTAGATTTAAGATTATCACGATAAAGTATATGCATATGAATTTAGAAAACATCAATAAAATCTGTGTTTAATTCAAAAATATAAGAAGAACGACGTGTATTCTTTAACGATTTCTTCCAGGTACAAGTATGTCCTGCTATCACTCATCCGGTGATTCTTCATGGGCTCAAGCGAATTTATACGCTGTTGGTTCGTTAAATAAAAATGTAATAAAGATTTTAATAAAGGATCCTCTAACTATACATATACTATGTTTATAATTATAATTATATTATAAAAAAGGGTCTCTATACAAATAACAGTTATTGACACAATAACTTGTGTTACATATACGCACGTAAATATTCGCATGGAAATTCAGCATCCAGACAAAACAGTAGCTACTTCAATTTCCTTGTGCACCCGAAATCAGAAAACAGTTTAAAAGGGTTAACGACCGCCAGTAGTTCGAGCTCCACCACGAACAGTGCTCGTTGCAATTGTGATTTATTTGGTAACTAAGAAATTTCAAAAATTTAGCATTTTAATGCAAACGACCCAAAAAGCCCCAACCCAACGTATATCAAAGAAATGCGGGCTAAACTAACAAAAGGACTTATTTTGCGCAATTAAAGGACTCGAACGGGAAATTCGCTTTGATAGTTCTGCTCTATAAACAAGAGCGCCGAGGATCGAGGGGATATACTTAGAAATAGTGCCCGAGTGACCAGGACTCGTAGGGTGGTTGTGGGAACCCGGCGTACGCTACGAATACGTCCGCGTTTGAACCCGCCAAGTGAACTTAAAGTGGTCAAGCGACGGCGAACGAGTAACGTGCTGCCGGTCAAAGCAGTTGCTTGCAGACCGCAAATATTTGCATAGATACTTTTAATGTGGCAACTCGAAACGGACGTGGAACAGCATGCGAGAGGAGGTGCGAAATAACTACGAGTACATTTGGGTCTAAATACTTGGAAAAGCAGAGGAGAATTTCACAAACCAGAGAGGAAGAGGGATGGATTCCACTGAAAGGGGAAGACGTGGGTCGAATAGGACCGCGTGTATCTTTGCAAGGGCTTTTTGTGTACTATACATCGTGCACAATTAATTTTAAATGCTGTTAATCATGCGTTTTTTTTTTCTTAAATTTTTCTTGGGTCCTTCATTCAGTTATCACTCTTCCTATACCGCCGTGTGTCTGGCGCTCATGTCCCTCACTCCGCCCACCTCGCAAATACTTCATTCCGACATCCCCAATCCGCTGCGTAAGTAAGTAGAACTTTACTGCTAATTGTAAGTCAAACGCTCATCCTGTCGCCGAAGTATTTCACATTCTGTACACACACAGCGACGTCCTTTAAAAAATGTAAATGTTTCTTTCTTTTCTTTCAAAGTTCAGAGTTTCATTGAAAACATGTGGGTGTGTGTCGAGTGTCGTTGAGCGTGTGTGTTGCATGCCTTTAGCGATATTTGACTCTGTTTTTACCTACTCTCTGCAATCAGTAGCTAATAAAGGAAAGCAGAATTTATTAGGCGCCAAGAGCTCTCCGAACTCGCACGATAACTTCAGGTCCTTGAAGGCTGAAGACTAGAGACGTAAAGAGAACCAAGCTAATGAATATTAAGAGGCCCAACCACAAAGCTGCAGAAAAAACGTGTGCAGGGTCCCCGAAAATAACAAACAAAGCAATGAGCTCACACACACAAACACACACTCGCTTATTTACAGATTAACCGACATTTCAACTATCGTTTTATTATACTGTGTCGTTGTAGCTGTGTTAGTATGTATTTGAAATCATATCTTGTGGTCCATGAAGTACAACAGTCCAACCAAATCCAAAATCGATAATCGGATCTAAGAAAAAACAGTCATTTTGCAATTTTTAATTGTGTTTGATGAGAATTAAGATATTTAAAATGCTAATATTTCAGGGTTAGCCTTTCAATGAGCTCTCTTCCATTCCGGATTCCATTCGCAACTGATTTTCCGGTAGCGTAATCGGAAAACTGAAAGAGCAAACAGCGAAGAATGAACGAGTTGTTATCCAATCACAAAATAACTCATAAAGAAATAATGAATTAAATTTTGAATAATTGCGCTATTTACAGAACCTTTCCATAAACCAACCCGTCCACGTCTCTGCATTCGCTACGCGCTCACCGCTTCTTCCTCTCGCAGTTTTCTCCTGGCCGTCGTCAGCGTCATCGTGAGGCTACACATGAGCTGCTGCTGCGTACGTAAGAAGCGTTGCTTTGTTGCTCTGTCTGTTCTGCCGGCCTGTCTGCCAGCATCCAAATTTCACCTTCTTGCAGTCGGCCAGAAGCACTTTCTGGCCCTCCGTCGGGTTAAAACCATGGTTAAGAAAAAAGTTGACATAGAAAAATTTAATTACACATGCATTCATAAATCAAACTGCCTGCGTCCTTCGCGTTCACTCTGAACACAGAGCAGAGTGGAAGCTTTTTATATCGTTATCCTCATTATTTGTTTTTCGTTGGTATCCATAAAATACACACGCGTGTACACACATTCACAGTTATTCTGAATGGAATTAAGATGTTTATTAATATACTCTTTAAGAATATTTATAAAAGCTTATTGAAGATAATTATAAAGGCACACCGTTTTATTAAATAATATCATTAAAAATAATGTTTTATTAGATAATATTTATTGTACATTTATTCTTCTCATTAACACCAGAAGCGCACCTGCCAAAACTGTTGTGTGTTGTGCTAAATGATGAACCATTTTTCTCTAATGTAACTCATCGAGTACTCAAACCTCCCCCGCCCACCTCCCACCTCGCCAAAAATCCTGTATGCGTGAATCGCAATTAGTGCTTCCATTGCTACATGGCTACAAAAGAGAAACTAGTCCAGCGGCGCGTAGAAGAGGAACTTTTAAAAGACAATCAGGCATCAATGCAGAGAACGTGCTTGTTTCCGTTACTAGTGCGTGCGAAGCGTCTACTTCCCCCTCCCACTTACATGTGCACAGCAGGTCCGGCTGTCAAATGACCCTAATCAATGTGAGGCCGTGTGTGCGTGTGTCTGCGTCGGTGTGACTTATTGATGTGAACGCGGTATGACATGGAGTCCCATGTGAGCTTCGTTTCCTCCATTCACTCGCATCCTTTCTTTCGAATTCTCTTCTCGTTTGATTTCGTTTATTCATTCGAGCGACCACAAAACTGACACCGGCCAAAGTTACCACTTGGATAACCGATAGCAACCCTTTCCTTAAACTAATCTTACAAGATCAATGTTTGCTTTACAAATTTCCACAAATTATTTTTGACAAAATAGTCAATTGAATTTAGGTAAAATAAAAGGATGAAATGGATTCGGAATGGGCACGAGTCCGCCTTAAACAGCATTATTTTCCTGCATCATTGGGCAAGTCGGCTTGATTACTCAGAATAATTATTGAATTATGGCCCTAGTGTTTTCAGATTTCAACTTTCGCCTCAACTTTCACCTCAACTTTACCTTCATACTTTACTTTAAAAATTCTCATATGAATTTCCTGAAAAAATCGTGCCACAAAGCAAAAAGTATCGAAAAGGACTTAACTCTTAACTGCCTGATAATCAACATCCCGTAATAAGAAGGTTGAATAGAAATCCCTCCCCTCTGGCAGCACTTCACCAACCCAAAGGCGAATGTTGTAGAATGTAGAGCGAGTTTAGGAATGCATATTCGCGGATTTCTTTTTTCGCACAAAACCGCATAAATAAGTCCCCTGAGACTAGTGTGGGTTTTGCCATTACGACTAACTTCTTGAGTAGCTATTGAATGTGCTAATGGCGCACTTGTTGCTCGCACAAAAAATGGCGTGGGCGGGTTCGAAGGTGTGCTGAATCAAGGACTTTGAGCTTCAATTGAATCAATGACACTTGATTGCAAACAATTGAAAAATACGTGAAATCGTTTGCAAAAAGTCGATCCGATGGATGGAGAGCACTAAAATCCATTAGCTAGAGGATCACTCGGCGGTGCAGGAAGCGCAGAGGCTGTCATATGCACTCCATTCAGCCTCGTTTGGGATCATCAATTAACAGTCGGTTAGCCGCGAAGCAAAAAGTGTTGCCAACTTGTGACAACGTTCGCCCGTCTGCATGACAGCCCGAGAGAGCAAAACGAGCAGCGGCGTGCTTGCGGCTGACATACAGGAGTTATTAACGTCCCATTACTGGTCAGATTATCCATGAATAATTGCAGTGCTACGCGCCCCTCGGAGCGAGGGGATGCTGGCCACTATGTGGCAACGCTGTAGGTGTGGCGCTTATTATGCTGTGCCTCCCAAAACTACAAGCGAAAACAAGAAAGGCGCAGTGCTAATTGCTTTTCTGCTGCAGCAAACTTCTTGGCGAAAGTGTCGAGTCAGCCACTCATTGAGTCTGTGTGTGTGTGTGTGTGTGTGTGCGTGCATTCTTGGAGCCTTTCTCGGCTTCGGCCGCCTGCATTATAGTAAAACTAATTGCATACTTCTGGTCGGAAAAACAATTAGTTGTAATGGTTTTTATTAAATAATGCCAATCGCAAAACTGCGAGGGGCGTAATTAAGTGGAAGCACAAAAGAACATTATTCAAGCTGTTGTCTGGAATTGCGACAAGTTTCGGCATCCGAATCGAATCATGGGAAAATATTTCAAACCTGAAACCTCAGAAACCCGAGCAGGTGTCGGAAGCTAACCAAGTCCACGACTGCAAATAATTATTGAACTTTCCAACTTTCACTCATGGTTGTGAAAGTAGAAAAACGTTTCTTAAGTAGTGATGAAATTGAAAATCATTAAGAGCAAAAACAAACTCTTTAACACCCAGTTTTGTAACAGAATAACGCTAAAAGCTTTTTGTAATTTTGTAATATAACTTATTGTCGCATGACGCACACACAACACAGTAAAAAGCTTTTCCGTTGATCAGTGCCACACGAGGAATAATGATGCCATTCACATGCTTCGATATGTATGCATATGTTACTTCGATGTGACTGACATAACTCTAGATGTAACGTGCCGTGTCGTGTTCGAACGTATCGTGACGGTTTCTGGTTGCGATTACTTAAACCTGGTAGTTGAGAAACAACCGCAAACCGCATCAATCCTAAAGCGGTACCAGCGAGAGCTATTATAGGAAGCATAAACAACAGAGCTGTGCACAATAGTACGTCAATTATAGATTTTAATTGCATCGAACGTCACACTGCGATTTCAACAATCGTTTACAAACAAAGCCAAACAAAAGTTAACGCATCCCATCACATAACGTCTAGAGCAGCATTCTTCCATTTTTGGGCCACGGGACGGTTTAGTGTCAGAAACTATTTCCACGGACCGGCCTTTATGGTGTTGCGTATGGTAACAAAAAACAAAATGGTACGAACGGCGTAAAAACTGTGTGGCAGTGAAGAAAACAATATTCGTCAGTATTATTACGTTTCCGAAACTGCGTCCAGGTCTACTAAAAATTTGTGCGCCCACGTTTCCGAGCTAAGTATTTATATAGAGCCAGAAAACTGATTGATTAAGAAACGCCGCTGATATATCAAAGTTTAGGTTTTCTCTATCTTTTTTTCTTATAGCTATAGTAACCCAACGAAAACTGTTTACTTGAAGCAAAACTTCTCCTTGAGCTTTTCTGAATGCATTACAGTTTTAGCACAGACAAATATTATTTTGGCACGTTCTAGAACCCTCAAGTACTTTTAGAAATTCGTTCGTACTGTACATAGCAAAAGCTGCGTTTAAAAAAGTTTAAAGCTAAAATTTCGGCCAAAAAAGGACTAAACTTTTTATTTGCAAAATTCAATCAAATTGGCCGAAAATAAAATAAATTTAAATAACGTAAATAAAAGAAGAAGAATTTTGAAAATCGTAAATCGAATACGATAAGAATTGAATATTAATTAATAACATTAATAATATTAATTATTAATATAATTAATAAAATAATTAATGTCAATTTATTCAATAAACTATAATTTTTCAATTTTCGATTTGTTTCATGAAAATATTATATAAAATAAATTGTTTAGATTCCTCACGAGGTTTAAGTCAAGAGGAACTAAAAATTTTAGATATTTGAAAATTATAATATTTTATATAATTAAAGAGTTTTTCAAATTAAGTCTTCAAAAACAGGCACAGTAGTTTTGTTTGGTTTTAGAATATATTATTATATAATTCAGTTTTCCAGGCTCGAAATGGTAAGCGTATTTCGTAATAATATACAATACTTTAGACGCAAAACAAATATGTGTGTATAAGTAAATAGCGGAGTATTTGTCGAAATGCAGTAATTATGATGCCATCAAATTTAAATTAATTAAAGAGGACCATTAAACGACCACATGCACTTCAACGCTGCTTTAATTTATAATTTTTTACAAACTGCTTTCTAGAATCGAATACTAATTGTAGAAGTACGTGAAAAGTTTGTAAACAAATACATAGAGGAATATACTCGTACATGCGCGAACACATGCACACATACACACACACACAACTACTAACGTGCTTTGGTGAACGCCCTTCACTGATGAACTGAGTTCGCTTTGCACACGGTCAACATTACATTTAAAGCTGTTCAAGTGTTGAAAGGCGCAGAACGTCAATATATCTCTATGTATATACGTAGAGATATATGTAATAATCTCTTTAATATATGATGATATACGATAATATTATATATGTAATTGATTCAGAGCTAAGCATCTTTCTTAAATTAAAGTCGACTGAATCAAAGTACGGTGAAGTCTTTTCATTGTCTCTTCATTGAGAGTAGAAAAATGCTTGAAGTGCCTTAAATTATTCTGCATTCATTTATTTAGATGTATTTTTCCGCTGAACTCTGAGATTAGGTTGCATCGAGTGACTGCAGAGCACGTATTTCGAAGCTTAGAACTTTCTTAGCCTACCTTTTGTTACAAAAACCGTTCACAAAAACGCTTGCAACAATTTGTGCGGAATATTCGCTTCTACGCTAATGATTTTCATGCTTCTTCCGCTTAAATTGGCGCATTTGTATCTGAGCTACGTGCTAGTTAGTTGTATACAGTGGAAAGAAAGATCGTCCACAACAATAACAACAGCAACAACTTGGCGTGGAAATCTTTAGCACGAAAATCTCAACAATTGTCCACGTAGCAAAACACAGCACTCAAACCGGAGTACATTCACACACACACGCACACAAACACTCTACTAACCGACTTTATACAGCCACAGGAAATGCATTGGATACGTGTGCCTGCAGCAGTGGTTGCAGCGGCAGCAGCAGCAGCACGCCACCGCCGTAATTGTTGCACTTTACCGAATTACGGTGGCGCCAGCTCCCGAGCGCGAGCTGCAAAATTAGCTGAACAATTGTGCTTCCTGCGCTGGCAGCCATGATTCGTGCGCTCCAACGCTTTTTCTGATGCCTTCTCCGCCCCCACCCCCATGCCTTGCACCTGCTGCCGGTGAAGTGCTTTTTAGAAGCCAAATAATCTGGCTGCCGTGTGCCGTGTTGCCGCTGATGTTATTGTTAAGTTGCGTTAAGGCGTGTTACGCAAGATTAACTACTAGGCTGATTTGCAGCTTGACAACTCAACTCAACGACAACTCAAGCTTGTGACATTGAATAGCGTTAACAGTCGCAGCAGAGGAGCGAGCAGCGAAAGCGGTTTGACGGCGATGTCGAGGTGCGGTGAAGCGGTGCTTCTCTGCGAACAAGAGTTGAAACGGCGACTTCAATTACAAGATACAGTTTTTGCAAGTGCGCGTGAATTGCTAAATATGCGAAATTCCTTGGGTTCTGAATGGGTCTCGTACCAACACCGGCTCGTAGTTCTGAATCTGCAGAACTTCAGGTGGGGGACTCTATAATATACACGTGTTAAATATATGTATGCACGTACGTAAGTATATGTGCATGTGTATTTTGATAAAAGACTGAGAGAATACTGTTTTAGTGTTCTGTACTGTTGCTGTTGCTGGGCTTTTTGATTCAAGCGAAAGTTTCCCTGACAATCGCTCAAGTTATATCCTTGTAGAGTGAGTCTAGCGAGAGGAACAAATTCGGAGTTTATTTTCAAACTTCTGTTTAATTAAATTTATTGCCAGACAAGCTGTTGCGAAGCCTAAGTTTTTCATCGGATTTGTATGCCCGACATTGCTAAACGATGGCAGTGTGAACTCCTTAACACTAATGAGGGAATTACTGCGACTCTTCCTCAATCTTGTTTGGGTTAATTTACTTGTTAACCAGTGACTAGGAACCAGGAATTTGGTGCCCGATATTCGCAATCCTCGTACCAGGTACTTTTGAATTACCTTTGAATGCCCCAATTTAACACGCGTCCACTCACACTCACTCGAATTCTGGGATGCAACCCACGGAGTTCCTAGGATGCAACCCACCAGTTCGCTCTGGTGGAAACATCGTCTTTAATTATAGCGCCATCTTCGGAAATCGCTTCATCTTCCATTTCATCGCTTTGACAAAACGCGTTTATTTGTTTCCGTCCGTCCGCCCGCCCTTCCGTCTGCCCGCCCGTCCGGCCGAGTTGAGTGTCTGAGTGGGTTGCCAGAAATCGTCTACCGTAGTGAGTATTGACGTGGCTCAGGGCATGCATCATGGTGTTTGTGGGCGGCGCATTATGGTGTGCGTGTGTGTGTTTTAGTGAGTGTGTACGTGAGTGTGTGGATCCTTGTGGGAATATCAATCAGTTTTCTTAACTAACTGCAGAGACCGTGCCCATTTCATGCCCGATGCCCCGTTCATTCGTTCTCGAGTGCGTTTTTTCTGTCTTCTTTCTGAACAGAAGACAAATACGAGTATCCGCACTTGCACCATGATTCCTCTATTCCACTTCTGCTTTGTGTTCCTTTCGGTTCAGAAGTGCAACGCTTTGCAATTTCTTGGGCACGTCAATTTGCTTTGCTCTGATTTTCCTCTGCTCACCGGACGCCGCACTTCGATTTCGGGCTTCGCATCTGAAGAGTTTAACGTTCTTTGGGAACCCTTATTGCAAAACTTCTTCCTTTAAACTGCATTCTAATTGAGATTCAAAGTTGTTGGCGTCGCCGGAGTTTGCAGAGTGGCTAGGAAAGGTTAGTAGTCTTAGGTTAGAATCCTTATTTCCTTATTTTCAGTTGCTCAGCTGTGAAAGTGCTTCGAAGCTCGAAATATTTGAGTCCGACGAAGTAGTAGATAATAATAAAAAGTGCCACGAAATAGTTTAATACGTTAACAGTAATAAAAAGTGGGATGTTAACTACTTCAACTAACTTTTTCGTTGCCAGTAACTATTCTCTAAATTCGCTTAAACTGGTGCTGATGCAAGTTTTAGCTCAGTCGACGCCTGTCGTTGTAGCTCGAGTCGTCTCTCTTCTACGCTCTGCAGTGTTTCAGGGCAAAATTATAATGTTCACAGCTTTCACCCCGTTCCCGAGCAGCTCCTAATCGTTGCTCTTCCCTCGCACACACGCCCAAACACACTTCTGGCGAGTGTGTGTCTACGCTGAGACACACTACGATTTCACGTCTTCGCTTTCAAGCTGCAAATCCTGGAAAACAATCGTTTTAAGGATGCTCCGAGCTACTTTAGTTTTAATGACACCTCGCGATGCGCGTTATTAACCTCGCCACAAAATATATTTGCAATAAGCAAACAATAAAACTTATGATCGTTCCTAGTACTTGTATACATAATTAGTTGTTCTAACTAAGATGCCTGTCTCTTCGGAGTGGTTTGCTTATTGATTGCCGCATAAAATATCGAAATTATGAATTCGTCAGAACTGACTTCATAGCGAACAAGAACAAAGGACAAGTTGCTTGCTGCGAAGTGACTGCAGAATATATGAAGTCCTTAAAAAGGCGCAATTAGTTAATAATTAGAAGAAGGAAATAAAATGAAAGCTTTAAGAAATGCAACTTAGAATACTTTAAGGAATTCCATAAAATGCCCGAATACACGAGTACGTATAACTTTCGATACTCTACGAATCCTTATGATTATTTGCATAACACAAAAAGTTGTAAGCCACAAAGTCTGGGGTTTTCCCACTCATACGATTAGCATCTCACATTCACTCCGTGTGTGCATCTGGTCTCTATTCAAAGAATGTAAAACTGCCAGCTCGTATCTGGCACACAAACGCTGAAGAACAACAACAACTTTGCTCTGCTCTAAGCAAATATTTTCGGAGATCAACTAACAAAGATCTTAAGTCGGCTATCTTAACAAGAATTGGAAGACTCCGAGACTGTGAAAAATGTTCGAGTTAAGTCGCAGATGGAGGGATGCAGATGTACCTGTGAAGGCGTAACTTCGCTATGGTACGTTTGAGTGGAGGTGAACGCATGCTGCATGTGTGAGTGAGGAAGCCGGTGGGAACCACGTTTTCCGTGTTGTATATTTCACATGTTAATGATATGCAATCCTTTTCATCTGCACTTTTGCCAGTTTGGCGCTAGTAAATATTACTGAAAAAACGAACAAAGCTATTCGGACAGATATTCTTTTGCAGGAGTTTCCCGGTTTCGATTAAGCGCCCGAAATGGGAAACAAAACTTGTGCTGGTTGAAAAATGTTTGTAAAATTGGCTTTCGTGCTTCGATTTATAGCGGGATTAAAATCTGGCCGAATGTTGAAGATTATGTTACAGGAAGGTATTGTTTCATTGTTGGCAAAATAGTGTCGCCATGGGTAAGTGGGAAAGGGGTCCACGGGAGCAGAGTCTGCGATTGTAGCTCTTCTACAAAACGCAGAAAAATGAATTAACTTTTATGGGACAACTGAGTTTTAGAAACCGCGAAAAGTGCACGATATCAGGATATGATTTGCCACAAAACAGTCTTTGGTCTTCGCCAGTTTATGCCAAAACAATCAACAATCTCATTCTGTCAATTACAACGCTTCGCTCGGCTTCCTGGCATTGTTAGCCGTGGAGCAGCCGAAGCCGCATCTCGATATGGCTGCTGAGGGACGAGTGTTGGAACAAAAAATGGACTGGCCAACAATCTGTGTCTAATTTGTGCCACAGCAAGCTGCGGTGTACACATATGACAGTACACGGGTAGCAATGTAAAATGCGGCAGCAACAAGAAAGTAGAATAAGCAATTAACAAAGCTAAGCAACAAAATAAACTCAATGACGAGGTACAAAAGAGACAATTATTTTCATAATATTGCCCTGGTTCTGCAAAGTCCGACATCAATTACAGCTACAACAAACTTCTAAAAGGACTGTTAATGACGAAGTTTTAGTTCCATATCCTGGTCCACTGATTCTAATCCAATTAAAGTGAAATTTAGTGGCTCTCGAATATTTGTGCACCTTCCGTGTTGGTGAGTCGCTTCGATCCTTCGTCCTTGTTTCAGTACTTGCGTTATGCGTAACTTGCTTGGAGTTGAACTGCACATTTTTATCTCGTCGTGCGATCCTACTACTTGCCTATGTCGCAGCGGTTCTTTGCTGCCAGTTTCAGCGGCATCACCACCAACAACAGGCACAAACTTGAGCGGTTTCAGCGGCAGCCCACTGAAAAGAATTGCTTGTGGTGTGGCTCTGGTTGCTGCCTACTTGTTGTGTGCTGTTCGTAGTTTGTGGCATCTTTCACAGGCGTGTCTTTGAGAGGATCTGCATGCAAGCAGCTCGACGCGACAAACACAAAGCCTTTTAATGGTCGCGCGAACTGCCGCACACAACCTACACGAGCAGAAGCCGCAAACCAGAGATGAAGATAGAGCGGTGGCAAGTGCTTTCGTGTACTCCGTCCAATTGTTGTTGTTGGAGCTGACTGCTGTAGTAGTAGTAGCAGAAGTGGCGGTAGTGATGTTGTCAGTTGCTGTGGAAGACGCTTCTGTAGTGCCGGCCGCGGCGTTCGGTGAGTCGCGCTGCTGGTGTTGATGTGGTTGTTCGTCGCCTCTGCAAGCATCACAGTATGTTTAACAAGGCCATTCCATGTCCGACTGATTTCGCCTCCGAAAGTGAAGAGTTGGTGCAAATTGGAGTACTGTAGCAATGTAATGTGCTAGAGTAGAAGTGGCCACGTTACGTCTGTTGGTGGATGATATGCAGAGGCTGAAACAATCAAATATTTACTTGAAAGCGATCACTTTTCAGTGTACTCGTACAGACGAAGATTTGGTAAAAATGGAAGCTGAGTGAACTTCTAACTTGTCTACAGGTACGAGTTCCATTCCATGTCCGACTGATTTCGCCTCCGAAAGTGAAGAGTTGGTGCAAATTGGAGTACTGTAGCAATGTAATGTGCTAGAGTAGAAGTGGCCACGTTACGTCTGTTGGTGGATGATATGCAGAGGCTGAAACAATCAAATATTTACTTGAAAGCGATCACTTTTCATTGTACTCGTACAGACGAAGATTTGGTAAAAATGGAAGCTGAGTGAACTTCTAACTTGTCTACAGGTACGAGTTATTTTCACCAAAGCACGTCCATTTAAATGAATCTTTAATTGTCTTGCCTTTGAATGAATCGCGTTCCTTCTCAGTTTCATGGCAGCTGGTCGGCTGTATCTTGAGATATCTAATGCTAACCGGGTCCATTACCATTCGACTTAGTTGGTCGCGCCTTTACACCGCCTGCAGGCGTTCGTGGTGCTTGGTTTTGAGTGTCCTACTTTGTTGCTTTCAGAGGCAATCTGGACATAATGAACCTCGATTTACGCTAACCTTCAATGTATAGTGATTGTTTCGGCGGTTGTTGCTGTCCTCGTTATCAAAACTGTGCCTGGATTAATAGCAGCCCATTAAATTGCGCATGAAGTAAACTCTTGGCGCTGCGGCGTTTATAGTCAACATCAATGCAAACAACGGGTGCCAAGGATTGACACTTTTAATGCACTGCTCACATTCGGTGTAGCTGACTGGATCGCTTCTCTTCTGGCCCTAAAATGGGCCGTTCGCTCCTGCTTTAACTCATTTCCCCAGTTTATGGCTCGTAAATTGCGTTAATGGGATTTTTTGCGATTCCCTGCACGCTAAATGAAGTTGTGGCGGCTCTTTTTTGCTTGTCCGCTTTTTGTGCGAGTAGCATCCGTTGTCACTGTGACAGGGTTTGACATTGATTAAGTTGCAAACGAGGCTGTCGGCGGCAGTAACAAGAATCGAGTTGAAGTCACTTCTGCCTCCGTATAAAATGTTTAAATTTATGCCGTTTGTATCTCGCCCAATGAGAGGAAAACGCTTCATTGATGTCGCGTTTGGTTTGATGAATAACTTTCATCAATTACATTACATCAGAAATAAAATCGAGTTGGTTCCAGGGACCAAACTGTTAATCTTGTTGTTATTTCCTAAAAACTTGTCTGATTGTGCGATAGGAAACTTTAATGTGTTTTCCTGACCAACCAATAATTCCAATTCTATAGCTTAATAAATGCATCTCATTATCGTGGAATTTATCCGCACAGAACCGAACTAATCCTAGACGAATATTAAGTCGCAATGGACAATTTAAAAGTAAGTATGTTCACGTAGCCAACCATTCTTATATAGTATTTTCTTAAATGGCCTGCCTCTTGAAAGTCTTTTAGACGACTCGTTCGCAGCCTTGAAAGCACTCGCCCACCCGTGAACGATGCGGTGTTGCTTTTTGCTCTCGTTGCGCGCATGTTAACGTTACTCGTATTTTCAATAACCTCTGATGCATCGCAACCGACACACTTAACGTTGCCAGCAGCGGAAGCGGAAATGGAAAATGCAAAGCTTCATCCGCTGAGTCGCGGAATCTCTGCATGCAAGATAATCTTGGCACCATCTTCTGCGTTTACCTGGATCTCATTCTGAGTGGCTGTGTATGTGTGCGTGTGTATATCTGTGGGTGTATGTGTTTCTATTGCTGATTGCGGCGGCGGAAAATTCTTCATTTTTCGTTACCAGAGGGAATCGAGGTTAAATAGTTATGCAAACTGTTTCCGTGGCATAACGAATCTAACGGCAGACAACTTCACACACACATACACATACACACCGACCAACATATTAGGAGGAAGAGCACAGAGGCTGAGCCTGCACACCTGCACATCACACAAACGCCGCCAAGTGATCCGAATATGTACTTCAACGCAGTTTAGTTCCAACTTTTATTTTCTCTCTCTTTAGCCTTCAGCTGCAGCAGGTCGGATTAACACCTTCGCAACGAAATTAATTAGAAGAGGAAATCACTTTGATGAATTACATCTTTTTTTCGAGTCATTTTGAAATGTTTTCTGAAGTAATTTCGATATTAAATTCAGTCTACGAATTTCTACGAAAGCTTTTACATAAAATATTTACGCCGCCGCATATTTCAATCCTGGCCAAATTTATCAAGCGAAAGTATTTCGTGCTTCACTTCACGTCACATTTAAAATGTCTCATCGGACACGCTGCACACGAAAGAGCCGCACAGAGCTGCAAGGCGGTGGACCACTTGGATGCATCCTTCAGTATCACTGCATCTCATGCTTGTGCTCGCTTTCGAACTGGTCCAGGTACAGGTGCGGTTGTACGAAGTCTCGCCGTCATCGCCGCTGTCTTTAAATGTTACGAACTTTGGACCGTTTTTATGGGTCATACGGGCAGTCAGAATGTCAGCTCACTTTGCGAGATTGCTTCGGCTCGAAAAAACGGTGCAAAGTCGTAGTGAATCCGGCAACAGCAAGAAAGTATTCAGAATGAATTGGCAGCAGCTGCGACATAAGTATTTCGATGTACGCGTAACGCGGAAGGCGTGAGCCCTCAGCGGATTAACAGGTGCGCGAACGAAGGGTAAACATAAAAAAGGACAAAGAGAATGGGTACGAGGAAAAACGACGAAGCGGAAACGGATGTCATCACTTTGATGAGTTCGTCGTGAAGGAAGGAAATCGCGAGAAATTAATTTTACATTTCCGCTGAAGAAGAAGTGACTCCAACGGACAGGCGAGAGCGAGGAGCACACAGCGCGTAAATTAGCTCAAATGGGCCTGGAGGCCGGTTCGTCCCTGAAGAACGCTCCACGCCATGTACACTGTTCAGTGCTTGATTAAGAGATGGATGAGTCTGTTCCATTTCCTGAATCTAACTTCTAAGCTGAACGACAGTCGATTGATGTTTGTCGATTCCACTTCAGTATCGTTCAATTGGTGGCTATGATGACGAATGGAAGTTAACGGATTGTCATCAACACACTCACAACTGTAGCCATCCTTTTATTTCTGCAGAGTTTGGAATCGTTTACCAAGGAAAACGGTGTAAATAGACACCGGCCGGAATTGAAGAGAGTTAATAAGAAGCTCAACAGAATTGGAGGAAAGTCAATCCTAATGAGTTTCTGTGGTTCAACTTTTTATAGTGACGGATGATGGTTGGTGGCTGTCAACTGTACCAACAGCTAGCTCTTCAGGTTATTTTGTCCCCTGCCTTGTTCTATTTTCTGCCGTATTCGTAGTCCTCTGGAGATGCATGGACTTTGCGTGACTTACTAGTAATGCAGCTGGTAGGGTTGCCATTGTAACCAGAACATGTTATAAACAGCAAATCGTGCTGTTCTTAATTATTCGCCAAAACTTATGAATAACAACCGACGACTGCATATCGAGCCAGATTGTCTGTGGGATAGGATGGGGCGTAGGGTAGAGGGGCGTAGGAAATCGAAAGAAACGAAATTAATGCAAGTTTTTGCGACTAGATTAAAAATTGATGTCTGACGTAAAAATGGCAAAAACATGATATTTGCACGTCCAGCATTTTTAATTAACTTTCATGAGCGTGCGTTTTTTATGGGTTTCGATACCGAGCCCCCGAATACCTGTCCGTCAATGCAAATATTTGCGACTGCGGACATTTAATGAAATTGAATCCTTGGCAAAAAGAGCTCGGGCGCAAGATAATAAATATGGTTCGCGAGTTTCTGCTGGCGCACGTGTCCGGCGGCTGGGGAAGGACATCTCGCCATTTTGTTTCCACCTTTTGTTCGCTCCTTCCTTTGGTCGTGCAAACAAGTAGGTATACTTTCTCTTTATGTGGTGGTTCCCATTATGAATATATTTTTCATCACAAGCTTCCTCTGCGATTTTTACTGCAATTTATTGATCGTGGATTTGCATTATTTGCTTCGTGCTGCAGCATACGTAAGTTCGTCCGTGTTGTCATGTGCGCTGCACTGTGGCACGGAAAGATTATCGGGAAGCCAGAAAAAGTGGGGCCTTTTCAGTAAAAACACTAGAGTTAAAAACCGAGGTACAGAGCGGATCAGACGGTGCTCGGTTAGTTTTCAACTCTACGCAACACTGTAGCACAAAAATAGAAGCAACCGAGCTGAGACAAGTGAATCTATTTTCCGATTAATCGACTTCACTTTAATTCTGCCTCGTATCCAGACAGAACCGTATTTTGACCATAGTGCCATTATTTGATTTATTTACCGACGTACTTTTTCCAACCTGAGTTGAGTACTTGCAGGAAACCATTTTATTCTGATTTATTAAGAATATTGCCGCGGAAGTAAAATTAAACTTGAACGACTCACTTTTCGGGCACAAACACGATTTCAGATTTTTTAAGTAGTGTTTTTTTATTTGTTACTCAAAATTAATGCAGACGCAGGGTAGAAGTTGTGAATAGAAGACGAACGCTGCGACAAGAAGCGGCTTCAGTGGCATACGTATGCAGCATATACGAGGCCCACGAAGCTGCTGGATGTTACGAACCACATTGAGTCATTCGACGATGCTATTGAGAACTACTTAAGCCGGTCTCATTGTCAGCTGAAAGGTCCACGATCCCCACGTATTTAAAGCTTAAATCAGTGGTTGTTTTGGCGGTACGTGGCGGGGGGGGGGGATTCCAAAACCTCGTCATTGGTATCCCGTTCTATTTGAGGTTAGACTCTGCGTGCTGTCGAGGGAATGCCAAAGGAATGCTGTAGGTAGTGTTGGCAGCCGAGCAGCACAATTTTATTTAAAACTCTATAACAATCTTTCGGAAAACGCGGAGTATTAAATCTTTGAAAAGTCACTCAGAACGCAGACTTCGAGTACTCGTACCTTTGACCTCACCGAAGACTGATTTTGACTGTTACTTTCCTTTTTTCCGCATGCATGAGAATTTTCGCTCTTGCCAACCGAAATTTGGCTTTATACGGATTTTAATTAAGCTCTATGAAATGCTTTCGTAACAACTTTACGTGCTCTGAAATTCCTTTATTGCCAGCTGAAAGGCGGTAACCATGGCATCCTTCTCAGCAACTCCGACGACGACTCGTCTACGCTTAAAGCGCTCTAATTAAAGTGTGTAACCAGGTTGTTGCTTCTGTGCTTCTCCTGGCTACACAGTGCGGGTGCTTTGACAGGCATCCGACTCGAACGTTGGGTTTGTGTACGTTTATCGCAGTCATTCAATAGATCGTGGATACTACACGGCCTGGTACTGTAAAGAGAATGTATCAGTTGAATGACAATGTCCGGGTGAAGATCTAGAAACTTAAATCTAGAAACTAAAGAGTAAATGAACACCTGTAATATCAGTGGTTTTACTCATGTAATTCATTGGTTTGTTCAAGTCACCAATATACATGTTGTGGACCACACTTCGAGAAACTGGTGGGTTTATATGCTGTATTTCGGTGGCTGTCCAGCCATGGGGTACTCAGATGGGGTACATATCCATGCAACCATGCGGTGATGCGATAATTCTTGTATCTCTCTACTCACTCCCTTTCAGTTTAAGCTGCACTTTATTTGATGTTAACACTTTTTAGTTTGAGCGCCATCAACTTATTTAAAGATGTGTGTTTAGGAGATGACTTGGTCTCGACAGAGTGAGTTTTACTATGCATTTTTTACTGGACTTGGGGAAGTTTGGGGATTTGCTTATTTAGTTTACACGTTGTCCTTGTTAGACTCTCGTTTTGTGCTAATTCGGCTCTTAATTAAGCTGTGCTCCAAGCGTAGCCGGGGCAACACTTTTCTGCTGGTTTCGAAATTAAAATCCATGCAGATTTATTTCCCCCCCTCCCCCGCCGCTCCGCCCCTCAGACCCACAGCTGCTTAACCACGTTGTTCCAGGATCGAGTCAGAAACACTTGCGGGCAGGCGGCTATAAAAAACGCAACCCTACACAAAATTAATTTTAATGTAAAATGGTGCATTTTACACAATGGATTCCTTTAATGGCGTTCTTTGTTAACTGCCAGGGACTCTCAAATGTTAATTTCTTATAGCTAATAATGGGTATTCATCTGCTAGCGGAAAATAGCATTTTTAGGTTCCTAAAAATAAGAGTTCTGAGATCATATGAATTAAAACAGCGTGGATAAAAGGGGCGATGATGCTAAGGCGAGTTTTATTACGAGAGGTCGACATATAAAATTGTGAATAAACCCTGCTGGTCTTACGTTGGTCTGAATCCCGAATATTAGCATGTTTTTGGGACAACTTGTTTGACAGTCGTTATTTTTAAGTTATTTAATGAAATGTAATTCTATTTCATTCCCACACTCGTAACTAAATTCGATTAACTGACTTATTTGCATAAATGGAAAATCGCTTAATCTGAATTTAAGGATGAGTTGAAGCTCGCTGTAAGTGTACTTAAATCACCCACACACACTAACGTAAGCAATGCAAGTGCAGATGTACGTGTTTGCATGGAAAATTGTGAGTTCTGTCAAATTTGCTGAGTATTCGTTAGCTTTTTTGAAGATTTAAACTCAATGTATGCATCCAAGAGTGTGTGTGTGTGTGTGTGAGTACAATTTGCGGAAGTGCTCGACAAACAAACATGACAAACAAGTATGCTGCATGAGCGTATGTTGCAACTGGATGTATTCGTTATATTTTGACTGAATCCTGTTCGGTTCGCTCCTTACGCAATCGCAAAATAAAGTGAAGCATGAACGAGTTCTTGCGAATATTTGACAAACTCAATGGCCCAATAACATGTCCGTATTAAAGCGCCATCGAGGACCGAAGTAGGATTCATTCTGAATACTAGACACTCACATTAAATGCGACTTGAAAGCCAAAAAAGTTTCCAGAGAAATTTTCTTTCATTCCCATTCAGATAACCCTGAAAGCAGTAGTTTTGTCAACAGACTCTGCTGATAAATAAAAAGACTCTCCTGATTAAATTAAGTTTACTTAATAAAAAAAATCTACGAATGCTTTGAGCTTCCAGAGATCTACTGCCGAAAAAGGCGATGGTTCTGAGATGCTGTACGAATATTTATATTAAGCAGTACGGCGCATGGGGCACCAAGTAGCAAGGCCATAGAGGACATGTCAGGACACGTCAGAATATCATCTCTGCGAATGCTCCGCTTCATGACACTCGCGCAATCCTAGTATCCTGCTTAGGATGTTGCCAACGTCTGTGCTATTAATAAAGAATATTATTCAATTTTATTTTACTTGGGAAAATCATTGCTTGGAATTCGTATACTTTAGAACACTGAACAATGAAGCGAGCGTAAGAAAGAATAGAAGAATGAAGGAATCCTAAAGGCTAAAATGTCTTCCTATACTTCTATACTCTCTGAGCACAGATTTGGAAACATATGTTAGGTTTGCAACATCTTCGCGTTAAGAAACGTATAATCACTCAGTTAAATCAAGCCAACAAATTTAGCAGCAGCCAGTCCGCAGTACAGCCCACGAGCACTTAAAACTTCGTTTGCACAAAATATTGCAGCACACTTCTTGGCAGCGTTGCCAAGTGGCAGCCGGACGGGTAAACGTGGCTAACGACTGAAGGCGTGACGAACACGTGGATGGGAGACGAACAGAAGTGATTCAGGATGCTTTGAAACAATGCAGTGCCAACATAATTTATTGAGGGGTTGGGTTTAGGACCTCGAAATTGCTACCAGAAGCCTGTTGTTATTGTGATTGGTTTTCAGGCCCCCTTCATTGACCCTCACCTACGCCACACTCACGTTTTACGTAAGTTAAGTGAATTGAATGAATTAGAAAGGACGAATTCATGAATCCAATAGTTGAAACCTAAAAATCATGTCAAAGAATAGAAATAATTATTTATTTTTTCATCTCCAAATGAAAGCCGTTTTCGACGTTGACTAATAAAAGTTATTCAATCGGAACGGATTACTTTTGTATTGCTGCTTGTTTCGTTGCTGTTGCTCTGTATTTCTTGCTTTGCGGCACCTTCTACACACTTTCGACGAGTGTTCTTGCCAAAAGGGACTCAGCAACTCTTCCAAGCAATTCTGTGAGCAGCGCAGAAGTTGTCCGAAACTATTTCGAACCTCGTTAGACAAGCGTATGAATTTTATTTTATAGGGAACAAGCACTGCTAACGAACTGAACTCAGTCACTGCCAGCAACAAAGCAGTCCATCCTGTGCCAGCGAGGGTCAGTGAAGGCTTCCATGGCGAGCAGAGCAGATCGCATGTGACTATAATGTTGTTCCTTTCATTGTTGTGGTGAAGGACTTGTGAAGACTGGTTCATGTTGGTCCTTTAAGTATCTCACGCAGTGGTTAAGGAACACTGGACAAACGGGGTGACAAGACAGTTCAGTTCTGCAAGTCAGAGTCTGCTGCTGCTGTGGCTCTTGCTTTTACTTTCGGTCCAACTCGCTTCCACGTTCGGTGAGGTTTCCGCCAGGAGACAAACTAACAGCGTCGATGGCGAGTGCAAACGTGGGAGATCGAATCCAGACCGACACCGCTGCAGCCTCCTTCCTCCCGAGCGATGTCTGTGTGTCTGTTTCCGTGAGTCTTAATTGAATGTCTGGGTTCATTATGGTTGTTGTTGCTTTTGCACTGTTTGGATAGACTTGCTTTATGGAAAACTCATGCATGCCATCTTAATTAGTTGCATGGTGCATGCTCACCATGCGAGCAGCCGGGAGACGGTTCAAGCGCTCGAGGAGAGTAGAAGAAGTGCCCTTTATTAGTGTGTGTGCAAAACAAAACTCATTGCCTAGTGTGCGGTCGGATGCATGCACCATCGTTCAGCTTGTAACTGCTTGTGCTACATTTAAATTGATCTCATTTGGTGTCTTTATTTTCGTTGTAATTTACTACATGTAAGTGTTCTTGTTGCAGTGTCTCTGTTGTTGTGTAGGTAGAAGATTCGAGAAAAAGAAGAAGAAGACAGGGACTCAGTTTTGAATTGCGATGACTTTAAGTGAAACTGCAATAAAATGTTGCTTTGTTTCGAAACCCAAATCTGACGTTCAGCGCTTTACAAAAACTCAGGTAAGTTTAGAGCTTGAACAAGACATACTCGGGCATTAAATTCTTCAGTTGTACGGAATGAAATGGAATGAATGGGAAACGTAGCGGCTAACGAGGCAGAAGAGCAAAAAGCAGAAAGTCCGCAGCTGCTTAGAGATGCCTTTAAAATGCACACAAACTCGGAGGAAAAAAAACACGCGCGCTCATTTAATATGCGCATAACTACAGCGCTACTTGCGTTTCTCCACATACACACACACAAACACACATACACACTGTATACGAATATAAAACCAGTTCGTGTGTTCTTCGCATACATACATATAATCTGTATGTCGTTTACACGAAATGCTTTCTGCAAAAATGGCATAAAAAAACACTTGAAGTTAGTAACCAGCGAACTTAGCTGTGTGAATAATATAATGTATCTCTGTTAACAACTGAATACACCTCTGTTAACATCTCAATACTTCTCTGCTAATAACAGCAATCAAGAATACCGCTAGCGACACGGCTCTTTAATAACGGAAAAAGTTCAGTGTAGGTCTTAGCTCTGTTATTAGCAGAAACGGTTTAATTACACGATTTAATTATGATAAAAAATAATGGGATGTGAACTGTTTAAATTAGAGACAAACACATTCTTGCTTTTCTTTTCTCAAAGAAAATATTTAACCAGACCATGCAAGTAAAGTACTATGATTTATTGTTCTCAACGTATTTATCGATGTACTAGACCATACTGTCACTCTACAGTCGGTACCTGAGAAAAGGTGGGTGATCTGAGTGATCTGAATTTTTATAAACATGATTTACTTGATACCACATGATTTTTCATAACACTATTTCAACTTTAAGTCCACCTTTTTTAATGTTTGAAATTTAATGAAATCACGCGATTTTTCATAAAAATTGTGAAGTGAAATGCAAGTACGAAAAGTGCAAGGAACACCAAAGCTAAAACTCTTTAAAGAAGGGCAAAATGTGGGAGGTGCATTTTGGGCAAAACAATTGAATGTGATGTTGTATTTTTAGATCTTTTTGTTTCCTGACTTATTTACAGATGCGTACAATAAAAAATGTGGATGGGAAAAGAAGAGCATAGAGAGTATAGAACGCACTCAGTGTTGTTCTGTTTCCCTCTCTCTCTCTCTCTCTTGGTTCTTATTACTCTCTCCTTAACACTCTCAAGTAAGACACTGATTCTTAAACCACTTGATTTTTTGCCAATTTGCGTGCAGTTTTTTGTTGTTGTTGTAATTTGACAGCTTCGCATTCGTTGCTGGGTCGAAAGATCGTCGGTTGATCGTCGGTTGATCGTCGCTCGGTCGTTCGGTCCTTCGGATAATGCTGCTTCTGGGACTGGGACTGTGCAACTTTCAGTTCTTCTTTTTTGGAACCATAAATAGTTTGTATGTTGTTACATCATCCCAGCAGATACACCAACCCACTTTCCGTGGATTCCTTGAAACGAATTTGTGGATCCCTGCGCTTCCCCTCACACGACCATTACATGTACGGACGCAGTGCTTCGAGAGCATGAGCCTTCAGCAGCGTCCGGGTCCGATTTTTTACATTTTTGCATTTTAACGGCAGCGTTGACCCGTTTGCGAGCCCTGCGGCTTCTGCGTTGCTTGCTCCATGTTTGGCTGCGTTCACCGCAAATAAATAACAATTGTATGAATAGATTTCTCCGGAGATTGTAAAGGCTTGGTTTGTGTTGGCGACGCGCTCTCCTTCGTTCCTTTGTTCCTTCGTTCCTTCGTTTCTTTGTCGGCCGCTTCTCGTCCTTGAGTTTGATTTGTTCGGATGTTTCAGCCTGATTAGATTCTGTGCCGAAGTCCGCTGGGAATCCGTTGCTTTGTCGCCGGACGTGAATTTAATTAACCTTCACTTGCACATTATGTCCAAAGTGTCGCTATAAGCACAACACATCTCAGTGTATGTACGAATGCTTGTTAATGCGCAATTTTTGGAGAGTGTCCTAGGAATCCTTCAAACTTCCACCTCACTTTCACAATAAAAAATTTTGGAAAAATCAAGGAACCGGTTTTAAATCAGCTCTGCACTTCATACACTCCACACAATCGGACGAAATCCTGGATATTAGGAGGTATCACGTTCCACTCCACTTCCCGATGTGACTTTATAATCGGTGCCTGGACCCGATTTCTGCAAGTGATGTCGTTCCAGCATCCCGGATTCGGGAATGAAAGTCAAGTACACGCTGAAATACGCACGAAACACGACTTCTGAGGAGTGTTTGAGCGATTTAAAACGAGTTGATTTACGATATGGCAGCCTTGGATGGATTCTACAGTGCACAACGCTTGCATTTGATTCCTGCAACGCTGCATGCTAAACATCAGCAGCACAAACAACTGCGACAGCCGCAAGGATGGCAACAACAGGTCCTGGAAGAATCCTTTCCACAGACTGCCGCTTTCTAGCATCTCCGTCTTCGCCTTGGACGAGTTTTCATATCTTGCTTTTATGCTGTTTTATCGTTGTTTTTATAAGCTGTTGGCGACACGTGATTTAGCCAGACACGCACACACTCAACTCTGCATCATGCTGCCATGGAGAGCGCAACACAAATCTTCGAAGTGGAGGCCCACACACGCACTCACGACACGGACACTCTTCCGCACTCACTCTGTGCTACACTGCGTATGAGTGATGAAGATTCCGCAAGCAACACAAAACGGCAAATGAAACCGAATGCAATTTGCCACCGCGACATTTTATGTCAGTCGAAATGAATGCAGTTAGAAGCGAACGGGGCAGCAGGACGAAGGGCAGACTACGCGATATTAAAGCGCAACTGGCTTTAAGCTCAGCTGGTCTGAGTTGTGGCACGAAGTCCAGGAATGCAGGGATGCAGGAAGTGGGCCACGTGTGAAGCAGACTCTCTTCGGCAGGACTGGAATAGGGGGAGAATGCTGCAGGAAGTGGAGTTGCACAGAAGCGCACTTGAAATGCACTTGAACCAAACATCCATTAAAGCCCGTTCCTCTATCGGTGTAAATAGTGAACCGTTTACCATTCAACAAGACTCCCAAACTCCTGCCTTTCCACGGTTTGTGACTGGTTCTGAAACCACGAGAGTTCACATCCCGACTTTTCCGCATTCCTCACCACTCGGCCCCACTGCATTTTTTCTCTCAGTCGCACCTACTGTCAATTGCACGATTCATCCAATCCATTCAATTGGATTGCCTGTCCGTAAGTTGATGAGTCTGTGAATCTGTAGCATGTCATTTTTATTTACTATGCATCCTCCATGCAAAATGCTTCCAACCGAACATGTTTTTATGAAATATTTTACGAATGCTCCCCACTCGGCCGACTAGGGCATTAAATCGTGTCTGACAGAACTGAATTAAAAATCTAAATTGAATTCCGGAGCCCAATTAAACGACCATCCGATTAGATGCAGCTCGGGAGCTGCAGTGAGTCGCAGTCTATGTCGGAGCCTTTGGTCTCTTCCAACCATCCACCAACTGTTGGTGAGGGTTTCCCCCCGCACCTTTTCTCATTCCAACAAGGAATGCATCATGCTGACAAGATATGGACCCATCTATGCGAGTATTTTTGGATCTGGTTGTCGGTATTCAGCAGGCACTCACAAGGATCGGAGTCGGAAAATATTCAGCGTGCACCAAGTGCGGCAAACCACAGAGTGACTCCCCGGAGTGGGGACCAAAGTGCAAACAGCTTTAAATTTCGGTTTTCCACTGCTTTAGGTTATTCAACTCGGCGTAAATTCAATCGAGTCGATTCAACGCAATCGAAATCCGGTTTTATTTGAATTAAATCCAATGAGAAAAAATCACAGCAATAAATTGCAATTAAATACGATCGAATTACATTCAATGCAGTTATAATTTATTTTTTGTGCTAAACTGTGCTCAAAAGACTGTTCGTTGGTCAGCGGGGAGGGTCGGAATCAGGCGGAGACTAGCAGGTGGAGCGATCAAAGCAAAGGAAGCGTATTTTAATATAATGTCGAGCAAACAATCCGGCCCGGTTGAGTTGGTGTGTGGCTAGAAAACGCACACAGGCACACACTCGTCTCGTAAGTCTTCTCGTACAACACTCTCACAAACAGGGCGGGGGAGGGGACAGGCGGTGGGTGGTGGGTGTAATCTCAAGTGAAGTGTGAAGCCACACACACTCCGTCAACTCAGCAGCACATTTGTTTCGGTGTCAGAGGCGTGTGTGTATGCGTGGGTTGCTGAACTGATGAGCTGCTTTCCGATTGCTTTTCTATTGCATAAGAATTACCAGAAAATCCGTACAATTTGCTACTCTGTTCTGCCCTATTTTTAGGTAATATTCAAGGATCTGAATTCACCGTGTACTTGAGCCCTTAAGTTTCTGCTTGTGCATTTGTATATCCTTGCGTGTGAAGCGCCAGAATAACGCTCAAGTGGTTCATATCTGCAAGAGCGGAAAAAAGTTGAAACCTTCAATGAAAGCCGCCTGTCTACAAGAGAGATGTTTGGAGAGGGATCGGAATATGTTCCTAAAAGTATCCCAAAACTTTTAAAGAGTATTCCTTCGAAACAACTTTAAACTAACGTCAGAGTAACGTTATGCTTGATTTAATTAAAGTATTGACTTAATTAGTTATGAATGCGATAATCTGAACCGTCCTCACGACACTCACTCAAATTAGACTGGGATCCAACATTTGTTCGTCGTATATTTTCTGTAAAATGCCTTAGAAATAAAAGTAGAAACTGGGCCTTGTTTCGTTGCCGGTAGCTTTTAAAGCTAACCTAATCTCAATTAATTGCTCTCTCTGTCCCGTTATTTCTATATTTTCGGAGCTCTTTAAGAGCCGAAAAGCTGCAATCAAAATTAAATTAGACAACAAATTGTTCGACGATAATTTGTTGAATTTGGCTCCAAAGGTTGTCTGCCCTCCCGAAATTGAAGACTTCATTGATTTGGCACAGTTGTTGCTTCCATAAAATACCTGAAAAGTGGCAGAATCTGTTGGTTTGCGTTTCCTGTTGCCCTTCACGTGTAATCTCTGGCTTATGACAGAAAAGTAGCCTTTCCGATTGAAAGAGCAAAGCTGCAGAAGCCTTGAATACAGTGAGCAGAATCACATTCACTTTGAAATGCCGAGAGAAGCGCCACTCGAAATGAATTCAATTTTGAGCATCTACACACACAATTTTTGCAATTGCTACAAATGTAGCAATGTTTCCTGAATTGCAATTCAGCAGAATCTAGCATAATTCAACTCGAAATGTTTCGTCGATTTTCGAATTATTAAATTCGCCGAGCTTCAACCTGCTGCAGACATTTGATTAGATTGACTGTCTGTCTTCGGAGAACAGTTCACGAGACGAGCAGCGGCCAGAAATTAGAGCACAGCAACCTTAAAGTGCTCATTGAACAGAATAGTTGCAATCTTGAAAAATGCATTTGAGCGATGAGGAATTTAGTTGATTTCGTGTCATGCAACGCACACATCAGGTGCGCTGTTTCGCCGCGCGTTGTTCTGCTAATCATCTCAAGAATTCCGAGTTTATTTTTACATCTGTTCGACAATCCATCTGCATCTGTTCGCCGTAAGCGATGAGAGCTCAAGTTCATGGGGACTGAACGCGTTCACAGTGCTACAGACGAAGAGGCGGGTGTAAAATCAAGGTACTGATTCGATTATAGATATTTGTGGAATGTAAGAAAGGGTAGGAAATGCCTTGAGTACAAGTGCACTTCGAAGGCCGTCATAATTTCGGGCGTTTCAACTCGAAAAGGTAGGCACTTTTAAGATACATGATGGAGTGCAAAGTAAGAATCCGACCTGCGACTAATTTTACGCGTTCGTGCCGGATGAAACTTCATTAGCACTCTCTCGCCATCTCGCGCTCTCACTTCCGCTTGAAGCGAAACGGAGGCGGCTTTATAGTGTAAAGTTTTTCAGAGAAACACACTTCAACGTGAAATTAAATCCTCAGCCTCAGAAGTGACTTTCTGTGAATTAATAGCAACCGGCTGGCCTTTGTTTCTGTGCATCCAATTTCTGAGGTTAACAATTAAAAGCAAGTCCGGCACAAAGGTTCCAGCAGAGCGGGGCGAACGAGGTATTACTGCAAGAACCGGGAGAAGAGCGCCGACTGCCGAGCAAAAATTCCACCTCCTTCCCTCTTCTTCTGCTCAGCACGGAGTCGACAGTAAAAATATTTATTTATGCTTAATCTAAAGCATTGTCCAGTGCACTGAATGGTGGATAGATGGCTAGATCGGGGCAGATACGTCCACTGAAGGGGCTTCGTAGACGAGCGCCACTCACCAGCAGGGACATTAACACCTGAGAGGTTCTTCGAGTTGTTCAAAGTTCTTAATTTGAATGCAGAGAAGATTTAGAAGGATCTTTTCGAAGAAGAGTCCTTGCTAATTTGAATAAGTTCACTCAGCTCTTGTTTACGGGGAAGCATTTCTGGGTGTAGACCATTATTTAAAATAGCTTTATATTTATCCAATAACATCTGAAAATGTGTAACTTTAACGGCTTCTTAACGGCTTCTCAACGGCGACTTCTCAAGTTTCAATGAGCAATCTAGCGTGGAGACTGAAAAGGTTCTTCCATAAAAAACATGAATCAAATCTCCTTGTTGTCCAGTTTCACAGTCCCTTTCTGCGCTTTACGACTGCAGGCAGCAGGCATCCTCTACGAATCATTTCATTTATTCGCCTACAAACATTTGCACCTTACAGACGTACGTCGTTGCGTCACTCCTGCCACAGCCTTGGGCACCATGGGCAACACAGTAGAGGGCCACGACGAGGGGTGTTCAGTATTTAGTACAAAGTTCGGAGTTCTGGAGATACGCACGCACAACAACGGCTACGGACAACATGGATGAACAATGGAAAACTCTTGCCACACCTCGATTCCACACTCGGGAGAGCCGCTTCAATACCTTTCTGCCATGAAAGGTTTCTGGATACACTTTCTAAACCGAATGTGTTTGTAATCGATTGCATTCGTATTAGATACAGATTCATACATACGTACAAATGTACATTATACATACACAATACATGCGTGTTCTGCAAATGGTTGTTGTGCTTGTGGTAGAAATGCATTCTGATTGAATATGAAATCGATTTGCAGCTCTGCATTATGAATTGAATTAAATACCAAGCGAATCAATCCTCGTTACTCGTGCTGTTATCTGCAGACACACAAAGCTACAGACATCAGGAGTGGTACAACGATGCTTCGGTCTTGTCTACTCGTAGAACATTCCTATTCCTTTCCATTGAAACTTCCGAAGGTGTTAAACTCCTGAAGCTCTTTCATATCTTTATTTGAATAGTCGAGCGGTTTCTTGGAATTTTTGTATTCTTTAGAAAGCGAAGTTATTATTATACTGATAAAACTGTGTGTTTCTTAACTTCTAATAAAAATTTAGAAAGCGTAACTGCAATTTTATATCTAATTTATATGAAAACTTAAAATCATTTAATAATTTAATAACTGACACATATTCAGAGATCTATTTTTCCCATTCAACTCTTCAAACCAAAAAAAATAAGAAGATGGCGATTAAGTTACTGGACCGGTGCTATTCAATGGTTATTAATTTAGCCTACATTATATTTAAGCATTGAAAGTATTGCTTCGGTTCGACAAAAAACAAGTACATATTTTATTTGTATTAAGTATTAAATTTGTTGAATTTTCTTTGTTAATTCAAGAACTCTGCTAACTTTCATCATATTCATTGAGTCTTTTTGCAACAAGAGATGGATTGTTATGCGATAACTTTGAAGAAAGTCATTCCTGGCACTACTAAAGCAATCATGCTAGCCAAGGTTAGGCAAAATATGCCATTTTCAGCACAGAGAATGTAATTTCTCACTGCTACTGAAAACAATCGAATTTCCAGGCACTGACTTCGGCAACATGGCGTTCATTTGCGTTGCGGGGGATGGATGCCGAGAGGAAAATCTTTTGCGAATCGCCAAACGCATCAACAACGACGTCGTCAATGTTGTCGGAAACTGCAAAAGAAGCCATTTAGCATTACAAAGGTTGATGTTGAAAGGCGAGGTGCATACTATGCAGCAAGGAAAGCCAACACGCACTTCACGCGAGTCTTGTGCAGCGCTGCCAGATGCTCGGAAATTCTGGGTAAATCCGCACAAAACTCCAGGTTAGAAAGTAAGGAAACCAGTGATGATGTTGGGGATAATGACGCAATTGTCATTGGAACTAAAACAACAGCAGCAACAACATAAACTGCGAAAATCTCCGCTTTCAAAACTCCTTTCAATGCGACTCTCATGTGAATATCAACATGGCAACACTGGATTCTCCCCACACAGCCGACGTTGTTGCGATTCAGCGACTGTTGTCGAGTTGCATAATATTATATTAAGTTCATAACATAAATTATGCAAACTTATTCAAGTTTGTTATAAGAGCGGAACCGAGGCTGATCGCGAGAGGGGAAGACATCAAAGCACAGAGAGAAAGAGAGGGAGAGAGAGAGAGAGCGATAACCCCATCAGAAAAATATGAATAAAGCCCCAGAGACCCGCAGATGCCAAAAGCAGAACAATTCTCATAACATTTCACTCGCTTCCCCGGCTTCCTCAGTGCCCTCAGCGTATCCAGCCATTAGACGGACCCATACCTCAGATGGACTCCACTGGTAGCAAAGTTCGACCTTCCGAAATCCGTCGTACACTCAGTCACAGGCTCCAGACGGGTGTTTTAATGGGTTCACAAATACACTTTTAAGGAATCAAATTACTATATTATTAGCACCCAGATCAATATATCGACTACTCGAAATTAGTACGGAGTAATTAAATGCTCTTCGGCATCTTCAAAGTCTCATCCGCTTCCGTTACTTTGAGCCTGTTACCGAAATGCCACATCTCAGAGCTACCGCCCCTCCCCTTCTACTACTCCCTTCTACTACTACTTCTTCTACTGCTCCTCCCGCTGTAGCTCTTAAAAAGCTACAACATTTATCAATGCAGCTCGTGCATCTTAACTTAAATTTTAGCATTTCTTGTTAGCATTTCTCGGGAGGAGCGGGGCTGGGCACTCAAACAGAGCTAAATAAATACTCGTCGCATGTTCTGCTAGCAACTTTATTGTTGGCAGCAAATTGCGAACAGCAAGAAAAGCAAAAGTGAAAATAAAATTAGAGCTGCGGGCGGACGGGACGACGACGAAGACGACGATGATGATGATCAGAAGCGGCAGCAAAGCTAACAGCAATGAAATTCAATTTATTCCCCAGAGTCAACAACACCAACGCTAACACCAACAACAACAACAACAACAACAACACTAATGCTGCTGCTGCATTAACAACAAGTAGCAGCAGCACAACAGTGTAAGCAACAAACGACCACCGAGAGCAGCAACAACGAAGACAACAACAGTTGCATTTGCTCGACTGCAGGAGGTGGCGACGAACTGCTTCTGATGGCAGCAGAAGGAAAGCAGCTTCCGAGGGTTTCTCCGTTGTACTGGATTGTAACTCAATCCGAAGATTGCTTTATAACGCAGTAGAGACACACACACACACACACACATACAAACACACAGCCGCAGCAGCCATGTTCTAAATGGCAACAACTGCAGCAGAGCACAACAAAAATAACACAAATTTGTTGGACAACACAGTGGGGCGCATTTATTTTCTATGAAGTCATTTCGCTGTGCATGTTTATGTATTTGTGTGTTCGTGTGTGCGTGTGTGCGTGTGTGGGTAGTGATGTTGTGTTAATTTGCATTCAGCGTTATTTTCACTAGTAGCAGCAGCAACAGCAGCAAGCGACCCCGCAAATTTAGAGCCACATGAAAGGGTCCCGAAATTAATGCCTTTGATTATATCGAAATCGTCGACAGACGAATGTTTATTTGATTAGTGGAATTCGGCATCGAATTTTATTCTATCAGCCGAATTATTATCCGAATTGTCGAACATTTAGATATCATTTATTTAAATTTTACGAAGGCTTTGGAATTTTGTTTTTAATTGAAATGTGGTTATTTTGGGTTATTATATGATAGCCATTACAGAGGGAACGGCGAGCATTATATGAACTTTAGATTTGTACATTACTGCAATGATATGTTATTCCTTAATTAAGGAAATCGACGCCATTTGTGAGCGAATGAAGAGCCTTTAACCCTCAACCGCACTCTTAGGTCGATATTGAACTTGATTTTTAAATGGAAAGGCTTTTAGGTCCCCTTCAAACAGCTCGGATATCGTCAAGCGATGTGTTTGCAACCTTCTTCGGGTACAAATTAAATATTGGGCCCTTCTTCTGGTTGATGAGCCATTTTTGCCAGATGTCGCATGTAGATCGAGGGGGCAAAATTAATTAACACTGGTTAAAATGTCAGTCACATTTTCGAGAACTTTTTCAATTCCTCATTTTCTATGGCATGCCACTAAAATTTGAAAATTGTAATATCTTGGATTTTACTTTAAATTCAACGTATTTTCATTCATTCTTTCGAAACTTTACCACTTAAGTCCAAATATCTTTAAAATTCGGATTCCGATTTCATTTTCATGCTCGAAACTAAGGTTATGTTTAAATGGTACCCTTGGTGCGTGGGTCAGGCGAGAGTGTTCCTGACGTCCGGGCGGCTGAAGTTCGTTGTCAGCGAGAAGCCGTTACTGCTTTTTACTTAATTTTACTGTCGCTTTTACTTCACCTTTGATCCCGCTTCCAGTGCTCTCGGAAAACTCAACAAAGCACCGCATGATTGGCTCATGACAACAGCGGTCGAGTGTGAAGCGGAAGCCCTTTGGAAGGACTCTTCGCAGGACGCAGAAGGGAAACCGCGTGCTTTTAATCGAAAGTTTGTGGTTAGTCTTCTGCATGTTTTCAGCACTTCACTCGGGATGAGGAGGATGTGCTTTAAAATAAAAGTTGTAGGGTGAAGATTATTCATATTTTTGGTTTTTATGTAAAGGGAAGCAAAAACATGTTCTCTAGAGCACTTTATAGCCGGAATTAGAGCTTCCCCTTTTTAACGGGGGTGTCAAACACAGGAAACTGCGGCTGCTCTACTTTCTCCTTTGCCTCTGTAAATTTCACGCTGTCACTTTGCGAAAATTATAGGGAATGTTTTTGCTTCGGTTTAAAAAAGTAAAGAACAGCCTTTTAGCTTAGACACACGTGTGTCTTGGAGGACACTCTGTTGGCTCTACTCTTCTGGATTCTGGTGCCGAGTGGAGGGGAAACAACAACATTGAAAGCGGTTTCAATGGGACCGAGTTACTTATTGAGCTTTGACAGACTTCGCCAATTCTTTTAGACTTCGCTTTCAAACTGACTCGGATTTTGTTGTTTTCCTTTAATTTGCATATTTTGCATTTAATTTTCAGGCTGCTGCATATCGTTTCGAGAAGAGGGTGTATGTGCCGACCAAATGTTCCTCTTCTCCATGTTTCCGCCCTTTAAAGCACTCTCTCGCTTGTTATAAAGTAATTAAAATGTTAATTTAGGGGAAGCTATTCGTAGATTTAGTTTGTTAGTAAACTGTTAATAGTAATAATAAAATGCTAACTGATTTGAGAGAGGAGGGCCCAAAGAGGTAAAAGGAAGGCGTTTCTTTGATTTCTCAGAGTTTTCATTACGTTTTCTCATGATTTATTTGTTCCTGTCATGTTAGATTAACACTAAAGAGACGAAACCGAAATAAAACCACGCTGCAAGCAAAAGTGACAGCATGAACATCGTTAACGCTTCGAATATGAATTCAGGACTCGCAACTCATGTTGAACTTCCTGCAATTCACTTGATTACATGTCGAACTTCACCGCACAGTACATGTGAAGGGATGTCTACACATAACCAGTGACAGAGGCGTACCTTTGTTCTATTATGCAAGGGGCTAGGTTCTTTTGACTTGAGCCAGGTTAACAATCCCCTTTATTCCCCTTGTGTTGCTGTACTTTTCTCTTATGTTACAGAACAATGGCATGTTACAGAAGTAACAAAAGGTTTTCACTGAAGTTACAACTTATGTATATGTATATCTACTCTGAACTAAGTTGGGCCCCGTTTCCCTCTCAAACCCCCTGATAGCTACCTCGTATGTGTCTCATGCATCCACAGTCTCAATAACAATTATAACTTCTGCCAACATTCATGGTCGCAATTAATTTCCTCTCCCATCCACGTTGTTGCTTGCTGTTGCTACTGTTGCTGGATGTTGCTGGCGTTGTGGTTCGTTGGTGGCAACCGAAATCGAGACGGCAGCAATAGCAACGACCACAACAGCACCAACACTCAGCGTACTTTCAATAACTATTGAAGGAGGAAAACTTTGTGGCGCCTCTGCTTCCACAAACGATCTCCGTAAATAGAAAAATTGATTTACTTAAGAAAAAAAAACTTTTTCGTCTACCCTAAGATGTGTACAGCAACCGAAGTCTCAACTTAATAAATTGATTTTAGACTGGAGCTATTGTATAATAAAAGCATACAAATATATGTTGGACTGTTCTATTGTCGTGTGTGTTAATTCTTAATTTCCACGTGATTTTTTATAAGAGCAAAACCTAGAAGATAAAGAAAGACAGAGTTTTTAGGCAAGGGCTCGTTTATTGAATATGTTCATCATATATGCTCATCCTAGATTCACCAGTGGATACCACTATAGTACATAGTACATGCATATTTAAATATTCTGAGAAAATAATTAGTATCATTATAATGAATATTGTGAACGGCACAAAACAGAGACTACTGCATCCTGGAACTGTGTTACTACTGCCAGGCTTCTGTGCTGTTACTACTCCTTACTCTTTGCGTCTGTCACAATGTTCCCTGGAGACTCAGATGCGCTCGATGACAGAATCTCTAAGAAGAATCTCTCTGAGATGGATGACTTGCATGTAGAACATGAAATTCAAATTATTGTCAAGGAATTCATTAGTTTTTGTCAAAGTGATGTGGATGTGTGGGTGACTCATGGCGGGGGAGGTGGTGGAAGTCGGGTGGTTGCTCTGATGGTTCTATAAAGAGTAAAGGAATTCCTTTTACTAATTGAATAGTTATGTTCAAAAAACATAACTGCACCATAAACAATACTTGGTTCTTAAGAAACAATGTAACACAGAAACTCACCTTTTTTGCTAATTTCCTGCCCAGTATTCGTCCTCATGTCCTCCTATGTATCAATTCATTTCCATATATTGTGCCTTTGCTGATGGCAACGCGATTACGTACTCATTACAAGGTGCTTCTTCGTACATGCTTCCTCTTATTTATGTGCACGCAATCGAATTGCGGCCATCAAGTGCAAATACAAGCACAATCTTGGCACTTCAAGTTTTTTAATCCATCTTCGCCAATGTAGGTTGGTTGTGTTTGCTTCTTCTGCTGCGTGCGAACAGTAGTACTGACTGTAAAATTTTCTGGAGATTTATGTGCCGTAGTTCGCCTGATGCAGCCAAGCGGAGGATTGCGAGGCGAAAAAAACTTTGGCTCGGCTTCAGCCGCAGTTGCAATTGATTCATGGTTCAGGCGAAGAATTCTTAAACTATTTCGAGAATTTAGTGTATTTGTTCCTTGGCATTGTAGTAAAAATCGCTGGATATTTTTAGGTCCAGAAGTTGGAGAAGCGCGCGAACAGCGGCGAGGAACTGCAGCAAGTTTCGATGTGCGGAATGTGAAAAAAGATGCACGAATTCGTTACTCGCTAAGCTGCTTTTTGTTTTCTATTCTGATTGCACTCCGCACACCTGCAACTTCAATACGAAGCGTAATAAATACGAAAATAACATGGAACGTAACAAATGAACTCTCAAATAAAATTAGACTCCTTTCACTGTACCAGCGTATGAAACATTTTGATGGCTCCTAAAGTGAACACGTTGGCAACTCTATCGTTGGCAGTCTAATCGAACGCCAAACGGCGAACGATTTCAACTGCAGTTTATTCAATTTCGCTCAAACTGATCCGCGAAAACAAAAACAGAGAGGAATACGTTTCTAAAAAGTTGGCCTAATTTGGAAAAATTGCTGCGTTCGATTCATGCCCAAATTGCGAGCTGCAGTTAGTTTTGCTGTTTCAGGCTTCAGTTAGGTTTCTAAGGGGTCCGTTAACTGAAATGCAGTCGGAATGCCTGAAAAATCGGTCGCGTTCCACGGTGGATTTCATTTGCTGCCATAAAGAAGGCATTCGTGCGAATTGAGGACGCCATTTCGGCCGTCTGCACGACACACCGAGCGAGCTCCATTTGTTTTAATAGCATTTGCAGCTGTCACATGTCTCGCACTTCACCAAACTTGGCCAGTCTGATCGGTGGCACTGACGAACTCCGGCGAAGAGCCCCCAATCGAGTGGTGTTTATCAGCTCCATGCTAGGTTTATCAGCGGCAACAACTCGACGGCTGAACGTTTCCTCGCCGGCCTGCAGGAAGCGCGGCGGGGAGGTTGAAATAATTGGCTGATGCTACTGCCGCCGTCAGTGCTGGCAACCTTGTCATCCATCCCATGACACGAGATCAAAGTTACCGCCAGGAGCGCTGCTGCTGTTTCCTGCTACTTCGCTTCTGGCGGATGGCAGCAGAAAAACGGAAAAGTTTTATTGTATGTGCCACTGGAAGGTGTGCGCGAGAGGGGGCGAGAGAGGGACCGCCCAGAACGGTCATAACAATTTAGGTCCAACTGCAGCAGCAGAGAACAACGTGGCAAAGTTGTGCTCTGATTTTAATTATATTATTGAATTTTAGCTCGGACTGGGGCCATCGAGCAGAAGGGCGGGCCCGGGGCAGTCTCACGGTGGTTGTGGTCTGGTTCGCTTGGCGAAAATGAGCGCAAAGCGGAAAACAAGCTTATCCTGGGTTCAACATTAATATTCCTGCTTTAGTTGAGCTTCGTTTTGTTCTGCTGTTGGACAAATTAGAAAAATTTTAATTGCTAAATAACAAGCTCATAAAACAGCTTATGAAAACCCAGTTATTAAACTTCACGGCATTATATATGAATTGCATTTGAAACTCAATTCAAAATATAGTTCTGTATGTTTTTAACAAATTGAACTCGTTAAAAATTGACAGATATAAAAACTGATTCTATTCGAAGGATCATTTTATAGTTCATTAATGTAGTGCATGAATTCTGAGTCCTTATTCAGTGGAAAATCATCCACTACTGTCGAATGTATTCCTTGGAGTGTTCCTCCCCAAGAAACGTTCGGTCTTCATTGAAACTCGGTCAATAAAACCGCCAGAAACAATAAAATTCCGCAAAATAAATAAATAAAGGTCATGGTCGCTGAAACCACTTGAATAACCACCTGAAACCGAGGATTTGCAACGGTTACACTGGGTTCTAGGAGGGACCTCGGAGCTCGACTCAAGGAATCAGAGTCCTTCTAGTCGTCAAAAGTCTGCCAAATGTATACGCATCCGGAGGAGCCTACAGTTTCCACCACGAAGAGGGGGGCTGCCCGGCTCCCCGCGCTACTGCAATGCGCCAGACTCCCACCAACCGACTTCCAAACAACACTTAAGTGTTTAAGACGTAAATCAAACGCGTTGTTCCAATTTAGAAGTTGTATTTGCATGCAGCAATGCTTTGTTGCTGTGTAGTTGTCAACATAAATACAGGGTGGCGATTTCAGAACCGTTTTCGGTTTCTTATGTCTGAGCAGCAAAAAGTTTTGCTGCTTGTCTTTAAAACTGTAGACGAAGTTTACTGAAGCACGCCGCAGTTCCTGGGCGTGGCGGAGAGCAGCGGGCGGAAGGGGAAAGTGTTGCGGGAGTGCTTTCGGTTAGGCGCTGATATCTTAAATTTATAAAGATTAAAAAGTTTCGTACCAGGGAATGGAATTACAACCGGAAGAGAAGCAAAAAGAAAGCCATAAAAGTAACATTAACGCAACGTCGTAGGTTCGGAAAGAGATTAAAACTAGAAAGTGGATGGAAGCAACAATCAAGGTGCAAAACTTAGTGTTGTAGAAGATGCTGGTAGTGTAAGTACACTGGATTATCTGCGAGTGTTTAAGTTGTTGGCCAATCAAAGCTGTCCTCGTGCACTCGATAGCACGTGGCCCCTGCCTCCGCAATGAAGCCCGGGGTCCGCCAGCAGATGGCAGTCATACGCTGTCCAGATTGGCTCATTATGCTGCCCGGCACAATATAAGTAGTGCCGTGCCAGGGTTGTACGCTGCGCCTCCGGTCACGTTGCGACGCGATTGCTTTTTCCTGCCACGTCTCCATTATTTGATATGAATTCGATTAGATTTCGGTCGGGGTTGGGAATCCTTGAGCGATTTTCATTAGTATTTCGTATTTGTGCAGCATCCAACCCCCCCGCCGACCCACTTCCCCTCCCAGGCTTGTGCTCATGACTGAAGCCGTATTTACCAACATTGTGGCCGTTTCAATTTAATTCATTTCATCACGATTCGATTATCAGCTGAATGGCGCTTACGTCGATTACATGTGGCAACCGGTTGAGTTGTGTCTGGACGGAGGGGGAGGGCGGGGAGGCGAAAAGAAGTGGATTAGTGTGGTGAAAATCGTTTGATCCAGGAAGAGGTTTGCTCGGCGAAGAAATCTTCGAAGAAACCATGTACAAATGAGCTGATAAAAGTAATGAAAGTATTAAAGGACCCATTTAAAGGTCTGCAGAACTGATTTCTTGAGAGAACTTTTGATGGATTCGGTTTCAAGAGCCATGAACGTTGATTGTGACTCTGCTCCCGATGAATATTAAAGGAATTTCATAGTTAAAAAGGAACTGCAGGGAAAAATCCAAAGCAGAGAAGAACCCAAAATCATGTGATAAACTTTTCAACATTAGGCAAAAACTGGAAGCAAAATTCAAAATAATTGCAAACAAGTCTTCATTCGCAGCAGATGTGATGATGATTTAGACATCACATCACAGACCACACACACACACACACACAAGCACACACAAACACCGCAGGTGATGCGCACAGCTTGCGACAAACTTACGAGTACATCGTGAGACGTTGTGTGTATCTAGCATTCCTCTGAATCTTGTCATAAGGGGGGAGGGGGAAGGATTGCATAGCAACTTGTTGCCTACCACGATATACAACAACACAACAACCGCCACAAAGTATTTTCTCTCAATTATGTATATTGTAGTGTGTATGTTGTCAAGAGGACAACAGCAACAAATAATGTATTTCTGTATAATATGTATATTATAGCTTACAGATAAAACATTCATGATACGTGAGAAAGGGGAGGGTGGGGGACAAGGGTCGTGTAACTGAGATTTCAGTCGAAGTGAAATTCACAGAACTCGGTTATTCATCGATAAAAGAAAACGTACGGTTTTTTGGCTTTTCCGAAATACATCCATACAAACGTCCATACTTATTTCAAAATTCATTAAAGCAGACACTCACAAGTGTTGCGCGGAGCAACGCATTTGAGGGTCTTGCATTTTAGAAGTGTTTCACGACTCTTTTTCGGTGAGAAAGCTGATATTAAACGAATATTGAAACGCTTAAATATCGCCTTATTATTGGAAAGGAAACAGCTCTGGTATAAAATCCTGATCTGAATGAAGAGATTCAGGGAAGGAGTTTAAAATCTGCATTCTCTTGAAAGAAAGAGAAAATATTCGCAAAACATCGTGAATAAAAGTCGCTTGGAAGATTGTTAAACTTTAAAAAAGTAAAATCGAATGCAAGAATGTGCTAGAGACCCGAGTGACAAATCTTTTATTATCCGCAAGTTTCCAGGGTTGAGTCGATTCTCTGCGTTCCTGAAGCACCAAATAAACACACAGGATATTCACCACCCTTTACACACGAGTACATGGCACATGTATGTATGTATGTATGTGTAGACATGTGTGCATACAGATACTTCCAAAACATTCGAAAGCGACGAGAGGGCCGAATACTTTGCAATTAGGTCCAACGTATAAACGAAGGTCAATCCGCGGTCAACGCTTCCGTAGCCCTTTTCGGGAAATTTAAAAGGTTCAAGAGATGTCTTCGAGGGGGCGATGTTCTTCAAAGAAATATCAATCTTGAGTGCCCTCTGAATGTCAACGCGTCCTTTCACCGAAATCAACTGATGGAGGACGAAAGAAAAATGATGGGTGAACGCTGATGATGTGTCAGATGTGATGTTCTGCCACCTTCTCTCGTTCCAACATTCGTTTTGTGAGCGTGTGTGTGTTGTGCATCCCGCTCGCTCTCATCGGGCTTCTCAGCAGAGATCTTTTGGGCCTAATATTGATTTTCCGTTATTGTTGCGAATCCGAGTCCACCCGAATTTTCAATTTATTCATATTTCGCAGAAAACTACAAGTTCCAATCAAGCGAGTGGAATCCGAAGGAGGCCAGAAACTTTTTTTTTTGAGTGGCTTCTTTCAACAGCTGCAGTAACTTTACGGGGTTTTCTAGTGGGAGGGGTTGATAAGGGACGGGTTTTTAAAATTCATTTAAATGCAAAAGCCACCCGTCGGACGGGAGGACTTTTTACAGTTAAAGTCGATATGTCTCCATGACCCCGCTGGTTGTTGTTGTTGTTAACAGGTGGGCAAAAGATTGAACTCATCGAGAGCCGCATACACACGTTTATAGGCCGAAATCACCGTGAGTGCTTGCACTTGCTTTCTGGCGTACGGCAAGGCAGCTTTGGGACACTCACACACAAGTGCACACCGAACCCGCTCGGAGAAAGAAGCGAACCACACATGCAACAAATGTCGAAAGTTGCGAGTTGTTCCTGTATTTCGGACAGGGACATCAGCAACAACGACGGCAACAATAAAGAAACAATTAAAATTGAAGTCGAAACTCGTTTATTCTTGCTGCTCAAAATGCGGTACGTTTTCGGTGTGTGCATGTATTTTCGTTACGTGTTGTTGTTGTGTGCGCAATTGTGCAGCCATGCATGCCAAGTGACATGACGTCACTGTCATGTGCAAAAGCAGAGACGCTCAGATGACAGCAGCCGGTGCAAGCGTGCAGCCGCGGTTGTCACAGCGTTGTTGTTGGTTTGCTGTTATTACCTCGCTCCTGCATGGCAGGGAATTCGTCCGAAGTTGTTTTTAGGCCAACTGTTAGTGTGAAGTTCCGCCAGCCTCAGCAGTCCCCTGACGTCATACATCACAGTTGCTGGCCCCTAAATGTCAAGAGTGTCCCAACAACACGCTTGCAAGTTGCGTGCTCTCTCTCCCTCTCTCCCTCACTCGCGCCCGTACGAGGCAAGCAACAAGAGAGTGCCTCTCTTAAAGTGGTTCTCTTCTTCCGCTCGGAATGGGACCAAATGTCCTCTGTTCTGCGCAGGACTTCGCAGACATAATTTATTACACCGGCGAATGATTGTTGTTTTGAAATCGTTATTTATCGGTATTTAAATGCAGCAGTTTCCCAGATACGAGGCATCGAATCTCCGCAGATTTTGACAGATTCTTCGACTCCTTTGCTTCGGCTTTTCCTACATTTTAATCATCTTTTGAATAACAGGGGGCTGCTAAAACTTGTTCTCCGACTTGACTGATTTGGATGCTCGTCGAATTGACACACCATTTTTGCAACTTTCATTAATTAATAAATACTGCATCTTCGCCGGTTTTTATCATTAAATCGCCACGTTTTTCCAACAAATAACATCATCTTCACCATAGTTTTCTTTCATTTTTGATCATCTTCTCTCCCCTCACATTTTCCCCACCCCTCGACACATACGCCAAAGTTGTGAACTGTTCATTTATTTTTCGTCACGACAGACGAGCCCGAAAACCGAACAAAGGAGGTTTTTACGCTTTCCTGGAGTTTTGCCGCTCGCGACGAGTGCTTGCTTGGTGCGTTCCACCGCGACTTTAAATCAGTATCTACGCAAGCACGCACCAACGCACACTAGAGCGGTGCACACGAAACCGTGAAGTGATACTTGAACTCTTTTGTAGGCTCCGGTGACTCGTTTATGTTGCCAGTGCTGCGCTCTGTGCTGCGGTTTTTTGTTATCCTGTGCTGCTGTTGTTTTTGCTGGCTTCACCAACTTGTGTTTTCTTTGCTTTTAATTTCCTTCTGCTCTAGTTGGCTTTTGTTTGTTTTGTTGTCGTTGTTTTTGTCGTGGGTCGCTTTTCCATTCACTTCAAGAACGTCCGTAATTCCATTTCAGCACATGGTTCACTCTGTGCGCCCGTGCTGCTGATTTACGTCGTATTTTGTTGTTGTTGTCGTCTTGCTCCCCGCGAAACGTAAACTCCACGTGCTCTTAGCATGCACTGAATGCTTTTTTATGCTTCAAGAAATCCGCTTCTTAGATTCGCGTATTAAAAGTAGAATAAAATTCGGCGACGCTTCAACCGGTAACCTGCCATTAGTAACGGTTTCATTTACAGTTCAGCACAAATGCGCTTGATTTGATATCATTGAAGTAGTATTTGTTTTGGTGCCAATCAACCAGGTTTCAGTGAGGAGGACCCGACTTCCTTGACAGCAGTCCGAGCCGCTAATTAAAATGGATCACACTTTCACTTTGTAGTCACTGCTCCATTCTAGAAACGAGGCCTGTCGTGATAACAGTCGCCAGAGTGACACGCCGCGCAGGTGTGGCCAGGGGCAAATGGGGCCACATACTCATCTGCAAGGACAGTCAGTGGTTCCGCCGGTTCGCCAAATAAACGAAATCGAGACATTTTTGGAGATTCCGTGCGTTTTACCACAGCACCAGCTACAGCACAACATCGCAGCAGCCGAATGCGGTTAACGTACTCCTGGCCGAGTGGCCGGATGCAGCTGAACTGGAATAAATTGCAGCTCACAGTGCTGCTGGCCTGGAGGGGCACGCGATGTGGCAGGGGCGAGTGCACTTGTTAACTGGGTTGGCCAATTGTTCCAGCTGACTGGCCGTGCGTTCGTCCAAAAGTAATCGCGTGGCGCTGAAGCAAGGTAGCAGTTCGCAGCACAGCAAGACCCCCGACCCATCCAGCACCCCCTGCCCACACCACCCGACACGTGTTCTCCGGGGTTAAGCAAGCTAATAAAGCGAACGACTCCTCAGATAGTTTGGGCCACGGCCAGCGAACACGACTACCGGCCACTCTTGGAGTTAAATTATCTCGACTGCGGTAATCGTGTCCAGCCAATCGCTTAAACGTCACCCTTTTTGTATTGCAGCAACCTCGGTTTTATTTCCTAAGACAACGAGCAAAAAACGCCTTGAATCTATCTGCTCAGCGACAGAGTTGGCCCTCAACTCAACGCGTTCGCCTGAATTACACACGCCAATTTACCCGAAATCCGTTGCCTTAACTACGCGCTAGCAAATAACCTGGATGGAGTGGCAGGATTCAAGTCTTCCGAAGCCCAACCACCCCTTATTAGCACCAGCACCAGCACCACCCCACTAAATGGGCGACCCCTCCCCTGCCGCCCACTTCACTCGTAGTACAAACAGCAGCAGAGGCAACAACGAAACAGAAACAACGCCGTGCAAAGTAATCATCAGCGCTTTTTCCCTGCTGTGGCTCTGGCAACCTGACTTTTACCCTTTCGGTCCACGAAATAATGAATTCGGCAGGTGGAAAAATCCATAACGTGGGGCTTGCGGGAGCACTTCGGGGATAAGTTTCAACAAAAGCGGCTTAATGCCGGCATTAAAATGATACGTAGAGCGGACTCAGCGCAGAACCAGCTCAGCGAAAGACAGGATTTTGGGATTTAAATGGCGAAGTCATAAAATGAAGGGGCACGAAAACAACGCGTTTCTCGCGCGCAGAGTGGAAGCACCCCGACCCTGGCGCGCCCTGGGCTTAAGTGGAGCCACCTTCTGTAGTCGGCAGAAAGAAGCGCCAAAAGAAAATAAGCAATATTAAATAATTGAAAAAATAATAAAACGCAGTTTTACAATACGAATAAGAATACGAATACGGAAACGAACTGAGGAAAACGCGATACAAGGCAACATTGACAAGAAGAAGCACTGTTTTTTGTGGTCTTTTGATTGCTCAAAACACTCAAATAAAATCAAGTCGAAGGAAAGCAAAGAAGCTTCTCAAGGAACGTTCGTATATGCGCCGAATTATTTTGTGCGGCGGGCGATTTGTTCTCCTGTTCAGGCGACAGTCGATAGCTTAGCGATAGAGCTCCATGAGACTCTTCGCTAGCGTCTTTCTACGCAGGCAATCAGCCCAGTTCGAGGTCCCGTCTTCAACAAGGAAACCGGCGGTGGGGGACGAGTTCTGCCGCTATTTGCAGGAGCAACACTGAAATCAAATACATACTTAGTACTTTAACGATGTTTGCTCAGGCATCCAGAGCCAGTGAAATGAAAAGTGCCATTCGCAGGGACGGAGCGACAGCCTTCGATAGAGACATAAAAAACCTATTCGACTTTTATTTGAAAGCAATCACGATGTTGTTCTTCCCTTCTTTAATGGCTTGTGTACACGTCTGTGTCTCGGCCCTCGGATCGGGCTTCGTGGCTGCTTGTCAGCTCTCGCGACGAGTCCCGAATAGAATCGATAAGGAATATTCACTGAATTTGCTTTTCGGCTGAGTTCTGTTGCTTCCTTCCGTCGTTCATTCGTATCTCGCGCAGGGAGAAGTCAACGTTTTCTACGTTAATTTTTGACGCTTGAGGAACTTTTGTTTCTGCTCCTTTCACATGCAGATACAGCACTCGGGTTGACTTGCCGTGCAAACAGTTTTAAGCTGCTCTTTGATTCGACGCTGATACTCGTAACCAACGCTGAGCACATGCTTTTGTGAGACCCACAACTTCCTTCGACCAAATAATTAGTTTGGAGCTGTTTCGTGGCCCCCTTTCGGTGAATCCTGTTCGTGGTACACACAACGAAAAAACTGCCAGAACTGCTTGGTGAGCGTGTGTGTTTGTGTGTGTGTGTGTGTGTGTGTGTGACTGCAGTAACATCAGATACGCAAAGTTAACGCGTTCAGTAATTTTAAATGTTTGTGGTTATCTTTGACCTTCTCGCAACGTACAATGTTTCTGTGTTTTTCAAATGTACACAAATCTGGCAACAACTCTCGACTTGAACCCGCTGCAGCTTCGCCGTTTACACAACAACAACAAATTGTGAAAGCGCCGCCCTCGTGTTGTCTTAGATTTTATGTTTCATTATAAAGAGCGAGCATCAGCCGCATTCACTTAAGGTGCCTCGAAGTACGCACAAAGCGATGCAGTGCAGGAACTCGAAAAATGAGACGCCGCGCTTCACTTTCCGCCCCACAGCATCCGCGCCCTTTTAATTTCCTCGCGACTCATTTCGCTAACTCTTCGTTTCCATTACGAAATGACATCCAAGTCACGTGGTGAGTGCGTGTGTGTGTGCGTGTGTGTGGCAGCCAAACCAGGTCAAGTGGCAGCGTCAGGTGCCGACCACCGCGACGGCCCAAAGCAACAACTTGCGCCCCGCTTCTTCAGGCAAGCGAAGCAAAGGAACGCAAAACGGTGCCAACCAGATTTCCAACGGCACCGACGACGGGAGGGCGACAAGATGCGTAGCCTGCTTCGAGATCTTCTCGGCATCACCTGCATTCTTCATGTGAAGACCCTTTTATCCATTACTCCGGGTTTCTCCACACTATTTGGTCCTGCTTTCACTCTCACGAACTCCCCTTTTAAATCGGTAATTAATCGCTTTTTTGATAGTTTGTGGTGACTCTGCTCTTACCCAGGCTGTGGACATGCGACACAAAGCGTACCTGTCAACATGTTCAATTTTACGGGAGGACCCTCGAAGGAGGAACCGCCCTCAATTCAGCTGCGTTCCATCAGATAAGAGTGGTGCTTAGCCATGGCGAAAGCACTCGCAAGGAATCGATGACCAAATGAGTTGCCTTCCGAATGCTGAGCGGAGCATCCGTCGATAGCAACCCACGCGGAATCTGCGGTCGACGGAAGGCAGGCAGAGCGGCGAAGTTGCAGCGGCGGAGAAGGCGTCAAATTACGTTGTTAATAAACGGAAGCGTGGTACATGGAACTCACCGCGTCCAAATGCGCGACTTCGGTTGGTGACTTCGACCAGTTCGCTTCAAAGGGCTGGCTTTAAAGGGTTCAAATATTAAAAACACGTTCTCAAAAAATGGATATTTATTAGTATGGTCGGAGACAAACCCACACACACACACACGTTCATCGCCAATAAACATGGTAAAGGAAACGACCTACATTCCGGTGGCAAAACAGACGCAATTGCGAGGGGGGAGGGGCGAGGGCGGGCCTTTGTCGGTGAACCCGGTTTCAGCGCTTCGAAAAATTAAATTTTTAAATCCGCTCCCAATAAACGCATCAACAACATGGCGCTCCAACGCAGCGCGAACAAAGCAGCGAGGCAAAAAACTCAATACAGCCACTCGTACGAACGCACACTCATGAAGCGCTGCATTAATTTGCATACGTGTGTACACAAGCCACACACACACACACACACACACACACACACACACACACACTCATGCACTTGGTTAAGGTGCATGAATAAAATAAAAGTAGACAAAATGCAACCTACTTCATGTAGTCTTTCTGTTGTTGCTGTTGTTGTTGCTGTTGCTGTTGTTGTTGTTAATATTAATGCACACTTGAAAACACTTACAACGCTTACAACACACACCGAAGTGTGCTCGGGTGCTTGTTTACTGTTTTCCAGCCAAAGCGAGGAGTTGTTTAAAACTGATGCCAGATTAAAGCGAGCTTAATTCGATTTACTGCAACAGAGATGAGTCACAAATTCAATTTGCGTCATTTGCATCTAAAAACGGTTGCAAAGCGAACCCGTTTTATTCATTATTGCAGTTCTTATGGCCTGTAATCTCGTCGCTCGAATCCAGATCTGCAATCTGAGCCTCAAGTTTATCTTAGATCGAAACCATCTTCCAATCCACGTTATGATTTTCTTGAGAAATACTTTAAATCAAAACGCATTCATTTGCGAATGTGAAGCTTCTCGAATTTTCCTAAACTATGCCAATGTTGCAATTCAAAGTCCAAGTCGTTAATCGGAGTGTTTTGCAAGAAGAGTTCCTTTGATGATTTTGGAATCATCGGAAAGGTTTGACGGATGTCTTCATATAATTTGCAGCAATTGATAAGAATCCTCCATCCTGTCTCCCCTTCCCTCTTCCTCTGAATACGCCGTTATTCTCTCTCTCCGCACACATTCAGCCAATCACATTCAGATAATCCTGTAGCCAAGTTACTGGACGCTCCTCCGCCAGGACTCAACTGGGAAATCTGCCGCCATTCATTTCGTTATCTCTCTCTGCTCTGAGAGAGAATCTGTCTCTCGGTGGATGGCATTTCCAGCCTCTCTTTCGTACGAACGTGGACTCACATGGCCGCACATGGACTCGTTAAGGCTGCAGAGCTCTCTTCATAGTTTCGAAAGCGTGTTTGTGTCACTGTGCCAAGTTGCCGTATTCCTGTGCTTTATTTTTTATCTACTGCATTAAATTGTTACACATTCAAAAATTCGAAACCTCGCTCAGTCAACTGAAGAGCTGCAAATTCGAAAGCAGAGCATTCGCATGGCTCGTTCGTGCTTCCAGAAACGGAGCAAGCGGCAGCAATGCCAAAATCACTGTCAGATGCTGTCAGTCAGCGGGTGCTAAATTCGAAAAAGAAAGTCCCAATAAAGACCCCCCCTCCACCCGACCGAGTTGCGCCCGAACTCAGTGTTGCCCATGTTGACTGTCGCGTTCAGATGGGGGTGGATTTCGAGATGAGTTGGAGTCTAGCACTTTTCAGCAGATTTTTCTGTATCATTTACAAGGATTTTGACGTGTGTAAACTGTGCTTATGTTACAAGTTAGAGAGAAGCTCGTCTTTTGTTTGTGCTGTGAACACGCATCGTACGCAACCGTTCGATTTGTCAGAAGAAATCCAGACGCAGTTCTGAAAAGTGTAGCGCACCATCAGCTGGTATCCTGGATTCGTGAAGGCTCTGAGGTTAAAATAAAGCGAGCTGGAAAACGTAGTTGCTAACAGATTCCATCGCACTTTCATATTACATTTGCCTCAATTAAATTCTGAGTTACATTCTTACAACGTCTTACAATCATTACATTTAGAGGGTTTCAGGTGCTCTCGGTGGTCTTCGAGCGTAGGCATGTAGACCCTGCGTAGCGCTCGTCGTACAGCACAAAAATGCGTACTTTTTGGCGCTGATGGACTACTAACGACACCAACATCGGCCCCGACAAGACTGCTCATCGATGGCGATGTTAGAGCAGCAGCTCCAGCTACATGCAGCTGGACACAAACGAACTGCCTTCTGTTTCATTGAGAAAAGCCAGAGATTCCGTCGCGACCGAATATATACACATTTGGGCGCGACAAGTGAGATCAAAGGGCCCAAATAATGCCTCTACCACAGGAGAGAGAGAGAGCATGATTCAGCGAATTCAGGGCGAGTACCAGGAGCATCCCTCGTGAACGCAGCAGGATGCTTGCTCACTCAGATGGTGCGTTCCAACGCATCTCTCGGCGGGCTGCGACGGAGCGAACAGCATCCACAAGTTTTCCAGTCATGAGTTGGCAGCAGTGAAAACTTCCCAACGGAGTGACAGACGTACGCGAACGCTGGAGCAGCGTTGTCAGAGCCGCGCAGAGTTTCGGAAGAGCAGAGCAAAAAACACAGAAACCAGCAAAATTTGGTGCTTAAAGTGGACGGAGGCGCTGCACTTCAGTGCAAAGTGAGTTAAAATAACGACGATGAAAGATGAAGGCGACAGTGAAAAGTGCTAAAAAGTGACCGACGGTGGGCGAAGGCGGGCGAAGGCGGCGGCCAGGTACTGAAGTGGAAAAGTGTTACTAGCCACCGACAGTCCACACGCGTGCATGTGTGAGTGTGACATCTCGAATGGGTGTGATAAGCGACGAGCAAGAAGATTGACGCAACTGGAGCTGCAGAAAGAAGCGCTTCGAAGGGACTCGGAGGCCTTTCAGAGGAAGCCCGTTAATTCGTTCTAACGGTAGTTCGTGCGCTCCTCAGATACGGAGTTTTCCCAGTTTGTTTGTTGGTCCGAAGCGATTTGAGGCGAAGGATCGTAGGCAAGGAACGTAGTTCAACGGAATTTTGACAGTTCTGGACAGACAGAAAAAACCCCCTGCAACCTCTGCACCACCTCGACAAGGTTTTCTACACTGGCAACACTTGTTGGGAAGTCGGTCGAGTTAAAGCAACTGATTTCCACCCTTGCTCTCGGTTGAAAGCGTTACTTGTTCGTTACTTGCGCTCTCCTTGGCAGCCTCTCGCTGTCCGTCTCTCGTTGTGTCTCTCTGTCGATTACTATGCTGCTTCCGGACGCCATTTCCAGCGCCATTTCATTGTCTACATCCGCTTTCCGCTGCTACGCTGCGTGTGCCGACGCCGACGTCTGTGCGGCTGCTTTGTTCGTCGTCTCTCCGAGGCACGCACACATGCACGAAGCGCGCTCCACAGCGAGCTCCCTTCCCGCTTCAGATTCATGCGTATAAAGCAGTCGCTCGCTCGCTTCACCGGGATGCTCAGCTCTCTGCAGTCTGCACGGATGCTGCTGGTCTCGGAGTTGACAGACACGCTCTGCACGTCGCGAGGTGGTGCGTCCTTCAGTACACGGCGAGCGATGTATTCCGTGTTCGTCCTTTCTTAATAAACGTAGCAATTTTTGATTTTTGTTTTCCGCTCGAGCAAAATACACAGCAACAATGTTGTTGTTGTTACGTCGTTAAAGTGTTAAGTTTTCTAACAAAGCGTAGAGGAACGAAAGAAAGAAGAAAGCCCCAAAATGGCGAAACACGTCCACGCATTTGTTGATAACTGTTCGGCAGCGCGTTGTGCGAACGGGAAAATATTATAATCACGCACACAACCGCAATTCAGGTGGAACACATTCTTTTCTCACTTGATGTGCAGCAAAACTAACTCGCCTCATGTTCCGTCATATTTCGTCCTTTCCGAGGGCTTCAGTGCAAAGAAAGATAAACGGGCAACGAATCTCGCAGTGCAGAAGTGCGTGTGGTTGTGTGTGTGGTGCGGCCAACAAAGAACACGACGACCGAAACGTCGCGTCCAGCAGCAGAGGTCCAGAAAACTGTCCAAATTTAGTGTAAAACCAGTGCCACAGAAGGAGGTACACGAAGTTTCCTAAAATGAGTTCTTGGTTTCGCAACACACTCGCACACACTCGCACACACACACTACATGCCGCGTTTATAGCGTGTTAGTTTCTTCGTGTGTGTGTCTGTGAATAAATAATCTCGCGGAAAACACGACTCTTTTGAGAATCAGTACGAATTTATATATACATGTACTCCAACCCGCCCCGCCCCCTTCAGTTGCCGACACACCGCATTTAAGTGGCCTGCAGAAGTGATTCGCGCCAACTCTAAGCTTGTGCTTCTTCTTTCCTTTTCAGCAACACAACATTTTGACCCTTTCGAAGCGACTCAATCACACACACACACACACACACACACTATAAATACGTGCGTGTGTGCGCGAGCGCGTTTAAATGTTATCCAGATGATTTGACGGCTTTGACTCTGGTGTAGCGCTGAAAGAACAGAAACCGAAACACAGATGATTGTTGTGCTCAAAGAAGAAGTGACAGAAACAGAAAACAACTAAATAAACAGCAAAATTCAATTCATTCATTCATTAAACACAAAAAACACCAAAATTGTCGTTAATCAGAAAAAACAACCAAATTATTTCTAAGCGTTAATGTAAATAACAAATATAATAGCGATGAGAGTCCTGCTCACAGTTTTATAATCAAAAGGATCTCGCGGTGAAAATCAGAAAAATATTCCGCTTAAGTGAGTGTTTCTATTCAAACGAAGAACTGCGGCGTCCCTCGCAACTGACACCATCAATTAACTCTAGGATTAACTACTGCTCTACCTACACCACTTAAGCCCTGAACCGAAAGGAACACCAACCGCAGCGTTTCAACACTCAGCCAAACTATCCAATGTAAGTAAGTAGACGCCACGAGTGCCTCTCGAAATCAGTTATCAATCAAAGATGCGAAGATTTTCGAGTGCTTTCAAAATAGATTCGACTACAACGAAATGGTTCGTTGTTCCAAAGTCCAACGACTCCAATTATTTATTGTTTCATGGTTAATCTCACAGTAGTTACAATAGTAGCTCTGCTCTGGGGGCTGACCTTTAGGTCAAGTAAACTTATCCTCCTTTTGATTCACGCTATTGTAACTGGTTGTGAAGGAACAGCAATTAAAATATCAACTTTTTAGAAACATTGAACTACTTGTGGTAGTTCTTTTGCCGAAAGTGGGCCAATTAATTGGGTCCTTTCTCACATCACCAGCTGCCACTAAACTGTAAGCTGACAGTGACGGCGAACCAGGGCTTTGCTGCTGCTAGTTTTTATAGCTTCTTTACTAGTGCACAATGCGTGCCCTCGCCATCACCAACATCGTCGCACTCGTCATCAGCATCATCATGACAGCAAAAATATCGGAATCGCTGGGATTTTATGTGCGTCCTTGTTGATGATGCCAACAACAATTTTATAGCAATCAATTTAGCTTCTTTTACAACTGCACAAACCCGCAGCGATTCCCAGTCAATTGTTACGGTTTCATGTCATGTTTCATCGCACTCCATCTGGAAGAATTGTTCGCGGCATGATTCGCAAAAGCGTCTGTCGAACCCGCAACTACCCGGCTACATATAATATTTTATGTCCTGGTACCTCCTGCACAGAAGTAACGACATCCAATAGTTGACAGCAAATAAGGACGCCGACAGTCCAGCGAATTTGACTGAGTGACGAGTCGACGAGTGGGATGAATGAAATGATGACGAGGAGCGGGCGCTCAGTTAAATTGGAAAATTGCCAAGCCTCTAATAAGGGACCAGATGAGGAGGCAGAGCAAAGCTACCACCAATTACCGTTATATAAGAGGCGATGGCAGAGAGGGTGGATGTGGAGGGAACGGTATGATACCCGAGTGGGTCGCCCTACAAAGGACTGAAATGGTTTGGATTGAAGCTGAAGCCTTGCAAAAATTGAATGTCGACCCTTTTCAGGGGGCTGACGAGCTTCAAGATTATGATTACGATATACTCACGAGTATATACAGTATGTCCATGTGTAAAAGAGGATATGGGCATGGGGTATATGAGTATCATTGCAGATCGACAGCAGATTGGATTGGAGAGCATTGGACAGAAGTTGATTAGAAACAAGAGTTTACTGACGAAATGAAATTAAAAATCGAATTTAATTCAATTGTAGTGTTTATTTTGTCTTCCTTCTGCTTAGAATAGACTGCGAATATCGGAGAATTTCGTAATACAACTTCATCAACTCACCTCTAATTAAATTGAGCTTCAACGGTTTCAAATTTTATTTCATTTGTTTTTGTTGTGAATTAGATTTCAACTGAAAATTAAAAATTAATGAATTGACCAATCTGCAGAGCCTTTGCAGGAACTAATTACATAAGCAGTCCTGGGAAAAATTATCTATCCGCATATCAAAATAGACACAAACATTCGTCCACTCCCCGAACTTCCATCCAGTTGAACTCCGTTGGTGCCTCTAAACTATTGCGTCAGAGTTGTCCTGAAAAACATCGGATTTCTGTGGCTCTGTGGCTGGGTTGTTTGTCTGAAAGAACTTTTATCAAATACGGCGATTCACTCAAGAATAATTGCGACTGCCACAGCCGAAAAAAAGTGGGCGGGGGATTCTTTCAATTCAGCTCCACTTTTTGCCCCGTCTAACATTTCTTGCAGTCTTTTATAGAGTAAAGGACTTGCTTCTTATTGATTGATTGTTATTACCAACAAATGGATTCTCACTGCGATTCATTGGATTAAGATTTGTTATTCTATTTCGAATTTAGTTTATATTGTACGCTGTGTAGGGTTGGAGGGTTCTTTGCACAAATTTATTTGGACTCTTTCATCATGTGTCACTTTAAATTGTATAACGGACCTTAGAATCTGTGGGAGTTACAATTTCGTGTGCATTATGTATCAACTTAACCAGTATGTAATCAACAGAACCATTATTGTTGCTTTTGCGTCTGTTGTTTGGCACCCACAATTTTCCCGGATCAGGTTTGTTGCTTTAACGGTCGGTTGTCCCATGCTTCTGTATGCCACCGCAGCGGAGTTAGTGACAATTTAAGCCAGGTTAACAAATAATGCACGAGCTTTGCCTTTAATTGCTTAGAGTTAATGTAAAGCTATCAACGCCCTCGATATTTTATTCATGCGCCACGTTTTCGTGAGGTTTGCGGACGTTAAGCGCGTAACGTGAGGTGACATCAAGCAACTTGCACGAGCTTGTGAATTATTTAATGTTATAAGCAGTTAAAGCATACGATTGTGACTTCTGGCCACTTCTGACGGCATGCTCCATCCTCTCTGCGTGTCCTCCGCTGATGTTTCTCGAGTCCTAGTTGTGGGTCGGATTCTTAGTCGGCGATCCTTTTTCCAGCCGACGTTTTGTTGGCCAGGAATGTGCCTGGCCGAAAAAACGACGGCAGGAGGGACGAACTTGAAAAAACAATAACAACAAAAGTAAGTTTGGGGCAGACGACCAACCTGTAAGATTTCTTTTCCCAGAAAGTCCTTTCATATGCGAATCCTTCTTCTGAAGTCAGTGAAAATTCAAATTAATAAAAATAACTGCGGCTGGCTTTTGTGCATTTTTTCTTCTTCTTTCTTGCTCCTTCCTTCCTTCCTTGAGTGACGGAGGGGCACATCATCTGTCTAGCCAACACATTTTGCTAGCGTTGTTGTTGTTGTTGTTGTTGGTGGTGGCCATCTGTTTCAGCGCTGATCAGTGACGTTGTGTGCTCTCCGTAGATTTCGCTTTCCAGTGCGTTGCGTGTGTGTTTGTGTAACCATCTGCGTGTATGTGTATGCGTGCTTGATTTTCGATTACGTGTTCTACAAAAAACACAAATCCCAGGATTGAAAGCCACTCAGAATTGTTTTCCCTCTTTTAGTATATCGTTGTTTGTATTTTGATTGCTATTGTGTCCGATTTAAGCAAATTTTTTAGGTTATCTCATGTTTTTCGGTTATCTCATGGATGGCTCTTTGTTCGGTTCCTTTATGATTTGATGCTCATTCGCATTGCATATCCCCCTCCACCCCCGCCCCGTGCAGTTACTCCGACAGATGCACCCACACCGTTGCTCACAGATGAAGATAAACGAAAAGCTGCCATATTTTCAGCTGACATGTGAAGAGTTTGAATGCTTTTGTGAACATGAGCGACCACAAGAACCACCCAGTACACCACGACGAGCATTGGTGCCACCCCGCCGAGTACCTGTCTAGCACTCGATGCTGTCGTGGTTTTTAAAAGCTTTCGTTCAGCTCCAAGCAGCAGAAATGAGGAATCAGACAACCCTCGAAACTGCAACATTTGTGGCAACGATGTTATGGTTCGTTCGCTTCCTGCTTCGCGTGCAGCTGTTGTTATCGTTGTTTACGCGGTTGTTGACGCGCACTTCGTAAATCACAATAAAACATCCTTTCAGAATTGTTGTCCCACGAGCGACATTTCATTCAGTTCGCTGGATCGTTTGTTTCGTGACGACCAAATACGGCAGCAGCTGCTCGTTTTCGAATGAGTGCGAGTTACTTGTTACTGCTGACATCAGCGCAACTGTTACGAGATGCCTTTCGCTGAATGAGGAGCATAGAGACTTCAATACTTTTTAATGACTTTTACACTCAATCATTTGCAGTAACTCAACGTTTATTAGTCAATCATGGATTATTCACCGCTTTTGTTTAGTAGTCGTTCCGCTTCTCATAAAAGCTAAGCACACAGACTCTTAATTGCGGTTTCATGAACTCTCGCAGCTGCCGCGATGGCCGCAAAGAGATGTGACAACTTCTGCAGAAGAACCTCGAACCTCACCGGTTCTCCCGTCTCTGGATCCACACTCGTTTTGCAGAATCCCTGAACTTATCTTGGTGTGGGCTTCGATACATCCAGCAGCTTCTATCCGTAGCCGCATTTCACTGGCCCTCAGCTCCTCCATCCGCTTGATCCTCTCTTCGCCGCAGCCACTCAACGCTTTCTCCACTCGAAGGACATCTGGATTTCATTATTTTGGGTTTCCAATGCTGTCGCCGCTGTTTTAGTGCCACTCAAATGAGAACCAACCACTAAACGGCACGCAATGCATACAACGGTTCCGCTGCTGCTGCCGGCATGGAAAGCTGCGGTTGCGAGGTTGGTTTTGTGCTGATCCTTTCTTTTATTCCACGGCAGCTGATCCCCATCGAACACGGATATTATTACGAAGGAACAAATAAACGCGGTGTTGAGCTACTTTTTCCGATTTAGCAACCGATTGGCACAATCGTACGTTAGTGTATGTATGTATGTGTATGTGCCCAGAATGGCAACCGTGTTATTTGCATTTTTCACCATATACCGTGGTAATGGTTTGGCACCTTGCAGCCTCGGAGACACCGAGGGACGAATGCGGTCCTCTTATTTGCTTGGATTGCAGCGCCCTGGATCGAAGCGTTGGTGCACAAAGAAAACAGCGATTCTATTAGATGGACTAGAATTCTACCAACCGCAATAAGAAGACTTCCATGAGCCAGACAAGGAAACTGAAGCAATTGCAACTACGAACCCAGTCTATATCGTAAACCGAATTCAGTGGACTCTTTAACTCCGCTGAATACGGCGGAATCCATAGAGTCCGCAAACTGAATGGGTTGCTTCGGTTTACAATTCGTCGCCGGATTGAGTTACCCTCCGTGACTTAATTCAACACAATGGAAACCATCGCAGACTGCGATTGCAGACGATGCAATTTGTTGGAACTTAAGTGAGAACAACGAATGGCACACATTTCGCCACTTGCGGCATGGAGTGACCTCGACATTCTCCCTCCGACACCCCCACCCTCCACCCAATCGTCACCCTGCTGTGTGGGTCGCTACACAAGTTGAAACGTATTCTGCGACTCTAGTGTTTTGCATTAATTGATTCGTGCTGCATAAGAATTGGAATTCGTTCGCAATGTTTGGCTCTTCCTTCGGACATTTTATCGTCTTCGCGCAGTGCCATCAGTTGCATCGGTCGTCAGTTGTCGCACGTTGTCAGTCGAGCACGTGACGTGGATTAACTTCAGCGTGTTCTAATTTCGAATGTTCTCTTATTGTCTATTAAAAATATACACATAAGAAAAGCATGCACCCGCACATGTAGCATGTAGTAATGAGGACAGTCTTTCTGTGTGTGTATGTGTGTGAAGAGTGATTGAGTGTGAGTGCGTTTGTGCCTGAATTTGGCAGCAATTCGTTTTACTTTCAGTCGACGCCTTTTTTATGCTGCCCGTGGCGCTTTAAAGCAACACAAAGCGGTGTGTTGCATGAGTGATTGTGTGCCTGTGTGTGTGAATGTTGTGTCTGTCGCAGTGTGCCCACGCCCAATTGCTGTGCCGGGCTTGAAACAGAGGCCCCACTGATGATGCTCTGTGAGTGTATATTTGCGCGTTAATATAAAGTCGTGCATATGTGGCTCGCTGTAGCGGAGTGTCACAAACCCAGTGCAAAAGCCGCAGTTTAGCCCTGAGATGGGTTCTATTAAAATCAGGACTTGAAAAGCAGACTGAAATGCAACCCAGATTAGAGTACCTCAAGCAATAGTCGAAGTAGAAGCTAACATGTGCTCTTTATTGACTCCGCTGCACATGTTTTGGGTACTGGGTACTCTCCCCCCGCCCCTTCTATTCACTAATGCTTTAACAGTTAAAGCGTCTGCTCGCCCTCCTTCGTGCTTCCGTTCATTAGAATAACGTGGTCTGAGTGTATTGTGAGCTATTTTATTATTTTATTCAGGCTGCGGCCGCTTTTCACTCTTGCGCTTTGTTGCAGGGCGACGCGGTAATAAATAACATGCGGCTTGCGGGCAGAACTGGTTGCCACACATGAGTTAAGAGCTCGAAAATGCGAAATGTGCCCATCCTCCTGCCAAGCATCCGCTCGCTAGCTCACTTCACTACTGTTTGCGTTGGGGGCGCTCTGAATGCGTTCGGTTGGACGTGTGCAGCAAATGATGATGCGAGAAAAGCATGCGATTGACGTATCAATGCATTGAATAAGAGGCGGCAGGATGCAGAAGAGACGGATGAAAGCGTAATGTTGCATGACAGCCACAGCAACAGCAGCAACGACTGCAGCAGCAAACTAATTGACAATTGAATGGGCTGTCGTGTCAATGAAACCCACACACACAGACACCTTCACCAACTAAGACTGTGAAATGGAAAAACTGCAGTGCAAACAAAACTGCGGAGATTCGAGCAGAGGAAAGTGAACGCCAACTGGCAACGTTAACTTCATTGTTCCTTCCATTAATTGGAATCTGTTGTTTGACAAATTGAATGTTGATGACAAAGCGAGAGACCAGAGCGAGCCGGCGGGTGGTCGGTCTGTCCGTCGCTCGGCCGTCCAACGCGGCCCCAACGAGAAATGCAAAAAATTGAGGAGTTCTCCAGCCCGGAAGGCAGAAGTCATGAATGATGCAAAACGCTGAGTCGCGTTAAAGGCTTTGAGGAAAAGTAGGAACCTGGGAGACGCAGAAATAGTGATAAATGACTACTAAAGTAATATTGATTGCTTACAAAAGTCTTACGAATTTGAAACCTTCGGTAAAAAACTACAACTAATTGCGTAAATATTTGATATCAGATAAAATTTTAAATATTGGCTAACCTGAGTTTAAGTTTCACGTAAAAACGAGCTTCAAAAATTTATAAACACTTATAAATGCCCTTGATTCCATCAATTATTCGGTCATCAATTGAAACCACACCTCCGAAGTGTGCACATGATTAAAGCAATTAAAGGATCCACATGCGCCCCGTTAGCTGATTTTAGACTGTGACGTGCTTTGATGGCTTTGTTTTTAGCGCATTTTGCCACCCAAGCCACGCATCATTAACTTGACAAGATATCTACTGACTTACTACAAGAAATCCCTAACTGGAAGTTTATTGTGTCTCTGTAAAAACCAGCCGTAATAATGACTCAGTAGCTGTGAACACTGGTCAAAAATATTAAACACATTTAAATTTTATGGAATACAAGTTTGTCCCTGCATTAGTTCGGATGATGAGTAATTAACCCATGATTTCAATGCGTTTCCTCAGTTCAGCAGACCAAAAGTTTCATCTAAGTTATGAAATCGTATTTTTCGCTTTTGGCAAAACTTATTGGACATCCTCTCAAGAAATTCAATACTCTGGACAACTGACACTCGGTGACTTTGGCGAAGAACTGAAGTAATGAACAACTAAGTAATGAACATCGTGTAATACAAGAGATCTTCTTCAGCACAACCTGATAATCGGGGAAGATGTTACTATATCAGTGGATTACTTCTCGTAAAACCTTGTTTGCTGCGAGTTTTGTTTATGATCAGCAAAGTCCGGATGCCAGAGGAATAGCTTCTGCACATCTTTCAGGGCTCTATTCCTCTTTCCCTCTATCCTGCCCACACTCCTCGAATTGCATTGTGTGGAGCGCCACAAACTTTCCAAAACTATACACGGTTCAACTGTATTGAGTTCGGAAAGTTTGCTGAGAAGTGAAGCGCCCGAAAAGCCGCCGCTTCTCACTAACAACGCATCCTGCAACATTTGCAGGGTTGCTGCTGGAAAATCTCGAAACTTTCCTCTTCACTGATTGCAACCTGCAGCGGTCAGGATGCAGGGCGGCAGCATTCACGTTGCTGCTGGAGATAAAGAGAGAAGAAAGCTTGAACATAGTAATAACAGCGGTATGTCAGCGATACCGCGTGAAGGAGCCACAGACATTTGAAAAATTAGAATAAAAACGCTGCGCAACCCTTGAAACTTGCTTCGCAGTTCGCGCCAACGTGACGCGGCGCGATTCTCTGACAGCGAAAACAATTTAGAGTTGCCAGCCAGTGCAGTTCTGCAGAAACTGCAAAACGACTCGCAGTGCCGCAGGTTCAAATGAGTTCGTCGTCGCCACACTGAACACCTGCATTTATATTGTATGTTGTTCTCGTAGCTGCAGCTGTTGCTCTCGTTCTGCGTTCTCGATTCGACATCAACATCTCACTAAAGACGCGTTCCGCCGCGTCATTCAAAAGCGTTTCACTTCTTCACGCCTTTCCACTTACTTTAATGTTGCCGCCCTCTTGCAACAATGTTCCTTTGAAGATGGACTCAAGCTGATTGCTTTTGTTTAAGGATTGAATATTTAAACGCAGCGATTGAAATTTTCGCTTCCTTTGCAACATTCCACAATTTATATTGTCATAAATCTCCGCTGCTGGGGGGAGGACGGAGGGGGAAAATTTATTGATGGGTAGCCTTCAGGTACGAACCTTCCTCCCTCCATGAATCGTATTCTTTGGATCACCGCCGACTCTTTTGTTCCCCGGCGACCACAACCAACCGATTTCTAGCAACAATCAAGATAAATCATCACGGAAGTACAATAAATATAAATACATCCTTGATCAAAACCGCGACCTGATATAAAAAATCGAAATAAGAATTTATTATTGTGTGCAACAGGGTGCATCGAAAATAGAAAATACAAAACTTTGCAAGTGACGAAAAAACGCGCTGCCTGCCAAACTATAGACGGCTTCTATTGGACACGTTTCGAGTTAGATGCAGCTGTCATTATATTTTGCGACACGATGTGAGCAGCAAACTAAAAGAGTGTCTCTGCGTTGAACCGTCGACACGGACTGACACAGGCCCGACTCACGGCCATCACTTGAGGCTCACCTGCCTCCCTGGGCGGCGCGGGAAGCGATCACACGCGTGTGCCTGTCTGTTTGTTCGTTTGTTCGTTTGTGGCATCTGACAGCCACCGTGTGGTGTGTGACACACAAATCACCTCGGCTTCGGCGGTGGGTGAACGGCGCCGTTTCGCACCACGTAGAATGCATTAAGATTGATGGAGAGATACGACGGCACGCCCAACGCCAACAAAAGCAAAGCAGAAAGAAGACTGTAAATAAATGTAAATTGCATCCGAGTACAACGGCATTGAAATCACGAGCACGGTATCGACGTCCAGCGAACGATCCAAGCGAGCCAAGCGACACCGGCCGCACAGGTGCTGCTCCAACACCGCAAGGACACCAGGTCTGCAGCAGGTTGTCGAGCCTTCGAGCGCCCAGTTGCCTTCAAACTTGCAACAATAGCAACCACGGTGAAGCGTTGCGATGAATTCGCGTGTCTGTGTACGGGTGTGTGCGACAGTGTGTGTGTGTGTGTGTGCGACAGTAATGAGAGCTCAGCAAAGTATCGCAAGCGGTGGGGGGGTGGCCGTCATACTTGCTGTAATATTGCTATTGCCGCTGATGCACGTCCTCGCACATGTCATTAAAATGTTCATTGCTGTCATTACGTGTACAAGGCTGTGTGGGGAGGCGTGTCAGTGTGTGTGCAGTGACGTGGCGTGGTTTCGGCGCTCTTGACGGTCTCTAAACGGCGAACGACTCTTTTTGTGATGCATACAATAGCACGCGGTTGTTGCTGTTGCTACTGTGTTTGCTTTGTCTAACACATGAGCATGCACTCAGCTCCGTTGTTGCTGCTTCTTATGCCAGACTCGTTGCGCTCTTCTAATAACTGTTTGTTTTGTAATTATATCGGTTGTGTTAGCTCTGTGCGTGTGTTTATATTTTTTCGATACACTCAACTGCCGGATGGTTCGCGTGCTCCAACCCTTCACTCGCTCAGTTGCCACCGCGTTCCCAACAACTGTTGCTCTTGTGATGCGAGCCCTGACATTCTCACCGCTGCCACTTAGTTTAGAAGATTCGAGCACTCACAGAGGCACTTTTGATGTTGCTGTTGTTGTTGCTACGGTTGGCGCTCCTGCAATTGTTAGCGCGGCCCCTTTTCATTCAGTTCCCGTGCATAATTAGCTTAATTATTAATACTACAGCTGCATCAAGAAACCCCGTCTCCCCCAGAGCTATCGCGCCTAGATTTGGCGCGTTTCTCCGGATCGGCTGGGTGAGCATCGGCCACTCAGTGAGCACCGGCCAGCGCTGATGTGACAGTTATTTTTGCTAGTGACTTGAGCTGATTCGTGGCCACTTCGGAAGGCACTATAAACTACATCCTCACGGAATATCGTCTCTTCTCAGGAATTAAAGTAACCGGTTCCGATAATCCAAGGAACCATCTGCCGGTAGTGCAATTCTACTCACTAATCTAATTCATTTCCGTTCGGTCTTCAAACGCGTATTCAATACTCGACGAAAGACTAACAGACAGCATGAATTTGCTGTCCTCAGGTTCCCCTCGACATCACTGCGAGTGGCCGATGAACACTTTCACTCACTTTTATTTGACTTTTGACACTATTCTCTGGAAAAGCGACTCGGTCAGATGTAAGGCACGAAATTGCATCTAAACTTTGACACTTTGACAAGACTGCAGCAGTGGTTTTCCTCCTCTTCTCATTAAAGCACATCGAATATCTGCGAGCACTAATTAAATAATTCTTTCTTCTCCGTCTCGTTGCAGGCATTCTTCGAACTCGGAGCTGATCAAATGCACGCCAGCACCACAGCAAACTGAATTTATTAAAATAAACCCTACGTTGATAGCGAAAAAATAGTGAGTCCCTTTAGCATTAACTACAACTACGCGAGGAAGTCGTAAATAAAACAAGCATCACAGCGCCAGGAAGTTCGTTCTCGTTCCGGGTGTGAAGGCGAATTGAAAGAAACTGCATTCAATACACAAGGCACAAAAACACTACGTATGGCAACGGAGGTGCAGCGAACAAAAGCAAAAACTTATTCGTAGCTAAAAAGGAGCGCGTGAGTTATCGAGAGCGCTGCTAATCGCACCCGAACATAGCGTCAGAGGAGCAACGCAGCGCACGGAAAGCCGCAGCCGTCATGAGAATCACCGCCCCCTTCAGGGCCCTCGTGATAGCCCACCTGTTCTACTGTGTTGCGCCCGCAGGAGGTAAGTCCTTAGGTCACAGTGCATTACCTCAACATTGACATAAACTTAGCGCCAAAGTGACAAATGTCACACATACGTCGTGGTGCACAAAATCCAGGCCACATCAATAGACTGTCATTGAATCACATTTAAAATACTAAACAAACACAATTCAATTCACGGATTGCAGGTTTATACTCACTTTCACCCTTCTGTCCTCACTTTTCAAGCAATTGTTCTCAATTGAAAACTCGTAAACACATCATACGATTAACTGAATTGCACTCGACGTATTTACAACATATCACATCCTCATAACTGAATCTTCCGTCCTGGCTTTTAGTTGAAGTGTGCTCGGAAGAGTGTTGAGAGTCGGTCGAAGTGAAGCTTGAAATCATCTGACGAAACAGCTTCCTGGATGGCTACTCTCAAAGAACGACCTTCAATTAAACACACTAAACTATACGCTCCATTCATGCGCGAGATAATACTTCACTGCTAACTATTTACATTGGACATGCATAAGTTGGTGCGTTTTATGCACCGTTTTCAGCAGACAAGGAAACTTTTCGCATTCGTTACGAAACTTGCAGAAAAGCGCATTTTTATCAAGAACTTGTGCGGAATGTTGACCACATTCTTGTTACCGAATGTTTTCGGTGTCTCGGTGGTGCCTTTCAAGTTATGAATTAAATAAACTATTTCTAGCAGTGGATGGTCCACGACGCAGGAGAGGGAGAGAGTAATGAAATGTTTTGTGGCCGGGACTATTTTGTTATCTCCAGCACGTTCAAGGTTTTTACGCTGTTAGCATTTATGCTGCAAAATAACAAATCTTTCCTCAACACCAGGACGAGGAAACAAGAACAAAACAAAGCGATTTATTTATAAAATTTCGCTTGTTATTTTGTGGCCTTGTTTGTAGCTGGAGTTTGGAGCGGGGTTTGTTTGTGTTTTTGTATTCCAGGCCAGTGCGATAAGCGAGTATGCGTGTGTGCATTTCCACTGAAGCTGCCTGCAAGATACAAATCAGACTTGTAGTAATGTTCGTGCGGCTGTCCGTAAGTCTGCGTGTCTGCTTCAATCCCTGAATCTGAGATTCAATAAAAAGCTGTGCTAAATTAAATTAGAAAACGCTTTTAGGTTCGTTTCATTGTATCGAGTCCTGTCCTCCCGTCCTCTAATTTGGTTGCTATGAAGTAAAAAATGAATGCGTATATCATGTTGAAATTTCCTGTCGTTCATTAGCTTCGACACACGCTATAAAGCATACTTAAAGCAGCTGAATAGGCAAGAAAAGTAATGATACAGGACCGCAAATAGATTGAGCACCTCGTCAAATTCAGGCAGTATTTGAAGGTCTTTAATGAGAATGGAGCGGATTACAAAACAATAGTGACAGGAACAAGGAAAACTACTGAAACATCGCAGCCTGGATTCCTCATTCGTGCGTTCCACACTTTACGCTCTCTGCGCCGGTCAGATCAGCGTGAAGTCGGACTTCTCGCATAAACGAGGCTTTCCGATTATTCGTCGTCTGCAGCCATCAAGAGACTGCAGCTGCTGCTGATGGTTCTTGTATCAGTGTTGGTATCAGCAACAGCGTTGTTCTGTTGCGTTGTTGTTGGTTCTTGCAGTTGCCAGTTCAAAATTTGGCTGAGGTTTGGTTTTGGGGTCTCTTCTGCTGCTGTAGTTAATGTTGATGCCGATGATGAAATGGGATTTCGTTTAGCCTCAAGACTGGAGCACAACACAAAACTGGAGCGCATGAAAGCGGTCATGGAAAAGATATGAATGGGCGCCCCTAATCTATGTATATGTGTGTTTGTGTGTGTGTGTGCTGCAGGAGTGCGCTTGAATTTGATTTCCGTCGTTAGTCTTTTGCGTCACTCGGCCTGTTTGCCTCCTCGTTTTTGTTACCCGCTGCGGGTGTCGCCCATTTTTACGGCAGGCTGCCTGCCACATTCTCCAAGCGACCAAATGAAGCGTTTGTTCAAGGATGACTTCTTTCCAACTTACAAAATTCCACACCGAAACGAATGTCCTGTTATCTGGCACTGAAGGTGTGACGATTGCAATGTTTCATTTGCGGCAACAGTTTTCAACACACAACAAACATCCTCGCAGAAATACAGTGTTGTTGTTATTGTTGTTGTTGCCGAAGTGTGCAGCGCTCGAGCTGTTTCAAGCACCGACAATCCAACAGAGGACATGAAACAAAAACCAACAAAATTCATAAAATAAAACCTTTCAAATAAACTAAAATAAAAGCTTCTGAAGGGAAGCTTTTGTTCCACGCTCGCATAGTGCTTACCGGAAGCAAGAGTGGGACAGAAGGGAGGGTGTGTGTGTGTGTGTGCGTGCGTGTGCGTGGTTTCCTTTAGTTGCCTGAAACATGCAAATCAGAAGCTCACTTGCGGCATTCAAGCCTCCGCTACGCTTCACTGGTTCGACTACTAAAAAGGGGCTGAGCTGCTCTTTGATGTTTTGCCTGGTTTTTGGCTTTCTCGTTGCCGTCATTGTATGATTTTCCAACTAAGCGATGTTTCAGATGCTTGAACCAGGAGAGGGCTCTAGTGTTTGACGCAAGGGTGAGGAGTCTGGCAGGGTTTCTCACGAAGCTTTCGATTCAGAAAGCGCGCTTTGAACAGTCGTCGACTTTGCCCGTGAAAGTGAAACGAATTGCGAGTGTATTTTCAAATATAATAAAACAAAAATTCCCCGAGTTCCCCAGCTAAAACCTAGCGAGCCCTTTGCTCCCCTCTTCTGCTTCGTAGCTTCGGTAATACGGTGTCAGAGTGTGCGTGGCAGCCTCTTTTATTACGAGATTAACGAATGACATTTAATGTAGCGCCTGAAAATTTCCAGCTGCTCAAAATGGCGCCGTTACAAGTGTTCCTTGTGTGCTTTCTCAATACTAATGAATAGAAAGCAACTTTTCTGTTGTTCACACGGAAATCATGACGCAGAAGGTGTAAAAACAAAGCACGTAGCATTAGTTTTATGTAGTCTGTGTGTGTGTGTGCAAAAGCAGGGCAGGGTCCAAGGAAGATGTTGCTGATAATGAAGGAAGGCACAGAAGCCGTAATGTGAAGCGTAATCATAACGCTTTTCCCGGGGGCTGCGACTCATAGAGAAACCAAAACGTGTAACTTTGGAGCTGGCGAGTTAGGAGTTCGTGAATTCGCTAGGCGCCGTGCTGAGAACGCAGAAATTGCGACCTACGCGCTTCCAGCTTCGGCATTTAGTGCTCATCTAATTAGTTTCAGGACTCAGCCGCTGTCTTGTGCTTGTAACTGTTGGGCGAATGAAACGATGTCCTGATTCGATTACTTGGCTCCTTCGGCGTCCGAAATGATTTGCCTGAAGTGTCCAAGGAACACGTTTTAAACTATGACAAAAGCGATAATCAAATGAACCCTCTTCTGCAGTTTATTGATTCACCCCTTTCTGTACTTCGGGTTTCTCTCATTTTGTTCTCTTCTACTCCTTCGCTCTGTTCCACCGCGCACCAACCGAAACCCACCCTCAACCCTGCCGGCGCCTCGGATTCGTTGCTTAGCCGTCTCCCTGCGGCCGGACCACGACTGCTCTCAACTTTATTTTATTCGATTTAAAAAGTTTTCATTCTACTTTTCGACCGCATTATCTCTTTGGTAACAAGATAGCCCAACTTTCGCAAGCAGTGTGCCAAAGTTTCTTCCTGCTGGCTCGGTGACCATCTTTCATTAGCGTTGACAGCGAATGTGACAGCGAATGTGACAGCGAATGTGACGGCGACGGCAGCGAGTATCCATCGCATAAGCGTCGGAGCCGCTAAATTGTGGTGGTTGTCAAATTAGCCACGGGTCAGTGCGACGAAAGCGACAAAACTTTAGTCGCCCGAATCACACAACTCGAACATTGCTAATAAAACAAAGTGGCACACATAAGTTTGGTCACAACTTGAGGAATTACTAAATTCTATTGAAGCCAAAGCTTCGATGCCTTGTAAACTGAACGAATGATGTATGGATCGACATTATTTTGAAGATTGAAGCATTTTAGGGGAAGCTCTGTGAATTAATATAGAGTAACACGATATTTCTGAAGTGGATTTCAAAAGGGAAACCCATCTGACTAGCAATAATCCAATAAATTAGCAAAAATCGATAGCAGTCTTAAATTGAAACCAAGAGTCGGAATGGCAGAAGCGCTGGAAACACTGTTAGGAATTATTAGTGTATCTTCTGATGCTGCATTCAATTAAGTTCCATTATCTTGATTCAGCAATCGCTACAGTTTATATTTGTATTCTTTTGTGAGTAAGTGCTTTCTGGCAGAATTACCATCTCTGCATTTAATTAGAGACTCCAAACACAAAGGAAGGAAGCAAAAACGTGCTGTTTGCCGTACAACTTTTAATGAAATTAAGTTCTCCGAAATGCTGTCGACGCGCGATCTGCGGCTGAATAGTAGATGGAATCGAATGCGTGGAAAAAGCCCCCGAAATTTCCGAGAGCAGCACCGGAGTGGAAGAGTAGGGAAAGAGTGACTAGAATAGAAGTCATGGCAACTGGCGAATGCGGTAACAAATGCGGTGTCGGGTGCGCGGTACTCATACTCTGAGTGTTATTAAGAGATCGGGCGCGGCCACAATGACTCCAACTGCAACTGCAAATGAGCACTCCCTCATTTTGCATCTTTTGCGCTCTGTTGATTCCAGCAAACAGGCCACCTGCCTTAATGCCTCCGTAAAAAGTAATACATGGCAGAACTAATCCACGACGGTCATTAGTATCTGACATGACACGGCATGGCATCCCGGTGCAATTGATCTGTACGAATCTGGCAAAATTCAAGCCACCAGACTGAAATGCAGTTGCGTTTGTGAATGGAACCCATGAATGCGTGCCACTAGAAATACTACAGTGAACTCATAATTGTAATGAGGGCAAATGAGGACTTAGAACTGTTGCCTTCAACTGTTAATTGTTCACCTTTACGTTGATTTTAATATTCATCCTCACTTAACGGAAACAACAATGAATGACAATGAAACAATGGAGCTTTTCCTTCAATGGCACATTCGAGGTAGGAAAACTTTAAGGCAACGAGACAAGACAAAACAAATTGGTGTCACTTTGCAACCGCCTGCAATTCATTAAATGGAGCCTTCCCAAACATAATTCAAAGGCCTGAGTATGGCCTTCCATATCCATCGGAGCGCATAAGTTTAAAATATTGAACACTTTAACCACGTGTACTTCATTTGAAGCACATCCGCTCACACGTTCGCCATCGGACATTTAAGACCCACCGAGTTCATCAAAGACTCCATCCATCTTTCCTGCCGAAGGAACACTAAACGCAGCAACCTGTGCTTAAAAAAGAAAAGCGCAAAAATAGTAATAAAAGGTGAAAACACACTAAAAATCGCTGTTTATACAATCCATAAACTGAAATGTTCAACACACGCTTCCATGCGACAGCTCTCATGGATGTGTTGTGGCTGTTGTTGTTGGTGTTGGAAGCAGATGCCCCTTTCCAAAACACGTCAATACCTTCTTCCGGTTCTTTTACCCGCTTCGCAACTCCTTACTTCCTTCATGCTTCTCCGTGTGTCTGCTGCTGCTGTCACTTGACACATCCCCATCTCACGAGCGAGCAGATCGGCGTGATGAACAGAGGAACAGATACCACGCACAGTGCAGATGACTTCCACGGAAGACAGACAAGAGAAATCCCGGACATTGCAGTCAAGGGAAATCATGGATATGAAGTCTTGCAAATATTACAAATGTTGCGAAAAAGTAAATACTTCCCCATGCATGTGTTTCCGCTTTATATCCGGCCTGAAAGCCGGTTACTCTTTCGACGCTTGTGTTCAATCCCAGGCATGCACACTCAACCATCAAACACCGTCTTCTGGGTGCTCATATTGAATTGAAATTGCTTTCTGAGACTCATATAATTAAGACGGAGACGGATTGAGTGGCTATTTTAAGCATGCGACCCGCTGATTGTTTAATAGTTAGTTTAGGTTAGTTAGTTTAATAGAATACTTTAAGACGGTTCTAGATTTAAGTCTTAACTGTGACGTAGTCATTGAGAAGAAACCAACAGAACCACGAGTGCCTCACACGCGCATTCATGCTCACGCACTTGTGCAGACTCGTCAGATTCTGATCTGGTATGGAGAACCGATTTCAGACATTACCGATGTTCAATAAAACGCTTTGGATAAAATGTTTGGATGTTTACGCATCTCTTAAGCCATTTGACGTCAGCCGCAGAGTACCCCGTGCCCAAGAAACCCCGTTACATCAAGCGTGAAGGTGACACTTAGGCTGTGTGGGATGTTGGCCAGGGCGGTCGTGGCCAGGTGGGTCGTCAGGGAAGGAACGATGCACGTCGGTGTATCGTGCACTCAGTGGAACACGGTTGATGCTGCATACAGTAGGGGCGCATATTTATGAGTGCACTTTTATAGTAAGTATCTCAAAGAGAGAGAGAGCGCGAGAGAGCTCTTTTTCTTCTGAATAGATGGATCCGTCTTATCCAATCCGCGAGACAAGAGCAGAGAACTCTTATGCGATGTCTTTAAGCTGCAAAAGGGTCCAGATGTGTGTGTGGCATGTTCTTGAAACTTGAGTTATGACTCATAAGTCCAAAGCAGTTCCTCACTGAAGACAACCTCCTAATAATCTCCATTAATGCAGTTGCTTTGCCGTCAGCGCTTTACGGGAAGTCAATAGAATCTTCGCCAAAATTAATATCCCAACATTATAAATAAAATATCAGCAAAAATGTGCAAATAGCAAAACAAGCTGACACATGATAAATCCTCGAGCAACAACAACAACAACAGCAGCAGCAGAGAGAGCATTTTTCAATAATGAAAAATGTCCTTTTTGTTCGGTCGCTGTGATTTACAACATTGATTTCCTGTCGTACGTTCCTAGAAGACAGCCGACTACACAAGGCGAGAGAGGGACGAGGCGAGTAAGAAACCGTAAAAGAGTGAAACTGTTTCACAATAAATAAAAAGAGCTATGAAACAAAGAAGAGGATAACAACAAAGCGATGGCAGAAGGGTTGCAACAGCAAAACAATGCGAGATGCAACAACAGCGGCCACAAGTGAAACTTTCTTTCGAAGTGCAAACAGTTCGTATGTTGAGCAAAGGGCTTAGTATTCCATAAGAATACATAACTTCGAAGAAGCAGCCAACGTAGCTTCAGAGCAGAAAACAATCAAGGAGCAACTTTTGGGCACTCCTTTGGAATCGCGTTGCAAATAAAAATATTCGCACGCCCCTCGTCGAGGTGCTTCCCAATCCACCAGCTCCTTGCTTGTTGGTTGTGTTGTGAGTTTCGCAAAGGATTCGCCTTTGATGATTCCAGTTGTCGTTGTTCTTTTTGAATATAATCACAATATAAAGAGTAAAAATTAAAAATATTCCTAAAATAGCAAAGCGGAATTTTTTTATTGAAAATCATCTCTTCCACTCTAATTTACAAGCAAGAGAAAAACTTTAGGTATCAATTCTTTGCTTACAATCATCCGGACTTCAATCCATCCGAGCACATTCTCGAAAAGTGGTATCTGGGAATGCGGTAACCTCATTGATGGATTCCTCAAAAAATCGAGTTGTCCACAAGAACCATGTCCAAAAATGAGAGATACGTGCGTCTGGTAGCTGGAAAGTTTTAACGCCGCTTCTTTCTAGCATTCTTAATAATGAATTTCAGCTCAGGCTCAAGGACAATACTATGGCTGGAGCTCAAGGGAATTGCGTTTCCCTTCAAAGCTTCCTCTGAATCGCGTTTCCTAGGCTCCTCAAAGGAGTAGTTTTATCTCGAAGTTCTCCTCCTTCTCTTCTTTCTCTTCTCTCTGCCCTTTACTCCTCACCTTTTTAAGTAGGTACCATCAAGTCTCCTCAGATAAATGAACGCAAATGAAGATGGGTATTTTTGAGATCGGCAAAGCTTTTCACTGAACTTGCTGCCACTTTTAATTGAATCCTTCTACTCTCGAGCACACTCCACTCCTGCTGCTCCTGCTGCTCCTGCTCCTGCTCCACCAACACTTTCCAGTTAAGCGCTCTCTGTTGCAGCTGCAACAAGCATTTTATGCTGTTTTAAATAATCACAGAGCATTTATGATGCCATTAATAATTTCATATCTTTCCACTTTATCCGCTCGTGCTTTCGGGAGAAGGGTTCGGACGCTGCTGTCCCAGGCATGTCCACGTCTTTCCGCCCCGACACCCACGTTATCCGTCGTCGAGACGGTTTCATAGAAACATCAATCTTCAGCCCCCACTCAAGACGAAGCCGCTCCTGCTAAGGACACGCTTACGGTGTCTGTTGCGAAGACTGCTCCACCGACTCTCTCTCTCATTTGTTATGTTGCCTGCTCCTCGCTTCCTGAACTTTCACCCAATCCAAATAATAAATCGGCGTCCTTAAAACGCATCCTTCTCAGCAGAACGTCTTTTAATGTGCTGCTGCTGCTGATGATTTGCGCTTTTGTTGTTGTTGTCGGTTCTAATAAAAGTGGACGTTGTTTTGTTTCACTTTTGCGTTTCTTTTTCTGCTTCGGCTGGTTCTTGCTGCATGTTTACGAACGCGCTGAGATGCATAGAAAGCAGCTGAAGAGTGTCGTAAATGAAAGAAACGCAAAGCATCCCTGTTTTACGCTGCTCACTGAGTGTCTAATTTTTCCTAATTTGCAAAAAGCTTCATTAAAAACGACAAAATCAGTGTGTGAATTTAAATAAACGCACCCTGAAGGTCGCACCTCCGCCGGAGCGAGGAGCATCTCTCACACACGCTGATGAGAGTGTGGAGGGTTTTGAAGACTTGGGCGGGTAAGGATTCTTTTTCTAAACTCAGTTTTACACGTGTTTTGAATATGAGTATCTACACTAAGGCATGGGGAGGGGGCGTAAAAGTGTTCTGGTTATGCAGCTTTTCGCTTTGCCACAATTCCTCAATCTTACTCAAAATAGACCACGTAGAAATTACCATGTACCATCTGGTGATTAGAAGAAGTGTTACTTTGACGGAGGCTTCAAGAACCGCCACTGAGAGCATAAGAACAAAATACTTGAAAAGCATTTCTAGAGCGCAATACTTCTAAAGCGAACTAAAAATAAAACGAAGCAAACGTATTAAAATGTACTGAACAGGAAACTTATAATGGTCACTTCAAGATACCTCATTAGCAATAACATCACAAGAGCCACAAGCTTTAAAAACACACGCACACCATCCAGAAGACCGGAATTACAGCCATCGCGGCATCCTCTTCGAACGAACACGACTGCGCTCTTGTGTTGCAGTTGGGGAGTCTTCTTTGTTGGTGTCTCTGCTGCTGCCCTCGCGTGGCTGATGCGGGGTTTAGCTACACAAATCAAGAGGACCCATCAGAGGCCCCCTGCAGAGTTATTGGCTGGTTTCAGGAGAACTGAATTACGTCCAAATTGTTGATTTGCTTGTTTGTTTCCTTGTTGCGGCTGTTGTTCCGCTTTATTGTGTCGCTCGGTCAGACTCTCAGGTAGTGGAGATCCTGAAACGAGGGGTGACTTTTAGCTTTGTACGAACGCCATATCTATGGAACTGACAGGAGCAGACATTCAACGTTATTCGTCCTGCACAAGCAGCTGTGTTGCCGGGTTGTCTGTGTCAATCCTGCCCCGGAGAGATGGCAATATTCACAAATCCACACATGCTGCCACCTACTTGTATGAGCACTCTTGCCACATTGTACTAAACTGCGGCTACAAAACTGTCGCCACAAAGACCCGTACTCAAATACACAGACAAATACAAATAAAGTAGAATCCAACAACAATATATAATATTTGGATCTCATATCAACAATCAAAATGAATGTTCCTGTTGCGTCTTTCATTTCTATTCGATTCGTATTTCAGTATTCAGGTGCACATAAAAAGAGTACTCGTTTACTGTTTACTGCTTACAGAAACAAGATAGGGTGGTTGTTGTGGGTGGTTCTCGAGTGTTGATGGACAACTTATTCAAGTGCCCCGCTCGATCTTCCCGTCCGGAAGATGTCATGCTTAAATTAGAAGTGCAAGAAACTATTTGAGGCTAAAGAATGGAAGCAAGAAACACAAATACAAGAGATTGTATTTCAATTAATTACCCTTGTGAAAGTTGCTGACGTCAACACGCGTGGCTGCGTGCACAAACGCAGCCACTCACACAAACACGCCTGCGATTCCATTGCTGTATGCAAGTGCAGTGACTGTAAATGCATGTGCTCAATGGAGAAGATGAGTTGCTAGCAACTACCTGCAACAACTGTTGCCACCGCAATCACAACGAAGAGCAACGAGCAGCCCAGATAACAGCAACTTCGGAACAATAACATCAACAGTAATAAGCAATGAGAGGCGGCAACCCGATTTCATTAACCTCTGTCCGCTTGCAGTCTATTGACCACAAATAGGCGACATGGGGATGAAAATAACAAGTTTTTAACAATAACTATAATAATTTTGTGCGACGGCGAAATACGGCCCTGTGCTTTGCTTTAGAATTCCTACGCTTTACCGTGTTACCGAATCGACTGGCAAAGCGTTTGGATTCTGAAACGAATTGCAGACGGCAACAACAACCACAACGTAACGACAGGCCTGTGCTACGTGTTTGGCTAACGTAAGTAGAGTGAGAGATATAATGGAAATAATATCAAAAGGAATTCAGCAATCAAAATCAAATCAAAAGTTTCTTAAATCCAGTTTCGATTTCATCTCAAATTAAATAAATCAAAATAAATTAAATTGAAATAAATATGAAAAGAAACTGCGTGCAGATAAATAATAACATATAATCTAGGCTAACATACTAAAGTCAATAAAAGAAAGTGTAAAATGCGGTCAGTTCTGCCGAAAAGAATAAAATAAATGAATAAATAAATAAATAATATAAAGAAATTCCAAACATAAAACATTTCTCCTAAAAAGAAAGTACATACGAACCTAACAAGTATACAACAAAAGGTGCGCTCGCCTCGCCCACCCCCACCAAAAGGTCAGACCAAGATCGATACTCCTGGCAGGATGCTGATTATGCGTCTTCCTTCCTTTTGCTCGGGTCGTCTGCCGAATCGGCTGAGTATACAGATTATAATATGTCGCTTATTATTCAATGCCAACTGAGCAGACGAGGGACGGATGGTTGGCCACACCACCCCAAAATGCTCTTCAGTCCATCTCCTGCCGACTTAATTTCGTCAAAGCTCTTCATCCACCCACGCAGCAGCTCCTGAAGCTCGTCATGCGCACTACGAATGCGTTGCGCCGATACGATATTCGAAGCTCGAAAAGTCATGCAAACGAAGGTAAATCTGTGTGTTATTAGTTTCATTGAGCCTGCGATTATTTCTGTCGGAGAACTCCCTCTATTCTAGCTCCGGATGAATGAGTTTCGATACTACGTAAATTCATTCTTAGAAGACCACAAAGAATATTAAAAAACCAACAACCTGCAATTCTACGCAAGTAGAAAAGGTGGCAGGTAATATTTAGGAGGATCAGGAGACCGCTCAGTGTTGATGCATTATTAAGGGGCTTAAAGAACCTCTTGTGTTTTCATTGTCTACTCAACATTAACTTCAAATTAATTAAAGAATTTAAGCCTCCTGATGAACTTTCGTTGAGTGGATGGAAATGATTCGACGTAAATCGTCGCCGAAGAAACAGTTTTGTTCGTTAACGTTCACTAAGCTTAAATTCTTAGCTTAAGCTTAATCTTAAATTGTTTTCAAAACATAACCAAATAACTTACCTTACTTTATGTGCTGATTTATGCGAGCAAATGAAATTATTTACGAAAAAGCGGTCTTCTGCATTTACGGACTTCTGCACAAACGGTTTACTTACCCGCACCCTTATCAACGGACATTCAAGAGGCAGGCAACAAGATCCGTTAAAGCTCATTAAACGCATAAAATTATTCATGAAGTGGCATTAAATACGGATATTATGAGAATTTCCAGCACTTTTTTGGGGACAACTGCAAGGCTTTCACATCACTGCTGCTGCCACGCTTGTGTCATTACCACAATCAGAAGCGGAGCAGCTGACAGAGTGACGCCAGCAGCGGCGATGGTTACGAGGCCGTTAATGACAGCATTAGTCCTGGCCACGTCTGCAGGGGCGGAGTTCCGCTGAGATGGGATGCACAATATTTAAAAACTTTAAGAACTTTAAAAAGAAGACCTGAAAGAATTCAGAAAATGTTATCTTCAACATTTTCGGTGAGAAGCTACTCAGCTTCAAGCATTGTTCGGACGTAGCTACATAAGCAATGAGTTCCCCCGCCCCTGCGCCGTGTGCTGAGCTTGTTAGCGCTTGCAATTCAGCGACCGCGACAACCGACATTCCTCTGAAATTTCGTCCCATTTTCATCCACTGCTGGCCACGTAATTAACTGCCCGCACACCAACGGCGTCAGTAACGCGTCCTCTTTTCGCTTAGAAGTGAAGAAGTGTCACACCGCCACGGCAACCGCATTAAAAGATCACGTCGCTTTCCCCCGGCAAGCATCAAAACAATTCTAGCAGCAGCGGAAGACGAATCGATTTATTTTCCTACCTCTTCGTGCTCTCCTTCCAGTTTTTCAGCCAGCTTCGTAGCAGCCAATTCGTCGGCGTCCATTCTAGCTGTGTAGTTTAGAGCTCTTTTAAATGTTGCTCCTCTTTCATCCTCGCTTTTAATGCTCTTTCTGGGTTAATTTTGGATATTTTACACTCAGCTCCTGGACTGTCGCGTCCCGCTTCTGCACGTTGCTTCATATTCGCTTCTCCCCTAGTTTTGTGGAATTTATTTCAGTTTCGAAATCGGAGCGATTCAACTCACGTGCTTCACAGTAACCGACCTCAAGCGGACGAGTCTCCACGCTGCTTAAATGACTTCTTCTCTTCAGATCAGATTAGATTAGCAGTCCGTGCTTTCCACTTGGCGCTAGTTTAATTAAGTGCGCCGCGAACAGAACGAAGTTTCTGCAGTTCTTAGAAAGAGATACGATTAGAATTTCCGATCCAAATGGCTTGCATTTCAAATTAATGTTTAATGAAAATTACTGAATGAAACCTGTAATCGTCTGCGCTGGTTTCCTTTCGAGGTGGAATGAACTTCGTCAACCAAGGAACTTATTTATTGTCATCATCGCCAGAGTGAACTTGGTACCAGCCTGAAGCTTACCATTCTATTTAGGTTTTAAACAACCGTGGAAGCCAAAGCTTCCAGATGCTGGCTGCATCTTCTCATAGACACGTGCACGTGTGTGATGTAACCACAAAGCTATTTCCAGTACCTCGTGCAGAAAAACCATCACAAATGCATTCCGTCTTCCGCGTTGAACTCATATGTTGCAGATGCTTGCAAATCCATTCCGCTGCAAAATCCAATCAAATTTATGTATTGCTTGTAGGAGTGTGTGTCTGTGTGTGTCTGTGTGTGTCTGCGTGTGCGAATTACCAAAATCCATTTCACGCTTAAACTGATTTGGAATTTCATTTCCTTGGTTTACATGCCAATAAATCGCGTCGCTCTGCTGCTTTCTTTGCGTGTACGTGTGTCTGGTTTCCATTTCATTTTTGCATGATTTAAGTGCAACGATTTAATCAATTTAAACAAAATCCTCGAACGAAATTCCTTGCAGTTCCGATTTCAGTTTAGGGATTAATGTCACTTCGAACCAGCAACGTAAGTAAATAAGAACGACCTGAGAAATGGCAATTTTAAGCAACATTTCATGCTATTTCCCCACATTCCGTCCTGGCCCATGCCTTTCTACTCCCAGGTCCGTACTGTTGCTAACGCTTGCACCATCCTCTCCAGACACTGCGTCCTATCACGCCCCATCAGATGTATCTCTGTTCATTCTAGCTCCCCAAATCGCATGCCGCCGTCAGGCTTCCTCCTGATCCTTCCGTCATGCCCTCACCCACTAAATGCTGATCCATCCAGTAGCCGCCTCGTCAGTCACGGCCCGCACTGTCATGACCTGCCTAATACCGACCTATGTGGGTTGACATGGATGAAGTGAAAGGAGGAGGTGAACGAACTTAAAGGTCAGCTTGAAGTCAGTTAAAACTCTTCGCGCAGTAATTCAATTCTCAACTAAGAACGAAATTCAGTGAATCTGCAGTCGATTTGAATTAATTTACTACTGGGTGGATATTTATTCACAAGTTAATCTTGTTTTATGGGTGCCTCTGTACGGGCACCAGTTTGCTTGCATTTCCTTCTGCTGGCTTATACTCGAGTCTTGCTTCAGTCTTAATAGTTTACACTTTATTTAAAGTGTTTCATGCACAAACTCGTTTAAATATGTGGTTATTTCTGGTCTATAAAATACAAGTTTTTGCAAATGTTGGCCTCACAATAAAGAACCCCAAGCCATGTACTCAGACCGCTCAAGTTTCTTCGCCAAGCAATAAAAAGAAAACGTTTCTCTTGTTCTCGGAAACTGTTGGCGGTGGCAAATCGCTGTGTTCCAGAGGGGTGGCATGCCGTTAAGAAAAGGTGCAGGGGGAGAAAATATGAGTAAATCCGAGAGAATACAATTGAAGGACTCTTCCCAAACACACCCTCGGCTACTGCCTGAAGCGAGTATATCGAAGGTTTTCTTAAAAAGGGCTTTAGAAATGGCTAACATAAAAATGCAACGGCTACCAAAATTGAGTCTATATTTTAGATACTCTTTTTCAATTATATACAGTAAGCATTTGATACATACGAATAGTATATCTTGATTAATCGACCGAATTTTGCTTAATTTAAAATCATAAACTCTCTAGGTTTTAGATTAAAATCTTTTTCTATCTCTGTTTACAGAAGCTGATTACACTCTCGACGATTCTTTTTGGAATGAGGAAAGCCCTGTCGGTGAGTAAAGAGTTGAAACCTCTGGAATTTTAATACTCACTTTGAAGCTAAACGAATTCGCCTGCATTTAAGAGTAAAATCAGCGCCTGAACGGGGCGTATATCCTACACTAATTACTTCACTTACTTGCTACTTGATTTGCCTACTCTAGACACGAGTATAAATTATGTATTCTAGTAGAATCGGAAAGGTTCAGCATAATAATTGAAGGATCACATATCGTATATATAAACACACACACACAAACACACACAAACACACCCACACACACACACACACAACACAACCTGTAGCGACAAATGTTGCTCGTGGCTGTTAGTGTTGTCCTTGTTGTAGCCAATTGTGGGAAACAGCTATTTAAGATGCCATTCGTTGGCAGCGGACAAGCACTCGTGGAACAGACTAACTTAGTCACATGTGCTGCATATGTCACGCCGTTAAGCATACCACGCCTCGTTTCCCATGCATGATAAATGCTCCGTATGCACTTCTGTAGCACGGAACCATCAGAACAGCACGAATCAACAACAGCCCGCGTCTGACCAAGGCCAATATAACGTTTAACGCATTTATTCGCGCCAGTTTACCGCGCCAGCAGCAGCTCCAGAGGACACCCGGCAACAGCTGCAGCAATTGTTTCGTACCAATTGGTGACGTCACGCCTCAAGGTAGTCAGTCACTTAATGCGACATACGGACGTAGCTGGATCACACATCAAACAAACGCTGCATTAAAAGCACATTTTTCAAGATTCAATAGAAGCGGCTGCACTTATTAATTATAATTAATCAGAAGCGTAGTTAACGCAAGAGGTAGGTAAAGCATCCTGCTGTAGGTTTTTAGAGCCGTTTCATTTCCATTTTAAAACACCATTCAAAAGTCCCCTTTAGATATTCTCCAAATCGGGGCTGAAACAGCTTCAATTTCAACAGCGATGATATCTAAAAGAGCATCACGCTTCTGTGTGTGCAGCTGCAAATCGTCGCATGCGTCCCCGGAATTAGTTGCATTTTCTCAAAGCAGGGACGGATTGGGAGGGTGGACAGTCATCCCAGGCCAAGTAGATGTGTCGTTTTATTTTAATTAAATAAATTGATTCGGTGGGCATGAAGACGCCAGCAACGACTGCTGCGCGGTTTCAGGAGTCCGGGCTCGCTTTACGCCCGAGTGACCAGGACATGCTTAAATAGAAATCAAACTAAAATTTCGTTAACGCAACTGGAAAAAGAAGCACACAAGCCTTCCTCAGCGGAAGTGTGCCAACTTCAGTTCAGCGGAAATTCCTCGGCAAGGGCTCGAGTGGGTGCGGGACAACTTGACCCGCCTTTTTTTAAGCAGCCGCCTTTGCGATTTAGAGATTTAGCGATTCTACATACACATTTAAAATACATAAAATATATACAATATACTCGTATACAAAAATATATGTACGCAAATTTAGTATTCTGAGAGCATCAAACGGAGGACTCACATTCGCTGTCAGTTTTTGTGTGCATTCGACATTATTATGTTTGCCGAGTGTCCTGCGAAGTCGTCTTGGTGGGAACCCGGCAACTCTGCCGAAGGGAGCGGGGATGAAGATGCAGCATAATTTTCGAGACATCTTCATTGAGTGTTCAAGACAATAAAAATCATTTAACAACGGCAAACAGAAGCAGTGAAGAAGTCATAAAAAACTAAGAGAAGAAGAGAAAATGATTCGCACTCGAGAGTAGCCACATACACGCGCTCATGTTGCCCCCGCCTGCCCTGGGTTGTGAATCGTTTTCCCTCAAATGTATTGTTTTCCCGTTCCACGGATCTCCTTCAGGAAATTGAGCGCCGATGAATCACTGTCATCTTCTCTCGGTCACTCTTAACTGCATCCCAAACAGGGTCAAGGATGAAAAAGCAAATAAATTTAAATTTATTTACTTGCTTCTATCAAGCAGCATTCGAACATAGAACAAAACTTTACGATTTTATAAGCCATTCTTCAGCTTAACGGAAAGGGCCGAAAAGTGTGAACTAGTAGGGCCCAAAAAGGCTCCATAAAAGTAGTCGCAACTACTTAGCAATAGTATTAACTTATTTCTTCATCCTGTTGCCAACACTTACGTCGCATTTCATGGATTTACGGGGATTACATTTTAAATGCTTACGTAGCTCCGTAACTTACATCGTCTGGTTCAGTTTTTCAATGCATGCGAGGAAATCAGAGTCATTTGAGTCCACTGCGTACACATACACTACTGAAGAAGATGTTTCAGAAGAGACTTCGTTCATTTCTTTTCTAGCTTTCGCCCTTCGCACCCTCTTCGCTGGCGCAGGCTCTCCATAATATCGTCACCTTTTCACGAACTACCAGCCGACCGTTGAAGAACCATGAGTCCTTCTAAGCTAATAAATTTCCCAAATTCGGAAACATTCTCCCGGCCTTTCCCAAATCGAAAGGGTTACCGAGTGATTCACACGTACACCTCAAAGTGATTTATGGTCGATTGGAGGGTTCTGCGTTGCCACTCTTAGCAGGGTTTCGAGTTTTAATTTAATTTACGCTTCTTCGCCCACACGCAGAAAGGAGTATCACTGAGATGGGATTCCATAGTTACTTCTTCACTCACACTGACATCAAACAGACGACAGAAGCAGCGCTCCTCTCCGCTTTAAACACATATTATTTTGGGTTACCTTGAAAGATTTTGGGGTCAATTTGAGTTGAATTTGAGACAGACATTATACGGGATCTACGAGATCTAATCTGGTAAATGAACTCTACTCTTATTCATACTACGAGTCATAACACAAATTCAACTACAAGAGAGTAGGAACGCTCAAAATACGCGGTGAGGGTAAAACGTAAATCGACCGACCTATCGAACATCTATACAGTAAACCCAATTTTGAACATCCTCAAATGATTCAAAGCTAGATCCAGCGAAAAGTTCCGCTAAATCGAAATAATTTGTGTACTTTAAGTGGACTTCCGCTGTAACTTGAAGTACGGCAATCAGGTTACATGCAATGCGGTTATTAATGCAGTTGCATGTGTGCCCTGAAACCGGAAAACAAGCAATGCGAATGAATGGCTTTGAACGGTGGACGTGGCTTTATTTAAGCGCACTTGGCATTATGCATTAACGCTCGCAGTTGAGCCGCCTTCGAAGTCGGTGCTGCTCGCGGGTGACCTCTTCGTGAGCACCAGCAACTTCACAACTCAAAGACTCTCAGTGAACAAACAGACTGCTGGCAAAGCGCACCAAATGAAAAGCACGCAACTCAAAAAGCTTCGCCCTGGCCTTTTCAGATGCTAAAACGGCTCCAAGAAGTGGCGGAACACTTAAATCCAAGTATCTAAATTGCGGTTTCGCCTTCTGCAAGCAGCACATGCAGCTTCGGTAACTTCGAGGAAGAATGGTCATCAACAATACACTGAAGCAAACGATTTCCTGCCCAGCTACGAGCTGCAGCTGCTGCTTTCGGGCTCGGAAGTGATGAGTGAGTGCTAAACACATCGGTCGTTAAAAGCAACGGAGTGGTTCCAGCAACTGGCGTCTCCCACCCGCCCCTTCCCTGCCGATGAAGTGCAACTTGTGGCATTTGCCGTGCAACGACCGAGTGCATGAATGTTATTTTACCCGATTTGTTGCGGCTTGTGTCGAACTTCAGCGCTCTTAAGTGATTTTATTGCACCAACGAAGAATGCAGGCGGCAGGACGGGAGCAACGCTCTAGGGATTTGTAACCGAATGAGTGAAAACCTGCAGCTCCCATCAGCGCCGTATGCCGAAATATTGAAGGAAAAAGGCAGGCTCTGGCTGAATTCCTGGCTGCTGATGCGCTCTCACATAACTGCTCAAAGTTCTAAGATTAAGTTGTCTTTCGTAACCCAAACAAGGTCAGTCACCCTGCATCACCGCGCTGCACAGTCACCGGCCCAGTCAAACACGTTCATACGTGCATGCACGATGCTCCAACGAAACACACGTTATGATGATTGAAGCCACTGGGGACAATCGTCTATTGTCTAAATATTTCCTAAAGAGCATCTTCTTTAAACACCGCCAGTGAAGATTTTTCATTGTTCAGGTAATTTTTGGAGCCATCACCTGTTTCAAAGAAGAAATACTGCATGAAACTTTTATTACTAAAGTAACAGTTAAGAAACAGCATTCAATGCCTTAAGATTACAAAGTTTGCATGCCTCGTTGTGGTCCTCGTGATTGCCGCTGGCTCTTAAATTCCTTTAATTTGTATATCGGTTTATTTGTTGGATTTTTGCTCCCATCGAACTTGTGTATGTGTGTGTGTGTTTATTTGATGGATGTTCGTTCCACATATTATGTTCCAACACGCTTTTGAGTCTTTTTATCTTGACAGCCTTCGAAATGCGGTTTCGTAACTGCCGGAGGCTTCCATTACTCTCTTGTTTTCTATAGTGCCATCACCTGGAGCCTTTGCAGGATGTGATTCTTGGTCGAGGTGCATCTCAGCACAGTGGAGTTGAATCAGAGGATCCTGATGGTGACCCTGATAAATATATCGTGGTACAAGCTATTAACACCATCATGGGGGCTGCTGGGTTTTGCTTGTCTTCGTCACAGCAGTTTTCCCCACAAACGCCTTAAACATGCAGTTCAGAGCGAGTTTCGCGTTAATTGAAATTTAAATAGCGCATGCATATTTATTAGATTTGAAAGCAAGTTCCAAGCACATCCGCAAGCCAGCCAATGCTCGGTTTCCTTGAAAAGTCACTTTAGCTTATTTGTGGCGTTTTTCAATTTGTTTCCTTCCCTCTTCCCCTCCGACGCACCGCCACGACAACTAAACAACATCGAATTTATGTTGGGCGGAGAGGAAGAAGCTAACTTGTTTTTAACTTCGTGCAAGAAACAAGACGCCGTCAGAAGCGGGATGCACTCTAAATGCAAACGACAAACTGCCGGAGATCAGGGCAGCGCACGATAAAAAATCGCTCGCCAGCGAATCCATCTTCCTGGACGCTGGCCCACCGCAGCTGCGAGCAGATGCACAGCTCCGGATGCAAAGATATTCAATTGCAAATTGAATAAATTTACAACTTGGCCGTCAGGGACGCCAGGGCGAATACTGGCTCCAAGAAAAAAAAAATTTGAACCCGAGCGAACGGAGAATCGAGAAACTGAAACTGAATCAAGCACTAGAAAACCACCAGCAAGCATTTAAGGAACCCGAAAACATTGCATACCTTCAGGAGATCCTGCATCGTTCTGGTTTTTAGCCCTTGTGTTGCTTTGTTGTTTCCCACTTGACTTTCTAGTAGCTCACAGGAAAAACGGGCCACGAAGGCAAATTAAGTCAGGCCACGTGTTAGTCTTTAGAGGTAACTAAAGCTAATCGCGTGATTTGCATAAAACGAAGGAACTGTTATTTGGCACTTCGAGATGTTCTACGATGCACTAGATGATGGACAGGACTTTTAGGGGCGTGGATGGTTCCATTTGTTGAAAAATTAAAACGTTAACAGATTCAGTGACTTGTATTTAATTTTAAGGTATTGAAACTGCTGAAAGTCCTTAAACAGAGCATTAAAAATTGTAACACTCTTCGATTATTTATTGCAATTGATGTACCATACATTCCATTGGACACATGATCATCTACGAGACCGGAGGGGAATGAGCCCGTAATCGGGTCGTATGCGCAACATTTGATTTCCTCGCAGTTGAATATTTACTCAGACCCCTCCTCCTGCAATATACCCATAACGTCATCTCCAAAGACCAGCCCAACACCACCTAAAAAAGCCAGCACTGGTGGGTGTGAGATGATAAAATAACGGAACTCATGTGATGCAGCCGAATAACAGACCACAAGAGCAGAGCGCGGCACCGGGACGGACGAAAATCATACAGAAGCAATCTTCGTCAGCAGGAAGAACGCATTAAATACAAACGTTGAAACAAAATGTAATGACATTTGGGATTTTATTTTAATATCTCAAGTTTCATTGTTTTTGTAGATCTCATTGTTGTTGCAGCTGTCGGTGTTGGCTTTTTGTGATTTCGACTCACGAACTGCGCAACAGGACTGCAGTTTATGTGACTCTTTGAAGTATTTCCGCCATTTTCATTCACTTGGCGCCAAGTAATAAAACACATCGAAGTGGACAAGGAACCGCGGAAGCTTTCCTTATCCATTTCGAGTGTAAACAGTTAAAACTTTCGGTAGCCTTCGCTTGCTTTTCTTGGAAATCTCGTTGCATTTAGTTTTAAGCATGTCCTTTGTTTGGTTCTGTTGTTCACTCACAAAACTCGATGATGATCACTCACTCACCTGCTGCGCGTCTGGTTGCTTTATGAAATGTTGGCAGCCCACGCTCTGCACCCTCGTGGCTCCAAGACCACCGAAAGAAGGGAGGAAGCGTAAAGCGAAAATGAGGAAAAGTATTTCTGCGGCAAGGACAGACTTACGCATCACCTTCTGTAGCTCTGCAGAAGCACTTTGCGGCTACTCTAGTGCAGCACATCAAACAAAGCAGTGGCTAGAAATGAGTGAATGAGTGATGGCAGCAATGGAAATGGAAGGAGGAAAGAGGAACCGCCACCTCCAAAGTAATTGGAACGGACACACGTACCTCAGATGCAGACGCAACCATACGCACACAGACGCACGTACACAAGCAAATGAAGTTAAGTGTGAGCTGCAGCTACTGCTGCGGTTTCAGGATATAAAACAACTCTTCATTTAATTGAAATTGTGTGGTGCATGCTTCTTCTTGGATGTGCAGGTCACGCAGCGTGTTGAAGCAGTTCAAGCGATGTCAATTCTGGAATTACTGATAAATTAAACTCCACATGATTGGCAGCTCCAAGTCGTTGTTAGATCCGAAGCATCTCTGAAATTGCACACTTTTTGCAAGCGAAGATGTTGTTTTGAATTCATATTTCATTTGCCTAAAACTTCGATCTTAAAATGTCTGTAAACTCTCACAAACTAAATGAGAACAAAATTTCAATTAATTCTGTCAACTTTCCAGCTAATGCTTCACAAAGCGGAGCGACTAAAAAGGCGTCATTCACACGTTCTGAACCGGCGGATGGCTCCATAAACCCGCCACTAAGCGAGCACTGGAGCTTCCAGCTCTGTCATTAAGACGGCTTTAATTGCTCGGAGTTCAACTGCGTCAGTTTTGTTGTTCACGCGACTTATGGCACCAGTCTCTCTAGTGTTTAGTTTAGTTTGAGTAACTATTTTCAATAATTTTCCTAATGAAAACTAGCTCCTAAAGGGTAAATTGAAGCTTACTTTCAGTATCTGAACGCTTCGCTTAAAGTTTTTGTGCGGCATTTCTAATTAATCAATACACTGAACACGTGTTATGGCCTTCAGTCCGTTTGCAAATATTTTGTATTTAAACTTAAAATTATTGCCAAAACTCGTTGTTGTTGGAAGCCTTTTGTTTCTTTGGATGTTGTGCTGTGCTGTGTTGCTGTTGCTCTGGCACGCAGAAATTAAAATGCCACACCACAAAATCCTGCAGCGGACACAGAATAAATGTCGGAGAATTGAAAAGGAAAATGATGCCAAGGAGAAGAAACTCATGGAAAACACAGAAATATTAACCGAAAATATAAAAGAGCCCAAGCGAACAAACTACACACCGATAAGTTTCTGAGTCCGGAAACAAAAGGCATCCCGGGCCGTTCTATTTGCATATTGGATATCTGTACAATGGAAGGGCGTGGCGTGCAGCGAAGAAACCGGAACCGTAAAATGTTCCTAATTGTTTGTTTGTTTGTTTGCACTTCGGACGTTTTCATTTGCAACAGAGAAGCATGGCACCAGGACTGCAGAGCGCATAAATTAAAAGCGATTTACATGTTTAAATATTCATCGCTAAAAGCTGCTAAATTCTAGAAATCATGGGCCCAGAGAGTCCATAAGGGACAGAGAGAGAGAGGACAGGGATTGGGGGCATGCTCCAACATCAAAAGAGCACTAAACACGAAGGATGAAAGGTCGGAGATGGAAATAAAATGTGCTAAAATAATATTAATTCCATCATATCGCATTGTACAGAGCTGTGCATAAATCCGCTGTGATTTGAAAAGGACGTGTGCTGGTTTGAACGTTTTCTTCTCGTCGTCAGTATTTAAACAATAGTATTGAGTATGCAGTAAAATACACACGTAATTTTTCCATATTAACTTTGAAATTGAATATTGAAAAACACTTAATAAACATTAATATTGGAAGTACATATTATTAAATAAAATAACCTCACTTTCCCAGAAATGGTGACTTCAGGCTCTTCGTCTTCATTATTGATTGCTCGAAATTCTTGATGTGCATTGAAGGGTCTTTCCAAGGCAACGGAGCGACGAAGCAGCACAGATGGAAACCGGAAATGAATCCAGTACCCGGCCAACCCACACCGAGAAACTACCCCTGCGCCGCAGAATTAATAACTTTACAGACACAAAGGAAAGTGAAGCATGAGATACAGAAGGATCTGTAAGCACATTTGTACCATTTAAGTGCGCTTAACATTTCAAGGGCGTAGCATTTCCATTTAGATCACCATGTTGCCACGTCATTGGACGGACATAGCCACTGTTACCTAATAAGCGGCCCATGTTTCGCGTGAGCTGCTTCAAAATGTTGTTTTTGTATTATTTGGAGGTGCGTTTATAGCGCACCTCCTCAAAACTAAGAGTATCACTCTTCAAACAACAACAAAAACATGCTCTGAAAGCACAGACTACGGACTGAAGCCCGAAGTGAGTACTTCTCCAGCCCGAGAAGCTCGCCGAGAGCACCGCACACTTCAGCACTGAATAATGAAGGTAAGCAGTCACACACACCGCTGCACATTCATGTGTCCATGTGGTTGATTGCATGTGGCCCAAGAATCACAGCAGAAGCAGAAGTGACACAAAACATGACCACTTAAAGTAGCTGCAGCTACACTCATGATGAACAGGAATGACGACTGGCAGCCTGACAGATGGCCTGACTGATATTCCGCGGACTGCCTTCTGACTGACAGCATGCATTAGCGAGTGGTTGCTGCTTGTTTGGGCCACAAAACGCGAACGAATCAGGCAGCAATTAAAGCAACGACTAGCAACTAGCAACTAAAGTGTCCGACTAGCAACTCAATGGTAGTGCTTCGGGTCGGAATCGCACCTCACAAGGATGCGATACTTTGCCAGTCTTCTAATCTATCCCATTCGAAAATCTAAATCAAATTCTAACTACACGCTGTTTTATCGACACTTGTATCAGGAGTTTGAAATGTCTTCATGGCGTTAAATCGTTCAGCTTCAAAGTAAAGAAGCCCGTCCAAAGTAAAGAAGCCAAAAGCACTGGCATGTAGAATAACGGCTCCGCTTTTTTGCTGGCAGATTATGCCTTGGCGTCTTGGCAGAGATGTGGCTTTGCATTTCCACATTCCAGCAGTAATGGTGACAATGTTCGATGAACAACAGAGCCGGCGAAACAAGGGAACGAATAAAACGCGGGGCTTGCATGAATGCATGCGCCAGGCCGATGAATAGAAACGCAGGAATCGTTAAGGACTCAGTCGGTGCCGGAGGGAGAGAAGGGCAGCGCGAAGAGGACTGATAGAGTAACTTGAGCACCACATCGGCAGCCACCAACAACAACTACTGACAAGAGTAGAATCAACGACCCTCGGGCTGCATCCACTCGCCACACATTCGCCAAAAGCGCAGCTGGCTTCCACGGAATGCAATATTATGACAATGGCGTTCATAGACTTGCGTTTCCGTTTCCGTTTGCGCTAGGCTTGTATTTGCATTGTTCTACAGCCAACTGCAGCTGTCTGCCGTCATGAGTACGCGCTGCACTCAAACAGGGGAAGGAGGAGGGGCAGGATTGCCTCCTGAGTGAGCGCCAGTTCCACGCCGTAAAAACCGTGTCGAGTGCATGAAATTCGGGTGCCTTGCACGAGGTGTCCATTTACTCTTGCTACCTTCAGCAGCTTTCCCATCCATCCACACATTGTAAGTGTTCGCCGCTGTTCTATTCTTAGTTTCTTTTATTATTGCCACGTTTTGTCGCTCGTTGCATTGTTTATCATGTCAAAAACTCCACTTGGTATTCCTCTACGACTTTTACTATTATTATTATTATTATTATCATTGCTATTATCGCACTGACACTCAGTCAGCCGAACGTTCGGCGTTTTTGTTCGTGTCCTACAACATCACATCGCATCACATCACAAGACCAGCATCAGTTGTGGCTGCAGCTGCGTTCCTCGTGCCACATTCGAGCGTACGCTGTTGTTGTAGTTGTTGTTGTGCACATCCTCGCCACGTTCGCGTGTTTCCGACCGAACACAGCGAGAATCCCAAGAAGTGAACCTTGTGGATCCGATATCCCGTTGTGCGTTACATAACCTAACTATTTTTGCGCAAGTGTCAGTTTCGCATTTCACACGAGTGTCCTCTCTTATCGCACATGATCTTCAATGCATAACTTCGAGTGGCCAATCGAATTCGCTTGAATCACGATTATATTCCGCATTCACGGGAGTCTTCCAATTATTCGGGCAACAAATTATTCCATGCTTGTCAAAGAAGAACTCGCTCCACGACCAACTCGAAACAATTTATTTCATTAATGAAAGTTCGAGGCACAACGCAGAAATCGAAGAGAAGGAGGAAGAAAAGGAAAACAGAAACGAAACGCAGGCGCTCAGCTGAAACCGTCTTCATTATTTCTGCCTTCGTTTTCTTATTTTGCCACATGAATGACGGTTGTGTGCATGAGGAATGCATTCGCAATACACACACACACACACACACACACATACATCTGCACATACCACTCGTGCATAAGAATTTCTACTCAACTGGAAGGAATCCAACCGCAACAAGATCAAGTGTAGCAGCAACAACAATAACAACAACAGCAACGAATTCGGCATCCACTACAGCGACAACAACAAAATCGACAGAATTGCAAACGATTCTAGTTTAAATTCATAGAAATCGAAATTGTTATCATTTTTTCTGCATTGACAGCTTTTCCTGCTTTTGTGAGTTTTTTCCCCGCTACGGGAATCCTGCCTGCGCGCTCCACAACACATGTGCGTGTGTGTTTTTGTTACTGTGTGTGTGTGTGTGTGTGTCTCAATCTATATTGCGTGCTCTATTATTCAGAAAGTTGTTCAAATTTCTTTTTTGACTGCTATCGGCGTTCTATTATCTACACTGTAGAGAGAGAGAGAGGGATAGAGAGAGGGAGAGAAAGAAGGGAAGAAAAGGGCGAGAAAGAGCGGAGGGGGAATTCAGCAAGTTGGTGTGTCTTCTGCCAGCTTTGCCGACGATGTTGCTACAATTTGTCGAATTTCGTTGCTTTGACCTTTTCGAATGCAAAATTCGCCTCCCCTTCACACCATCCTGGAGCTGCTTCCCCTTGGGCATCCTTCTTCCTTGCGCAAGAGTATCTGCACATCCAAAGCCTTCACGTTGGCTGGAAAGCATTCCACATTCATGCTAGTATTAGCAGAAAACGCTTCCTCTTCCTTTGAGCTGTTTTCTGAATGTTTCGAACATCGTTTGAGGTGGCTGCTGCTGCGTGTGTGTGTGTGTGTATGTGTGTGTGTTAGTATGTTTAATATAGAAATAATTCTTTCCTATTCAGCAGCATTTCTCATTGTCTCCTCGAAGCGTTTTGAACTGAAGATATTTATTTAAATGGGAAAATGTGCTGCCCTGCTCTAGATCCGGTTAAGCGACTAGCTGCTTTCTAACCCATTCTTATTCAGGTTTCCGCCATTGCCGGTTTCTAGTCCCGCCCCAGGCTTCAAAACACCCCTCATTTTCTGGAACTCCGCGGGATTTGTGACGTTAGAAGGTGTCAACTGGTCTAAAATCAGCCCGCCGATAATTTGTCGTTGCACTTCCGCCGTCACCCGGTCGAATATAAGGTTTGACGCTGAGTCCACCTTTCATGAGTTTAGAAAGCCACTCATCCAAACTAATCCGCCCCCAGCCGCACCTCAGGTGTAACTACTCCTCGTTTCCAAAAGCCAGAGCATAAAGTGCACTAAATTCGATGTGGATCCGAAAGCCTTATTAATGAGTGGCTACGAGGTGGCTGCAGGGAGCACAGTCAAACACTCTTCGGAGATGAGTGTCCGGGTCCCTGATGTGGTTTCGATGTAGAAGAGCAGGAGCTCAAAATTATCACAGGGTCCGTCCTTTCGTCCACATGCTTAACTGCACCTTTAGCTACATAAAATTCGCACAAATCATTGAACTAAAACGCTTGGTGGGTGACATCTGACTTTGTTATCGTCTGGCACGAAGCAAAGTATCTCTCTAGCCAAATATTGTAAAAAGCGCTAATTAAGCACGGCGAAGACTCAAAGAGCCCTCTCTTAATTTAGGAGCCACTCAAGTGAGACGAATTCGGGGGTCTTCATCTTTAGAAGAAGCCATGAAAATTGTTCAACGAAGCGGGAGCAGAAAAGCAACAAGAGCAAGGGCGGTACTTTGGGCAGACTATGGAATTGCGTTGGTGCAGCCCCATTTTTGGGCTTCCAAAGTCTTCTTGTTGCTGTTTCTATAACAGTTTCCATAAATACGTTAATGAACTGACGAACACTGATGGTTTCCTTGCTGCTCTTAATTTCTGAGCTAAGTTTTAATGAAGAGCGACGTACAGCTTCCATGTGGCAAGCCTCCCAGCCTGTTGCCTCATACGTGCAGCTGCACGGGATTTATGCGAAAGGGAGCTGAATGAGTTGCTGCGGTACAACAGGTGAAATTGCAGTAGAGAAGGCCGTCGAAGGTGGAGAGGCGAAGAGAGAGGGTGCGAACCAAGAAAAATTGTAGCCACAAACTTTTTAATAAAAACCTTAAAGTTTGGTTGGGTTTCCGGGGAACAGCTCAGACCGTGGCTGTTCTGTTGCTGTTGTTATTTAGAGAAACAAAAAAGCACGAAGCATTAAAAATGAAGTTTCCTCGTTATGAGTTTCTTTCCTTCCTTCGGTTACTTTACTCGTTTGAAGATTCTACTCGCTCGCCTTTCGAGTTCACTTTCGCACTCCTTTGATGACCAAACTTTGCACCCGAAGCGGAGCGGGCTTCTCGCATTAAGTATTTCCTTGGCTTTGCACGACGTCAGATTCATCGATTCCGTGTCAAGATTATCCTCAACGTCGATTCTTCTTTCCGCGACCCGTCTGCAGAGAAAGAAAACCCACTTCTTCCATACTCACTGCTGTATCAAGTTAATTAATTCGGTTACATTCCGTAACAAGTTCAACAGTCAGTTTTGTGTCCAAATGAAACCTCCCCAAGCTCCGTAGTTTCAACGTTTGACTGGCGCCTTCTGATCTTTGGTTTAATCTGCAAACCATAGTTAATTGGACCATCTTTTTCATGTACAATATATTTTTCTCCCTCAACGTCCCTTCGACTGTAGTTAAGCAAGAAGTGAGTGAGTTCAATCAAGTATAACGACTGAAACCAGTTCAACCAACTCGACACTATTTTATGGCGCTGAATTTCTACAATTTGTCGGCAGCGTCCAAGCCGAAAGTACACACTAACTATCGGTTGCGTCCGTCCGTCCGTGTTTGCATCGGAGCGCAATGCAAATCAATGCTGCATGGTTTGCTTACTGCGATATCGAAGTTAAGAGCTCTCCGAGTCGATGTGACATACTGCTTTATGAGTACTACTACTATTACTGTTATTATTATTAACACCAACACTGCTACTTGCGCGTTTTTGTACGTATTTCAATTTCTTTTATTTGAGTTGTGCCCATTAAAATCTTTACTACTCTTTTATTGCCACGTGGTTGAACGTTGTTGAAGAAATGCAGAAATGCAGCTTCGGCATTGTTTCGCAGGACTAAAGTACATCAAATACAACAACACGATTCAGGCAACGTCAAGTTGTTTCGGTATTCCTTGTTTTTGTTCCATTCTTCCTCCTCGAGAACACTTCCAGCACTTTCGGGGCCACACAACCGATTCATGTGCTTCTTCCCACTAACATTTATTGACTCCCGTTCTTCATTCGCCTCTGATTTAACTTGCTTTTTCCAGAAATGCTGCCTGAGAGTTTATTGACTTATTTCACTTTGTTGTTATTGCTGAGCTTAAAGTGATTGTTTTTGCTGGATCATAAAAATAATAACAGCATCAATTCAGCTGCAGCCGTTGCAGGTGCTTCAAGGCAAGCGCAGGACAACAAACACAAGCAGCGAGCAAATTCAGCGTTTATTTTGAACACAGTCGAGGAACGGAATGCATTTGTACTTGGTATGCCCCCGGAACCGATGAAGCACGATCCTAATGAATTCTGTTGTTGGCCGAACATTGCATTTAATATTTATACTAGCATATATACTCCATTTATACTAGCATCCATTAAATATTTATTGAATGCTTAGTAGTCAATCAAAGGCATCATCATATACAAATGTGTATATTGTTCATGAATATTAGTATAGACATCGACTACCGAATCGACCGAACCGCTTTCGGAACTCATTCCTCATCGTTATTCGTTATCGTCCATCACTTTAGTCCTCATTCTCTGATGCACGAACTGCGTATCTACTGCGTCACTCTTGTTCTTGTTCTTGCTTGCGACAACAACCAAACAGCGTATTTTGCTTTCAATTTCGTACTCAATTATAAAAGATGCATTAAAATTATTGCTCTGTTCTTGTTACTGAAGCTATTCAGATCTTTAAGCATCGTTTAATAGCGAAGCCAGCCAACGTTTGCATAAAACTCGAAAAAGCGCTCATTCATTTCTGGTTGTTGTAGCTGTTGGATGGTTTGTTAACGAAGCAGCGAAGTAACTGCATTAGCAACAGCAACAACAACTGCTTCAGCTCCCGCCACAGCAGTAGCAACAGCAACACAAACTCTCATCCAACATTTTTTCAATTATTTGCCGTCGTTTTACTTCCTGCTCCTGTTTCGTTTTCATTTCAGCAATATTTTGTGTTGGATTGCTTCTCCTTTAATGCAAACACAAAATAAACGCCACCTAAAATAGGCCAAAAATAAAGAACGAGTGGAAACAAAATCTTTTCGTATCCGCCAAATCCCGAAAAGTAAAAAAGGAAGCGCTTGCATTTAATTAAGTGAAATTGGCCCACTTATGGAAGGACACGCATCCGGCAGCCCGGGCTGGAACTCGTCGGAAGCACTCCTACTCGGGCTCTTATATTGGCTACGATTCTGTGTAAACAACTCGGAAAAAGGAAGATGAGAAAGTTTGACCGCAGTCCTGTGTTGTCTCCCCCCAACGGCCCACTGATAAAAGGCTTTCAGATAGAACACTGCGAAGAGACCTGCTTTGAACCACTCGGTGCTTAGCTACGAGCACTCAAAACCAGCGAAGATTCAATTACTTCATTAAGAAGCTCCGAACACAGCAACAACCGAGGAGGGGAACAATAACAACTATAATGTTGTTGTAATACTTGTTTTGTTACTTCGTGCATACATCAACACATGCAAAATGTTTTTAAGGGTTTGAAGAGAGCTGAGAGGCGGAGGAAGTGGTTCAGAGTATTTCCGCCTCAAGTGCTGCCATGAGACGTCGACTGCCATACTCAACTGAATTGCCCAGTCGTCAATACGAAATAATTTACAAATCACTTTACTCTCTTCTTCACTCTTAATAATACTTGTAATTGAAATATAATTTAAACAACTGACTGGAACAATTGAGCGAATGAGCGAATGAGCGAATTTGTTACAAGTTCAAGTTTCTTACTTTTTAATGCTATACTTTTGGTTGTTCTCAAATTGTTTACATAGCCAAAAAGTAGTTTGGAATTAAATAGGATGTTTTATTTTCAGAGGAAGCTTTATACCCCAGAAACAGTTATCCGATTAAGAAAGTAAGGAGGGGAGTTGGATGGCATTAAAAAATTATGTATGCGACGCAGTTTCTGTGTCACTGAAGCATTTCTATTGCTTTTTGTATTTGCATTGCTTTTGTCATGAAGCAAGGAGCACCACTTGTACACACTCACACACGCGCGCTGCTTAACATACACTAGCATGTTTTGTTCTCGTCCTCTTTGTTTGTCGCTCTTTGATGGCTCTTTGTTACGCGACTGCATTTGACAGCATGGCAACTCATAAAACACGATAATCATGGCTGCTTTTGGCATCACGTAAGTGAGTGCGTGTGTGTATGTCCGTGGCAGCGGAAAACGTATTGGAGCAGTGCGTTTTGCGGAATTAAAAAGGACACTCATTTCAATTTTGCGTCTAAGCTGAGCACACGCCCACACAAACACCCTGCATGCTCGCTGTCACACACACTTACATACTTTAGCTGTCTTAATAGTTCTGATGGACGTCCCGACACCAGCCCCCAACCAACAGCGCCTTACATTCTGCCAACAACTTAGAGTCGCCTCCGAGCCCTGTTCTCCTTGCTGTTGTTGGTTTTCCTTCCTTTCGAATCCTTTCCTTTCGAATCTCCGCTTCTACGAGGTTCTCCTCTTCACTCATTTCTACTTTTCCAGCAACAGCTAATCAAATATTCGAACATACTACCGATTCATGGAAACCCTTTTGGCTGCACTTTCCACTTCCCATGCGGTGGTTCCAAAATTGGACCCTCGACAAACACAAAATAAGCTGATGATGTATTTTGGGTGTGTGTGTGATGCGTGTGTGAGTTCGCCTGAGAGCGCTTCCCAGTTCTACACCCAGTACACAGCCATGCTATTTACAGCAAAATTATGGCAGCAACCAAACGTGGGCCCACAAACACAGAAACTTCTTTATTCTACACTTTTTTTTAGGTTGCCCTGATATGAAAATCGTACTGTTTTTGTGTGTGTGAGTCCGTGAGTCCACACACACGTTGAACATTTATATTCCGCATTTCTTAGGAGTTTTGTTCTAGTGGCTTGAGTTCGCAACTTTGGTAGAGTTGCTCGAAGGAGCTGCCTTGTATCATTATATAACACGATGCTGATTGATGTTCTTGTTGCTTACTCGTTTGGTTTGTTTTTTATAACCTGTTAAAAGTTATTGCTTTTACCTTTATTATACTATATAATAACTCCGAAAAAAGGTCGAAGTTCACGGCGACAGTGATGATGTGACTCTCCGTCCATTTTAAGTGTCACAATTCAATACAAACTACATTAAATTTCGAGAGTAGTAAATTTTCATGCTGGAACTACGTAAGGCTAATGTAAAGGATGCCAGACCCACAGACGACACCTCCAACCCACAGAGTTGAGGGAGTTCTCAGCGAGCTTCGGTGGCATCTGATCATTTATCGAGTCATATCGAAACCACTCCAACGTCACTTCTTCAGGGATCCTACCGTCAGGGTCCCTATATTACTTGTGTGCATTATCGTACTTAGCGCTGTGTTCGGATGTCTCTGTTCTTGTTACAGACCCGTTCATTGCCGGCGAATTAATAAGCAAAAAGGCTTGTGATTCATTCATTGAATAGAGGGGTGAATACTGTTTGAATACAATACAATTAAAGGAAAATTCGAAAATATTCAACTACGAGTACATGGACGTGAAGCCTCGCCTGTGCTCTCTACACGCCTGCAAAATCCTGTCGTGGTCCGATCTTTGTCGCTCCTCCTCGAGAGAAATGAAAAAACAAATCTAATTTCCGTTTGTACAGCATTTGAACTCATTTAAATAAAGCTCTCAAGCATCATAAAGAAGTTATTAAATCTAGGTAGCTATTTACGAGGACCTGAGTTAAGACGACGGTGTGTCCTGAACGAAGGCCGGTCAATAGTACCGAAGCAACCCCCTCTTACGTAATTTGAAAGTTGCTTCATTGTCCTCGTGCGCTGCAGTCTACAGTGAAAGATAGAGGAATAAGTGTATTTAAACAAATTTAATTGAAAGCTACGCAGGGAGCAGTTTCGAACTTTCCATGTTTTCATGTTTTCGAGAGGGGCCGGGGCTTCCTCTGCTTCTTCCTGTTTGCCCCACTTCCACCCGACTAATGCGCTCCGAATATACATATGTATGTATGTTGTGAGTGAACAAGTTCCAAAGTGGAAATCTGCAAATTTACACTACGTGCTTATTCTTGTTCGCCGCTTCAATGTTTCCCTTCATTTCTGCTGTAATAAAGTTTTAATTAACATATTCCGCTCGCTCTCGTTGCAGGTGAAGTGGAGCGCCTCCTGAAAGAGTATCGCCAGAACCAGGAGCTGGTGCGCCGCATCGGGGGCCACTACTATCAGATTATATACCCGGTGCAGCTGAGGCACCACGAAAAAATGGGCATCTCGACGCGTGAAGTGAGCCCTCCCAAGGTACGCAATCGTATACGTAAACGAAACATTCACAATTACACCAGGGTATGTCACAGTCACTCATGCATTCAATCAATCAATCGGTCAACATGACACTAAGAAATTACTGATTAACACACACCAAGTATCGAGTACTCGCACAAAGCAAAAGAAGAACGCATCAACGCAGCATGCCGAGTGTAGGGACTACTGACGTGTTTAGCAGGCAATAGTTAGTCGACCAAAGTGTTTTGCGGCTAGACGACCCACAGACACCCGACGAATAAAAACCCTTCTAAACCCTTCCGCCACTCAAACTCCGAGTACAGCAGCCAAGCATTCATGTGACCCGCTGGTAATAGGAACCGCCTACACAATCAGCCGTCCTGCTCAGTAAACGAACAAATCCCAGTGAATTAATACTAGATCACGGCTGGTACAGTGTGATGGAGGTTTGAGGAGACTCCGTTTTACAGTGTATCAGGTTGTCAGGTTGTCATGTAGCCGCATTTATGACTTAGAAGAGCTAATATTGAGCCAAAAGCTCCGGTCAGCTACTGCAATAGACTGAAGTGAAAATCGCAAATGGAGACGTCGTAGAACAGGTCCTTTATTAGGCTCTTTTGAAGGCTTCAGACGCTGCCATTAAACAATTGAGCTTGTAATGATAACAGTTCGATCAAGGAAAAGAGTAGTAGGGAGACTTTGCGGGGTAATGAAGTGTACTTTAGAACAGATCCATGACGAATCTATGCGACCGAGTGGAATTAAGGGTCGATTGCAAGAGCCGGAGTTAGTCCATCTGTTTTCTGCTCTGAAGAACGTCTTTGCTTGGTGCTTGATACGTTTCGACTGATTCTTTTTATGATTACGATTACTTACTCTTGTTTTACTAACATGCCGCGCTATGGTATCGTAGCGCACACTAAGCAATCTGTCTCATTACAGCCGGGCCAGCGGCCCCGTCCACACGATGATGGCGGTTTCAGCAGAGGCAGGACAAAGGTAAGTCCACAGCGGACGGACTCACCGCAGGACGAGGTAACCGACTAGTTTAGGTAAAAATGCAAAACCGTGAAGCGTGCAAATTCATCTACAGTCTCTAAGTACCTTTAATCTGTTTGAATATTAACCATGCAGTTAAGACACTTCGTGGAATCCTCTACAACTAGCATTTGATCTCTTAATGAATTTAGCATTTCTCAAGATACACCGAAGCATGAGTTTGGCGTGAAAACTACACATTCATAAGCCGCTGAAAAGCTGCAGAAATCCATGTAATGAAGTAAGCGTCAGCGACACATCGCTTCACCTTAACTACCAAGGTTGTGTGTGTGCGCTGGTGTTTGCCCACCTAGTGAATTTATTAATCAGAAATAACTTGCCTCATTCGTGCGGATTACCCGGTTGAGTCGCATCCCAGCACACAGTTACCTCGTTCATTTAAATACATCAACCTTCGTAGAGCGTCCATACAGCAAACAGTCCCGTGCACCGCTTCCAAGAGCGGGTAGTCTCAAGAAAGCTCAGTGGTTGAGGTGCGATTCACTAACCATTTTCGCCGTAAGCTTTTCACGGCCCCTCAAAAGCATTCAGATGGCGCGGAGAAGGATGAGCATAAGTAGCCAGGCGCCAGGAACCAGGTCATAGATTGATGGCTGAGCATAACTGCATTTTTAAGAGACTGTGGTGCTGAGTAATTTAAATGTAGCATGCTTTGGCGGTTCGTTAATTTGTGGGAGGAACGCAGAAATTTTACTCGTGAATCCGGGCAGTTTAGACCTCAAGTAATAACCTCCATACCTAATATCCCAGCACCTGCGAATGAGCGGAATATGCAGGAAAGGCCAACGTAGATGCCGGGGTAGATGAGAGGATGCTGTGCAGCCGTATTGCCAAGCTTCTGGAGCACCTACTTAATAAGATGGCCCCACTTTTAACCGGAAGTTCAGGATGAACCATGTTGGACCGCACAAAAATCAACGCGGTGAGCTTGGAAACGGTTTGCCTAGTTTCGGTTTCTCGGCTAGGGCGTGGTTATTGCTGGTGATTCAGTCTCTGTTTAGGGGTGTCTACAAACCGACCTCCTGACTAGCATTTAATATTTAAAGCTGAAAAATACTTGGGGCAAAATCAGATCACTTTAGCGCCTCTGAATGCAAGCGTTGGAACTCAACTAATGCTGAAGCCAATATTAAGTTCCATTCTTAGCTAATAAAGCGGTAGAAACACTTGATTAAAATTCCGATCCAGGCTTCAAATTATTAAGCAAAAGCCGACTGCAAATCGAAGCTCGTCTTTTTGATTTACGTCTTTTGAGATTGATCTCTCCCTGTGCAGCATTTGGGTTTATTTCGGTTTATTCCGGTTCATTTCAAGCGCTCTTACAGTCGATTGTTTCGAAGTTGTGTGCCTCGCATAAACATCGCCAACAACGCCAGCCGCAGCTTTTACGGCTCGCCACGTCACGGCTTCAGAATCGTTTTATTTACAGCCGTCGAATGCTCAACAGGTGCACTTGCAATGATTTGCACCCAGCAGAATCGACGGAACCAGTAGCAAACATAGCAACAACGTGATAAAAGCCGGGATATTAAAGTCAAATATACGACAATCCTTGAATCCGGATTCACTCCAACGACAGACTCTGCTCAGGCGGCTCTCCCTCTACCCTCCCTTCCCACCACTACCCATCGCCCTCGTAAACAATAACATGACAATTCGGCTTAAATCATTTGGCTTCACCTGATCACTGATTAAATGGGCTCCTGAGTACATCGTTTTGTTCATTCTTCCCACTTGCGATGACTCCGGCTGCATAATAAACAGCAAAAAATGGCTGATGGTCTCTTCAAGGAAATACTGTGGTGTCATTCTTATCAATTGATAGTTTGAATTCATTACTCCAGCAAATTTAGATTAATTACAATAGTAAAAATTTCGGTTGCTTGTGTTGGAAATGAAGTTTTAGTAATAATGTACAGGCTTTAAATTCTAATTAACTCATTCCAAATGAAACGCTTTCTGCTCCAAACTCTCCTCTAATTAAATCACAGCTCCGCAAAGCGTGACGACTACGTTGTTATTTGCGACAAACACTGACTCGACCACATGCGCACAAACACACACACAGTGCTCACAAGGTTACAATGCATGTTCTCAGATGAACTGATTGAGGCTTTAACATTAATCTATGTGCAAAAAGAGCTTCGGCACACCCACACAATCGGAATCACTATGGCTCCCAGCAGGAAAGAGTAATAATCCATAACAAGCGAAGTGAGTTTCCTAAATTTGTTGGGTTTAATTTAATGTAATATAAATTCAATGTCACAATACGTTTTTTTAAGATTCGACAAAACTTAGTTTGTGTCACTAAACTAAAGTACTAAAGCCATAATTCAAGTGTCGTCGAATTCACTACCTGCTGGGGTGTCAAAGCCTCACACACCCACGTAGAGAGCTGCGAAGTGCTTCTGTGTAATTGAAGCAGATGCTTTCGTGTATTTTTGCGGTCCAATGCGGTCGTTTTGGTGGTGCGCAGTGTGCTTCCAAATGATATTCCGTTGAGGCGATTTCGGGCTCCTTTCGCCCGGCTGCACACTCCGAAGCCACTCCTACGAAGTGCGCCTACTGAGGCGAATTAATCACCATCCGCCGAGCTGACTGCGTGCGACAAAGTGATGGTGTCAGCACGGAAAACCACGTCATTTAGCATGTGATAGGGCCCCGACCTGCCTCCATCATCTGAAGTAGTTTGTAAGCATTTAAATGCTGTTGCCGTTGCCGTTGCTTTATATTTTGGAGCTGAGCGTTTAATAAATTCACGAATGCAAACACACACATGTCCTTAAGAAGCTTCAACAAGGACAAGATATTTTGGCAAGATGCCGGAAATCATCGTGTCTAGCTCAGTGCAGCACACACACGCACACACCAATAACACCCGAACACACGTTCTCACTTGTTGAGAATTGAAAATTATATCGAAAATTTGTGTGAGTGAAGCGTATTGCTTCAGACGAGTTAAAAACGTTTGCGAAGCACGATTTTCAAGTCTTATAGTAGACGCCGTAAGAGAAGGACGTGTAAATTACGTACACCTCTAACAAACTACGCCACTGTTTGTCTCCGCTTCTTACAAGTCTCATTGGTAGAAAGGGGCTCTTGCTTAATTTAATTTTCAGAAAACGTGCCGTTAACTGCAGCTTGTTCGCACCTGAGCTTGTTACACGGAGCGTGCTTCTGACTGCTAGAATTGACAGCAATTGTAATCATTCTGCCAGAGTCTGTCAGAATACATCTGCAGCTGACCTACAAATAACCCAGTGAAAGTGAACATTAGCACCCATTAATAATTATTTTGCAAAGTGGAGCGAACCAGACGAAAGGGAGCATTAACATACTTCGACATCCACAAATTTTCCATTATTTTCAGTTCCACTTCCCTTGAACTGCCTTGAAGCACAACGTCTATAAACGTCCGTAGAAGCACCGATCCGAGCAGCCAACTATTTTTCTAGAGCGCACTCGGTTGTTTGTTGTTTTAAATGTCGGACCCGCGAACCTGCTCTGGTTTCAAATCCGGACGCACCTATAGTTGGAGGCTATTCGCTTAATAGTAGAGTGCAATACAAAACACACTTCAAATATATTCCACGCGAGCTTTCAACAAATCATAGGTCAAGAATCATCAATGAGACGTATCAACAAATGTTTAGTAATGTGCAGGTTTCAATAGTTTCCACGTACAAACGAGGGATGCATCGCAACAGTGCCCCAAATCGAGCATTCGGCAGGACCTTCTAGGAAACAAATGAAATCACAAATCCGTTCTGCCCGTGGTTCGTCTTCTGGTTCTGCGGTGAGTTTTCCACGCGGCAGAATCGCCACTGCTACCAAAATTACAAATGAGTACATCGACAACCACATCAGGACCAAGTCCTCTGAAACTCCGCCTACTCGAGGGTACCACCGCTGCTGTGAGGCCGTCGAAAAAGTCCACGATGCATGTTCAAAGCGACCCGAAACTTATTTAAAGCTGCTTAAAAGCTCTGCTAATCCGTCAGCGCCATACTTTCATTTACATTGTGATTTATCGAGATTAGTTGCATTAAATGTGCGGCAATACGGGCGGGCGTGTAAGTGCGCGTGTGTGTGTGTGAGAGAGAGAGGGAGAAAGAGAGGGAGAGAGGTGAGAGATTGCCAGTGACCCCTGCTCAATTAAATTAAATTATTTTAGTGCAATTGAAAAGTAGACTTGATTAAAAGTATAGAAACAGTTGGCGTGTATTGCAAGGAAACCCACATTAGAACAACGTTTTACGAATATGATTGCCAAATCCATCCGCATTCAACCTGTCGTCAATCATTATGCAAGCAGATGGTTGTGAGTGCTCGTTCCTGTCGCTTGGATGATGCCTGTCTGCAATCCCTGCTTATTTGGGGCTTCAGTTTAACTTCCGTAACTGCAGATAAGGACATATAAATGGCTGTGTGTGCGGAGCTATACGAATCCGGATATAATTTAATCCTTCTGGGTTCTAATAACTGGACGAGTGAGGACTGTAACTTTGGGGTTTTACAAAGAGGAAAATCGAACCTCTCATAAGAAGAAACCCTCGAAGAAAACATAACATAGAATGATACAAGCGTACGCACAAACATACCAGCAAACTGGCGTCCATGGAAGGTCAGACTTGAAATGAACTGAATGACAGATTTTAACATTTTTAATTCAAGTTTTTACGAAAAAGTCAAAGTGTCACAAATGTAGTTTCGCTTTATGACTTTACAGAAAGACTTTAATTGTTGTTCAATAAATTTAGCATTCGCTTTTTCCAGCATTGAACTCGACGAGGGTTTTTCTGGACACTGTATTTGACTGTATCTACTTTCGTGTGCCAAATTCCGGCGACAAACGTCGCTTGCCTCCTTCCTTCCGGGTCCATCAACAGCAGCTTCGGTCAGATCAGACAGAGTCTCTGCCGTCAGGCATTCGGGGCCGTTGGTATGCGTTGGCTCCAAATGCCGAACACGTTTTGCATTCTTGGCTGTGAGTCGCACCAAAGCTGAGCGGAACTCGGGGCCACATTTCTGCATAGCGGACTCGCGGTCGTATCATCGTCGTGTGAGCAGCAGAGGCATCTGAGTGCTGGTGGACAAAAGCTTCTGGCTAACGGCTAGCAGCATTAGGGTCCACTGAACTCCAATTTGTTTGTGCGCAGTCAATGTGAGTGAATAAATTCACGCTTAGTCCACTGTGCAATCACAAATCACGATTTATAAAGCGTGCTTCTGCTTGTTTCACATGACTTTGCGATTTTAATTAATTGTCAAATTAAATGCTAAACAGCCGCAACACAAGACACACATACACGCGCACAGCAATGCACACGGCTGCAGTCACATCCCGCTGCTCATTAGCATGTGCGTGCAATATAATTGCAATTAATATGGACACAATGCACCGGCGAACAACCCGCCCCGACCCACCAGTTAAAAAATTCCACATGAAATCGAATAAAAATGGAAACAATGATATTCTACATGGATTCGGCACGTTTTACAACCGACATATGTACATACAACACATGGTCGACGCACGACACCCGCTGCTTGGAAGGCTGCAAAGTGCGTTGATGGCACTGCGCAGTCACAGGTCGAGCTCTAACCTCGAGTGACCTCCAACTTCCGCTCAGCTGCAGTGCGAACAGCGAGTTTTGAGGTCTGCGCGGTCGCCATCCACGATTCAATCGACGAACCTCCGAACAGCAGCAGCGACCGAGGTAACCAGGAACCAAAATGAAACAAAAACATTCGGAAACATGCCACTTTCAGTTATTGTTCTGTTGTTGTTGCTGTTGGGATTACACATGGACCATGAAAGTGGTCAGCGCGTCGGTTGCGTGCGGTCAGCTGTGCTACAGCAAGCCAACTTTTACACTCGCGTTGCGTGCAAAGTGTGCGAACAGAGCAGCTCGTATGTCGATTGTGTATGAGTGTGTGAGTGTGAAGATATGCGTATGTGTGTGACGAAAACTAGCAGAGTCCGATTGGAAAGGACAAGGAGTGCTTGATGGGATTTCATAGCTTTAATAACACAAAATATAAAACTCTGCTTTCATTGCACCATTTATTGACCTTGTTAGTGGACGCTCTTTCAACCTTGATTAATGCAAACTATTAAATCATTCTTCTAAATTCAAGAAATTTAAAAGTCAGTCAGTATTCCAGCCGCAGAGAACCCTGTATATTGTGCACATCTGAGATTAGTTTCGGCTTAACACTTCCTTCAACAGCACTAAGATTTAAAAATTTATTTCTCATTTCTATGAGCATTAATTAATTAATATTTAATCAACTCAAATGCATCTGTGCCACGACGCAGCATTTCACACTTGAAGCAATCCACTCAGAAAACGTCATCCGCTGACTGCTCCGGTCGCCATGGCAACGATTTACGTTGAGTTCAGAGTTCAGTCCCTTTTTTTTTTTTTTTTTTTTTTTTTATATGAGAGGAAAGCATCGAAATCCTAAGTGCGAGACTTTAACTCGCTAAAACCTCTCCCCCGCGTCTGTTGGTCCCCACGGAACTACCGTTAAGTATAGAGTTCAGTCCCTGTGTCTATGAATTCGCTGGGTACCGAGCATATGTCGGCAAAGTAATTAAGTAATTGCCACACCCTCGACACATACACACACACCCCTGAACCACAAACCCACACATGCACAAACGCGAAATAATTATTAATCACGTGAGTAAATGAAGCACCAGACATTTGGCCCGATAGCAAGCGCTAGTTAAGAAATATTCTAATGTCGAAATCACGTTATTAAGTCGAATCGGGAGGACGTCCTTCTGAATCAGCTCGAACTGCTTTAAAACGGAACCCGAAACCGATGCTGAAATATTTATTAATTGAGTAATTGGTTTGGCGAAATTTAGGCTCACGGAAGATGGTCCGAGCTTTGCCCCTGTCCGAACCTTCTTTTGGTAATCCAATTCACTGGTGTTTATTTCGAGGATTACTGCTGGAATGAAATCAAACGACAAGGAAAATCAGATGGAAACCATTCCGAGGCTCTGCCTTGTAATGAACGCTCGTGTGGGTGTATGTGTGTGTAGTTGCATTAGTATTTGCAGTTAGTGTACGCTACGCGTGCATGATTGAGTTTTATAACAAACTCAATTAAGATTCTATGCATTTCCAGCACAATTTATAAGCTTCAAATGGACGCCAACACGAAGCACAGCAACAAGAAGTAACTTTGCAAAAGTTTCACACACACTTTGAAAGACGCAGCTTCGACGTTTCCAGTAGAAGTAAGTCCCATTGGCTCAGCAAGCGGCACCCTACGTGATTCGAATTTATTTGATCTGCGACTCGAAAGGTTACGTAACAGCAACAACAACCCGTTACGTATGCCAACAAAAGTCAGATCGATCCGTCGTTCGTCTTACTAAATATCGCTTTATGAAAACGTTCGCTCATGTTGCGACATGCTCTCAATACGAAGAAACCTCGTCGACCGTCTTTTTAGTGATACTCGTATTTAAATAAGTCGTGAAAATTAAAAAAGTCCTGATTACTAAATCAATGCACAAACTAGACAACGACGGAAAGTTCCTTGCGGTCGCATAACAGCGAGTCGGCAGCCCCAGTGAAGCAGACAGCCGCAAATCAGCACGACCCAAAAATAATCGGAGCATGAAAAACCCATTCAATTCGTTCACCTGTCAACCACACCCACAACAAGGACAACAGTGCCACAGTTTCGCTGATCTGCAGCAAAGAAATGTGAACACAGAGATTGATTTCGGGACACAAATGATGGATGTATGTAGGTGTCAGAGTATGTGTTGGGCTCACACAATCATCTAAGCAGATATCGCTGCGAATGGGCCAAAGAAATGAGTACAATTTCGTCAAGACGACAGGATAAAGCAAACATGATGAAAAATAAATACGTGAAAAACGGAGTGCCAGTATCACCGACAGACAGTAGAGCGAGTAGACAGATAAAGAGGCACAGAGAGAGAGAGAGAGCGAGAGAGAGAGAATGAGGTCGAATCGCAGTGCACCCAAATGAGGAATTCATTTCAACACTGTTTCTGGAAGCAAGCTGAAGCTGATTCGGAAAGCGTTGGCTGCAATAAACAACAACAACAAACAAAGAAAAATGGGTGAGAAATGAGCGAATCCATGTCATTCGTTAAGAGTGAGCAAGACGGCAGAGAGTCCGCCAAACAGAACACCTGCTCCTCTTTATGTCGACTACACGCCGTGGTGCAAGAAGGAAGCTTGTTAGAGCGACAACGGATGCCGACGAAGAAGCAGACGAAGCCCTCGATTCAGTTTAAAGTTAATCTAGCGGTTGCTTCTCTTGAGTCTTCTCCAGAACTCAAGCGTTACTTGTTCCCCTCTCCTTTTGAGACAGAAAGCACTTTTTAAACTTTATTTAATTTGAACAACAACACTTCCGCTTCAATTTAACTTAACACAATGAAGTTGTTATTTTCGCATTGCTTTGATTCTGCTCTGCGAGTATTAATGCTGTTGTTGTTGTCGATATCTCAGTTCCAAGCAGGCCAAGTAGAATCCTGCAGCTTCTTGTTATAAATTCTCTGAATCTGCACACACACACATACATACTAACACATACGAATAATTGATTTCCATGAGCATCGGGCAGAAGGGCGGAGGAGGAAACATTCTCCAAATAAGTTAGGAAATAAGTTTCACTCCTTATCTTGATATTTTAACAATGTTTGTTTTTAACGATATTGTTATAAGGTAAGGCAAGTGGTTGTAGTTTATTGCAATAAGTTGTTGTTGCAGTAGATGTTCATATGTTGCAATAACATGTTGCAGCCAGCAGCTGTTTCAACAGTTTTGAACAACAGCAAACCACACAGCATATACTAAATATAATATACCATTTACCGTACTCGCACATGTATGTTTGTACCTGTGGATATAATGCATGTAGGCTTCCAGGGCGTGGACTCGACACACGTAACTCTTTCAATTGAAATCTTCTCTCAATTGATCAACATGAAGACAAATTATGCAAATAATTTCATCGAAAAAACCAAAAATTAAAAAAACGTTTCAGCTTAAATGCAAAGGAATGGAAAACTGAGCAATCTTTTCGAATCTTTTCGGACCTCCACCGACATCCACCACAACTACTACTCGTACATGGCACCAACGGCAAAATGAGGCACTGGGTTAACAAATTATAAACGTCGGAGAGAAAAGTAATGAGCTCAGCAGCGAAGTGACGCGAAAATATGCGACGAAATGTCATCAGAAAATGTAGATGCACAACAACTCCAACAAGCAAATCGTGACGGTGAATGGGCCAAACGGGCAGACAGACAGAAGCGAGACGCATCACCTCTCTGTTAACAATTCAAACGCCGCTCTGCCAGGTTCAGAAACCAAGGCCAAAGGGTGCAGAATCCCGAGAATTCATCGCTTGCGGTTTTCAGTTGCTAAACCGGACGCTTTCTCAAAATCGAGCTGTGTTTTGGCTGGTCGCGGATCGGCCCGGTCCAACGGGTATTTGGCAACTATTTCGTGGTCGTGCTAGAAAACAAAGATTGCTGTAGTTATTTTTGTGCATGTGCCCAGAAAAGAAGGGAGAAAAAGTGTTATGATTACAGGAGAACAGAGACTGTGTGTGTGCCCTTAGTAATGAGATGGAAGAGCATACAACATGTCTGTGTTGCATAGCAAAGGCACCGATGTTGGTGCAGACATTCACGTTGCCTTTGATGAGAAAACTTCTGCAAAATAATTCGTTATTCGCACACGCGGTAATTAAAAATAGCAACCATTTTTGGATCGATGGGAGTGGAACTGAAGGGAGGCAAGTGTTTCATCTGTCCGTGCATGGTACATGCCAGACTCTGCACAGCTTTCGTTAACTTGGTATGAACGGAGTATAGATAGAGTGAAGATAAATTTATACTCTTGTACAACGAACTCGAATATTGGTTACGCCCTGAACTAGTCGTGTTATCTGTTATTTCAGTATTGAAACTGGCTGAACTCAGACCGAATACCAAACTCTAATCCTTTCCTTTTCTCTTCTCTTTGCAGAAACATTTTCACCGAACCTCACTTTTAATTAAGGCCTTTAATCATAAGTTTCGTTTAGACTTGGAACTCAATTCGTAAGTACCTAAAACTATAACTCGTATCGTCTCTTTTAGAGAATACACTCTCGCAATGGATGTGATTTATTAGATGTTGTTAGATATTAGAGAGCTGCACAAGATGTCTTGAAACGCACATCAAGCCACAACATAAATTTCAAGCCTTGCACTGCTTGCTTATTTTGCTTTCGAATCAAGACATTGCTTGCCGAAAGCGTGCTGATAACAAAACACAACAAAGCAATAGTATTCATTGCCATTCGTTGCTTTTTTGAACGAAAAGGCAATGCAAGGCAATGCATGACAATTGCTATGACAATAGATAACGGATGGCAATGTAAGGCAACGAATCGCGCTAAACTCAAACGAAGACTCATGCAAAATGAGAATGAGATAGGTTCGTATATAATAATTGCGCATCGTTGCCGACATCATAGCAGTATTGCTATTTTCAATGTCTTGTTGCCTTCCTCAAGGCACTATTGCCTTTTCTGCTTACACTTCAAGCTATATTGCCTTCACAGAACAGCAAAACAACACAATGTCTTGTTCGCAGCAGCAGACGGCAAGGCAGTCACGGCTTGTTCGGGTAGTTGCCTTGAAGTGTTCGTGTCAAATCGTTCATTTGTGCACGACGCGGCACTGCAAGGCAATACTGTGGCATGTTGCCTTTATCGGTCGCGATTATCTGGAGAACTAGACGTCCCAAGTCTCGTGCTTCAAAACTGGTTTAAAATAACATGGTTGCCACTCTGCCGGGAGGCCTGAAAACAGAACTCAACCACCTTCTATATTCGAGTTCCATTTAGCCACTCTGCAAGTTTAGAGCAGATGCTATAATTTAATCTGTATTCTGTAATCTGCATTTAATAACGTATTTAAACACATACGAGCATAGTAATAATGTTCAGTAAACTCGACAAGCTTTTCTGCAATAAAAGAATTAAATATCACTCAAATCCAGACCTACTATCAGAAGTTCAGAGCATTTCCTCTAAGGCACAACCAGAGCCTTCGCCTTTCCCTTCCCCGACAAAACACACAGACACACATAGACACACACATACACACACACTTAACACAGGCACAAGTGCTGACCATTTGGCTGCGTGTTGCTATTTTCCCTTACGGCGTGGTTGTCGTGCTATTTCAAGCTCTATTCATATAATCTGAGATGCTTCTAGGAAATCCTTCGCACCAGACTTTGACAAAAGCAGCATCAACTTGGATGGCCTACTCAGCCAACTGTTCAAAGACATTCTTAATTAAGCCAACGCAAACTGTTTCGTCTATGCGTCGACCTGACGGAGGCTGAGTGGAATGGTGTTGTTTCCTCGTATGTAGTTGGTTATGGTTGTTGTTGTGCGTGAGCGTATGCGTATACTTCACAAGTGACTGCTGTTGTCTTCCAGTTAATACGTTATTATTTGCTATTAATTGCGTGATTGAAAGCATTTTCCGCGTTGCGAAAATGTGTGCAGTTTGCATTTTCGCACAATCAAAATTCAGGCAAGAACTGCCCTCAACCGACACAAAAAGCGCAAACGAATTTACGCACACCACACGGGGTGGGTGTGAAATTCCACACCTCCACAGTTGCTGCATTTAAATGTTCCCTTTGCATTGCTTCACAATGCTTCCAATACACGAAACCGAAGAACCTTTCGAACAACCATATACATTTTCTTAGAATACGGAAAGCCACCTGCTTTTGAAGACAATTTAAGCTTTAAGAGGCATCCCGGCAGAATAGCAACCATAATTATTTCAAAACACATCTCGAAAAGGCACTGAAATACTTCAGTATCGAATGGGTCACGGGGTTAATCTCGAAGACGAAATCGTCGCTCCACACACCACTCCAACCTGTTAAATAAACACAGACTTCTGCTACTGGTCCTGAATTCTCAATTCACAGATCAAACACTGCGACGTCTCTGACCAAGTTTATTAGAAGCAAATAAGTTAATCGTTCTCCACGTACCACTGGCACATACTTACTCTACTCTACCATACTTCTTCTTCTCTTTTCCAGGCAACTGTTATCACCTAACATACAACAAAAGCACTACCATGTGGGTGGATATCTGGTGGATGGTAACAGACACGTAAGTACCAGAAACCGAAAAACTCAATCCGTCATTTAAAAGAAAATACAACAGCATCAGCAACGCCGTCTCTAACAAAAGCAAAGAAATCGAAAGGACAAAAGTGCATTAATTGATTTTATAAACTGTTGTATATTTCACTATCTTAAAAGGTTCTCAACTTCTTTGCTTCTTTGTTTACTTACATTTCGTTGAATAAGATTACGTCGAAAGAATTACTTCAAGAATTGCGGAACGAAAACGGAGATCAGATAAAAGAACCATAGATTTTAGTTCAGTCCATTAAATAATTATCCTTAGAGCGCAAAACCTTTAGCAAACTTTATTCCTGTCTGCTTTTCGATTTCCGTTTATCGTTCTACCATAGAAATGCAACAAAACTAATTAAATATTATGCCATCATTTCTATTACAGATTCATAAACAACAAACTAATATTATTTTTACCTGATGAACCTGTAGTTTATATTAACCTATTAGTTTATAGGGTTGCCCATTTCGGCGCACGTGATTTGAGACGCATAAAGGTCACACCTGATACCTCAATTGGAAGTCTTTGTGCTTGTTTACTACTAAATTATTGACTACTCCATTCAACTGGGTTCAGACGGAGATGTTGGCTACATACGCATTGACAATACGTTGTGCCGTTAATATTTGCAGAGTATCTGAAGTTTTAGTCGAAGCTAAAAGCGTTATTCAATTTCTGAAACTTAAAGACGAACTGAACTTAAACAGAACTTAATTTGAGAAGAGTTTGATACGGTTTTCGGCGCACCATTTAAGTTTAGGGTTTGAAAACTAGAGAAAATTCACTGCTTATTTGCTTGATTTAAGCTCAAAACTAAAACTCATTCCTCGCAAATATAATTTCCAACTTTAACCCGCTTCCCATCTCTCTTTGCAGGACATCGAGCACTGCTACTATCACGGCACCGTCAAGGATTATCCCGGTGCCAGCGCTGCGTTCCACACGTGCAACGGGGTCAGCGGCGTCATACACATCGGCAACGAAACCTTCGTTATACATCCCTTCTATGGCGGAGATCTTTCGGTATGGTGTTGGTCCCTTGTTATATTTTTATTTATATGCAAAACATATCAAAAATCACTGCGTATCATCCCCTCCCCCGACCGACTTCCCGACAACTTTTTCACCTTGGCAGCTACCGGGATAAAATCCGCACGATTCACGTCGCCAACTCGCTGACGTTCTGCTTGTTTTCCCAAATGTTCCTCAGCCCCAACGCCGCCCCTAACCATCTCATAGGTTCACTTCCAAGAGTAGCGCACCTACAACCTTTTGCTTTCAGCTCCGTCTACACTCATTTCAGTGCGACGCCAATGAAATAGCAATAAATAAATCAAAACGAAAACCATGGAAGAGCCGGCGAAAGCGTACCCCAGCAGAAATGTGAGAAGTTATGAGTTCACTTTGCCAAAATTTATATGAATTTGAAATGCGGCTCCGCTGCTCGCTGCATTCGTATTGATTTTTATTACTTTTCATGAGTATGTTTGATTTATGTTATTTTGCACTGCAGGTTGTCCGCTGAAGAAGCCATCGTTAGGCGGGTCCGATACTTGCGATGTTTCACCTGCTTCACCCAGCATTAGTTAACCTGGAAGGGAGCTTCAAACGACTAACCTTTAGTCACTTCTGCTCTTGCTCTATTCTTAATGTTGAGTGAGGTGGACATGCTCCCCGACTTTTTTCAAATGTGTTGTCTTCTGATCTGGTCTGTAAATCATACTCGACCGGATGGAGTTCCGCCTTTGATCGTAGTTCATTTAAAGCTATTGATTGCCGAATGGGCTGAATGAATTTGATCATGAATGGGCCCCATACACCTTCCACTATTTTACGGTGCTGGATTCGTAGTAATCGTTATTCACGGTACTTATGACTTTGTTGTGGTAGAAGTCATTAACCGGTCAAGGATTTCAGCAGTTGTTACCCAACTGTACACAATTTAATTGTTCGACTACAGCAATTATAAGTTTTCCATGAACTTTAATCACTTTAATAAAAGATTCTTAATTCAACACCCTATATTGTGGGTTTTCGGCGAGCCTCCTGTATTTAAATTGTATCATTACACTAAGCCTAACTTTATTAATCGTGGGCAGCTATTCATCACCAACTGTGATTGTCAACGACTTCAGATTGAAGAAATTCATTAACTCGGCACTAATTCGGTGAACAATCAATTCGGAAGGTCGAACAATAATTCCGCATCAATTGAGGTCATCTACAAATAAATGAGTTGCATTTTTAATGACGCTTCTTAATTAATTAAAGCAACCAGTCGATGGAACTCATCTGAAATTCTTCGATGCGGAGCGGATACAAATTAGAGTAGAGAAATCATGATGAAACTTGATCCTTGAATTCGTTTTGGATCAGATTGTGACTAGGGAAGAAATATGAAGCTGGCACATTTTTAGTCGACGGATAAGCTTTTAATTGTAAGAAGGCGTTAATTATGCACCACGCTTCATTCATATTCAGTAAACTTATTTTTGCGCCCTTCAAGGAGTTCAAATTCTGTTCAACAACAGAACTAGTAACTGTTTTCAAGCTGAAGGAATCGAAAGAAATCCTTTCGCCTTTATATACAAACAACAGATGAGTTCATACGAGCTACGAAAGTAGTTAGCGTTGATTAAGAGAGTCCAATCTAAGTTTTCATTTCCGATTCTATGCTCATGATTACTCAATTTATGTAATCATTGAAGTACAAGATTGTATATATAGACTATTGTAGATATTGTGTACCTGCTCCCAATCAATAGAAAATAAGTCCATCATAGAGCAACAAAGACCCCGAAAACACCTCAAATCATTCAAAATTATACAATTCTTAAGTGCTGTCGGATATTTGGACCAATAAAGCTGCCCCTGATTGAATTGTGAATTTAATCGATTTCAGCGACACACTTTTATGACTTGAAGAGCCAGATTTCCTCCATTCGACTAGAGCCCGCCGACCCTCCTCACCACATCACACCAGCACAGCAAATATTGTTTAGTGCCACAGGCGAATCGACTCTCTTCAATTCTAATAACGTCAACAGATTGCAAAGCCACCGAAGGACCTGTAAATGTCCGGACAAAATCAGAAAATCATGTGCACAGCTTTTCGGGCAACGTCGCTCCTCGTTGATTACGAAGTGCTTGGATGCTGGAGTTCGATTGTGTGCTTTCCGTTGAATTAAAAACGATTAAACTAAAGCGATGGTCGGGACTTCGAAAGCTTGTAAATTCTCACAATTGGAAAATAATTACACGCTGCTATTAATGTTGTTGTTAATATCCTTGACTCCTCTCAAATGACTCAATATTGATGACGATATTTTCTGCGAAGAACCATGAAGTTGCTCGCTGATGTAGATTAACAAAAGTTAAGTACATAAACATTTATTTAAACCGAAGTGAAGTCGCTGTAACTTAAACGCGATTCACAAAAGTTACGGCTTTAAATGATGCTACCCGGCACCAGCGACAGCACCACCCTCGCTGCTGCCCAGAGTGTCGCATCCTCTCAGGCAGACTTGCTTCGGCCTTGCAACGCAGATCTAGGATTAATAGCTGTGTGCGGCACACAAGTCGTCATCAGTCATTAGGCCTCGCTGCGGCAGTGAGGAAGCGGAGGAGGGGGCACCTCCGCAGTAGCAGTTGCGACAACATGCGAGCATTTATAACCGGCGCTGTCGACCGGACTCAGCAACTCTCTAAAGAGTACTTGCGATTCGGACGAGGAACGGGTTGCTTCTTCCTTCTCTGCCGGCCTTCACGAATTGTGAGGCTACGCGGATTTTGTACACATTAAATAAAGCAAAAAGAACACTTACAAACACATTTACATTTATCGGTCATCACCTTATTAAGCCAGAAGGATTCCAGTGAACGAAATAAATCCACGATCGACAAACAGGCAGGCTACACCACAGGAAAGATGGAAATCCAAAGAGATTTCATTAAAGGAAGTGCTGCTCTTAATCCTGGCATCCCAGCGATCGATGGTCCTCGGCGCTCAGTCTGCCTTCGTTGATGTCGTGGTGCTGGAAGCGGTTGGTCCCGGTTCAAAGCATTCAAATGACTGCCAGACAAATTACATTTGTTGTAGCTCTCAACTCAGCAACAGGTCAGGCCCGCCACCGCTCTCGCCAATCGGTCGAACTGCGCCCTTCTGCCCTAAGTGCTGCCGATGACATGCAGCTTCAACAGTTTAATTAAATTTTAATTAAACTCGCTGCCAAACTGTCAGCGCGAACTTTTATTTTGGGCAGTTGGTGTTGTTGTTGTTGTTCGTGTTTGTTGCTTCTCTCCTTGGTGAAAAGATTAATTGAACAACTCGAATACTTACCTATTTTTGGGTTCCACTACTTTAACACAGATCTTTTGTGTGGTATATATGTAAGAGTGTGTGTGTGTGTGGGTGTGTGTGTCAACTTCGCATTTCCGCTTTTTGAGTGGAACGAATTTTCGCATGCAGCCTCCCTGCTCTGCTTGGTTCTCATTATATTCTGACAAATGTGCACTAACCAACTCCAAATTTGTGGCCCAAACGAAACTGGCCACAAAACGCCGGGGCTTGTGTAGTCGCTGCTACTGAAATGTTGCCACAGAGAGTTTGGCAGCATTTGGCGCTTGTGTATTTCACATTGCACTGTACTTAATAAAACAACGCCTCGTTTTGTTATCTCGCCAGCGTGGGAGTGCGCAGCGGCGTGTGGAATCGCGGCCCACAACCATGCTCAGTGCTGGCGGTGTCGCATCAAACTACGTACCTGGTGCGGCTATTGTGTGCATCTCTGCTCTGTTCGCTCAACCCGTTATGATGTTAACGGTCTTACTTGAAACACATGCTGCCGTCATTCGATCGGCTGGGCCAAATGCCGAGCATACGGAGGATGCTGGGGGTGAATACGAAGCTGGAACTACGAGTAACTTCGACGATGAGAGTCGTGTTGCTGACATTTATGACACCCGTTTGTTGCATAGTTTTTGGCCGCATTTTGTGATCCACAATAAACGTCACTGCGTTTATGCAATGAAAACATGCCAAGCATCTTGTCAGCGACTGCTTAACTTACTTCAGCGAATATTTAAAAAAGCAATGCGGTCCACACAAACACAGCTTCTTTCAGCCAGTGCTGATCGAACGCAGTCAATTATTGCCCATGTTTTCCTCTTCTTTTTTCACATACCCTCCGAATCCTTCCACCGCCTTCGAATAAAAATCTTCAGTTCTGTTCCGTTCGGTTCTTAGAGTACATGGGCAAAAGTATCTCCTAAACATAAATTTACAGCTAAGTTAACAAGCATTTCAGTATGTCTGAAAGTATTCCAAAAAGGTTCTTGTTTCATTTTCGCAACATGTCACTCATGCCTTTCTTGGGGCACGCTCTCAAATTCGTTTCAGCAGAAACATCCGCATGTCATCTTCGAAGCACGCACGAAGGCCAACAAAGGATGCGCCAACTCGGGCAACCTGGACTCCTGGCGATTGTCGCGTCGCACCAAACACCTTTCGGCGGGACTCATCGACGAGGTCCATCCGAACGGCGCGGGTCGCTACAAACGGGACGTCCGCGAGGCCACCAAATACATCGAAACGGCCATCATCGTGGACAAGGCGATGTTCGAGAAGCGCAACGGAAGCACACGGGCGGAGGTGATACACGACGCAATACAAGTGGCCAATATTGCGGACTTGGTGAGTAGAAACAAAAGCCCACTAGAAGTATCTTAAGCCAACGACGGGTTCTTTCGCAAAGAGAGAGAGCCAAAGTAACCAAATGAAAAGCAGGACACATTTTAGAGGTTTTGTAAGTGGCCGATGTAGCGTCCAGGTTCAGACTGTCCACCCCCTCCACACCCCAGACGCTGTTCACATTCTGTTTTCAAAGCATTGCTTACTTAGTTCCGAATACGCTAACAGCAGCAGTGACGATGACGAGGACGAAGACTATAAAGAAAGCAGGAAACACTGACAACGAAGCACCCACGTTTGGCTCAGCTTCACTGCAATAATTTGAAGAGCTCCCCACAAACGCACACACCGAAGCTCTTCGAAGCTGACTCAGAACAACAAAATGCAGACGAAACCACTCACTCACACACACGCATGTAGAGCGACAGACGTTCGCCGCGACAGAGAGGCGAGGAAGCGCCGCCGCCTCTGTACGAACGCTTGAGAAGTGAATTTGACTTCGAGCACAAGGCCTCGTTGTAGTTTTGGTGAGTTTTTACTCATTTTCTTTTCACAAAACCGGCTGATTGTTGTCTTTGGCGCAGTTTTCGTGTTCTTGTTGTTCTTATTGTTGTGCAATTGTTTCCGTTTGCTTCCTGCCACTTCAGTGAATTGTTTTCAAGTCTTTTAAACCGCAAAACATAAATCTTCAGCTGCAGCTTTACTCTCAGCAACGTGCTAGCATTGCAGGACCCCAGACTCCGTTGCAGGGTGCCCGCGGAAGGCAGTCGCATGTCTGAAAGCGGTACACTGCTCATTCTTGAGGTGCATATACTCTGCGGATATCTGCACTCGCCGCGTTGGTTTTTCATGCGGACATCAGACACAACAAATGCAAATTAATCCATTTCGCCCTTCCATTATCGCTTACTTTGCGGAGACTCTGCCACCGAGCATGGCCGGTGGCTTACATCAGTGCTTCACTTGTTTTCATGAAAAAGCCTTTCTTAAATATAAATTGAAATTCACCTAAGTTGTCGTTTTTCAGCCAAGGTGCTCTGTTGAAACATACGCCTCACTTAGAGTCAACCTGACAGCATGCCCAAACCATAAATCCTTATCGATGCATTGATTAAATGAAATGAATTTAAAGAAACGTAGCTGTATAAAGCTCCAGCTCGATTACAATGAAGTTTTGACTGAGAAATAAGTAATACATTCCCAACAATTGTTGCCAGTCCTTGAATGTATCTAAAATCATTTTGATAATCTTGCCCATCATAATCTCGTAAACTTCAAAATACATCAATCAAAATAGTTCATGAATAAGAACATCCATCCAAATATGTTAATTAATACAAATCACGCTGTTACAATCCAAGCGCAGAGTTTTAGGGAAGCATTCGGTAAATATTTATAAGAAGCACCTTCCAAAACACAAATTCTGAAAGGTATTCAGAGAGGATTGAGGCATATTAATTAGGAACCTATTGCGAACCCGTGCACGTGGCAAGCTCCAGCAAATCCCGAGACACTTGCGAACATCAAAGAAACGTCGTTTTATACTACTCGTAATTAAAACGAGGAAATACATCGAAGACTGTAGAGTGAGACATGACGCGGATGGGGCAAACGCTTCCAAAGTATAGCTTCGTGAAAAAGTAACACAACGTAATGTGATGTGTTCAGAAACCGACTTTGATGGTACTCTTTTGATCTGTGTACACTTTTGAACATGGGCTGAAAAATATAAATATTAAACATACAAAATCTACCTGCGGAGATAAGATTCCGCCAACGCTCACTGCCCTCAAATTGTTCACCTCTGCAGTCTACACTGCGAAGGATTGCAACACTCTTCAAATCTTGAATCGAAATTAAGACATCTACACTCACATTCGTACAATTCATACAATGTAGACACTTCTTATGTATAAACTATAAAGATAAAGATGAACACTGAGCCTAAAGACAAACAATGGAACCAAGTGAAACGATTTTGAAACAATGCACCGGAAGCTTGTATGCCCAGCACACCACACACACACTCACACATGTACGTTTAATCGGGCACGTGCAACCGCAGAGGGTTCCCGAGGCTCTTCGCTTCCCTCTGCCCGAACACCAACATATGGTCCCATGTCTCGTAAGAGCTACGCGCTTCCAGTAATCAAAAAGCCGGCAGCCGCTGAGCTTTGAAGCTGTTGTGTGTACAAATGTGCTTGTGAATGCGTCTCTTTGGCATCTCACCTCACAGCGCTGCAGTCATCAGCAGCATTTAATGGAGCCCTATTCTGCCTTTCCTCGGCCCTTTCTTCCTTTTTCTTTTCTAATCCAATGACGGTCTTGAAAGGACAAGAAAGAAGGAAGAACACTTAAAGAAAGGGACTCTGAATTGAAATGCTATAATCTAAATGTCGGGAATTCAGCGATTAGAACTAAAAGCAAGTTGCTAATTATTTATATATGAAATCTTGATCTTCGAAATAATCCCCAATTGTGCCCTTCACTGGTTGAGGAACCTTAAACTTAATCTGAGTTGCATCGATAATTTTCATAAACTTCATAATTTCTTTGTTCTTCTTCTCTCTCTATCCGTCCATTTCGCAGTACTTCCGCACTTTAAACACACGCGTGGCAGTAGTCTACATAGAGACCTGGGGCAAGAACCAAGCAGTCATCGACGGCAGCAAGGACATCAGCAAAGCGATATCGAATTTCAACGACTACACTTCGCGTAATCTTTTCCAAATAGAGCGCGATACAACGCAGCTGCTCACGTAAGTACAAAATCTCACTGGCTTTATTTTATAAAGGAAGAAGATACGCCTCGAGTCTAAATTAAGGACAAATAACACATGCGGCATTCAATCAAAATCACTCTCCCACAAACGCTTCTGTGTACTTTCGGATTCACCACACTTACGTATTTCGAACAAAAGTCACCCACCCACCACCCGCCCCCACGTCAACCATCCCTAAAATACTCTCCACTGCCTCTCGACCTCACTTATTAGAGAGGAAGAAAGCAACACCAAAGCTTCTCGTGCGTACGTATTTATGCAACAATTGAGATGGTGCGCACATAAATCATGGTCCGCCACCCCTCAAGTTGGCGCAAATATTTTGGCATCAATAAATCGTGGTTCGGTACCTCTGAAGACTTGGAGGTGGTCTCTGCATCCTCAGCACGACGGCGTACCAGCAGTCGACTTGTTTTCGTTGAAGGACTTCATAGTATATTAATGCGAAGTGCTGTGATATTGGATATTTACTAAAACGGACGAAGCGCTATACACGCGCTGAAAGCATTTTGGGATCTAAACCAAGCACCAAGCAACCAATTTGTATATACATATTCTCCAAAAAAAGTCGAATACAATGAACTGTCAAGTTAATCAAATAAATTACATATGTATATGTTCTATCAGGCATGTTATGATGGGTCTTGGAACGATGATGGCGATGATGTTTTCGGGACCTCGCGAATGTTTTAATAATAACGTAACTTAACCAAAGCAAATCGAATGCAAATATTTTTAATTATATGTTAAAATGCTGAATTAAATGTAAATAAATTCAAGCTAGTGTTCCGTACAATTTCTTAACCAAGCACCATGGTCGAATCAACCGTGTGTAATCTACTCATCCCGGTCCAAGTTTGCACCTCTTGAAGTGGACACAGAAAGCTTTTATTGCGTTCCTACAGCCAAACGTAAAGCGCTGATTAATGACCGCGCTACTTACCCGAAATCAAGTTAAGCTGGCCAAAACGATTCGAAGGGCATCTGAAGACTACTAGGAGCATAGGACTGAGGATATACAAAACACAGGATTGGGATAACACACAGGATATAAACCGAAACAAAGTGTTATACATTTTATATCTCTGTCAGAGAAAATAGGAAAAAAGCGTCCAATGAAAGAGAGACATCGATGACGTTATTATCAGAGTCAACAGCTTGACATCTTAGATTCGTGTATGTGCAAGAAACATGTCACGTATGCGTGATCCAAATTAATTTCCTCTTTTGCACAAACTTCATCATGTAGAAGACGAGGGACCAAATAATGAGCAGACAAACACGGGCTGACCCATTTAAACCTACTTAAGGTTGCTGTAGGGAGTGTCAATTAATCCAGCTTGAGTTTGTTTCGGCGTAACCAAGATAATGTCAACTATGTAGTATCACTCACATTCTTCCGAGAAGGAACAACCACATAAAGCAAACAGATATTTGTTCCATGTTGTGGCTGAACTTACACCAGAACAAATTAATTTACTTGAAGTTCTTCAAGACTCTTAGAAAGAGTCTAAGCTAGCAAGAACGTTTCTCTTGGAAAGAGACATAGATAAGCTTCTTAACTTCGTAGTTAGAGCGCACAGTCGCACTTAAATTCATTTTGTAGGATCTCAAGAGTGGGCCCAAACTACCGCTGGCAATTTTAGCAAACCACGGACCACAGAAGCCAGGATGCATTATCTTAATTTATCCAAGACATACTTGTTTTGAGTTGAACCGATTTCAATGAATTTAGCAGGTCTTTTAGTAACCTCTCGAAAAACCCAACCTCAGCGGTCGGTGTTTCCAAGACCCAAATGAAAAATTCAACTTTAAAATTCTCTTAATTTTATTTGGCGAAAACTAAAGTGTACCATTATTGTACCAAATATATTTCCTCAACTAGGGAGCTGTCAACATGTGCCGTTATAGTGCGCAAATCACACAAACACGGAAAAGGGCACCCCACATAACACCACACCAACCATCACATTATTTTGGACCAGCAGTGGATGAGAGCATTTCAGAGAAGGATTTCTTACGTTTTTCTCGGGTGGAAATGATGCCAGATTTTCGTATTCAAGCAATCCAAACACAGAGCCACGTACACCTACACTACCGAAGGAATCTGTGTGTGCGTTCGTATGCCCCAAGTGCCACCAATTTGTAGCACACGAAAATGTAGTTTTTTTCGGCACTTTGCTTCGGTATAATATGCTGACTCCAACTTCAGAATCCCAATGATAACAACAACAACAGCGATGACCCACCCTTCCGAAAGGGTTGGAGATAGCGGGTGGCTGTAAAAGCATTTACGCCACGTGTTAATGTGTCCTTTCAGCCAATTTTACTACATTCACGTATTGGGCTAAAAACACTAAGTAGTGTCGAGGGCCGACTGCAGCCGTCAGACTCTCCATCACCACCTATCGCAACATCATGACAGATACCATGTCCAAATATTTAGCCTAATTGGCGGAAAAATAACGTTAAATAGTTGAATGTAAAGTTGAATTGCTCAAGACTTTAAAATCATTTTATGCTTCTGCATGTTTGTTTCTGTTTTTACAGCAGTTTTCCTTTCTTGACACAGGATTTATTTATAAAATGTAGTCTTCCTTCAGGCTTTTGTTTTAATTGGAAACTCTTGTGTTTTTTCGTTTGCTTACAGCGGCGAAACTTTTGCCGGCGGCGAGGCTGGAATGGCGGTGCCAGAGACGGTCTGCACCCCGCGAGCTGTTGGCATCAGCGTCGACATTAACGTCTACGAACCGCACCTTCTGGCCAGCTCGATGGCGCATATGATTGGGCACAACATCGGAATGGGCCACGACGACGGCCGTAAGTAACAAACCAGCAACTGCAAAAACAAATACAAACAAATCGAAGCAAAACTTAATATACTAGAAAGTGTGACGAAATCACAAAAGAATTATTATTAGTGGTTAAAAAGTACAATAACGTAATCGGGAAGGAGCAACTAAAGTGCAGTTACACACCCTACACAAGGCTGGGGAAACACATCAATCACGACTTATGATCTTATCATTTCACTTGCAACTGTCGATAATGAAATATTTCATTCATTACCAATATTCTTGTGATTTAGATTTTAATTTAAGTTGCACTTGTTACTAAAAGCTACGAGCATGTTTAAATCTGACCTGTGAAGTGCATACTCGTAGGGTAGTGAATGAAGGAAACGTTGACCAAGAACAGGAATATTAATCAAATGACTTCATCACCCAATAAAAGGCAAACCTTTTTGGGCTATGATTGTCTTTGTATGCATCTTACTCGAGCATACAACCCTGTAAATAGAAAAAATGTAACAACATTCTTTCTATAAGAGATAGTATGGTAGTCTAACATTACAGTGTAGCAATTATTGTATATTTATTTTATGAATCACACTTTAGCATTAAGACGAAAGCATGTTGCCAACTTCATTCACTCACAAAGGTGCTGGAGCACTTCGAATGAAGGATGAACAGTTTATGTTTCCATTGATAAAAACCTCAACCCTCTTTCGCCCTCCCGTAGGTAGTGAGTGCGACTGTCGCGACTGGCACGGGTGCATCATGGCGCAATCGATTGTGGGGCAGGAGAACGTTCAACCGTACAAGTTTTCCGAGTGCAGCAAACTGGACTACATCGACGCACTGCGCACAGGACATGGCTTGTGCCTGCTGAACAAGCCGAATGAGGTGAGTGGGACCCTTGAACCCGAATGCAACTACGTAGGGCACCGGTTAGCACTGCATTGTTTTCACTTGTCGCGCAACGAAGGCATGATTTTGTTTTCGCATTGTTGAGAAATAACCATGCAAAAACCTGCGTACTTCAAATATCTTTTGGACAGGACTTATGTAATTACCTTTAAAATGGCCAATTATCTTGGCTTTGACACCAAGAAAACTGGCAGTTTATTTTGGTTCACTGACATTTCCTATAATTTAAAGTGTAGTTAACTACAGTATCAGAGACAAAACACATTCCCTCATTCCATTTCTTTCATGTAGTGTGTCGAAATGATGTTCATTTCAAGTCGACCTGGGCGCACGTGCTACGATCGTACTTCTTCTTCGAACAGCGATTCAGAACGCAGTGGCATCTCCACTAATGGTCCAAACAGAAAACAACCCCCGTTCACCCGGTTTTGGGCATCACGGCGTATTCTGTGTTTGTATTTTTGTCTAATGGGCACAATTAAATGTCATTATTTGACGAGAGTTCATGGCAAAATCCTAATAGAATCGCGGCTCGCATTTCACTCTGCGCCAACTCATCAACGTCCGTCGCTGACAGCGAAACACAGCCAACTCTTCTGACAATCATGGAAAGATGCCTGCTTTTACCGTTCTTCCAGTCGTACCGCTTTGCGGGGCCACCGTCCTATTAGCTGCAGGTCGCATTTCGGAACCATGTCAATGGGAGCGCGTGTGTTCGTTTGTGTCTGTGTATGTATTCGGAGCAGATCCCAGCACTCGGCTCTTAGCTGCCTTTCATGCTCGGTTACCTCTCTGCTCTTGTTTCTTTTCCTGCCTTTTTCTGGCACTAGGTCACTGCTGCGCGATGCTGCTTTGCCGCAGGCTTCAAGTCTATTATTTTAAAAACTCTTGTCTTAAAAACTTGCCAACAAAACATCAGCAAGCCACCCTTAAAACTGTGTGTTTCTCTGTACGCTTTGTTTGCGGATGCTTCTTCAGAGCGCTGTAGTATTTGCGCGTGAATAGAAGCCAACTGAGTGACTTGGCTAAAAATACACGCTACCTGTTTGGAAGTGACGGCTGAGGTCCTCAAAGCAGAAGAGCCCTCATTCTATTCGGAACGCAGTGTGGCTGTGTGTGCTTCCGTCTTTCACGAGTAAAGGTGCTTGCAAATTAGACAGATTAATTGGTTGCCAGCCTACGTCAGAATGGCAACACAGCAACTGCGAACCAAACAACAACAAGCGGCGAATACTGCTCCTACATGTAGGTTGCCGCCGACGCAGATGTCACACGTCGGCTGCATTGTAAGAGCGACTGCACTGCAGCAGCGATGGCCACGTGTTGTTGATGCATGCCTCGGGCTGCAGCACCAACGCCAGCAGATACCGAGTAGTCTCAAACTGTGTGCGCCATCAACGTTGCAGTTGCCATCGAAGGCTGCTGGGATCAAAACGTGCCAACATTTTGGCACCCGTGTGACAAATTGTGCCCATTGTTTTTGCATCATTCCGAGTGTTACGTAAGCCAACAATTTAAAGAAAGGAAACCTAAATATTGTTTAATATCACTTTAATTCTTAACTCGGAGAGTTAATTCTTAACAAGCAAGCAGGAAACAAAGCCAAATACCACTCCAGGAGTCCATGTGTGCTTCACTGTGTGCGCATCTCCGTTAAGCTTGTTATCTTAACCGCGTTCAAATGGAATAATTAAATAAAAGTGTAGAATTGAAAGTGGAGCTATCGAGCTGAGCCTGCGTTGTGCCTCGGGAGTTGTGCCTCAACAATAACACACACACAACACCACAACACACATTCCATCATCAACTCATTCATAATAATGCGCATTTTATTGCGCATTGTATACACAGCTACAAGGTCAATACGGGGATTTGTTAAACTCATTTCATGTGCCAGATGCCGCGTTTCGAGGCGAATAATTGAAAAGCACTCCTGTTACTCGGTGGAATAGTTTCTCTTGTTGTTACACTCATTTCACTCAACTTCATAACACTTATTCAACTTCTAAGTCGAAGTACATTTTCCTTTGTGACCTTCACTCATCCTTTCCGCGTTTTTAGATTGAAATGCGTCGAAACTGCGGCAATAAAATCGTCGAGGAGGACGAGGAGTGCGACTGCGGCACGTTCGAGGAGTGCGCCCTGGACCCCTGCTGCGATGGAATCACTTGCAAGCTGAAATCGGAAGCACAGTGCGCCAGCGGCGCCTGCTGCGACAGATGTCGTGTAAGTGTCTTAACAAATGCATTAATAATAAACTAACTTTGTGCTTTTTGCAAAACTTCTCACATTTGGATACAATATTCGGGACTCCTTCTGGCGCTGTACCTGCACTGCACTTCGCTATCATGCCTGAACACTGCAGCTGCGGCCCAAGGATTTCATCTGCCGCGATTCGCATAACGAGTGCGATCTGCCCGAGTACTGCGAAGGCGACAACGGCCAGTGCCCGGTGGATGTCTACAAGAAGAACGGTTCGCCGTGTGGACACACGAAAGCCGGCATCTCGGGTGAGTAAACCTCTCGTATGTTGCAACAAATGGCACGCTTAGGTTCCAAGCAATGTGCCAGAAAATAGAGATAGTTGACAGGTTAAGAGAAAACGGTGAATGTCACCAATGATATCCATTTGCTGAGCGCATGAGATCAGCGGTTTCGCGCTTCAAGTGAAAGACCTAGCAAATCCATGAATAATGTGTAGTAATTCACAAGGTATGCATTCTGAGCTTATCATAAGATCGATAATTTCAGCAATAAAAGACTTCAGTGAATGGCGTCCGTCCATCGCATGTTCCATCACATGTTTCGTGAACAGCTCTTGCCTGTGATTGAAGCTAAAAGGTCCAAAGCATTTTTACGAGTATACAGAGATTAAGCCTATCCAATAATCTCGCTTTGGTTCGTAATGAGCCAGTTTTTACAGCTCTATAATAATGTGCATTCGTTCATTAAACACAATTTAATAACTACGAACAGTCGACGTGTTTCTGCCCGAAGTACAGTTTTTCGCATCCTGATGCGTATACGCAACTTTAATTAAAAACCACACGTGCACATTTTTAAATGATCCGTGGAAAACCACAATATTTATCATCAGTAAATAATGCAAACACAACAAACACAACACATTTGCTCACATTGACAAGTATCTGCGTTATACTGTTGGCAGCGGCTCCGTTGTGACCGACATTAACGAGCAATCAACCAGCTTCAACAAAACCCGCTTCATGAATACTTGATGAGCTGCAGGTTCTGCTTCACCCAGACTCTGATTAATGCACGGAATGAAACTCACGAAGCCAACGCCAAAAATGATTGGCGATTGAGTAGGCTGTATTCCTTGATTGAATGGGTTTGATTGGTTTTGCTAAGTGAACAAGTCATTAACAGTTCGGCACTAAGCACTTGTCATCAAGAATTAAAGAATTCCTCCGGAAAAATGAGACGGTGCCTTTTTGTATTAAAGGACAATTAAGCAACTCGAAGCTTCATATTGGTGATCTGACAATAAGAGGTTCCACTTTTTTGGCATTTCGGTTTAAACAACACGAAATAGAAATATATATTTACTTGTATCAAAACTGTGAAACATTTAAAGGTTCAAATAAAAAAGGAACTAGAAAAACAACCACAAATAGTTAGTCAACCGTCGGCAGACTTAATCAACCTAATTTTAGTAGATTTCTTTACGTCACGTCATCATCATTTATCGAAATCAGTAATTTTTTTACACAATTTTTATTAATTTCATAATTAATGCGATCCGAATTTTGAGAGAAGCCCAAATTGAGGAGCTCTTCTTTCTCTCTTCTATCTTATTTCTTTTCGTCCATTCACTTCTGTACATTTTCAGGATACTGCTTTCAGGGCGACTGCCCCACTTTGGGTCTTCAATGCGAGTCGATCTGGGGTTACGGCGGTTCGGCTGCGGACCGTCAGTGCTACGAGCAGTTCAATTCGAAGGGATCCATAAACGGACACTGCGGCCGCGATGCTAACGAGCAGTACCTGAAATGCGAGCCCGAGTAAGTCGCACGACAGCCTTTACAAGTGTTATGTCACGAACTTTAAATACAAATAAACTTCGAAGCCGTTCGAATTAAGTTACTATTGCTATCGAACCCATACACACAGCATTTATGTATGTGCACATTAACACTGACGCTTCCACAAGCAGCGCTGCACTGTCAGCAATTCAATTACCGCAGCAGTTGATGGGCACGTGGACTGCACTGACTATAAACTGCACCATGCAATGGTTCCCGAACTAAACCCAGACTATAGCAACGAAACCTCCGAGCCACGTTCCACTTTAATGTTTCAAAGTGTGTCCGGCGGAGAGAAGTGGCGGGGCTGAACGCTGATATCTCATGCAGCATGCATGAATGCATCGATGTATGCGCAGGTGTCCTTTCAGGGTTGAGGCAGAGGGCGGCGAGTGGTAACGCCGCTGGTGATTTACAGACGCGTAGGAAACTGCAGTTAATCGACTTAGAATGGGCCAAGTGAAGGTAGCTTCAGGGTCCAAACTGATTTGTGGCAACGTAACTGATGACAACGTCGACGTGTACGATGACGATGACGATTTACACTCATGATGAATAGCAAAGATGATCCGGGGCTTCGTCTGTTTGCTGAAGAAACTGATTTGATAAAACATTGAACTCCAAATCGTTAACTCAATGGTGCCCAGTATATTTCGATAACTAGTAATCGTTGTTTCTTTATTGAATGTTCGTTTAATGTTTACTGTTGCATGTTCTGGGAAAACAGTCCATGACAATCACATGACACCGTCATTTTTAGCAGTGACAATAACTCAATAATAATAACAGCAGTTCATTTCACTTCTGTGCCTTTTTCTTTCCCACTTTCTTCATGCCAAAATGTTTGCCCGCTGTTGCACCATCGAAATAATGACTTTTGACCGAAACAACGATTCCATCAATACAATCAATGCAACGTGATACAACAACGACTCTAGGAATATCCAGTGTGGCTCCCTACAATGCAAGGAAGGCGAACGGCAGCCGGTTAACGATGGCATTGATCAGCTGTACTCGAGAACAATTATTTCAATCAAAGGCCAGGAATACGAATGCAAGTAAGTTCTCTCTCCCCTTTCTCCAACACAAACCAAATTTAACCAGCCAGGAGAAGCCAAGCGAGGATACACCAGAAAAGGCGCCCCTGCATTTTGTTTTAGAAGAAAAAGTATTTTGTGGTGCAAAAGTATTTTAGTAGAAGAGTATTACTCCGGCATTATTATTATGATTGAGCTTCTGTTGATATGAGGGCAGTTGAGTTGAGAGGTCGAATTTGCAGATGCTAAAAAGCACGAAAGCTAGCGCAAAAGAAGCGCTTCTTCTTTTCGTGTTTCTATTTGCTAACTTGTTCTTAGATGATCTCACCTGGCTCTCTCTTATTTCTCTTTTTCTTGCGGACTCGCAGGGCAACAAGCGGCCAGGTAGGCTCAACGGAGTTCCCCGACCATGGACTCGTTAAGGATGGCACGCCTTGTGGCAACGACTTGGTTTGTTTGAATCAAACGTGTGTCAGTCTCTTTCCGCACATCGACCAAACAAAATGTCCAACGAACAAGCTGGGGCAGGAGTGCTCGGATCGTGGGGTAAGTAATGCGCTCCTTTATTTTTTCCCCTGCGTACGCCAATTCGGTATCAGCCACAGAAACCAGAACATGAGGAGGCTTCCCGTCGAGGCTCCGAAGTACACAGGAGAACAAATGCATTGATTTAAGTGGGGCAGAACAAAAAGCATAGAAATAGTCCGCAAATTTTCCGGCTCCACAAAATCCCTGCTTGTTTTTTCAAATCGAAGTAAATCGATAACAATCCTAACAAATTATGAGCAAGAACAAGAAGAAAGTGAAGTTAGTTTAGAGGTGGGAGCTTTTAGTGGGCGATGAGCAAATTAATTCTGTTTTTTCTGGCGTAGAGCTGCATATAAGTTCCAGAGTCCTTTTTATTGAAAGCAGCTGCCATTTGACGGTTCTAAGCATTTTTCAACTCCGTTACATTATTTAAAATATTCGAAATACTTAAAAGTAATCGATAGCATTTATGGTGAAATGCATTTCGCTGCAACGTGACGCAAAACAATTTCACATTCGCAATTCTGTAGAAAATTTTATTTATTTATTTATTTATTCGTCAAGCAGATTACAACACAATCTTAATGACTACTCGAAACTGAGGCAACTGTAAACTAACTTTTTAACATTGGAGCGGCTCAAGCCAATAAAAAAATCCACATAGGTACAAACTGAGTTGGCCAATCTTAAACACGGGGTCATTGGCTCGTTGAAGCAATAGTTAACACGGTGGTAGGGAACTTTAAAGATATCGTTAGATCTAAAGTTCCTAGTAGGCACCCGAATATTGATCAGTAGTAATAAGGTAGGAGCATCAATTTTACTATTAACAATGTCGTTAACAAACAATATTGAATGGCACTTACGTCTCTGCTCTAGAAAGGCTAATCCTAGCAATAGACACCTAGGTTTATATCTGGGCATAGGGGTGTTCCAAAATAAACGAGATAAGGCATATTTAGTAAACCGTTTTTGAATTTTTTCTATTCTATCGGAATAAATTTTGTAATATGGATCCCAAACAATGCAACAATATTCAAGGTGGGGTCTAACAAATGCAAAATACAAAGACTTCAAGGTATGTGGGTCTTTAAAATCCCTAGAGTTTCTCCAAATAAATCCCATCATGGCATTTGCTTTTGCCGTTATATACTCGACATGGCTACTGAAGTTAAATTTGGAGTCAAAAATTACTCCAAGATCTTTTTTTATATAAATTTTTGACAATGGCACATTCCCAATCTTATAATTGTAAATTAACGGATTAGAACCGCGACTAAATGTTAGATACTGGCACTTGGACGCATTAAGTAAAAGAGCATTGCCCTTACACCAGACTGCCAAGTTAGTCAAATCGGCTTGTAATCTAGAGCAGTCGTCCACGGATTCAATAGACGAAAATATCTTTAAATCATCAGCGAACATTAGACACTGCGAAAATTGAAGTATTTTAGGTATTTCATTTATAAAATTGAGAAAGAGTAGAGGCCCTAAATGGCTCCCTTGAGGGACACCAGACGAAATAAAAAATGGTTTAGATACAGTACTATTTAATCTGACAATTTGTCTACGAGCTGATAAATAAGATTTAATCCAATTGAAAAAACTAGAGTGAAACCCTAGTTTCCAAAGCTTTGATAATAAATGGCCGTGGTCAACCTTATCAAAAGCTTTAGAAAAATCAGTGTACATAACATCACACTGTAAACCTTTTTCTGAGCAACTAGCGACGTAATTAGAAAAAATCGTCAAATTCGAGGAAGTAGATCTTCCAGTAATGAAACCATGCTGTAATTGGGATATAGCACCTTTTACTTGAAAAAGTAGTTTCGAGTACACAAGCTTTTCAAAGAGCTTGGGAATCACAGAAATCTTGCAAATAGGTCTATAATTGGGAATAAAATTTTTTGATCCGCTTTTATGAATAGGTATTACAAAAGAGTCTTTCCATTCGCTAACAAAAACACCAGAGCGCAATGATTGGCTAAAAATTCAAAACAGCGGAAAAGCAACAGCTTGAGCACACTTCTTAAGAATGATGGGTGGAAAGCCGTCAACTCCGGGTTGCTTATCTAGATTTAGTTGCAATAGGCCATCCATGACGTCACTGATGCTAAGTTGTACAGACCCAATATCAACGATAGCCTCATGACTTTGGTTATTTAAAACTGAAAAGGGAGAAGATGGAATATATACGGAGGAAAAAAACTCGGCAAACATATCACAAATTTCGTTAGGATCAGACGATGTTTCACCTAAGTATTCCATCGAAGATGGAATACCAGAAGACTTCTTTTTACTATTTATAAAATGCCAAAAACATTTACTGTTTTTCTTTAGATTAGTTTCAATTCGAAAAATGTAGTTGTTATATAAAAATTTATTTAAAGTGAAAAATTGTTTTTTAAGAAAAATGTAGTGAGCCAAAAGATTCGGATTATTTGGAGATCTCTTACACCGTTTGTAAGCCTTGTTTTTAGCATTATTTATGTTAGATAATGTCTTATTATACCATGCAGGTTTATCTACCTTCGAGAACGTATTCTTAGGGACAAATAAGTTAATAGCAGTTTTAAGGAGTTCAGAAAACCGTTTATAATTCTCTTCGACATTTGAATCTACAAGAACCAAAGCCCAATCGATATTAGACATATATCTACAAATAGCCTTGAAATCGCTTTTCCAGAAATCATATTTGATTTCATTATAATGATTAAGCAACTTGGAGTAAGTATATGTTTTTAATGCTAAGCATAAAGCCACATGATGTTCAGAATCCGTTAGATAATCAGAGTTTAGCCTACTGATATTAGAATACATATCATCATCCACGAAACTATATCAAGGAGCCTGTTCCGGCAATTAAAAATATTGTTAATTTGAATTAGACCTTTTTCCGCAAGATTACTACTTCATAGATTACTACTTCATACTTACTACTTCATTTTCGCAGTCACTGGTAATATTTGACGGCAGAAGCAGGTGTTGATCATCATATTGCCAATTTATATTGGGCAGATTGAAATCACCTAAAATTACTAAATGCTGAGGACTCTTAATATTGTTAATGACTTTCATAATATTGCCTATGTGGATTTTATACAATTGTACAGAACTATTAGGTGGAATATAACTTAGATTTACAATAAATTCCGCATTATTATCAAACTTAATCCTAACAATTAACTGATCAATGTCAAAATTATGTTCAACAGGTATTAAAGTTGAAGATAAGGGTAAAGGTAGAGATAAAAAATTTGATCGGACAGCCAATAGCACAAAATTTTGACGCATGGTTTATTCATTACGGAAATTCATTACTGCAGCGAGTAAAGAATTAACGAAATAAACCCATTTTACGTACACAAACACACAGGCACAGACGCAATTGAAGTTTTATATATTATGGGCGTTCACACACACAGTCACGCTGTCAAACGCAAGCAGCGCAGCAACAATGAATGCTCAAAGGCACTTATATTGGTTTCATTATTCTATGAAGTTGTGTTTATTTCGAGGTTAAGCCGCGCTTCACAGGACTCAAGCGAATAAATCCGTGTGCAAGTATATTTTCCGTGTGTAGACATATTCTTACGTTGAGCTGCGAACGCCGATCGGTCAGAATCCGCTCGTAGCATAATTTTTAATGGCTTTAATGGCTTGGATAAGCTCATTTATCATCTTATCATCCCTTCACAAGTGTGAATTGTGTGGAATTCATTTGAAAGCAAAAACTATTAAAAAATAGACATTAAAATCGTAAATATAAAGGTGAAAACAAGATATGATATGAATACCGAAAGCAGAGAATACAAAGCATTGTTTTGGTTAATTGACTGGCTGATCGAAAGGGCAATTGAAACTATGTAACTTTTCCCGTTTCCGCAGGTCTGCACGAATACCAACCGATGTTTCTGCGACATGGGCTGGGGAGGCATCGACTGCAGCCTCGTGGTGCTGCTAACTACGCCCATTCCTACAGAAGCGCTGCCCACGCCCGAGAATACCATTAAAATGGAGAAGAAGGAGACGCCATACGGTAAGAAAGAATACACAGACGTCGGTTTTTGAAGTCGGACGCTGCGAAACAGATGGTCATTTCGTTTAATTGTAACATGCGATATAAACACTCCTCTGAAACACAGATCTTCCTGAAGACGATCTTCCTGTTATGACAATGGTACATCAAGTATACAAAATGCAGAGTTGAGTCCCTTCTCGCACAATTTAAGCCACTTTCCAGACCACTTGGAACCAAGCTCATCGCATGAAATTACATTTATTTAGCGCTCCAAAGGGGACAAATATTTCCTATCATCTAATTGTCTTGTCTAATCTAATTAATGTGAATTTTGAACTGGGACAAAAAGAGACTTATTCTCTTTATATAATGTATATACATACATACATAAAATATATATTAGGTTCATCTAGTTCTTGTAGTATTCAGTAGCAAGAAACCTAAATTCAAAGTTAACAGCAGGAAAACTTTTGATTTGATGATAACTAGGGTAAATCCGATCCGCAGTCATTATAATGCGAACCTTCAAACCGAGAAGAGTCAATAACCGTGCCACGATAAGCAATATAGTGGTGAATGCGCTTTAAATGACTGCATACGTGTTCATAAGCAAACGAAGCACTGTGACTCAAGTTACACGATCGGGTTTACTTTTCCAGTTTTTCCTAAGTTTTGCTTTTTGGAATATCACAATAAACATTAAAACACAGATATGATAAAGACAAGTCACAAAGCACAGTGTCAACTCCGACAACGGCGTGTCATAGATCAACAAGAAACAATTGAGTTAATTTTTAGTGATGGAATATTAATTTATTTTCGGAAATTACGATCTATACACACCTTGGTTTTTCACCATTTTGTTTAAAGTCAACTCAAATCAAATCATTCATTTAGTAAACCAACAACAACAATTCTTCTTTTCCAATGCAACCCCGTTTACCACCACAGGCACCTCAGATCAGAATAGGATCAGCACATTGACCATGGTCATCATTCTAACCGTTATCGTGAAGTGTGTCTTCATTAGTTTTGCAACGCTGGCGGTTTGTTACAGGTAGAGTACCAAGCAAAAAGCACCGAAAATCAATCGCAGCAAATCTTACTCGTAAAAGCTATCTCATGCAGATCGCAATATTTGGACGTATTACATTTTTGCTTTTATCTGTTTCACATTTTGTTCTTCTATTTCTAAATTGAATATTTTTTATGATTTCGGCAATCAAATTCATGAAATTTGGAACATACACAAACACAAGCAATTAACAGTAAACACGATAATACGGAGCTATGTGCGATAACGTACTACATGTGAAAAATTTTGCTTGGTTTTCTGTCCTCAGTCACTAACTTCGAACATGGTTGTTGTGTGCATTAGCACATGCTTTATTCATACACAATACATGGATGTGCGAATGTGTGTAAATGTGTGCCTGCTTGCGGCTGTATGTAGTCTATGAACTCTTAATATTTGTTATCAATAACAATGGAAACGCATTACTTAATTGCTGTCATTTGATTCGAGTGCATTTGGTTGTGTTCTGTACAAAGCTCGTGCCTGTTAAGTGTAATAATTTCTGTATAACTTACATGAATGTAGAGTAAAGGTTTTTTGTTTTCATGCAAAAGGATTCAATGATGGCAATTAAACTGAAGATTTCATTCGCGAATTCGAAGAACTTTCAATTAATATGCAACGTAATCATTCAAGCAATCTAAACACTCCTCCCTTGTGCGTGTGCCTGATGTTTGTCTCGTGTCGGTGTCTGCACTACATATGTCTATCGATGTATTGATGTGATTGTGTTCTTCATCTACCATGCATCGTATTCTACACATTCATTCACTGCCATGTTAAGCGTTAAACACAATCGGAGCAACAAGCAACGGCTACAACTCACGGCAACAAGAAATTCCATGGCGTTAATTATAATGGCTGAGCAACGTTGTTCAGCAACAAACACACCGGCGAGGAACAAGAATGATTTTGTTGCTGTAAAAATTAGAATTAGCCCAAAGACAACCATGTAAATTTGACAGTTGCAAATATATCTGGTCTCCTGTTGCTCCGACTGTATTTAACCCATTAACGCCCAAACTATCGTAATGTATTAGTAAAGTGATCTCAAACGAGATCGCTGGGCGTTAATGGGTTAATGCTTTATTGTGAGCTTATGTCGCTGTACTCGTTGTGAACCTCATCCATTTTTTTAGTTTCGTTTGTCATTATTTTCTCAGCACTGTGCTGTGTATATTTCGTAATTCCTCATTCATTATAATTTCTCATTTCTGTATAATTAAGTACGATGGGGTCTATAAATAGTGACAACGTCGGAGATGCCCTTTTCTAAGCCTGCACTGAAGCAGGTGATTCTCGTGTTACTGTTGTACTAGAATAAGTAGTTTGTAGTTACTTTAACAAGGGGAAAATGTGCCAAACTTCTTTAGGCCACTCACCTCACATCTCGAGCAGGAGTTCTCAAGTTGCTTCCTGTCCTAGGGCGAAACTTTGAACCTGGATATGCATGAACATTTACACAACTCAAACCACAACGTCCCCAACAACATACACCGCTGCACCCGCCCACTCACATCCCCCCGTGCCACTTGGATTACCATTGTCATAGCGTGCACCATTGTATACCTCGGCGGGGTGCTCAGATGGAGCCGCCTTATACCCACACATTATGTTTCTATCTGAAATTTAACCGTACTAATCTATTTCTACACTTTTCCACAATCAAATCTCGTTCTATTAATAAACCGAACTGCAACCGAAACGCTGCATCGCGCGAAATGGATGTCTGTCAACAAATCTGCGCAAACGTCGAACGCGAACACGACGTGTACGTAACGCATTCCGTAACACATGTTCCACAAACTTGCAAACATCCAAACATCCTGCCTGAAAACGAAACTGGTATAGAGAACTACCACGGCTCAAACACAGTGTTTTTAGTTGGTGTACTAATGTCAGTTGTTGGGTTCGTTTTTGTAACATTCACCTTGATGGCTCTGTGCTACAGGTCAGTTGTAGTACATAGAAACTTCTCCCTGTGTCTGAGGTTAGTTGAAAAGAAGTAATGAAAAAACTACGCAACCAGCAACAACGCAATACTACTTACAAATATAAAAGTGGAAACAGAATCTTTTCCCCAGTGGAGAGACTTTCTGCTTTTTTTGTTTTTATATGAAAACGCATTCTTCCATTTTCGGTTCGTTGATTTTAGTTTATTTGTAATTTCTTTTCGCCAACGTACACAACTAATAATGGAATCACTTACAAGCACACACGCACACACACCAGCAAACACATACTAACCCACGATCAGACGGAATGCAATCTAACAACAGTACGACACGATCAGGAACACATGGCAAAAACAGAGTATTTGACAGAGTTACTTATCCGTTTCCCATCCACACTCATCCCATCCTTCACAGTTATTTTTAGCAAACCTCTTTTTCGCCACTCCCTCGAAAACATCTCCATTTACTCATTACAGTGCTACATATTCACCGAGGACAGTTCTGCTCTCATGCGTTTCTTTTTTTATTTAAGTGGTTTTTGCCTACATTTACGTACCTATTGTAAATTGTTTCTTGACTCTTTGTGTATATAGCGTTGCCACACATTTCCGTACTACTTGTAATTATAACTCTCTACACTGTACCGTGTCTAGCACTCTGTTTAAGATAGCCAACGGGGCCAAACGTAAAGACGTTTTCAGTTTTAGCTTCAGTTCAACTCCTAAGCTAGTTATGTTGGGTATCTTTGGAGGTCCTTTGGTAGCTCTATATTCTGTTGTGAAAATATAGAAGAAGAAGAATCTTGTAAGCCAAAAACAGAAGCAAACAGAAGAATTAGCAATTGTCGAACATCAATCTTTTACTTATGCTGCAATATTTACTAAAAATATAGCACTATAAGCAACTTACTATGCTTATCCGGTACTCGGACACTAGGACTCCCCAACTTAAAGAAGACTTCAGTCTAAGCTTTGACCTTCGAAAAAGCGAAATACCACCTCAACTAAGATATAGCAATTAGATGTCGCTAGAACTTTGAATTTAAACTCAACTTTGACTACATTTATATAGTAAAATATTCGTCTTGAACCAAGATTTAACTCCCAGAAATAGCTCGAAAAAGTAAAGATGTTTTCAGGATTATTTTAACGAAAATATCGAGACTTGCTCTCTGTGACTACGTTGATTCGACTTTTGGTCGATCTTGAAGTAGGCGAAATCGGCCAATAGACCTCAGTAATCATCAGGATTTCCCAGCTAATAAGCCAAAGGATCCATAATTACAGTCGGTCCAAACATTTATTGAACTCCACGTATACCTCCACGTATTTAGTCTTTCGTCAGAGACAACTTTTGCCCCACATTTGCACCAAACATTCACCCTACTAAACCGAACATTTAGATTCGCCTGCTCAGAACCAACCCATGTCCGACAAGTATTCAACCGAATCTCAACCTCCACTCCATAGCCTTCCATTTTAAGTTTTTTAATAAGAACACAACATTGTACTAGCAGATCGAATGCTATCTCGACTGACTTCAGCGCGAAACAACCAGCAGAGACCCAGAGCCGTTTAATGTGTTGCAAGTTTTATTTGGTTTTTGTTGAGCAAGCCGCCAATTAAGTAAAAATATACAAAGGAGTTGGCAAGCAGGCAATAATTTTTCATTACTACTTTTGTCGTCACTGTGAGTGTTAACGTCTATGTAGACCTAGATAATTCGAAACAGATTGAATCATCACAATGAATAGCTTAGAGAAGTGAACTTAAAAGAATTTAGAATTAGATCAGCGTCGAACATAGACGACCTCTGTTGGTTAAACTTAAACAATAACTGAATAGTACACGCTTATCGACAGAGCACGCTACAATCAGTAGACACGCCTTGTGCGAATCGTGTATCACGATTCACGTTCACTAAGAAAGAACACTTTGTATGCAATCCGGCTCAGATTCACGGTCGCAAACAGTTGCGCCGTGAAGGGATGCAGGTGAGTACCCCGTGCTTAAAAGCAACTCTCTCAAATCCAGATGAACGCAATCATTTGCTGTGATTAATTTTATAGACAGCCACTCATAAATACCCTGAATGTCGTTCCTGAAACCTAGTGGGTGTGAAAGAAAAGAAAACTGGCTTCATTTCTAGCTATAAGCTGTTGTTCCTCGGGACCGAATTAATTGCAGGTGTCCATCTGGCTGACTGCTTTTAGATGCCTGCTTCGATAAATGTTATCATTAACGGTTGTTTGCCTTTGAATGTAAGAAAATTAAAAACGGAAAACTTTTGAAACAAAGTAAAGTGTATTCGCATAAACTTGCGTTTGTCTGAATAGAGTTGCTCCAGGCCTATTTACATTTTTATATACGCTTTATTTAGTAATGAGTAGCTTAACTTTCATGTGCTGACTTATAGGATTTCTTTTATTCACTTACATTTGATTTAGAATATCATTGGCGCATTCTAAATGCATGAATGGTTGTGTTCAAAGTTTGTGTTGAAAAATGAGAATATTATCTGACCCGGTAACTCAATGCAATGCAAAGCAGGAAACATCCTCATCGCTTCTAGAGACTACTAGAGATACGTATAGCAAGAGTTACTGGGTCAAAACCCTTCCGCAGTGGATATTATTGCCTTTATTCAGGTAAGTGCAACCTATTTACGTCTGATAAACTATATGGTATATAGTGCACGTGTATCATATCTTCGGGCTTTGCATATGCGTCGCACGTGTGTTGCTTACCATGTTAGTGCATCCAAATACTACCGTGGGGAATGATTTTGAAGAAGGTTTTGAATTGATTTTAATATGGAGCCCTGCACACAATCGACTGGGGAGTGATCTTTGTTAACATTGAAGTCCCTGAAACACTCCGAGTAGCAGCGTTCATTAGTTTATTGATTAGTAGAAGTACATAGTGTATTAAGTTCGATGTGCGTCAAGCAGGCGAATTCGGCAAACAGTCGCTTCGGCTGTAGAGGGCGAAACTGGTTTTGAGCTATGGTGGTGCTTTCTACTAAGTGCTGTGTACATACGTATAACCATAACCGACACACAAGTCTACACTCATAAAACATCCAACTGCGTTCATGTTTTGTTGGTGTATATTTCGATTATGCTATAAGTAGTGGAGTAGAGAAGGTGGACGAAGAGGCGCCGGAAGAACGAACTAAATTATAAAGATCTCATAATCCAACCAAATCAATGTACATATAATTATAACCGATTAAAGAAACTGCCACATACACTCGTATCAGTGCAATCGAAAACATTACAAGCATCTGTCGACATCACTAACACTTGGCTGCAAAGCAAAAAACACGCCTGGCTGCAGATGTTAACGCAGCGATTTCCACATCGCCTTCCTCAAAATTAGTCGATTTAATTTGAAGTTTCGCATTGAAAGTAAACCGATCTACTCATTCTTTTCAGTTTTGCCACCTCCAAAGACATGGTTTTGAGTTTAGTTCGTAGACATTTTACTTTGGTTTAGATCCGGCCGATTTACTGCATTATGTTTATATGTTTTCAACCGTAAAAGGGCATCAGGTCCAACCTTCTACGACAGCCCACGGTGCACCCACCAGCCGCTGTTATTTATACGTAGTGTATATATTTTGATTATTTCGAAATTGCGTTGAGTTCAATATTTGCTTTTATTTATCATTCGGCAAAACATTGCATCCGAATTCTGATTAAGCAACCTTCAACTCATTGAATGTGCAAGCTTTAATGTGTATTTTAATGTGGCTTCCTTTTGTTGTAGTGAAGAGAAAAACTAACACGCCTTTTATGTTGATTTGATCACAAACATTCGAACAATTTGCTTCCATCACCGACACTCGTACATCTTTCATTATTGTTGTTTCCGTTCCAATTCCGAAGCAATTCATTTTGATTTCGCTGCACTAAAAATAGCCTCAAACTATCGATTGAAATTCTAAACAAAACATATTTTTTATTCAAATTTCATACATAAACAAACCAAAAATAAAACAACCAAATTAAATCAAACTGTTATTCGAACCAAACCGAACAAAACTTCGACGACATCATCATGCAATCATCAAAAATAATACGATTCACAATAAACGAAATGCATTTTATAAATACGAAAAACCTGCGATAACAAATGGGAAACACCTCTTAAATATATAATATATAAACTTGCAAATCGAATATGAAAAATAAACCCGCCCCTAAAACCATTTATGCCACCACGATGTCCATCAGGCGCAAGACGACCACGCTTAAGTACGACCCGCCCTACTCGAAGAAGCCCATCGCGAAGGCGTACGGCAGCGCGGGCAGTGCAGCGAACCACCACGCCGCGGAGGAGGCTTCCTTGGACGGATCCAACAAGTTGATGTACGCCAATCAGGCGGGCTTCAGGTAAGTCCTCACGACCCCTAGTCCGAGGGGTGCGGGGAACGGAGAGCGCTGTCTAACGAAGTGTTTGCTTTGTCTGCAGGGACAAAACCGTGCGACGGCTGACCAGCTCCGGCGGCTCTGGCGAGGAGGATCAGGCACACTTGGGTAAATATGACCTCGCAACTCAGCAGCGAGTTGGTGACTCTTCACGTGGACTCTATTCGGTCCAGTAGTACGGACCGGAGTTGGCGTTCATTCATTGTTCACATTAGTTTAGCTTAGCAGAGGAACATCTAGAAAACTCCTCGATCACCTACACGAACATATCAGTAAACGTCCACTGGACAACTGTACTTAGTGGAGTTTATATCTACTCGTATTAATAGAGAAATCATACATACTAATAATTGTGCCACCTGCAAACATACACGTTGAGTCCGCTTGAACATTCGCGTAGTCGACATCATTGTGTTGTATTATTTAATTTAATTTTACAAGCATACATGTTTTTAGGCGCTTTACCCATCGCTTAGATCCGATAATTATTCTGTGAAAAGCTAATGCAAACCATGTACGAGTCTCAAGTCGCGTGGTTTCTCATCCCGCGGCTCAACTTAGCACACTAGCGACCTTTTTGCACGCACGATCGAAGAACCGTGGCAACTCGGGCACAATCAATGAACGTCAGCAACACTGAAAGTCTGCATCATCCACCTAATCAACGTTCTCTTTCTACCCTTCTTTCTCCCTCTCTTTCTCCCTTGCTGCCGCAGAGAAAGGCATTCTTAAGAAACATGGCTACGGCCTCGTGCTTGGTGACCAGATGAAAGACAAGTGGGCCGACGATGGCCAGTCGGACAATCTGGAGCTGATCTCCCAACAGGACGGCACGCTGGCCACCAGCAGCGGCGCTGCGGTCTCCGAGGTGGAGCGCACGCTCAAATCGCTAAACGGCTACCATGAGGACATCCTGGAAGCTCTACGCAATGCCGCCTCGCACCGTGGAACCGGTACCGGCAACACGCCCGTCGGTAGCGGCAGCCTCAGCGAGGAGATGCTGCGCAAAACACTCCAGGATTGCACTTCGGCTCAGCTCGGCTATGCTGCCGAGCCGTATAAACGAGCGAGTGGCTCCAAGTCAAGTTCTCGCGAAAACGTATGCGACCCTACGCAATCACATACGGTGCTGCTGGAGGGTGGCGGCAGCATGATGGGTCACGGCGCGCCCATACTGCATCATCCGCATCACCGTTCCCAACACCAGCTGCATCAGCCGCCGCCTCAACAGCTGCTGCTGCAGCAGCAACAGCAACAGCTTGACGACGAAGACGCCCCGTCAACAGGCCCGCTGCGCATACGTAACTTAGAGGACCTCATACGACAGCTAGAGCACCATTCGTCGCGCCACATGAGTCCCAGTGGCTCCGAGGACATTCGGCTCTCGGAAACGGAAGCCGATCGGCATTATAGAGTAGATAGTTCCGCAGCTTGTAGTGAATCCTCGCAAGGGTTAGTAGTGCACCCGTGCACCGCTCAGAATCGAAGTCGTAGTCGATGTGCAAAAAGTCAAGAATACACGAAAGTTCGCTTTTAGGTGCCTATTTAGGATAACCTTAAGTTATAAACCAATAATTTAGAAACGCTTCAAACTTGATGTCGAAATTTATGTAACTAGATAGTGTAACCGCATAGTTTTGCGATCTCCTGCAACCTGCTTTGAATTACATACGCGCTTTGTTTGTCTTTACACACGTGCATCCACTTCTTGCACTCTTAGCATTAACTGTGTTGCTTTTCTCTTTAAATATTCTTGCAGGCTGCAGACTGGAGTACCTCGTGTGATGAACAGCAAAAGCAGGTTGGTTGCTTGGCTCAGAGCGAGTGCCGCATCGCAAACCCTGAAAACTGAAAAAGTAGCCCAAATTAGCAGAAGCTAAATTGGAGGAATCCCCATTTTATGACCTCCCTTAGATAGGCACCTAAAAGTGAACATCTTACAGTAACTTAACAGCGAATATTAACTACTATTACTACTTTCCTCTCTCTCCGTTTCACTTTCAGCTCGAACCAACAATTAGCACAATCACAGAAAACCGCAACCATTCATCCGTCTTACAGCAGTCGTTGTCGACAGCGCCCTGACGAGGAGTCGCGTTTCGTCTACGGAAGGTACAGGCACCCAACAACAAGTAGACAGCAACAACAACAGCAAGCACATCCATCGCATCAGTCACACTCACCTCATGCTTTCGGCCATCACACGCATCACTCGCACTCGCACGGCCACGGCTCGCACGGTCCGCACTCATCGCACCACTCGTCGCACACGCATCTACATCAGGACGATGACGGCATCTACGAGACGGCCGATCATCACGACGCCCGCTCGGCGGTAGACCCACGCCTTGACCCGCGCGAAACCCCCGACAGCGAGAGGTAGGTGTTCCAGACGCACACGCACGCAAATGACACAAAGTGTTGTACCCACACCTGATGTATCTTAGATGTCCCGCAAATCCTGTCCTTTTGATATCGTTTCTCCCCGTTTTGTGTTTAGCCTCATTCACTTTTTAATGCTGTGAACTCTCAAATTAGAATGTATATTTTCCCATAACCTTATATTTTTCAAACACGGTGTTGGTTCAACGTTCGCATTCCAGTAAAACCCATACTAATAGCATTTTTATTTCTAATCATCATAATCCTTTGCGAAATGTCCCAGTTTCCTACACGGTCCCAACTTCTATCAATTGTTTCTACGCCGATGACCGTGAACCACGCGCAGCCTCGCCTACCATCACATCTTCGTAGCTACAACATCCATTCTAACACACACACTCTCATCCTATAAAATTCAGCAATTTTACATACATAGTAACCTTCTATGACAATTCCTGAAGAATACATCGAATAAATAGTGTTCACGATTATTAATTCTCGTTTGTTTCTCACTCTCTTTTATTTATCTGCATTATTTTGTGCTCACTTTGTATATTTTGTGCCACTCCTCTTGCGCATACGACTCTATACGATATATTGTTTTGGCCTACACACAACCACCTCCATGACTCGCACACCCATACACCGACGCAAAAAACTTCCGGTCAACCGATGCTGGAATCCTTTTCCCTTTGGGTTCTTTGGCTTGATTCCTTTTTTTGCTGCTGTAAATATTTCCGACTTCCTTCATCCCGTATGCGATATATCATCGTCATCGTATATATATAAATATGCCCCGAACACATGCCGCACGTCCTCTTTATACGGTTCCCCCTTCTGTGAAATTCTCTTTGATTTCCGTTTAACATCCCGGCATACAATTTTTGGTCACTCCTTCGAATTCTCCCTTCTTCCCTCCGTCCTTCGACGTTCGTTCATTATACTTTCTGTTTGTTCGTTCCATCCTTCGTTCGTTTGGTTATCTTTTTGTTTTGCTCCGTGTACCGTTGTTCCTGTTATGATTATTATTTTCTAGTGATGACTTTATTCAAGCTCAACAACAGTTAGCCCGGTGGGCGAGTGAGGATGTGGTATCCGTCGTGGTACTGGACCAACAGCAGCCCGGCACAATGTCGGATTCCCAACAATCCAGCGGCATCGGTCCCATGTCAACGGCTACCACGAGTACCGTTATACATCACCAGCATCCGCAACAGCACCACGGCGATCATCCATCCTCATCAGCAGCAGCAGCGGCTGCGGCGGCGGCGGCAGCAGCAGCCTCCTCGGGCAACAGCAGCTCGTTAGTGGGCCTGGGGGGCGTGCCCAATGGTATAAATGCAAGTCAGAGGGACTACTACCCCTCGCCGCCCTCAACGGAGACGGAAAGCAGTGGAAGTGTTATACAACCGCTCAGCCGCCGCCTTCCTATTCAACAAGATACCAGTCAGTTGCATCCACACCAACTGCAGCTCCAGCAACAACAACTGCAGCTGCATCAGCACCATCTGCAACAGCAACTGCAGCATGGCGACACCACCAGCAGCAGCAACAACAGCCAAACCGGCCAAATTATGGAGAATGGTCGATATCCGGAATATAAGCACTGATACACACAACAACAACGGCATCAAAGGCAGCCAAAAAAACAACACCTCCCACTGCTGATGTAACCACCAACAGCAGTAGAACAGCGGAGATGATGCATGTTTGTCTAATAAAAACTGTCGCCCCGGTCTAGGCACTCACAGACACTCGTAGGCACAGTGCACACACACACTCGTCACTCGTTTGTATTCTATAAAAAAACTCTGTCAGCAACTCACCAAATAGCATTCCGACACGACAACAACACACTTTGGCCGAGACACGCGTCGTGAATTTTTAGGTTATATAAAACTAGGATTTTAGTCTTAAAGACAGATGGAATTACTGAAAATACAAAAACAAAAACACACGCACACATTTACATTTCCATGTTCGAATTACACACACAGTGCATGGCTGTATATCGTCCACTCAAATTGTGCACCGTCAAAATGACTTACATTAAAACTCATACAGAACACATTCTTGGCTCAGCTTGCTTATTAATTCATCTCCATTTAGTTAGTTAAGTAAAATTAAATTTAGTACACTTAATTTTAACACCAATTTTCGATGAGTTTAAATTTAGTACTTGAGAGAAATTTAAATATCATTCCGACAGCAGAGTTTTACGAAACTTCCCTCGAAATGTGTCACTCTTTCCAATGTTTCACTCAATCTTTGATTGAGTCCTGCCTGAAAGTGCTTACTTTCTCCTGCTGTCCTAGCTCCCGAGGGGGATTAGGCTAAACAGAAAGGGAACAACATAGAAGAGGGAGAGACTAGTGATTCTCTTCCCTTCTACATAACTTGAAATGAGTGATCAGAAATGACTTCGATGTGGGTTCGTACTGGTGACTTTGAAATGCATAAAAGATGTATATCAATTGCTCTCGAGTTTTTAGAGTCTATATAATATACATATGTATTAGCACAATATTATTAATATTGCGACAATTATGAATGATGTATTGGCTATAATTTCGTGCTGAATTCTTAGACAAACTAAAAGTTATACTTTTCTTTAGTTTAAAGTCGTAGATCAATGTCGTTATTAGAATAAAGTGATTAAAATACATTCATAAGTACAGCTGAAATAAAAACACTTATTGTAAATATAATCAGAACCAAGATGTAGTGCACTAAATATGTAAATATAAAAATTCAAACAAAGAAACTAATGTAAAAAATTAAACGAAAGCAGTAATGTAATCAAAGTACTTAAACGTCATTGAAATACTATAATAATAGAAAAAGAAAAACCATCACAATGAAAAGAGTTACAGGTTACGAAAGAGCAAGCAATGAATTGTAATCACACGCATACACACACAAAGCTGTAGTTGACACCACACTAAACAATGTTTTGTATTGTTAAAAAATATCACAACTAGAATTCGTAATTGTAAACGTGTATATGTAAAAAATACATACACACATACATACATAAATACAATGTAATAAAAACGCTCAAGCAAATGAAAGTATTGGCAAAGCATTCGAAAGCGTAGCGCACATGACGCAATTTAAACGTCAATTTAAAACCCATTAAAGCAGAATTAAGTAGTTATTCGTGAAACTTATTTTTAAACCACACCAAAGAGAAGCTGACCTTTCAGCCACTTATTAATTATAAAAACCAATTGAATGGAAAACAAATGTAAGCATTCTAAATCGTTTAACAATAGCAATTTAAACAATGATGAACAGAATTTATGAAGTAAGCGTAGCAAACGATCACAAGCAAAAACTAACGTTAAGTAAAAACATGAAAAGATTTTCTATTCTTTTAGCATAGGAAAAACCGATGAATTTATTGCAACCTTTTCATAACGATGAGTGATGAAATTGAACTCTGAAAACTAAAAGGAAACTAAAGAAGTGAAGGTGATCATGGAGTTATATTGTATTTAAATCCTAAGCTAAACTATAGTAAAGTGAAAACTTTAAATTTTCGAAAATAAGCTACATGGAAATCTTAAATACTCATAGAACGAATACTTAAATTAAGATATAGAAGCAAAAGAATTTAAGGATAAGTTTCTGTCTACTTCAACTAAGTGTCAACTAACTAGACAAACAATTCATATACAGCTCTCACAAACGGATAAAAGCGATTTAATTAGTAAAACAATAAAGAAATAAAACTGCTAAGAAACAGCATTCATCGGTTTGAGTTGCAGAACTTTTAATTGCAGAACACGCAAGTCAATTCAGAGTAAACAATAAGAAACAACTAAACCAACTTAAGTCCAAATCATTACGAAACCTGTCACTTGGTAGGAAGTCACTTGGACTGACTTAAACGGTGTGCAGAATCTTCTTTCAGGCTTCATTGATTAGTTGTTTGGTGTGTTCCGACTTCATTTTGACGTCGAAACCAACTTCGAACCTTAACACGAATTTGGAAATCAATTCCAGACCAAAACTAAAATCGTCGAGCATCTCCTGGTTGTACCACAGGACCAGTGGTTGTACTAGTGTGGTTAACCACACTAAGTTGACCAGTCGGTGTATTTTCTGGATTGCCAGCAGCACCTAATTTCATTTTCTTCTCATATCCACAACATCTCTGTCGGTTCTCCGAACTGCCTAAATCGCAGTCAAGTGAGTCATGTCCGATTCGAAGAATGTTCAATCTGTAAAACGATCATGAATTGCTGCGGACCTAAGCTTCCAAACCCCCACTTAATATAAGCTTAGCAAAACAGATTACAAAAATGCACGTTATCTTCAAAACTTTCTCTGCTCAGGAACATTTCAAATATTTCAGAGAATAATTCCTCGAAGTATTCGCCCGTTCTCTCGTACAGCTGCGCTGCGTGGCCCGAATAACGGCGTTGGCTGAATCAACACTGCCCAGCATTGATCAGTCAATAATCACAAATCACCTGTTCATCAATCATATTCCAGACCCATTTCGAACTGCTTCCATCGCCACCGATTGACACCACGCATAAAGCAATATTATTAACGAACTTTTCTTAATTTTTCAGATGTAAGAAGTGAAGGCAGCTTCTTTTAACAAAAACTATACAAACTTACGGTCCACTCAGGTGATTTCTCTAGAAAAGCAACTGCTGTCAACCCATAAAACCGATTTCACGGCCGCAGATTCCGTACCTCGCAAGTGTTGCAGTTGGCTGCATCCTTGCATCAAGGACCCCTTGTAAATGTGGTGCTCTTTCTCGATTCTACACTTAATTTTATACATTTTTTAATTCTTTCTTACTAATTATTTTAGGTAGGATTAAGAAAGTTGCAACCCCCAAATTTATTCAATAATCTTTTCATGAATAATTCTGGGAGAAATGCTCTAAACTCAGACACAGCCAAAATGGAGAGAAATATTTTTAAATGTAGTTAATTTATTCCTTTCAAGCCTTTTGTGTTACTCTTCAACCAACTCCAGCCCCTCCTTCCTCCCCTGCTCTATCTTAGTTCTTTTTTATGCTTCTTTTTCTTTTGCCCTCCCACCTCCCATCTCGCTCCTCCTCATATTGTACTTTTACGCATACAATAATAATGATGAATCTAAACGTGTGTTTTTTTCTTTTATTCTCCCCGTATTTTTCAGATATTATCGCTAAGTATACAAAATAGCCATTCTATAGAGACATTAAATCTGTACACATTATTGAGCCCGACATTCAGAGCCGAGTGCCGATTCAAAGCATCGTTGCGTCATTAGTTTCTTACTCTAAGCATTAAGTTTGTGTAAATAATTTAAATTTGTAAACGGAAAGTCACAGACAAGTCGATCAGCTATGTTGATCATCCGCCATCACCTGTCCTCACCTCACTACCCTTCCATCGCATTCAATCAGACTCATCATTTTTATCTGCTCTTAGTTTTGTTATGCAATGCAAACATTAGTTAATAAAATAATTCATTGATCTCTTCTTTACACTACATTTAAAAGTAGTTCTGCTCTGAAATTCGCCAGTACCCAAGTCATTCATGTGGTTTTAGTCTATGTTTGAGCTCTGCAACTTTTCGAAGCCACACTTCACCAAGTGCATTCTCTCCATTACAACAGAGCCCTCGTGTTTCATTGAAGCAAAGTGCTTTGCATTCTACAGATACTCCACTTAGTTTCATAAAATTGTAGTGCTTACTTCTTGTTTGCTTGGAAATAATTCTAAAATTTGACTTGAATTTAGTTCAGTGTACAAGAATGGCTAAATGATGGACTCACTTACATACCATTCATTCAGCGAGAGATCGAGTACTTTTATAACAAATCGTTCCTCCTGAACGAAACACAGAATTTTTAGAGTTTTAACTAATTTTAATACACTGGATGTACGATGACATCCCGTGTAGATTTAACTATTTAGTGACACGTGAAAATTACGTGAAAAATACCTTTAGTGTTACGACTAAGTTTTTAAATGCTCATCGATTTTTCTTTTGACACACGAATACATTTCGACAGCGTTTACATTACTAATTTTTTGGTTTCCTCTTGCAACTAAAAATCTTGATTGCCTGGTCTTGGGTTAAAATACACTTTAGAACCATCTTCATCATCAAGTGAACTTTATCCATGTACCAATTGGTTTCCATGCAAATTGATTGTACATTTCTTCGTTTTTACTTTAATAACTAGGAATCTGCATGAAATTTCTAAATGTTCGCTTTCAGAAAAACCTTTCACATCAATTTATTTGTAAGAATTTGCTTAAGCAAGAAAACACACGTACTGAGTACTTGGATGTAATAGTTTATTACGTACTATATATCTTGTAGGTCGCAAGTGTAAATATGTACATTTTCTGTTGTATATTACACATTAAGTTAGATGTTTTTAATAAGAAACAAACGTAAAAACATTAATTTTTAAAGTCAAATAGGTAAGTTTCTTAAACTCAGAGTTTTGTACAGTACTTTGTAAGTTAGTAAAGATCAACAGTGAATCCACACAAAAGTCACAATTAATGCTCGTGTTAGAATAACTAAAGTTAAAATACCGATATACTAGTTCATTTGTAGCTAATAATTGATTAGTCAATAGATTAAATATAGTTAAAGCTAACCAAATAAAATTGGAATCCGAAACTAAACACAAAGCCAGTGGAAAAGCATCAGATACACAGAAGCTATACCAGCCACACACATTTTTAAAGTAACAATAACAAGTTGCAAAACGAACAATGAAAACTTTAAAACTGCACTCAAACTACGATTTCAAAACTGATCTGTAGCCTTTATCGTCGTAATTGTAACAATAACACATACACACGCAGCAAGAAAGTAGACTTTCCTAAGCACCCACAAACACACAAAAAAACACCAACACGAATACATACAAAACCCCAAACAATATTGAGAATTTAGATAAACTAAGTTAGTTAAATGTAACCAACAATAAATGTAGTCAAACGAACAGAGTGAGTGAAATATATAGATGAAGATGAAGATGAAAAATGATACGGATGAAGATGAAGATGAAGATGAAGATGAAGATGAAGATGAAGATGAAGATGAAGATGAAGATGAAGATGAAGATGAAGATGAAGATGAAGATGAAGATGAAGATGAAGATGAAGATGAAGATGAAGATGAAGATGAAGATGAAGATGAAGATGAAGATGAAGATGAAGATGAAGATGAAGATGAAGATGAAGATGAAGATGAAGATGAAGATGAAGATGAAGATGAAGATGAAGATGAAGATGAAGATGAAGATGAAGATGAAGATGAAGATGAAGATGAAGATGAAGATGAAGATGAAGATGAAGATGAAGATGAAGATGAAGATGAAGATGAAGATGAAGATGAAGATGAAGATGAAGATGAAGATGAAGATGAAGATGAAGATGAAGATGCAGATGAAGATGAAGATGAAGATGAAGATGAAGATGAAGATGAAGATGAAGATGAAGATGAAGATGAAGATGAAGATGAAGATGAAGATGAAGATGAAGATGAAGATGAAGATGAAGATGAAGATGAAGATGAAGATGAAGATGAAGATGAAGATGAAGATGAAGATGAAGATGAAGATGAAGATGAAGATGAAGATGAAGATGAAGATGAAGATGAAGATGAAGATGAAGATGAAGATGAAGATGAAGATGAAGATGAAGATGAAGATGAAGATGAAGATGAAGATGAAGATGAAGATGAAGATGAAGATGAAGATGAAGATGAAGATGAAGATGAAGATGAAGATAAAAATGAAGATGAAGATGAAGATGAAGATGAAGATGAAGATGAAGATGAAGATGAAGATGAAGATGAAGACGAAGATTAAATAAAAAGAATTTTATGAAGGAATAAAGCGCAGCAGTAGTAGTAAATGTGCTGCATACAGCAGAAACGAAGTTGAAAATAGCAGCGCTAGTTATAAAATTAACAGACCTACCAAATATTCTAAAGTGAATTTAATTTAGTTTATTAATATTTAATAATAATAAAGATATAAGGAACTTTAAGAATTAAAAAAGTAATAATGTTTTAATAAATTAAGTGGACGACAAACAGCAAAAAACGTTGAAAATATATTCTATTTATAAAGCCTCAACATGAACGAGGCACGGTTTTTAAGTTGTTTAAAAAGAAGCCAACCTTCGAGTCACGCCTCCTTCTTTGAACCCCAGTTTGGAGTAGAGATTCAAAACCCAAACTCTTCTGCATCCTCTGTTCACACAAAAGAAGAGAAATGGAAGAGTTCACTGCTTGCAAAATGATACAGCGTGTCTTCTACGAATAGTAATTTTGTGTACTCGACTTCCGTCTATTTTTCTGAAATGACTTGTTAACAGATTCTGATAAATAAGTTAAAAAAGCTACTTTTTGGAGGATTATCAAAGCACGGCTTCATTTTAATAATAGACTCATTTGTTGAGAAGTTTGATACCGTTTTGATACTTTAATCGATTTCAAATTTCCTCTGCAGGAATACATTACTGTACATTAAAAATTAGAGTAACAACCGAACTAATTAAGGCATGAAAACTATTTTCCGATTTTCGCTTAAATATTCTTTGGAATGTGATTCTTCTGAGCGACGAATTTTTAATAAACAAAATTCTGTTCTGAATTAAAACAATTTCTTCAATCAATCTGAAATCTAAAACTATTATAAGTATTTTCTTCTCCATCATTCTACAATGATTTCATAATTCGTGTGAATGCGCAATATTTGAAGTCTTATAAAAAGTCTTATTTCCTCATCACAAGATTACAATTAAAATCACTGCCCGCTGAGAAAAAAAAAGAGGATTGAATTTAATAAAGTAAAAGCCTTTGTTATCAAAAACGAACAATTAAATGGCATTATTTTAAGTAAGGAAACAAAAAATTATTACAAATAAAAAACTGCATGTTATAAAACTTGTGTTTTATTTTAAGGGAGTTCCAAAAGTCCAACTTCTCGGAATTTTAAACATTACGTTACATTCAGGGCGGAGTTTGATACTGCAGCCTGGAACTCACCAGAAAATGTGAATGAGCTCTAGAAGGTCGAAAAGAAATATGTTAGAAATTTTTAGGTTCTCCAAAAACCTGGTACCAAGCACTGGTCATGGCTGGAGTCGCCAGTACAGTGAAAAGAAGTGCAGTGCAGCCCCGGGTGGATTCCATTTACGATCCTACAGTTTCGTGATGTGTAAAGGAACCCCTCCTGGCAAACTGTGGAACCCAAGTAAAATAATGCCATGCTGCTGAGGCTGACTTGTCTCAGTACCTCCCTGTATTTTCAGCCAGGTCTCGAACACGCAATGGTCGATCCAGTGAATCATTGTGAATGGACGCTTAATGTGAAGGACGGCAAGCGTGCTGGCCTGGCATATTGGCGAACAGCTGTCAGAAAGATGCTAGAAATGTTCTGGACGAAGTGCTCCTTTCTGGACGAGAAGGCTGAAGTCAAACTCTTGAACCAAACCATTGCTATGAGCGGGAATCTTTTGTCTTCCAGAACCCAGCGCCTGAACGCTGTGATTGATAACACAACGGAATGCGTCTGCCCTAATGTGGACCTCAATAGGAAGAATGTCCAGGAGGACGTCAGGGCATTCCGGAGGAAGGCTTCCCCTAGCAGCCCGGTCGGCAAACCATTGCATTAGAGCGTCAAATGCATGCAGAGCGGTTAGCAGATTACTCTGTTTACCTGCAAATGCGCTATGCGTGTTGGGAGGCCGATAGACCCCCTGATGACAACCGCCGCCTTATATGGAGGACCACACTCTGCATTGTTTTCAGAACAAGGGATGGAGTGGAATCATTCGCGATTTCATGTTTGCTTCTGCTTGGTTTCAGAATTAAATTCAACTCGTACACCTTTTTGCGCTATGGAAACGTAACGGATGTGTAACTACAAAGGATAAGAGTTGTTACGTTATTAAGTTCCCGTATTTACGCACTCGCTTTTCGCATTAGTGCTGAAAATACAATAAAAGCTGAATGGTCCAAGATATACTTTCTGAATGCAGTTCATTACGAATTTATTGTGTGTGACGAAAAGACAACCCTGAGGTACTTCCTTCAATTCGCAGTGCACCGAAACACGTTCTAATTCAATGGAACTTGTAGAGGATTTTGCAGAAAATTAGAATAACCAGCTTTAAACTCACCACCTGAAGCTTGGTTAAAATATAATTTAAGCTCCTTATAAAAAGTCAGCAGCAGTAATCTTGCGTCTAAAAAAAAGAACTTGTTTTGAGTTTAGTATAAAAGCCGCAGCTGCATCAAACCTGAACTCATTTCAGGATTCATTCATATATACGGGTACAACAGCTCCTCAGCGCAATCATCAACTCCAAATGAAAGTAAGTGCTCGAAACCCTTCTAACAATAAAGCAGTAAATAAATTCGTGTTCCTCATTTGCCAGTTCTTTACTTGGGCCACTTTTCTCGCCGCATTCATCACTCTGTGCTGTGGTCACATTTTTTATCCTGGTGTGCGTGTTCATCAGGTTCCGCTACTGAGGAATGGCAAAGTACATGTTGTACGCACTGTTGAGACCGCCAGCCCCAAACCGCTGATCAGGAATACAGCTGCAAGCCGAATGAGCGCAGCTTTCTTTCATCCGCATCGTGCCCAAAATACGGCGGAACTAAAAATATAAACAGACGAGCCACTGATCATCTTCTGTATAATATAATTATTTTGAAAAGCAATTAAGTATCGAAAAAGGTGTTACGTAAGTTTTAGACTCTGCAGATACGAAAGATCATACACATACACTGCGGCCACAAGTCAAACCGAATAACGCGAGTTATAACGAATGTGAGCTATTTATTTCCACTATTAAATTAAACTTTCTCCGATTTCATTTCGCTATCATTTTAATATTTCAACATGCTAAACACCTCATAGCCTAAGTTACATTTACATCACTATATTATTACACTATTACATTGTTTTGTTCTTGTTGTACTACACTATACCTACGTCAATAACGGAATAAGTGAATAAATAATTAAATTAAAAAATAACTGAACATTCAAATAATTCTTCTGAGAAGTACAACAACCAAGTTAGGCTGCTACGGCCTTTGGCCACAGACATGTTTCTCACAACGAAACTGCTCCGAAAAGAAAGAACTGGCCAAGTGGAGTTCATTATCCAGTGCTTCAAGTTTTTCTGCATCTACTATGAACACTTGCGAGATTAAGCTGGTTTCAACGCGGAGCCATGAGTTCTTACGTACGTATTTATTTTCAAAGTGAATGCACTTCAAATTAGGCACTCAGAAAACAGGTTTGGCTCCGTACATGTGCAGAATGTTGTGTTTTGCATTATATTGTTGAATTTCTGTCATTATAATGATTATATGTATTTGGACACTAAAGCGGATCCCCTGACTAATAATCCTGAGATGAAGGTGATTCTGAATAAACTTTTGAAGACTTGAGAGACTTTCGATTTGTTTTCATAAAATTCAGTTCCTCCTACTCGCGATACTGTTTACTGCATTGCATCAAAAAACCGAAATGTTCGACATCAAGCATCCAAGTAAGGGTTAATGGCAAGTTCTATGTTCCCGCTGCGAAGCTGCTCGAAAGCGTGCGGTATGTTGTATCTGCTCGACATCCAAGACGACGCACAACAAACATTTTTTTTCTTGAAATAAATAAACTTGTCTTTAAACTATTTTTTAGGTTTTTCGAATAGTGCATAATTCTTCGGATTAATTGTGTTAATTTGTGTTATTGTTAAAAGTCGTGTTTTGTAGAAGCTCTAAAAGAAAACTTACACAACAGGTTCGAAAGGTAAGCAAAAGTGTAGAGGAGTATTTAAGTGCTGAAAACGGCAGTATCAGTGAGAGCGGAGATTGTGCTCACGAATCTGAATGAAAATTTTTCGAAATCGGTTACCAAATAAATTTGATATGTAGTTTAACTAAAGGATGTTAATATGGAACACTCTGTATAAGTTTCCCACTCTTATCACAATTCTAAACAACTTCTGTTTTTACTAAAACTACACTTGTCACACCTGTAAAATGTCTTTAAAGTGGAATATAAGCCAGATTTGGAAAGATCAACAAAAAGCGGAAGAACAAGTGTCATATTTTGGTTCAGCAACCCAAAATATCCTTGTTTATAAAATTACGTGCAAATCTAACAACGTGTTTGATTAGTTTTGTCCACTTTTGGACCTATGTTTGTATATCCTCACCCATTTGGGTGACGACTCCCGAAAGGAAATCAAAAGCAATGATTTGATATTTAAAGTTGGCCACGTGTTCACTTGGAATTCGAACTGTCCATGAGGGATCACAATAATGAAGCAATAAAGACTGTAATATTAAAAAGCAAACGCAAATTAAAAGCCTTCCTTCACATGTGTGAACAGATGAACTAAAGGAAGCCCCAATCTGCCGAAGCAAAGCGCAAAACAAGCTCATTTGTTGTTTCTGTTTCCTTCTGTTTGATCCTAGTTTTGATTACGCTCTACACACTCAGAAGGCTTTCGCAGCGCATGCTTTCTGCTGCTTGAGTTTTCTTCTTCGTGTTGCATTTCGCGCCACAAGCTAAGGCGCGAAAACGCTTCATTGTTGAAAGAGCCTTTCAGTGTCGTCGTCCCTTTGACGAGTTCTGGCAGGTTTTCTCGCAATTTTACTTCAACCACGCTTCAGTGATTTTACAGCCATTAGTGTGAACAAACTTTTCCACAAGAACGTAGGGAAACTTAGACCTGCAAGAAACAAGCGAAGTTTCTACAGTCACACCGACTGAAGTGCCATTCAATTATAGACAACTTCAGATGTCTGCGGAGTGTGTTTCCTCGAATCAATCCGATAACATTTTATTGAAGTTTCTGAACCCGTCAATCCTATAAGGCAGTTGAAACAATACAAATATGCCACCGAATGTAAAGCATTTTGTGGTGCTTCACAGGTTAGTGAATGAAAAACAAGTCGATGCCTATTCATCGAGTTTTATTTAAACCCGTGTTTTCTTGAAAAACGCCTTTACAAAACAATTCCTGGAATAATACCTTTCAAATTCACTACGCTCTATCATTGTTAGCTGTGATGTGATGGATTTCTCGAAAAAAATATGTGAGCATTGAATCTCTTTTCTATGATTGCCAGCTCTTCAGGACTTTAGTGGTAGCTATTAAACTCTTGAAGATGGGAGGCTTTCCTTCATTTGTTTCTAGCGTAGTTTAGACAACGTTCACTTTGCTTGTAATGTATACCATTGTACTAGTCATGGAGAGCCCTCGCATTATATTCCATTCCATATTCCATTCCAGTCGACTGAAGGAAAACATTAACTCATTTTTAATAACACAAAATAAGAAAATACCTTCTCCGTATTTCTGGCATATCGTTTCTTGTGTTCATTAGAAATGCAACATAAATCATACGGAATATCAATTAAATATTATCCATTTATTGATTTTATTATGATCCAATAATCATGTATATAAAAATGGTCCGGAAATTTGTTGAAAGTTAAGTACGGATTAAGTGAAAGTTAAGTTTTTAACACTTTCGTGGCATTCAGTTTCAAATGTTGTTTTTACGAGTAGAACTGATAAAGTCCATATATTGTGAATATTTAAGGGTCAGAGTCGCCATGATCATCAGATCCATTCTACTTATGATGTTTATTATAATCGGAACCGTGATGTGAATCATGATGATCGGATCCATAATGCGAATCTTGATGCTTATGATGATCAGAGCCGTGATGGGAATCATGATCAGTATGATGATCATGATGATCAGACGCGTCTATGCCTTTGTGATGCGAGTCGTGGCTTTTCTGTTTGTGATGAGTATCATGGTTTTCAGCGCCGTGACCTTTTTGTCCATGGGAGTCATGATGGCCAGCTTCGTGTCCATGCGAGCTATGATGCAACTCGTGGACATCGGCGATGGCGAACGAGACCACGAGGAAGAGCGCGAATACACAGAATGCCTTAAAATTGGAAAATAATAGACAGCTATAATTATTTAGTACATTAAAATTAATAAATTAAATCAATAACCTTCATTTTGACACCAAGTTGGAGTTTGCTTTAAGACTGATAAATATTTCGCAATGCACTCTGCTTTTTATATTAAACTTTGTGGAACAAACGATTGTTTGCTTTCAATATTTCACGTTCCTGTTATAATTATTCACATTAGCACAATTAAAAGAGATCCAGTTTGAGGAACACACGGTTCCTACTGCAGGCACTTGTCCCAATCACTTCAATAGAGGTGTATTCTCCATCCCCTTCAGGTTTTGTGTCGCACACGTTTACAGTTTTGAAGTGCTAATTTGTTACTAAACCCTCGTCCTCTACGAATTTAGGAACTGGTTTAATTGAACGATGCTTTGATGTCATTTTTCAGAAACAAGTTCGAACAAGTTTTTTTAAGCAACAGTTATTTGAATTCGCATTAAACTCTAACTTAGATCATGGTGCATGCACACCTGAAAATCGCATTCTGATTCCATCGCTTTAGCGTTAAAGTACAATTCAAACCAAATTCTGTCGATCGGGCCCACTGTGGCGCCACTGGCATGGATGAGTACAACCACAACATCCACTTCGTCCTACACTTCAGATCGTCAGACCGAGGAGCCATATTTTCAGCTGCAATCGATAAATGAATATTCGATAACTCATAATCATCTAAAAGCAAACAGAAAATGAGCACAGAAGCCTCATTGCCATTATGCTGGTGACGCGGTTGGCAGCGCAGCGTGGAGGGCATCAGATGCTCAAGCTTAGCCACACATTTTGCAGACTAAGCGGAATTTGTTGTGATACTCACACTCTGGTTTAAGTGCTGCCAACAGCTACCGAGCACACGTTTCACCTCGATACCAGGAGTTCGCCACTGACGCCGCAGCAATCGAAAGGACAGCGATTCTATTCCACATTGATTTCATAACAACTGTCTTTTGACTGGAAGTGTCCACTTATACACACATGCATATACATATTATTATATATATATACATATAAATACTATTTGAAATGACTGGAAATTTATTTGGAGCCATTCGCCACTTTCGTCTCTAAGTAAAGCGAGAAGCAAAACTTTAAACTTTGATTCCGCGCATTTAAAAAGACATGAGCATATCATTTATTACTGAATATGCATATGTATGTATAATATACATTGTATATTCGATGGAAAACACCTATGGTAATTTGAAGGCATATATTGTTAGTATAGTTCTCCGAGCACTATCTCAATCATCTCAATCATCATCTAGTCTCATATTCTGTCAGTCAACACCCTACAGTCAACCACGTCATTGCATCTAAATGTGTTGCCCTGGGCACCGCGTGCAATTTGCAACGAAAATATTTAACAATCTGTGCGTATCAAAGCCATTGGTTCGTGTTACTGGACTCTTTTTCGAGCTGCGGAAAGAAAGCTTCCCATGAAACACGTTCCAGCTGTGCATCTAAAGATGAACATTAGTACGTATTCACAAACACTTGACACAGCCTTCGAACAACTACTTCCTGATGAGGCTTACCTGTGGCGCAAATTAAATTCCACACTCTGGGTAACTTACGAGTGATTGCAACACTGCCTCGGAAGGAAGGCGTGCATAGTTGCTGTGGATGTCCTTGCTCGCGTATGCGGACTCCAAAATGCAAGAAGAAGAAGAGGCAGCTCAATGCACAAAAGGCCAAGAAGAAAGAACAGACCGAGATTTTTGTGTCAGTCAACAGCTGCAGGGAAATAAACTTTCTGAAAGGGGCTTCATGGAAGGAAGGAAAACATAATTTGAAACGTTTGAGATTCGTTTCATACTCCTAGAAATGGGAAAATTTGAAGTGGCATACTGAAAGTTGTAGTCAAACAGTGTTAAAGCTGTTTAATAATTTCTCTTCCTTAGTACTTTCAGTGGAAATCCGAGATTCGTTCCTCGGAATGATTTGAAGTACCTCGTTTGAAGATGAGGCTTTCACTTTTCCTTAAGAAAACTATCTCGAGACTACTGGAAGCTGATTGCCGATTACATTGACGATGGAATGAAAGTAGTTGTATGTACTTCCCGGTCTTACAAACACACACATGCAATGGGGAATGAGCAAAAGGCGACGCAACCAGCACCATTTTCTCATTTTCTGAAGTGACTTTTATACGCAATGGCTTCCTCCGACACTTAAAGGGATGTGGGAATCATTTTAAATATCACTGGCAAGAAAATAAACTTGAATGTATTGCTAAAAGAGATCCTTTATAATTAAAGAGAATAAAATGGGATAACCTCATATTTTTGTAAATATATTCTGTTAAATAATTTAATCAGTGAAGCCTCTTGCAGCCTCCTGTTTATCAGTCTACATACATGCGTGCCCCAAGCAAAAACAACGATAACGACAAACTTACTTCGCATTATCAGCAATACAACAACAAACATGCACCAAAAGGCATATGACGAATCGGTTCATAATAGCACAACATCTATAAGTGACCAAATAAACACCACAACAAATTATGCTAAGCAGAATTTGATCACGAATGAAAACATCGATGTGCTGCTCCAAGATGTACAGTAAGAATTCCCCTATAAGAGATTAAAAACCCGGAAGAGTTCTTAATATCTCCCCTAATCTGTATCCCAATCCTCCTCGCCAGTTTCCGCCACTCCCCCGCATTAATCAATCAGCCAACCACCAATAGGACCTCTGCAGAAATCAAGCCATCACTTACCTCCGAATCCCTCCGCACTATCGCCGGTATCTATAATGACAAGCATCACTCGGAGCGATTTCCTGAAGCTGCTGATATGGAGACAGTAACGTACCGCACATTCTTCAACAACAGCAGCAACATTGACGCCATCGCTAGCTCAGGTCGGTCTGTCTTGCGTAAGCGTACCGCGTCCACGGATATGTTGAGCCGAAATATTTCCATTATCCTAGAGAATCTCCTGAAGAGCTACGAGCAATCGCAATTGCCCACACATGGGCAGGGTAAGTTTCTGATCGTTGACCAAGATGGGCCCATGCCGGCAATATTTATACCATTTTAGGTGTCCCGACGATTGTGCGCACCAACATTTTGATTCGAAGCATGGGCCCGGTGTCCGAGCTGGACATGGATTACTCAATGGATTGCTACTTTCGACAATACTGGCGTGACAAACGTCTGAGCTTTCAGGGCCCCATCAAGAGTTTGTCCTTAAGCATTAAGGTATGTACATATGTTGGTGTAAAGACCCCCGGGAAATCGATCGTTTCTGTGTACGTACTTAGCAGATGTTGGACAAAATATGGCGCCCTGATACTTATTTCTATAACGGCAAGCACTCTCACATACACACCATAACGGTTCCCAACAAATTGTTGCGCTTGGACCAGGATGGAGGCATTCTATATTCGATGAGGTTAGCTTCGCATTCTTTATGCTATGTCACTATTGTAGTTATTTATAGATGTTTAAACTACAGGTTAACCATTAAAGCTACCTGCCCCATGGAACTGAAGAACTTTCCCATGGACCGGCAGTCATGCCCTCTAATTATAGGAAGCTGTAAGTATACGAGTAGAACAACCATCTAATCCGCAATGCGTAAGTGTCCAGTAACGCATTTTCAGTCAGTTGTTAAACGCTTGGTTTTCAAAATATCTACAGATGGATACACAAAGGGACAACTGGTCTACCAATGGAAGAGTCAAGAAAATGCAGTCTCTTTCGTGCCCGGCATGACGCTCAACCAGTTCGACCTCATCAGCATGAAGCATCGCAACAATACGTATACCCGGCGCGAAGGTGATTTCTCAGTGTTGCACGTGGCCTTCAATCTGAAACGGCACACGGGATACTTTCTCATCCAGGTGGCCTCACAACCCAGCCAACTTAAGCACCTCTTTTATTTCATTCTCGTGTGACCTCGTAGGTTTATGTGCCTTGTATATTGATTGTCGTGCTCTCCTGGGTCTCCTTTTGGATACACCGCGAAGCCACTAGTGACCGCGTAGGACTCTGCATAACCGCCGTGCTCACTCTATCCACCATTAGTTTGGATTCGCGCACCGACCTCCCTAAGGTCAAATATGCCACAGCTCTAGATTGGTTCCTGCTCGTCAGCTTCCTGTACTGCATTGCTACGCTTCTCGAGTTTGCAGGCGTGCACTACTTCACGAAGGTAAGACAAGATCTATTTATCGGGAAATTCCGAGGAAGCTCAGATGTTCTTTAAGCTTGGCAGCGGTGAAATTCCGCCAAATGAAGATGAGTGGGAAGAGATCGGCGAAGATGCGCTAGAAATGGGGGAGGAAGAAGCTGCGGAGAGCAGTTCACTGAAGCAGAGCAATGAATCAATCTGTGAGTCAGTAGCCGGGAGCTTTCGCAAGCGAAATGCCCTAATTTGCCCCATCTATAATGTGAGTAACGAGCTGCTGAAATCCAAAACAACCAATCCCTTAATAACCAATCCCTTTGAACATAGGATCCCACGCATAGCTTCCAGGCGCCATCCTCACACACCTCCACCATGGAGCGCACCACACAAACTGAGCAACCCACAATCTCGAAATACCGACAGGTGTGGCTTTGTTTCATAGGAGACGATAAGTTCAGAAAGCAGAGGGAGCGCGATGCCTCTGCGGTCAAAGGTATCCAAACTCCTAGCTGAGAGGTAATCAATATTTTATGGGTTAATATGTTCTCCCACTCTTTAGGTGCCCGCCACGTGAACAGCGTATCAATGATTGATCGTGTGGCCCGAGTCGCTTTTCCGTTAACCTTCGTGCTCTTCAACCTCCTCTACTGGATGGCATACGGCATGTATAAAAAGGAATTCTCCTGGTCTTCGGTGAAGGGTTGAACTTCGTCATCGCCGAGTTTCGATTGATTCGGCCAAATGGCCAAAATTTATAAACACTACAATCATGTTAGCAATTGAACCATTTTAGTTAGAATATTTAAAAATATTTACGCAAATTACAATGTTACAAAAGTAGCTTCTAATGGGTAGCAGCATAGAAACTGTCAACCAAATAAAACTGAAACTGATTAAATTAGCAAAAATAAATGTATAATTGGTACCGCTGTGTTATTCTTCGGCAGGATGTTTGGGGACCAGAAGGAACGAAACTAAGTTTTGACCGAGTAATTCCGAAATCTTTTGAGACCACTTAAATCAAAGTAGATGAGGGTATTGATACAGAAGTTTACACATCGCAAACCTTCTTATGAGAAGATAAGAAGGTGGAAGCGATTACACAACCTTCCGCTTCAAAGCAGACATTTGAAGCAAGGGTACCTGGCCACGACAAGGGTGCCATGAACTCTCTCGCGGAAATTTCGTGTGTGTCTTTAATATATACCGACCAGTGAAGCAAAAGTTACTATCCATAGCAAGTAAGTTGAACATAAAATGAATGTGAAGAGATGCGCCTGGTAGAGATTAGAGGCCTCCTCAAAAGCACACCACAATATGCATTTGCATGTTTTCTACTTGGACACGCAGCAGTGCTAATGCGCCCAATTGAAGTGGGTGGAAGACACCGGTTACCTAAACAAGCAACAGATCACCTGATCTCTACTTTCGATTTTGAACACAGCCTTTGAATGCCGCCCCCAGTAGGGAGATATGGATATCGAGTAGTGTAGACTTAGTACGAGAGCTGAACTCGGTTTTCGAAATTATTCGCAATCTATTCACAAGTCCAGTGCTTAAAGGGGCCCTTAAACGTTATTTCGACCGTTTTAGTTTATAAATAAAATGCTCAGAAAATAGCTATTCGCGAGTAGAAGTTTTGTTTACTCTAACTCAGGTTCGCGTTTATTTTGGCAAATTGGTTGGTAAATTTTGTACCAACTTTACTCGTCGCTTATTGAACCTGGAAAACAAGACACTGGCACGCATTATATTTTTATAAATTTAATTACGAACTATTTAATGTCGTTTTCAGTGTCAGTCAATATAATCGGGTTGAAACATGTGAATGTGCTTTAAGGACAGGCTCAATTGAGTAATCATCCATCCATCACCCTCTACGAGAGGTGTTTGCCTTTCACTCCCTTCAGTGCCCACATTAATGCATTGTTTTCCCAAATTATTATGCTTCAATTGTTAGCTGCTCTGATTTCAGGCAAATATTGATCTTATGATTCTTGAAAATTTATCTGCGAACGCTGCCTTCGCTGAGGCTGTAGCGGAGTTGGAGTTGAGTTAATATTTAGATACAATACAATATTTCATTTCATTTGCATATTTGCAAACAATATTTATTATTTACGTAGTCAGTTACAAGACATTCGCGGATAATTTCGAGAAAATTCGCCTTTCTGGCAACCGACTCAGTTTAATATATATATAGTAAACCATTTCATAAATTTGAGGAAATCCAGATTTAAGTCCAGGTAAAAGAATAAGAGAAATTTCGCATCAAGTTAGGAATCTGAAGAGGATTCAGTTCAAAAAAATTCATATAAAAAAAAATTCATCCATGTTAACTTCTTATATTAATATTAATAAAAATATTGCTGAATGATTTCAAACAAACAGTTAATTGAAGTTAATTGTTCGAGTTACTAGTCACAAAGCCATACATATATTAAAGTTTAAAGCAAGAATAATGTAAAAAAATTATTTAATACGTAAGTAAATTAAAATATAAACCTAACACATTGGTGTTTCATATTTTCAGAATTGCATAATACATGTTTGGAAATAAACAGTAAACAGAAATAAACAAAATTTAATTTCTTCTAAAGTCAGATTACACAGATTCAATCGGACTTTTGACTGTATTTGACATTACAGGTTCCTGTTTTGACATACTATTTGTATTGGGCTGAAGAACAGATTTTATTATTGGACACGATTTTCCAAAATACATATTGTATGCTCCTCTCTTTGTGATTCTATGTTCTTCCATGGTATTTTCACTACAACTCACATTTAGATGTCGCTGGATGTCATGTCGTGGAGTTATCACTCATAACGCATGCTCTCCGCATGTGGGAGCATGTCTTGCTCTAAGCCCAGAGCTTTTATGCTCAACTCTGCTCATCTCTACTTGGCTCTCCCACGCAGCATCTTGCTCCGAGTAAATTTAAAACGCATCCAATGTGTCCAGAGCAGTTAAGTAGAAATTATATGGTTTTGTCAAATAGTAACGTTCGTGTGGTTCGTTTGAAGCTTCAGAAAACTGCGCGAATAAAAGCGAAACGGAAGAGATTAGATAAAAATATTCCACAGTAGATCTCTTTAAAAAATAATCGACTTATATTGAGCAATTACGAACAAAATTTCGGAACTGTTGTAGATGTAATGTAAATATTTAAAGGATTACAAGTTTAGAAAATTGTACAGAAATGAAACAGTAACTAAAACACTACAGTAATAAAATAATGAAGCCTTGTTACTTAAAGCTTCAGAATTCAGGACGAGTTTGGTTGTGACTGACACAATTTACCATATATACATATTCATGTTCACACTTTAAGTCTTCAGTCCGTCTGTTCGTCTATCTGCTTTCGCAAGTGTTCGCAATCCACCAATAAAAGTACTGAACCTCGTTGACGTCCTTCGAGTGGAGGTTCGAAGAGCACAGAACTGCATAATTGTGCCCACAAGCTATCAGTATTCATGCTCTGATCTGAAAATGGGTCAAACCTCCTTACAGGAACGAGTACATTAGGATCGGCAACATCAACTGAAACTGCGAATTGCTCCTTCCTACCACGAGATTTTGATGAATGGTGAGTGCGGATTTTGATGAAAAGAGTGATGTGCGTATGGTGAAGATGATGTAGGTGATGAAGATGTGTGCGTTCTTTTGTGAAATGTGGAAAATGAATAAAAGTTGGAAACTAGAGTCGCAAGAGTTTTCAGACCTTTCAACAAGAAGATAGAGCATTCATTTGATTTTTATTGCAGCAGGAATGCTTTAACGTAGAATTCGAACCTTGCATAGTTTGACGTTCAAATTGAATTAATGAGCCAAACACTCATCGCCACTACATACTGCATGTGCAGCAAAGTGATCCAAAGATACACACACACACAAGCAAAGACACCAACGTAAGCACACAATATGTGTGTACGAAACTGAAAACCATAAAATGTTATTGGGAGAAAATAGAACAGGAGACACACCAAAGTCATCCGCAAATCGCAGATTCATAGTTATTGTATTATAAACTGCATTCCAAGTAAATTTTAAAGTCGATTACGGTAAAGTGTTGCAATAATTACAATAATATCATAATAATAATAATAATAATTAATAATTCAAATCAAAATTTGTTTCTGCACAAAGTTTAACATAAAACCTTAACATGGACATTAATAAAGTGACATTATTTCAGTATTCAGTGATTCTCGTCTTCAGCAGGCGAGTGTTGCAACTATTCTTTAAATTTAACATCCGATTGTAGAAGTCGCTTCTCGAATCGGTTCTTAAAGTGGATATTTGAAAACTACTCTACAGTAATACTTACTATAATGGCAACAACTATAATATATATACGAGCATCAACAAATGTGGTGGACAGTGTTTAGTGACCAAGTGGCTGTGGGTGCTCTTTACATGGGCAGCGTCAATTTAGACGCCTTGCCAACCTTGGCAGAATCTTCGCAACATTTGCATTGCGTGCTTGTCCTTGAGTAAATAATTGTGATAAATGCTGCTAGCCACGAAGGACCAAAGCGGAACCTTTTTAATATAATAAAAGTTCCTTTGTTTTCATTAGATGTGAGAAATGCATTAAAATGCTTCAACGGAAAATAAATGCTTGTGCCTGTGCATGTACCACAGTTAAATGACGCTCACCGGAAGTGGCTTTCATGCCATTATTATCCCGTTAGTTATTGTTACTCTTGCTGATACTACATGCTTGGCACTACATCCTTATCTACATAGTTGTAGGCGTGCGCCATCTCTATCTCTCTCTCTCACTCTCTCTTTCTTCACAGACAGATTTCCATGAGTGTTTCAAAGACACTCATAGCAGCGCCAATTTTAAAGTGTTTCAACTTACTTAAAGCTCTTATTTTTTAGTTTGGCTAGAACACGTAAACTGCTTCTCTGTCGATTCGCAGCTTGTAACTAACACTTTTAACTCTCCAGCGCCAAGTAAAATAAGTTCAATGCTGGTACTCTTCCCTGCTGTCGCTGCTGCCAGAGCCAACAAATACTTCCATGACTGACTTATTCGCAAATATCACAACAACAACGAGAACGAGAAAGCAACATGTTGAGAAATGCGGGCTTGTGTTTAGTCTGCTTTGTCTTGGCGGTGATGGTGTTGTTGATATTTATGCCGACTGTAAGGTGAGTAAATATGTGAGGAATATTTGACGACAAATTTTTTAATAGTGTCTTTATACTCCTAATATACTTGTTATTTTCTACATTACACCCGACCGTTTACCGAGGACATTAATACAAAAACACAAAGAGGATATCGGAATATTAACCGATTTCGTCTTATTTTGCAGATGCAAACGCAAAGAACTGGTTGCAGGACGTCTGGAAAATGTCACACAAACAATATCAAAAATACTCCAAGGTTATGATATCAGATTGCGTCCGAATTTCGGTGGTAAGTAACTGAAATGTATTACGAACAATCAAATATTACAACAGATTCTCAAATCTTAAACTTTGAGAAAACATCAACATTGGGACTCGGACAAATGGTATATGTATGTATACACATTTTCATTCACATTTTTTTTGCTTCACAGGTGACCCACTGAATGTCGGCATGGACTTGACCATTGCCAGTTTCGATGCGATTTCTGAGGTTAACATGGTATGTGCGAGAATATTGTGTGTGCTACGAATTGCGTATCGTATAAAATTATTGGATTATTGAACTATCATTTATTTGAAATATTAAAAAACTGTACGGTACTTCAAGGTTATTTCAAAGAGATCTAGCATCAAGGTCATTCAAGGATGATTTCGTTGAATTTCTGTTTGTGATAATATGAGAGAAACCGAAAGCTAAACCGCGATGTCAACTTATGCTGCATACGTTCTCATCTCATCTCTTATGTGTACTCGTATTTATATGTATATAAGTTTGCCTCTCTTCCATAGGACTATACGATCACTTTGTACTTGAATCAATACTGGCGCGATGAGAGATTGGCCTTCAACGCCTATGGGCACTACTATGACGACGATGCTGACGATGATGGCGTTAACGACGTGCTGACGCTGTCGGGTGATTTCGCGGAGAAGATCTGGGTCCCGGACACCTTCTTTGCCAACGACAAAAACAGGTTGATAACGAATAACCACGACGTACAAAATGCTCAGTTTAATCGTGCTTCACAGCTTCCTACACGACGTTACGGAGCGTAACAAATTAGTGCGTCTGGGCGGTGATGGAGCGGTTACTTATGGCATGCGTTTCACCACGACGCTAGCGTGCATGATGGACTTGCATTACTACCCACTGGACTCGCAAAACTGCACTGTAGAAATCGAGAGCTGTGAGTGTGTGCAGAACGGGGTCACCGTTGCTTTTGCTCTCTTCATTCCTCCTCTCCATCTCTCTTTGAAGATGGCTATACAGTCAGTGACGTGCTGATGTACTGGAAGCCAACACCTGTGCGAGGCGTCGAGGATGCAGGACTGCCGCAGTTCACGATCATTGGCTATGAAACCAACGATCGCAAAGAAAGCCTCGCGACTGGCATTTATCAGCGGCTTTCGCTCTCCTTCAAGTTGCAACGCAACATCGGCTACTTCGTGTTCCAGACCTATTTGCCCAGCATACTGATTGTGATGCTGTCCTGGGTGTCTTTCTGGATCAATCACGAGGCGACAAGTGCCCGTGTAGCATTGGGTGAGCAAACATAAAGCTCTAAAGGCTGTTTTTCTGACTTCTATGCTAATGGAATGAAATGGCAGGGATAACCACGGTGCTCACCATGACGACCATCAGTACTGGGGTACGCAGTTCCTTGCCAAGGATATCCTACGTGAAAGCCATCGACATTTACTTGGTTATGTGTTTCGTGTTCGTTTTCGCTGCGCTACTCGAGTACGCAGCCGTCAATTACACGTATTGGGGCAAACGAGCTAAGAAGAAGGTGAAAAAGGGAAAGGATGGCGATTCCAAGAAATCAGGTAACATGAACAAAACTTCGAAGTGTGCCAACTCTCCGAAAACAGACTACATATACAAATCGTGGTCACAAGAATTAATATTCACGATATTTGGTTTGCAGTCAAACCTGATAAATCCGAAACGTGCTCTACTTCCGAGGACATCATCGAGCTGCAAGACGTTCGCATGAGTCCGATCCCCTCGCTTCGCAAGGCCAACTACAATACTACACTCGGGTCCATCGGATCTGAGACGCTCGATTTTGCCAAGTTTCCGCCCAGCTTCCGCATTACTCGAAACTACGGAACGAATCGTAACAATCTCCGACATCGTGTACAGCGAGGTGTGAAGAATCCTTTACATATGACATCCTCAAATGGCTAATTAGCATGCGACTCTCTCTCTCTCTCTTTCAGGCACCAGTAGTAGGCCACGCATGCTGCACGCAATAAAGCGAGGCGCCTCTGCCATTAAGGCGACTATACCGACGATTAAAGATGTCAACATCATCGATAAGTACTCTCGCATGATATTTCCAGTGAGCTTCCTGGCCTTCAATTTGGGCTACTGGATTTTCTACATCTTCGAATGATAGCACCCGCAGACACTTCACACCAAATAGGACCACCCTGATAGTGTGTAGTGTTAAAGCCAATTCCAAATCCACGCAGAATCGCCTGAACCACAAGCGATCTTGGAGCCACAGCCAGTAGGAGAAGCAAACCCCGCGGAGCGTATTTCCACTATATACCTTGAAAAACTGTCAGATCTAACCAAACAGAAAGCTCGAAAAATGTTGAGAAAATCGAAATTCAATGAGGAATATATTGTCGAGGGTTACCGTCAAAACAAAAATCGGTCAAAGCTTCATGACCCATAACCAAATATATGTATATTGAGAAAAACATATTATTTTATTCAAACTGTTTGCTGTTCGAATTCATAACGCATAAGAATTGTTACGTAACGTAAAGTTGTAGATACCAATAATAATAACAGCATTAAAATTGCAAGTCGTGCATTCATTAGAAGATTTACATATATTGTAAATACAAGGGGATAAAACCGAGTGATCCAGATCAATATATGTAAATATTGTAGACCCTAAAATGCGCTAAAAATCGAACTATTTAATGTTGTCAAAGGAAAATGTGTTTTAATATTCTGCCTCAATTACGATATTATAATACATACATACAAGCAACATCTGGAAAACCTCAAAAAGCTACTTTTCTCAAAATTGTAGGCTTAGCATTTATTTTCAGAGCTATTTGGCTTCAAACCTGAATTTAAAAGTCAGACGAAGGTTAATTAGCTTGGGCCGACTTGAAAATGGAAATCATGTTGCGGGGGTTTCTGTTATTTTATTACGTCAGATAATCGCGCCTCCTGAAGTGTACACGGAGAGATAAATTTCGCCCTCCCATACGATTCCTTTCATGTGGACCTCTTGGTCCATCTTACTGCATAGCAAATTACATTACACCGGCTTAAAATGTTAGTTTTACAGGAACTATTTTGGATGGTACGAGAATATGGAATATGTCTGTAGGTTCACACCAAAAAATACTAAAAAACCATTTAGTTTACAAACTCAAGTTTTTGGTCTAAAAGTAATCCTTTTTGAAGTACATCATGTTTTCAAGCTAAAACTTTTGCCATGCATTACGCTACCTAAAGTGCGTGAGAACAGTGAAAAAGTTTTCGAGACTGCATCAACAAATTATACTCAAACGTCTAAAAGCTGTTCTCCTCCAGACGTCCACTTGGAATCTGTGATTCAAAAGCACTCTACATTCACTACCGCGTAATATGTATGTCATTACACTTTCCATACACTTTCTTTAATTTCTATCTAAGTCCAGCATATTCTCCAAATGTTTAAAACTTTCGTAGGTTTCGATTTCGTGTTTTTGTATTTTCGTATGTTCGTATGTTCGTACTAGTATTTGCATATTATCTCGAAATCCTGCAAGGATACGATACGAATACTCTCTCTGAAAGCACATTCTTGCTCTTCTTATATTCCGACAGCTTTCACACAGCCCACATTATTTTCCTCAAACAACTCTGAGAGTGCTCAAGCAGCCAACACATCAAATGGACCAAACTTCCCAAAAGCTCGAGCTTTCGTCTCGATGACAGTGATTTCGCATCTGTATATACAAGTTATCTTTTCGCAGACAAGCAATTCAAATCTACGCGTTTGCGAAGGACGTCTGAGTGCTCAGGACGTCAGACGCTGCGCTCAGTTCAGTGAAAATTGTGCAAACTTACAGAGGCTCTTGAGACCTAGAACGAGCACAAATTTTATAACAAAGTGGTGAAATGTTAAACAAATACATGAATATATGAACTTAAATAAATTAAATGAATTTTGAAATAAATTCTTTCGCGTTTTGCTAAATACACGATACAAAGTGAAAAACTGATTTCAAGGCGAAGCAGCAAACAGCTGCTCTTTTTTCCGTCAGCCTTGTAGCGCTCTACGTAGCACTGAAAGAGTTCCGGGCCTATTCGTATGTATTCAGGACTCTTACGAATACAAGAATTGTTCAAGTGAAAATAAATGAAGAGAACAAATTTTAACACACCCAAAAATGCCAGTTAAAAACGACTTTCTAGGAGTTGTATGGAAAAATGCATAAAGGTATCTGCGGGGAGAGCTAGCTGGAGAGTGAGCTGGAAAAGTGAACGCCCAAAACAACCACAATAACGAGAAGAAGTAACTTCAAAGAAACCGATTACACTTATCGCCATATAAACATGCTTCGATTTCGGGAGCTTATGCAAGAAGACTGTTCAAGACAATGAAACGCGGTTATAAAAGAAGACTTAAGGGGTTAAAACCGATTTCGCGTTGAATCGGCAAACCCGCGAATACAGAACTAAAATTGAGGCGGAGTTTTTGACTGTTCTGCAAACACTTTCAAAACAAAAAACTTTCAGAATTATATATTACTGCTATCGTTAAAAGGCAGAAAAAAGATATTTAAACCGTATAGAAATTTAAAGATTTCTAATAAAAACGATTGCGACAGTTGATAGGAAAGCCGAGACCAGCACGAACACAGAAAAACGAACACCCACGCAACACAGAACGCATTCCCATACACACAGACAGGCTTCCATGTCGACAAAGCAACATTGTCAAATACAACAACACGAACAAAAAGTCGAACAACCCCTCACAGCCCTGCTTGGATCATGCATATTTCATTGGTGTTGCTATTCTTTGTGCGCTATGGTGAGTACCATAAAAGCATATTTTCACATTTGCAAACTTGATAATATATGTACATCTATAACCTGATAAAAATCAATAACTAATTCTAAGTTACTGTTGGGATAGAGACACCTGTTACAGTGTGCAGTTGACCTTAGATAGATTACGAATGGGTCCATATCCCTGTTCATGTTGTATTGAAGTCAAAAGCTTAAAAGTGCTTTCTGCTTTAAAGTAGCTTTCAATTAATTTTTAACCAATTTCAATTTCAAAAATGAACAAACTCATTGTCCAAAGAGAAATTAATTATTTAGACCAACGATGGTTTTAATGGTACCCTTCAGGTTAATGATTCAGCGACGAACGATGCAAAACTGAACAGTTGTCAAGTCTATTGCACCATACTGCAGCTGAGCGAAGTACTGAATGCCATTTTATAAACCATTCCCAGTCGCAAAAACAAAGAAACAAACCTACTTAGACATTCACATGTAGATTCATCCTAGTTTCCTCGTTGACCAAACGGAATTCTGCTTCCCCACATTTCACCAGAGCCTCAATTTAGAGATGATTTCGAACGATTCAGCTCCTCCCAAAGAGGGAACGTGTGAAAAAGCTTCGAGAGGTGAGAGTAACTGCAGTTTCTCTATCAGTCTTTCCGGCACCTTCTCTTTAAAGGAAAAGTTAAACATACTTCGCACTAAAACATGTTCTTCGCCAATTTTCAACCATATGATTTTTGTACATATGTATGTTTGTGTTAATATGTAGTTATATACCTATGTATGTCTGTCAGTGGAAGAAGAAATCTATATTTTCGCTTTCAAGGATGACAGACAAACTCGATAGAGCATCGTTTCTGTCACTAAAAACTATACATAATTTTCAACGTGGACTAAATGCGTAGAGTTAAATAATTTTATTTTTATTACAGCTTTATTGTTACTTGTTGTTATTGTATTTTATTTAAAACGACAATAACTATACCAAAAAGTGAAAGTTTGTACCATATAAACGCATGCGCAAAAATACAACCTCAAGCCATGAATGAGAAACCCGTGAAAGTTTAATGAAGTTTGTAAAGCTTCCATTAGTAGAAAAAGTGTTTTGTGGGGTGAGAATCTCAAGAAGCTCAACTTCATTCATTCAATTATCTTTGTTCGGGAAGACTCACGTAGCAAAAGAACAGTTCGACAAGGAGCAAGAAAGTAAACTTGTAAAGGGCTAAAAAAGGAGTTCTCTAAAGTGTTACTAAAACTCGACATATTCATAGATATTCCGCAATGATAATTCCATAAAAAGATACACCGTAATTTTTTTCTTGTCTGTATTATATGGAAGAATATTTAAATATTTATATTGCATTTTCTATTGAAGTTCTGCTCAATTAAATGGGGTACTGAGTGTGCGTACGAGATTCGAACACTGACTCCGGGGAATGGCTGGAATCTTATGAACCAGTTCTCCGAGTGAGTTCTATGAATTTTGAGGTCAGCGTTCCATTGTAAATACCACGAATTAAATCCCAAGCAATTAACAGGTCTTTAATACTACTATGAAAAGAGTTCAATAGATTCTGAGATGGCTAACATAAGCACGATTTATTGTACTTCATCTTTCAGCTCTGTGTGATGATCAGTACACTACACCAGCTGCTGGGACCAGCTTGTCCGAGGTGGGGACGAGTTACGCTAGACAATTGCTTGGTTCCAGTTTGGTGCGCAAGGGTGGCGGCGTACAAAAACAGCAACTACGCTCTGCTGGATCGCAAAATCCTCAAGAGCAGACACAAATACAAAAACAACAACATGCCGACTATTTTGATGAAGATCTGAATCCGTCTGACTATCCGCCCCTTGAACATCCCGACGAATACGATTACTCCGATCACGATATACCGAACCAAGCTCATGCAATTTTCACTACGGAGCCCCTGCAACCAGATACACATGCTCGTGGAATTGGGTCCACAGTTGGAACTGTAGGCAGATCACGTTTTCGGGATATTGGTGCACGTAGTGGTGGGCGTACCGACCTCTATGAGGTACGCGAATTCGGTGACCGTGGGTTGGGTATCACGCGAGGCCGTGAAAAATACATGCAAGTGTGGCACAATAAAGAGAAGGTATTCGTGCCGCCGAAAATGGCAGTTGTTCACGAGGACTCCTTTCCACTAAGTCCCAACGATGGCACCCTCCATGAATGTGGCAACGACTGTAATCAATTCCAATGGCAATGCCTCACTTCGTGCGCATGCATCGATCATTCTGCTCGTTGTGACAAGGAGCCGCAGTGTGAGGACGGCTCCGATGAATTCGACTGTGACGCATTAGGCGATATGATGACGAAGCGGCAAAAGGAATGCGAGCAAATGGGAACACATATCATGTGCCCTAAAACATATCGCTGCATTCACAAGGAGTGGCTGTGCGACGGTGACGACGACTGCGGCGACTACTCGGACGAAACGCATTGCGGCGCTCAATTCAATTGCACTGAGGATCAGTTTGGGTGCCAAAACGGGTTTTGCATACAAAAAAAGTGGGTCTGTGATGGTGAGAACGACTGCAAGGATTTCTCAGATGAAGCCAACTGCAGCAAGATAACGTAGGAAATATTTAATGACCCTCTGATTTCAACAGTTTTCACTATTTTAACACTACTTTTCTCATATTTTTCACCTACTCTCCAGTTGCTCTCCAGATCATTTCACTTGTCGCAGCGGTTATTGTGTTTCACTATCCTTTCGATGCGATGGCGACTCTGATTGTCCTGACGACGATGATGAGCAAGAGTGCCAACGCGTCACAAATAGCTGTCCCGAAGGCGAGTTCAAGTGTCGTGGTGGACTGGGAGGATCTGGTGGCCCTGGCGGCCACTGTGTCCTAAATAGGTTCCGATGCGATGGTGACAACGACTGCGGTGACTGGAGTGATGAAGAGAACTGTTTCAAAAAGCCCATTAAATGTTCTAGCAGCGAGTATCAGTGCAGCGATGGTGAATGTATACCGAAGCGATGGCAATGCGACAAGGAACAAGACTGCGATGGTGGAGAAGACGAAAAAGTGTGTGGCAACATGAATCACAGCCAACCGGCTAGCTGTAGTCCTGATGAATACACCTGTATAAATGGAAGATGTATTTTGGTAGCTTTTGTGTAACTTTTGTCGTTATTCGTCTTTAATTTTCGTACTCTCTCGTAGCTTACCTGGCTCTGTGATGGTTATCCGGACTGCTCCTCAGCTGAAGACGAAGTGGATTGTCATCTACAATGCGACCCTGGCCAATTCCTTTGCCCAGCCAAGAAAAACATTACCAACTTAAAGTACGATGTTAACCTAACTCAAATCCTTCCGCTAATGCTTTCACTTTCAGAATTTGCGTGCATCAAAAACATATTTGCGATGGCCAGTATGATTGTCCACTTGGTGAGGATGAAATGAATTGTCCACATGACAGAATATGTGGAAAGGATTCCCAATGCGAGCAGCTTTGCATTACCTCAGCACGTGGACAGCCGGAATGTGCCTGTCGTCTAGGTTACCTAATGCACGGTAACCGGCAGAAGTAAGTGCCAAATGTTACACAACACATCTTATTTTACTTATGTTTTCTGCGTGTTCTTCGAACAGCTGCACGGACATCGATGAATGTCAGTATCTAAGTAACCCGGTCTGTTCCCAAAAGTGCATAAACACCGCTGGCTCTTTCACCTGCTCCTGTGAAGTGGGTTACATATTGCGCCCGGATTTGCGCACCTGCAAGGCACTCGGTGGTGCTATGCAGCTACTTGTTGCCAATCGCTGGGATATTCGGCGAGTCTTTCTCAGCAACAATCGCTATAACGCCATCGTCAAGGGTTTGCACAATGCAATTGCTCTAGACTTTCACTACCTCAAAGGAATACTGTTCTGGTCGGATGTTGCTACGGATGTGATAAAAATGGCGCACGTCAATGGAACGCGTGTACGCAACGTTATTAAGTGGGGTCTGGAGTCACCTGGTGGACTTGCAGTCGATTGGGTACACGATCTTCTCTTTTGGACCGATTCGGGTACAAGGCGTGTAGAAGTTTCGAACTTCGAAGGCAATCTGCGAGTTGTTCTCGCCGCTAATGACTTGGATAAGCCGCGTGCTATTGTAGCACATCCCGGAGAGGCATCGATCTTTTGGAGTGATTGGGGTGAGATCCAGCAAATTTAATCCGTATCATTTTATAAGGCTTTCGAAATTTGGTATCTTATCATTTCCAGGACCTAATCCAAAAATTGAGCGTGCTTACATGGACGGCTCAGAGCGTCGTATGATTATTGGCAGCGGTGTTACCTGGCCGAATGGCCTTACGATTGATTATCCCAGCCACAAACTATACTGGGCCGATGCCAAACAGCACGCTATTGAGTGCTCCAACTTCGATGGATCAGGGCGTGTCAAAATTCTAAGCACACACTTGCCACATCCATTCGCCTTAACAATTTTTGAAGACACTATGTACTGGACAGATTGGAATACGAAGACAGTATCGGCAGCGAATAAAATAACGGGCAAAGGTTTCCGTTCTGTTCATGAAAACTTTCATTTCCCTATGGATGTTCATGCATACCATCCGGCCAGACAACCGGAATATGAGGACCGTTGCCAGAAAGATCGTCGTGGATTTCGCGGGGGCTGTTCGCACTTATGTCTTCCCAGTAAGAACTCCAGGCATTGTGGTTGCCCAATTGGGTTAACACTAAAAGGAGATCGGTGAGCTTATGGATTGTCTTTTCATTCCATTATTATTATTATTGTAAGGCCATTAACATTAAGCGGCCCGACGTAACCTAACCTTACGGTTTATTAACCTAACCTTAGGCTTTTTATAAAGCTAGGCCCTTTACTTAGTTCGGTGTCCCATATTAAGAACCGCTTGTCTATCAGACAAAATATAGATACATATGCCTACCTATACACTCTCTGACACCCACCTCAGTGGCCTCAATTGATAATTATCAAAACCTGAAATATGGTCACAGGCTTTCCATTGGCATAGCTTTTCGGAATTGGGGTCCATTAATCACTTCTCCGGCACCCGTCAGAAAACGCGATTTGTGAGCCAAGTTTGAAGCTCACCTTTTTTAAGTTTTCCAGTCCTCCCGTTCATTCACACTGACCGTCTAGTTTCTGGAAAATGCTAGATTGTTTGGCATATTGTCATTTAGTTTCGACATGGGTTCACTAATGAAGATTTTCGCAATCTTCCCCGTAGGTCTCCACTTCTCAGGTTAGGAATTTAACTAAATCTTAGGGCTACTAAGCAAGCCTCCCTCTTAGTGATTATCTGCAGAGGCGAAAGGTGCAAAAGTACGTCTAAGTAGTACGCCTGAAGAAGCGCATGTTCTCAGTGTCCCAGTTATGCCTACACAGACGAGACGATTTCACTTGTTTAATGTTATTACAGCATTACTCTGGTCTACCTTAAGCCACCATAGTGCAGACGAGTATTTAAGTACTTTAATCCATTAAGAAAAGGAAATAAAATAGGACCAGTTCCTTTAGACCATTTGCTAAATTTAGACTGACTATTCATATGTTGATTAAGTCTTCCATTCCTCATTTCTATGTAGAAAAACTTGCAGCAGTGTTCCAGATAATTTGGTACTTGTGGCACGTCACAAAGATATTCGAATACTGCAGCTGAATTCGCGTTCGTCCCCTGCAACGAATGATATCGATATGATTATCCCTTTGGATAACCTGAAGCATGCGGTCGCTCTGGACTGGTGCAGCGAAACGGACTTCATATACTGGAGCGACGTAGAGCGAAGCTCCATAAATAAAGCGCACCTCAATGGCAGCTCCCAGCAAAAAGTAATACACACGAATCTAGTATCTCCAGCGGGTTTGGCCGTAGATTGGGTGACTGATAAATTATATTGGACAGATTGGGGTACCAATCGTATAGAGGTTGCAACATCGGACGGCAAAATGCGCTCCACGCTATTATGGGAGAATATCGAAAAACCTAGGGACATTGTGGTCAACCCAATAGGTTGGTTTGAGTTATTTAAGATCATCATTTCATTTATAATCTTCCTTAAATGTGCTTCCCCTCATAGATGGTATAATGTTTTGGTCAAATTGGGGCGATGAAGCTGTAATCGAGCGTGCAGACATGGACGGTAAACGTCGCATAATTCTTACAGCAAAGAACCTGAAATGGCCTAATGGTTTGGCCATCGATTATAGTCAGCAGAAGTTATACTTTGTTGATGGGGGCTTAAAGACACTGGAAAACATGAATTTCGACGGCAGTTCTCGCAGGTTGATTTTGAGTAAGTTACCCGATACGATATACACATGTAAGAGTATATACATATATATTTCAACGATGCATTTGAATAGATTCCGGACTGGGACATCCTTTCGGCTTAGACATTAGCAACAATCACGTTTATTGGACCGACTGGGTCACAAATAGTGCTCACAGTGCTAACAAACTGACTGGCCAGGATATCACCACCCTTATTCGCAACACCAGCAACCTCATGGACATTCGTGTGTTTCATCGCTCACGAAGGCGTGCACACAATGCTTGCCGCAACTTAAATGGCGGCTGCTCTCATTTGTGCCTCCTTAACCAAGGCAGTTATTCGTGTGCTTGTCCCATAGGTGTTCAGCTTAAAGTAAGTGAGAACCCCTAGTGTGTTCCAGGCCTTTTCATTGTTTACTTGACATGCTCTATGTTTCTCCTACAACAACCTGTAGGACGACCAACATAATTGCTCTGACGGCCCTAGTAACTATATACTGTTCGCGCACCGCTTTGACATACGCCAAATATCTTTAGACTTCGATCACCTCATTGATGTTGTGCTCCCACTACCTCCGATCTCAAATGCTGTGGCACTAGATGTTGACCAGCAGACTGGCATCATCTACTGGGCCGATACCACTGAAAACGTTATTATGTGTTCTACTCATGATGGTTTGATTGTGCATCAAATTATTGGCGAAAATCTCGAGCACACTGAAGGCTTAGTAGTGGACTCAGTGGCCAGGAATGTAAGTTCTATTTCAAAATGCTCCCATTCGTTTCCTTTTCCTTCTCTTAGACAATTGAATATTGAAATATTTTAGATTTACTGGACCGATTCCGGTCGGCATACAATTGAAGTAGCCACACTCGATGGCAAGTGCCGTCATGTCATTGCCTGGAAGGATCTAGACTCCCCGCGTGCTCTAGCGCTAGACTACGAGGCGGGCTACATGTTTTGGACCGATTGGGGTATAAATCGCAAGATCGACCGCGCCGACATGGACGGCGAGAATCGCGAACACATAATCACATCCAAGTTGGGCTGGCCCAATGGACTCACCGTGGATCTCAAGGCCAAGCGCATCTACTGGATCGATGCACAACTGAAAACTATTGATTCTTGTGACTACACTGGCAACAAACGGCAGATGATAATGTCATCGCTGCATCATCCGTACGCGCTGGCGCTAACCGATGACTACATTTACTGGACTGACTGGAAATCCAAAGCTTTACACAGGGCAGAGCGGCGAAATATTTCGGCCAAGATAGATGTTATACAAAACATAGAAGGTTTAATGGATATTAAAGTGGTTATGGTGAGTGTGTGTTCCGTAGATGGGTAGGGTCCATGATAACTCTACACATCCTATTTGTATGTCTATTCTCTTTATATTCGTCGCTGTATAGACGAATGTTACGTTAGCAAACAATGTTTGTGGTAACAACAATGGAGGGTGCTCCCACCTCTGCCTGCGCAATCCCACTGGTTACTCCTGCAAATGTCCTATCGGGTTAAAACTAATAGAGGGCAGCTCCACTCAGTGCCAGACTTTGCCAGATGTATACAGTCTTCTTTCTAACTCTAACACCCGTTCTAATTTTAATATACTGCAGGACTTCCTACTGATTGCTATGCGGTCCGGCATCGGAATGATTTCGCTTAATACCGTAGATTTTATGGACGTTGTACTACCCATTAGTGGTGTTCATGGTGCTGTAGTGCTCGATTTTCATTACAGCAAAAACCTGCTCTTTTTTGCCGACGTCAATTTGGACATCATACGGCGTGTAAATCTACTCAATTGCAGCGACAGCAAAACCATAGTCAAGACGGACCTGCTGACTCCGAATGGCATTTGCATAGATTGGCTGGCCGACAACATATTCTGGTCGGACACCGAGCGAAAGGTCATTGAAGTGGCACGCCTGGACGGCACCTCAAGGAAGCAGTTGATCACGGAAGACTTAATCGATCCACGCTCTATGATAATTTATCCTAAGAAAGGGTACTTTGAAGTTCACATAAATACGATATAAATATTTTGATCTCCTGAATCTCTTTCATTTAGTTACCTCTTCTGGGCTGATTGGGGTGCGCCACGCATCGAGAGGAGTTCGTTGGATGGTTCCAATCGCACGCATGTGGTCACAGAGAAGCTCGGCTATCCAACGGGACTTACGATTGACTTCGAGTGAGTAAAACAGGGAAAATCATTTAACCAACAATCCTATTTGTACACATGTATATATAGGAAACGGCGACTTCTTTGGACTGATGCCTTGGACGACTGCATTAACCAGGTGGACTTCAATGGTAATCGTCGCGCCAATATTATCATGTACGCGCCTCACCCATTTGGACTGACTATGGTACAGTATGCCACGCCTAATATGATTCGAACAAATCTAAATGTTTAATGTTTACTAAAGTTCGAGAAAACATACTACTGGACCAACTGGTACAACAAGACTGTCTACCATGCATATCCCACAAACCTCGGTCTCAAGGAAGCACCTGCTCGTCGCTCGCTCATCGGCGCTCTGGACATAAGAGCCGTATCCAGCACACGTCAACCCCAGGACTGGAATCAATGCGTCCAAGAGAATGGTGGCTGCACACATCTCTGTCTTTATCGTGGCTTTGACTATGTATGCGCCTGCCCCGATAAACCCGATGGTCGTGAATGTAGGATCAGTCCACAAGTCGTGGTTCCGCGACGCTCAGATGACACCGCTGCTGAATACGGCGATGACTCCAGCGGCAATAATAACAACGGTAATAGTGACAGCACCATTACCGATGACAGTGACTACCTTTCGGACGATACGGTCTCTCGGAAAACCTTCATAATCGTTGCTAGCAGCGTGGTGACTGTGATGTTGGTTTTAATTCTAGTCGCCGTTTTACGTAAGTTTAACATTTTTCAAACTGGGTTACTTTTATTCATATTTCACCTTCTTTATGTAGTACTGATGTTCAACTCCAAGCGAAATAAAACCAAACGTGGCGGGCATTCACGCGGCTCTAGTCGTTCCGTTTTAACTTTCTCCAATCCAAACTATAATGTGGGTGACACACCGATGGAACCGAAAACAAACATCTGGAAACGTTTCAAGGTCGACAGGACACAGGTGAATCATAAAGCGATTTAATAACTAAGAGTAAACTAGAATAGATCACGGAATAACATAGCATAAAAATATGCTGGCCACTTAGAGAACTCGGTGCACTTCTGAGTAGAAATACGAGCCAACATCTTATTCCAGGTTTCAAACATAATCAGTTCTACTTAAGTAGAGTACTCAAATTGCAACCAACTTTGCAGCAGTTCTTTTCTCATGGCTCAAGTAAGCTCAGCAGTGTTCCACAATTCAATTACAAAATCTGAGCTTCGTTCCAAGCTCCGTTATGTCCAATTCTTTCGAGTAGGGAGCACAAATCGCTCAGGTCAGTGCACAACTTGCATCTCTTGCCATTTGGGTTATTTCCATGTCCATGGTGTATTGCCAGCATGCAGAACTTGTTTGATCGTTGTTGTTGTCGAAGTCAAGAAAACAATTAGTATTGTTATCTGGGGTATACACAATACTGAATATCGAAAGAATCACTGAAATTTTAGCAGTCCCATAATAGAATATCGAAAAGCATGAAGTTTATTCTTAGTTCGTAATTGAAACATTTTGCTAACAATATACAAATTTTTTAGCAAGAACGTGTTTACGAGGACCGCAGTCTCACCACAGAAACCGCCTCATCGAGTCTTTTCGTACCCACACCATCGCCAATGGCATCACCCTCCACCAAAAACAATGCATTGCCAACCCTTGCTACCATAGCCTAAACCCAAAGCAGCACAAGGCGAAAAATTCAGAAAAAATATCACTTTTGTAAATTTAAATAACATACTAACTTTATACTTTAACTTGAATTTGAATGGAGGTGTATATTGTAAATATAAAAGATAAAAACAGGTGAAAGGTAGCAAGAATGTGCAGCAAAATGTTCAATCTTAATTTTAATTCTTATCTATTTACTTTCTATTTACCAAATGCGCTTATAAGCGAAAATTAAAGTTTATAAAGATCTGTATTAATGTAAAGTAGATGGAGGAGGAAAATTTGTATTATAAGTGAAAACAGTGGAAATGGAAAAGATGCACGGTTGTTTCTAATACGATGATTCAATAAGTGGATGAAGGTAGCAGCATTCGAAAAACTAAAGTAGATACGCGAAACTAATAACTTAGGAATAAGTAAAAAAACACTAACTAAGAATTATAAAGTAGAAGTTAAAGAACATACCATAGAGAGGATAAGTTTATTTTTGTAAAGTATTAAAAATCAGTTAGTTAATTAAAAGAAACATAATCAGAAACCAAGTTTAGGATACACGACTATTACACTCATTACTACCAATCCCAATTATCAACTAACCTCTAATAATTAGACATAAAATTCAAATTCAGATTCAGATTTAAATTAGTGCTCGTTGAAGTAGGTGTGTTTTCTGTTGAAGTTATATTTGTGCAAAATAATAGGTAATTCGAGTCTACAAATACAAACAATACAAAATACAATATACGATATACGATATATGTAAGCCTGTAAATAGAAAACAAAGTGTCATTCAGTTTTTATTCGAAATCTGAATGAAATCCACTCATCGTACGAAATATGAACCATTGGTTACTTAGGGGCTCAAGGGTTTAGATATGCACACATGGTAACGGTATATTGATGTAAATGACTATAATTAAACAGACTTTTTAAGGATGTCTTAAGGCTTTTTTATTTGAAATTGATACTTAGCGTGGAGCATACAAGTTCGCAACTTTATTGAAACTTGACCAAAGTATGCAAAGCAAAAGAATCCAAAACTCAAGAAAATTGCATTGTTTTGTAAATGTTTAAACTAAAGTGATTGAAAACAATGACACTATATTTTATATACTCGTATATTTAAATACCTTTGTAAAGCACGATGGTTAAAAATCAAGGACATTATTTTGACCACACAAACAATAATGACTGCATTTTCGACTCATGACACATTAAAAAGACCTCTGAACTGAGAAGGGACGAGTGGCTAACAAAACATTTTGGGCTCCTTAAATTTGTTGCACACTTGGGAGGTGATTTTATAGTGAAGCGTGTCACTTAACAGATACAAAATCACTTGCCAATCAGCACGAAAATGCAGTCAGTATTTGGAAACTAATGATTTCTTTTGTAATCATAACTACATCCGTATTTGTTATTAGCATAATTATAAAAGCCAACAAATCAACCATGAGATTATGTAAACTTAATAGCAAAATTAAATAAACCTCCATATGTTCACTAAATGCATACCCAAAGTTGGTTGTAGCAATAAACAAGCAGCTGAAAAACACAAAACTGTTAAACATTCCATAAAAAACTAGCTTCTGGCTTAGTATTAGTAAGGAAGCGTGATCACATTTGTAGTCATGCTTCAGGCGGCTTAACAACGTCGGGGGCTGTTTTCCGCAAGTAGGAATTGCAAGCAAACGGATTGAGGAACGCATGCTAGATGTTAACCCGTGGCAGACCTATGTACGTACAACTATACAAGATCCATCCAAGAAAGAGACAAACTATTATAATTACACTCGTATACTGCAAAAGTGAACACTTAAGTGACAACTGCGGGATTCGTGAACACTTGAAACACAATCGGTAGTTGATATTATTTAATTAACGGCTCCCTTCATATACACTGATTTCATTTGTGAGTTGGTGACTAAAAATTGAGATTTCAATTGACTTGAAACAGTGCCGTCAAAGAATTGCAAATCTTGGATTAGGAGGCCGCCCTTCATTCCAGGCACCACAGCTACTATATACACTTTGTAAGTCTAAATCATTGCAATTTATTGACTTCTACTGTTGCATCCAATTATTCGACAGGGAACTGATTGAGAACCATTTCAACATTTTTGGCATAGAAAGACTGATTAATACAAAATAGTCTAAAACAAATTTATGTCTTATTTTAAAATAAAGACGAACTTTTTACACCTTTTCAACTAAACCACACAATTTCAAGTAACAAAAAATAATATTAATGTACATTAATTTGAGTTATACTCGCACCATTTAAATGTTCAATTTATCGACACAAAACAAACAAATTAGCAACTTAAGTTGGGACATTACACGTTTAAATGAGTTTATTACTTGAACATTAAAAATACATTTAAATAATACAAATATACTGAATTGCTAAAATATATGTATAAAACTTGACAATATAGCATGCAAAGAATAATTCCGAGAATAGCAAAGTATTTAGTATGAGATTCTTTTTGTACACAAACATAAAATTTCACACATAAGTAAATAAATAGACACATGTACTTGTAAAGAGGGTATATACAGAACGTAGTTTATTAAAGATAACGTAGACTAAAATGTTTCATCTAAAAATCAAAACTAAATACCAATTCAGAAAGTTTCAAGTGCTTAAAGGTATGGTATTAATGGATAATGCGTATGTATCTCGGGCAAGTATTTCTAAACATTAGTTATTCAAAATTCAGAAAAGCCTGATTCTAAGAAGACACTATTGTATATATATGTATTATATATTATCTGTTTATAACTTTACTAGTAATACAAGTGAAAAGAAACTAGCAACGATGACGCAGCTTAGCAAAACTAACTTAAGGCAAACTTATGAAAATAAAAATAAACTGAGTAGGGAGAAATTAAATTTTATTAAGAAACAAATAATAAGTAAAACAAAACAAATAAGTAAACACTAAACGCAGCTACGAATGCAAAAAGCTGTGTGGGAGTGAGAGAGAGAGAGCAGAGGAAATCACACGTTAGAAATAAATGTACAATATCTTAAATGTTGATAAAAAATATAAGGTCTTTTATTTCAGGAGCAGTCCATTTATTAGTGGCCCCTTAATGTCGACCATCCTCTTCTACTACTACGTTTTTTAGTTCAATTCTATTTTAGCTTGGAGTGTATGCAAAATGGATACATCATTCTTCCGAAAAGTTTCAAAGAAAGAATGAAAAGAAGAGTGAAAACTCTTAATCAAATTATTCAAGCAGCGCTACAATAATTTAACTAAATTTTTAATTACAATAATGATAAAGAACTACACATAAAGTATAATTACTTGATATTTCGATTTATATTACAAGCGCAATATATTATTCGATTTAATTAAATGGTTAATTTTGAAAAAATTAAATTAATGAAATTAATTCAATTTTTTAGCCAGGAATTGAAAATAATTCCTGGCTAAAAAATCGGCCCAAAATCAATTCTAATAAATTTTAGTTTTTAAAAAGAATATTGAAATAGGATAGGAATATTAATATAGGATATATTAGGAATATTAATAGAATATTAAAAAAGGATACAAAATAAATTAATGAATAAAAATAAAAAATAACGATTACATCTAACGTTTAAGCAAAGACAATAAAATTCATATAATACATGTATTTATTGTCCTTGGTTTAAGCTTAGAGCCATCAGAAAGAAGAACGAAAATCCAAAAAAAAAGAATAATAAATACAAACATCGACTACGAAATCTATATATATAAAAATGAAATGGCCATGTATGTCCCGCCATCACTTGAGAACGGCTGGACCGATTTGACTGATTGTTATTTTGTTGTGTTCGTGATTGTCGGGACAAGGTTTGTATGAAAGAAAATTTTGAGAAACTCGATCGGAAAATTCGAAAATTTGTATTTTTAATTTATATGAAAATAAACTTCAGTAAAAAAATATTAGAAAAAACAGTTTACATCAGTTGTTTGCTGTCACATCAAAGTTTACAAAAATAAAAATGAAAAAAAATTTATATGACATTAAAAACAACAATAAAATATGACAATTTTTGATATGATATACAATAATGATAGTAATCTATCTTTCTTGCAAACATAGTATATTGAAAAAAGTTGATAATAATTACATATTATCAGTGATCAGTGCGTGATAATTTTTTTATCTAGCGTGATAGTTTTGTTTACTGTGGTCATATAAATTCGTGATAATTTAATATTTTGCTTTTTGGTTTGCGGTTTGCGCTTTAAAATGCCATCAGTTAGACGGTCGACATACGCGTAACTCAGCTCGAACAAGTAACCATCGTGTGAATGAGAAAGATGAAGAACGCAGACACCGTTGTGGAAGGAAATCGTGTAAGAATTTCGCAAGGGCGATCGATTATGGCACCGGAACAACGTATTCAATCAACTTCGACTCGATCAGTACAAGCTAACGCTCGAAATAACTTTGAACGTGGACAAAAAAGACGGGCAAAATCATTAACGAACGTTTCGCACAACATATTCCTGGATTCCGACAGGAACCACCAGGAATATGTTGTGCGATCGGAAACGTAAAATTGACACCGCCACCAGAGCCATTGTCATCATTGCTTTCTGGCGAAGATACTCGATCGAAGCATTTCTTGGACAACATACAAAAATATAACAGTTCCTTCCAAATGACTTCATTTGGGGCGAATATTATCAGAACACGAGGCTTTAACCCTACGTTTAAGGTAAATTCTTTTTCGAATGCAAATATTAGAGATTTAAGAAAAAGCTTCAACGAAGGAAAACATTACACAAACTCAAGAAATTGTATTTGATTTTATAGATTCAAGGACAAATTAACCATCGTGCAGGAGCATTGTTACCCGCCGTGAATGCTGATCACAAATTTCTTCAAATTTATTTCCTTGAATATTCTGATGATGAAATTAATCGGCGTTGTGAGTATGCATTATATTTAATTTAATAAAGTCATGATCGTATTAAAATTTTTCAATTCAGATATTATTATATTTGGGGCGAGATGAAGTTCGTCGGGTCAGCTAGTATTTATATAATTGTAATATTTTTATAAAAATTAAAAAAACAAATATTTAAATTGGTAAATTATTGTTTAAATTGTTAAATAAAATCACATCGAGGGTAAACCGGCAAGAATGATAAATAAATAAACAAATAAAGTGGTTCCTGCGCATGTGCGTCACAGTGATAATGGAATGCGGTTATGAATGAAATTAGAATCTTTTACAAATTAATAGTGAGGACTTCAATTTCAATGTTTTTGACATAAACAACAACATTTTAACAAATAAATAATTTAATTAAAATTGACATTTTCATTAATAGTTTGCACGTTTTTAATTTAATTTGTAAAATAATATATGGCACTCTTTTAGGCCGCGGTAGGATGCAAAAAGATGAATTTGAAATAAACATTTCTGCCTGCATACTTTTGTGCGAAAAACGAAATCATGGATGCAAACCAATTTCGTCCATCCTTTTTTTACGGAGTTGCACCCTGTTTGCGCGTTCTTCTTTTTTCACTTTCAAGTTTAAATTCTTTTCACAACGGTAGAAAATTTGGCAATCTGTCTGGAAATTTAACCAGAAAAAGGGTTAACTTCGGCCTGGCCGAACTACCCTACCGAAATACCCTAAACACGTTTACTTCAAAATTAAATTAATTAATGGTCTAATTTTTTTCAAATAGCCTGTGATAACAGAGAATATTCATGCCAAATTTGATGAAAATATCTCTATTCGTTCTCTTGTAATCGTGATTTTCACATACAGACAGACAGACCGACAGACAGACGGACAGACGGACGGACAGGGCTGAATCGACTCAGGAGGTGATGCTGGTCAAGAATAAATATACTTTTCTATACCTTTAATGCGTTGCAAACGGAAGCACAAAGTGAATATGTATGTATACCCTCATCACTTCGTGTGTAGGGTATAAAAATTAAATTAAGTTAAAAATCGCGATCGAATTTTAAACTTACCGATACAATTTAGTCTTTAATTTTTAGTCTTTTAGACAATTTCAATTAGTTTAGCACACATAATGCAAAAAGAAACTCAGATTCATTTTCACTTCACGAAAGCTTTTTATTTATCTGTTGGGTTTTCATTTTTCTCCGTTATGCATGTGTATCCGATGATTTATTTTTAACTCCGCGAGAAAAATTGACAAAAGTACGAGAAGATTTACATATGTACATGAAAATCAAAACCGCTGTTCTGTCTGTTCATGTCTGCTTTTAAAATCCATCCTAATCTTCATCTAATCCATCTAATCAAAATCTAACTTTTACAACTGATTTAAATAAATTCATAATCTAATTCAGTTAAATTTTTTGGGGTTTCCTTAGAATTTTATTGTATTGCGATATTTTTTTATTATTATTTTTATGCGATATTTTTATTATTATTATTAACTCTAGCAATTTATTTTTTAAATATATGTATGTATTTTAAGAATAAAACTCCTATAAAAAAAATGACCCAAAAAAATATAATATTATAGTATTTTTAGTTTTAATAAAAAAACGATAGGTCACAATGATTTGAATTTTTCGTTTAAATTACAATTAAAATATTCGATTTAATTCAATTATAGAAATGAAAAAAATCAGTCAAACTAAAAAACTGTCGAAGAAATTTAGAATCATTATATAAAAATATTAAAATTATTAAATATTAAAAAACAATAGAAAAGAAAAATCAACAAAAAACGACGACGCTGGGTTAAAAGGAATGTGTTGGAATCAAATATGTACTTTCAAATATTTAAATACACACAAATTCACACAAATACACATACACACATATATTTTCTAAGGATTATAAGTGCTTGTTAGTAAAAAATAGTAGTAAATGTTCGTATGTGTTGTTTAGCACATCGTAACTTCGTATTTAAGGTGGTTCTCCAGATGCGTACAACTAACAACAACTGATACAACAGGTTACCTGTCCCGTGTTGCACCTATAAGTCTCGAACGCTGTTTGTTACAACGACTTCCGCACTTTCCGTACTAATGACTTCGGATACTCGTTGGACAGTCAACCCAAAGACACATGAGGGTAACCTTCTCGTATTCAGGCTTCTTCAGAAACAGTTTAGAAACCAACACGTGTTGTTCAAAGTCAAATGCAGCTGTTAGCCTCGCATTCAAGCAACCCGTATCCTTAACCTTGGTGCCGTGCCAGGCTAGAATCTAATTATTAGACACCTGACATTCGTGGTAAAGCCATTACATTAGTTTCTCAAAGATGATCGAACCTTCCAGCACATCAACAATCATCTCCACGCGTCGACCTTTGCTTCCAATGCGCTGCTGGTTCAAGTGAACTTTAACCCTTCTTGTAGCTGCTTCCACTTCTGAGCTCGCCGCTTCTTTCTTCGCCTTTGTCTTTGATCATCGGTAACTTATTGGCGATCGCAAATTTTATTACAAGCTATTTTTGCAAGCGGTGCTACCAGTGATTAGTACTTGGTATTGGTATTGGTACTTCGTACGGTTATGGAATTCTTCACGTCTTCATACAATGTAAAATGTGTTCCTTGCGTGTTCAGTTTCACAGCACTGAATTCGAACCGATCAGTCGACGAATCGACGACTTGATTGGCGCTAAATGCACCGAAATTAATCCCTTTCAGTGATCTGGTTTGGTGATCACGAGCCTGTAGAAGAAAACAAAAAACAACAAGTCGCAAAATATTTAGAAAACTCTAAAAGAATTTTTTATACATACCGACGTGGAACCTCTCTTCGATCCGCCACTGTAACTGTGCTTGCGTCTTCGACTGCGCCGTCTCTCACGGCTTGATTAAGAATTCTGCTGTATCGGGTTCTAATCGGGCGCAGGACATCAAAGCATTTCAATTTCGAGATGTTGGCCGCTCTGAGAAGAAGGCAGCGAATATTCGCAATTTGCATGCTGTGTGAGGGCTTCAAAACGAGCTCATGTGAGTATGGGAGAGAGGTGGGACGAAACTAAGGGTACCGAGCAGGCCAGACAAAAGAGAGCGCTGCGAAATCATGGCAAAAATTTACAAAATTCTTGGAATCATTCAACGGTTATGAATGAATTGAATTACGTTTAAAATTGGCGATGTGTTTTTGCCTTCGTTGTGCTCGATATTGCTGTGGCCGCCGTCCGTTTTGATGTGTAGTTTTGGATCTGGTTGTTTCGTTGCTCGTATTATTTTATGGCATTAGTGGCTGTTGTTGTTGCTGCTGAATGGATCCTGTTTGATGCGTTTCTTTGTTCATTTTGCATTGGGTCGTCTTTTGTTGCGTTTGCTGCTAATCACGGTGGCGCGCTGAGCTCCGATTATTGGTGCGTCTAAAAATTATATGTTTATCCATGAAATTGGACACGAATGTGGTTCACGTTCCTGGCACACAACAGCAACAAGAATGTACTGAATTTTATTGGAAGCTTTGTTAATTTTTTTATAATTCTTGTTGTTGCAAATTTTTTGCATACTTCGCAGTTTCAACGTAGTGAGTGTGCGTTTATTTCAATTTAGCATGAAATTGAAAAATATTATTTCGTTCATTTCGCTGTAGGTTTCGGGTACCTCATTAAGTAGTCAGATAACTCATTTTGGACGCAGAAACATTTCATTGTTTCATTGCATGCCAATAAATTGGACATCCTTGTAGACTATGAGTGCTCCTGCTCTTTCCTCTCCTGCTCTTCCATCCCTCTCTTGTTAATCAGTGGGGTGACACAAGAACACGAGCAGACACAATTATGGGCAGACTCAAAGGCCCCGCAGCTGAAGGGGCTCAAAAGAAACCATTCAAATCCACGGTTCGAAAAGTTCCGAAAGCTTCGCCGTCATCGCCACCGCCAACACCGCGTAGCAGATGCGTAAAATCTAAAATTACCCTCTTCCGCAGTAGAAGATATTCGCGCCAAGGACGCGCCCCGCCACCTGCTGATTAGCAGTCGCTAATTTGCGTGTCTGCTGGAAGGGAATCTTGAACATTGCTTTACATTTGTGCTTTTTGGCTGAGTTGCGAAGGTTGTTCATCAGCAGGTTCCTTGAATCTTAACTCGCTTCAAATCTAAATCCTATATCGAAAAAAGGCTATCATTTCTGTTTTCGTTTATTATTTCGAATAATAATAAGTTATTCTTATTTCTATTTATTTGTTTATTTCTTTTTAGTATCATTCGATTTCGCTGAATTTGATAAACTCGTATCTAAAACAGTTGTTGCGAGTTCATGGAAGGCAGCTCGACCAGCAAATAACCAAATTTTGCAACTGTTAGATAATGCATTCTACGAGCAACTAAATTAATTCGGATTTTTTGCAATGTAAAATAACACCATGAATTATTTACACATTCGTGTACGTAAATGTTTGCAACCCAAGAGAAACTGAAACAAACCAAAACATTTTCGGCATCGAAAAGAAACTCCGTAAAAAGCGATCGATAAATATTTATCTTCGCTAGGGAATCAAAAATATACTGTATTTTGACTGTAGCTGTTGATTTCAAAAAATTTTTAAACTTCATGTCCTTGTTTTTGAATTGTTTATATGTATATCTCTTTATTGATTTCTGTCGGTGTTTTCTAAGACAATATATTAATATTCAATTAGTAATGGAAAGTATAATAAAAAATAATTAATAAGAAAACTTAACCAAACATACGACATACAATGTTACAAAAGTAATGATATAATAATTAATATAATTAGAATAATATAAAGGTTCGAATAAATTCAATGCTTCGTTCAATCGACGTTGCACCAAAACCTCCGGGACATAACAGAAAACTTAACTTAACGGAACGACTAAATTTGTTTGCATTTAAATTAACTCGTCTTTAGCAACCTGGCGATCTAACTCCCGGATATCGGTTTCGCTTTAAGGTTTAATATCAAGAAACCTTCCTGCTTTCTTTGCCTTCACTCGTATTTGTATACAAACTTCAAATCCAACTAAAAAAGGACTAATTACAAAATGTGTACAAATTAATTCGCATGTCACATGTACCGGAAGAACGACTTGAATTGTTGTTGATGTCGATCATGATCTTAGAAAATAAGATGGAAATAAATGTGACAATTAAATGATTGCATACAACAGAGGGGACATAAAGATCTTTTATTAAAATAAGCGCATGTATGAAATGATCTAAACTAACAACTTAATATAAAGGTGCAAAAAATACAGATAGGCTCCCAAGTGTATACGCTTCGGATATGTATACTTTTTACATAACTTGCTCACGGACTTAAAATAACTACATACATTCAATTTAATGATATTAGTTGAGCTTTCGATGTCCAAACAGAACGATGGAGAAGAAAATTCTAAGTTAGGATTCCTGCCAGCGAGCCTGGAATGCTCTTGTTTGCGTCTGTTTCACAGTAGTGCGTTTCATACGCTGTTTTGAGGTTAGTTTCAAGGTATATAAATAACTTTATTTTTATATAACAGCATTAATTTGTTAAAATTACATCTTTCGTACCTTTTCTAGTGTATGTCTGTGTATATGTGTGTTATACTTGACTTGAGATTTGTTTCGTGATTTGTAGTTTTGAGATGATGTAATTATTAGTGCTTTAAAAATAATGACTTTAATAAAATTTTAATTGTAGAAGTTATCAAATTTTTATTATGAGGTAATTCTCATTCTTTGGTGTGCTGTAATTATTGTGATTGTGCATTATATAACATGTACATGTAGTTAGAAACTCTTCACATTGTCTCATTTATTTTTCAATACTGTTCTGAACAAAAACGGAACTAAAAACGTTCCCGAATTGAGCTCAATATCTGCATACGAAGTAACGTGTTTTCAGAAACGAAAGAGGGGCGGAGGCGGTGGAAGGAGTGAGAGCTTTCCATTTTTAGCCATTTCATGAAAAAGCACATTAAATACTCGTATATCTTAGGCATTTCAAAGGTACACTACAATTTCAAAATAAGAGTTAAATGTCTGCATTTTTATTGAGCTCGCTTTCAAACGCACGTCACCGAGTAGTAGCCGAACTTCAATTTTTTGGCCATTCCACAAAAAGCACATTTCGTACATAATTATTACGTATCAAGCAATGACAATATGGGTGTGGGCGTCACCGAGTCCTGCTCCTGTGTAATTTCGCAATGGTTTCAATTGGAAACTGTGGAGTTTCATTCAGTTGCTTCAAATGACAATGGTTTCTTTCTCCGTCGTTATGTGAACTATTATGATGTACATACATTGAGGTTTTCGCTTTTATTTTGTAGTTTTTGTTTTTCTTCTCAGTATAAGTTAGACTTTAAATGACTGCGAGGTTTGTATTTATTAGCTTTTTGTTACAAATTCAAGTATAACACTTTAATAACAATTCATATCCTATAGACTTGCATTACAAGTGACACAGACAAGTTTTTATATTAAATTCACAATCAGTTCACTCTCACTTTCATTTTCATTTCGTCTTCATTAAGTTTCATATACACTTTCTTGTGCAAGCGTAACTAAAATGCTTTCCCCTTGACCTTCTAAGATACAACGCACTATTTCATTAGGAATCATTTCAATGCAATGTTTTAAGCTGTAGCGGCTCCAGTACAAGTGTGTTTGTGTGCTGCTTGCTGTATCGTTCTAATTTAGCTATTTCTCCAATGCTTTTCCAGTAGGAAAAGTTCGAAACTTTTGTAAAACTTCCTACATTTACATATTAGTTTTACAAGCGAGGGTAACAAGTTCCATTTATGTACATATTTTTGTTTTTATCCCTTGCTTAAACTCAAGTTTAGGTTTTTAACGTTTGCAAAAATTGTTGTCAATATTTTTAAATACAGTAAAGTGAACGAATTCAAACATCCCAAAAGCAAGCTTAAAGATTTATAAACCGATTCTTTATGAAAGAAAAAAAAACACAAATCAAGTTGTTTTTGGTGAAAAGTGTAAGAAAAATGCATAAGCGAACATAATGTAATGGTAAACAAAGCTTTTTCCCTTCAACTGGTATAAAATTCATGCAAGTTTCTAGAATTTGGTTTGTATATCTTTTTTAGAAACATGTTCTAACTTAGAATTAGATTGTAGAATAATTGAAATAGTGTTTCATTTGTGGGAGCACATACATGAAGTAGTTAAAATAAAAATTGTTGTCCACTTTTAAGAACATTTAAATTCATTCAGTTTTGCTAAAAGAGCTTTCTTAAATCCATTTTCTTTAAATATTTAAATTAAGTATTTACAGCACAGATGAAGCTTAGTATAAAGCTTCTTTTTCAGTTTTGTCCAAGATTTTATAGCGCAAACGTTTTAGTTGTTTTGCTTAACTAAACAATTATTACTAGGTTTGCTTCTTCAGTAAGACACTGCGTTTTTCGATCCTACTAAAATATACTATATAATATACAAAAAGGTCGTATACTTTGAAACGATTAAATGTGAATCGGGTCGAATGCAGCCTTCTGCTGCATTTGTTGTCATGTTGTGATTTTCTCTTTAAACAATAAATGCAAATCTTTTGTGCAATTGTGAACTTATCTGTTTTTAATTTGTTTAAATATTATTTCATTATAAGCGTCTATGAAATGTTTTCAGTCTATTTTAGTGGGTATTTTAACATTACTATTTATTGTGCTCATCTTTACTGTATATTTTCAAATATTACAAGTGCAGTAGTTAATAGCATGAGTTTATACAGAAATATACATATACTAAGGATATACAGAAACTCTACAAATAATTCACAACTGGAATTCATTACAATTTTTATCGTGCTTTTTTTGTTTTGTAGGGAAATAATGTATACGAATAAAGCTGAATTTGTATATGCGGAATAGTTTTTATTTTGTATATAAAGCGTTGCTAGCATATACATATGTATATACAAATGTTTTCTAAAAGGCATTATTATATAAGTACTATGTTAGTACGCATATAGTTTATATGTATGTAGCAAGCACCACATTAAACTTAAACAGGTATTTCATTGTTATAATTTACTTCATAAAATATTATTATATGCATGTTTATACTTGAAATTTCATGAAACGTGTCTGTTTGTGTGTGTGTTTCGGTATTCTTCTTCACACATTTACACATGCGAGTTGTAGCAGCTTTGAAACGTTACTAACTTAGTTTAGTAGTTTTTGCTGCTACAGTGCGGAAAATAATATTGCTTAGTTATTAACTTAAAAAACAAAAGTGTAAATTAAAGTTTCAATAAAATATTAAAATATACAAGAGTGCAGAAAGAAAAAACTGAAAACAAAGTGCACAACGAATACTTCAGATTTTAGCACATTTGGTCTTCTTGTTTAAAAATCATTTAATATTTCATAGATTTTGGATTTTACTTCAGTTACGCTTTTCATTATGTATTTCAATTTGTTTGTTTCGCTTGTACAAAAATTGAACGGTACATTTTCACTAGATGTACCTAGATATAAATGTATGCATATGTGTCCTATGTAGTGGGCGTGCAGGATTTATAACTATGCATGCCTAATTATGAAGGGCTTAGAATTGTATATCCTGCACATCTTTCTGGGAGTTGGCCTGCATTTTGCAAGTTTGGGTCAGATCTGGCAGCATTGTGTTTGGAATAGTATTGCCAACAATAACGGCGTTGCCAGCGCCAACAACACTGCAACCGCCGACAGTCATGCTATTATGCAAGTGCGTTTGCGTGTGGGGTTGGTGTTGATGATGGAGATGTTGAAGGTGGTTGTGGTTGTGCTGGTGGAGTGGTTGTTGTTGAAGCTGGAGGTGTTGGTGATGATGGATATGTTGCTGGTGCTGCTGGTGTTGTTTCTGGTGCTGCTGGTGAGAGCCAAGGCTTACTAAATACGGTTGAAGATTGCGACTATGCTCCTCGAATACGGATTCCATTTTCATCATACAGTCGTTAAGGTAATCCTGCAAATTTAAAGGGAAAGGAAGGTTAATAACATTTCTCCTCTTCGCATCAAATGCAACTTTAGTTGCCATATTGCAGTGGAAATAATATACATATTTCCTACAAAAATAGTTAAGACCAAACTTTTACATAAAACAATATATGTATATTGCATTTAAAATATATATCAATTCGTGTATATCTATTCGCATAAAAATGGAGTTATTTATTTATTCGTCAACAACACACATAGGAAACACGGCACTTACTACAAAAACTAAAGGCTAGCAAAAACTATGTGTCCTAAACAGTAGACAACGTCAACGACCTCACCGACCTAGAACGAACTGGGAACTACAACAAAAACACAATACCTTCGTCCTATAAAATAACTGGTAAAATCACAGTCGCAAAGTCAAAATGTCAAAACATTCCCCACAATGTGAGCGTGCTTTGCGACTGTGCCTCTCCTCGATACTTCGATTGCTGTTCGCGCTTCAATAGATGTTGTACGACATCCTCGTATAGCCTAAATTATCAGGCGATGAAATGACTGACATCAAACAGAAATTAACGTGGAGCCTGAACTTAGTGACCTGAAGTCAATTCATTTGTAAATTAACAAAGCCATAAAAATTAATTAAAAACGCAAATTTATCCTGTGGGAACGCTTTTACAAATGAGTCGCGTGTGAATGAGTGGGTAACTACTTGACCACCAACAATGAGCAAGAGATGAATTAACGGCCACTTTCTAATTTCTATTTCATTTCGATGGCCTTTAAGAAATTGTAATTATTAGTTGACTAAAAATTCAGAGTGCATCAGGCACACAGCTCTAACTGTCACTGTTAATTACAGCAACAGACAACAACAAACCACAGAACACACACGCCCACTTTTCACGGCTATGTCCTATTTCGTATTTTCCATTGAGCAGGGAATAAAGCAGGCTTTAGTGTACAGTATACAGCAGGTATACAGTACTTTACTGTAGCGAGTATCTAGTTTCTGCAAGTATTATTATTTCCCTGATGAGATGCAATTTAAAATTCTTTTATCGTTTTAATGTTTTGTACCGGGAAGATGTGAGTGCCGCCCGTGATGGATTTCGAAGCTGATGCTAGAGCCACAAAAGTTAACTGAAAACAGAGAAAAAGTAAACAAGTTTCATGGAAGTTAAGGCAATAAACTGATAACTGTAAACTACTATAAATTCGATATGTTGAATGTATGTACATAAGATGTAACTGCTTTCGTTAAGTACCGCAATTGCTAACCGTTTCTGTTTTCAGGTTCGAGTTGTCATTTATTTCATCTATCAATTTAGATCAACATAGAGCAAGAAATATAAAACCATGTAATAATATAATGAATAACTATGTTAAAGTCATATGCAGACAGACTCACATAATTCAATGCAGTTAGTTTGGGTGGCGCCCATCCCATAAGTCTAAGTAGCACAGAACTGTCATCTTAATCGTAAAGGCCTGGAAAACTATGAAACCAGTAAGAAAAACAAGAAAAGACTATAAAATTTGAATGATGAAAGGTTCCCCAGGAAGGTAATCTTGCTGGGCTATAGTGCTGGTCATCTACAGAGGAAGTGCTCAATTCAATTCAACAATTTAATATATCCAACAAATTTATACATCGTATACTAGGGAAGCATTGTATTGTAATGAAGAGATTCCTAAAACTTTGACTTTATAAGAATCCTACTTTTAACATGCGGAAACATTTGAAACTTGGAAAAAGGGAAACATTACAAGAATTCGGGGCTCTGTCATGAAATTGTACTACATAGATTTTGCCGTTTTAATTTACCTGTTCGATGCTTGTCAAGTCCGTCAACCGATTTAGCAAATACCGCATGCTGCGACCAGTTCGCAGGTGCCAATTAAGACCGTTTAGAGCAGCTGCAATACTCGAGGCAGCTATAGTGCTGGCTGAGTACATTGAGAAATAATGCTCTGTAAAATAAAACCAAAAAGAAAAACAAGCAAAAAATTAAAATAAATAAATAAACAAAAACACAAAATAAATAAGGTTTATTAAAATACTACGTCAAAATTAATTTTGATTTTATCCAAATCAGGAGCAATGGAATTTACTTAATCAGTATAAATAATAATACAAAATAACTACCAAAAGGGTGGAATCAATGGACGTGAAAATATTAGAAATAATATGTTCTAATTAAGATTCTTGTATCTTTAGATATGGGTAATTAATAGAATTATAGTACAGAGTTTTAATCTGACTTGAAAATAAATTAAATTTCATTAAATTACAGATGATCAACAGCTGTTTCTGTTTCCTCCAGCTCCTTTTCGTTTCTCTTCCTTTTTTCCATGTAGAAACATAAATTCGAAGCGTAGACCGGAAAGAGTTGTGTAAATCAAGATCATCAGCAGAACGCAGTAGAAATTATCACATTTTTCGTTTTTTTTTACTGTGGCGTCTGCATCTTACTTCTCACCATCTAACATCTACGCCACTGCGTCTAAATATGTTGTTACAGTTTTAATTAGCACGTCATCAGCAAATATTGGTCCGGTGCAACCGTTAATCAATTATTGCCACGACGCACAGTGGTTCAGGAATGAACTCCATCTGCCAAAAATATTCAACAATGTTCTATACAAAGCTACAAAATAAAATTCAATTTTATCTTTAAGAGTTATGACGTTTCCAAATATGTATGTATAATGAAAGAAGATTTCGAAAAATGGTAAAACACTTGGTAAAAATGGATTAGTGTTTAAAGTTTAAAGAGTAATTAAAATGCTGGCGTACTTTTGAAATCTTTCTACAATAGAAGAAATTTTAAACAATTTTCTGTCCGACATTTCAATTTTCATTTCAAAAAATTTGAACACCTTTTGGCACCGTCTCCAACCCCGTCAAAGCGGCATTTGGTACACCACGAACACGGTACAGCGTACATTTTTATAGTTTAAACATGGTGAGCATATCCTTGAAATGTGCTAAGTTGCAATTGCTTGCATTGCTGTACTGAGTTCAAATATGATATTTGCAGAGCGCAAGCACATATTTGAGCACGTGAACTGTAGTTAAGCATTTCATTTTATTGTTTCCTATACATACTCATTGATCTTGTGAACGATGCAAGAGTCTCAATGATTAAAATTGGTCTAAATTCCCATGAAATACAAGAACACGAAAGCACCATCCGAAAAGTTGACTTTTTATCTATTAGAGTGATACAAACAGCCACTTCCGGGCATTGCTGCTGCTTGTCATTTTCAACTCAAAAGTCATTCGCGACATTAGCCCATGATCATGATGCCGACATGGTAAATGTTGCATTTTTCGTATTTTTAAAATAATTTTGACCATTGAGATGATCTCGCAATTAATTCACATAAATTATTATAATTATGGTAATTTTAGTAATTTTGCAAAAATCCAAATCTGTTCCAATATAAATTTTTTTCCACATTTGTTGGCTCAGCGCGCCACCCACCACCCTTTTTCTTAACTGATCGGATAAAAAGCTATATTTTTTATGCTCGTGCATCCATACAATATCGGAACATTTTACATCAAAATGCAATTTTGCGTTCATCCAAACCATTTTGCAGAAAACCCTTCATGTATCTAATATCTATATATATTATATATGTATATATAATACCCCTCATGTATCTAATATCTATACATGTATATTATGTATACATATATAATACCGCTCTAATAAATACATATATTGTAAATCACATCTGATTTTCTGTACACTTGCTTGGATCATAGTAGTTGGGGTTTAAATTAAAACTAATACTATTATTTTATAAACCACTTTTTTTGTCACTGCGTCGTAAGAAATCTTGACAGCTTAAGTTGGTGATTACTGTCAAGACATGTGCGACGGTACGAATAGAAGAACAAAACGAATGCCAACCAAGAACAGCTACGAAAACAGCAAGAAAAACTGAAAAGACTATCGGTATATTTCTATTATGACTCAAAACTACCACGTGGCAGTTTAACACCAAACAATTAATAAGACCTAAACTGAAAGTAAAACGAAACCACGTAGAGAGAAAAACAAATTTCATTGCTGCAGTTGTTTAAATAATGCAGTTTTTGGAAAATTTCGGTAGGTAGACCTTTTCACAACACTATCTTTTATTCTTTTACGAGCGAAAGAAATTAAGAAGCTTGTGAGAAGGGGCAAAATTTCAGTTATACATACATATGTACATATGTATAGTATAGCGTTACAATTTCCATCACTTAGTACTTAAGTTATTGAAGTCGGTTGCAGTTATTGTGTTGGCTCAGAATTACTCCTGAGATAGAACCGAGTTGGAAAACTCGAAAAACATTTACTTTTGTTTTCCTTCCAATAATTAATTATGATTGTAACGATTGTTACTATTCACTATGTTGGCTTGGATAATTAATGCAATTAAACACTTAGTAAGTTTTCTAATGGCACTCTTAATGGCCGATTAGTTGGAAAAGCTATATATTATCTAAGGCAGGTACTGGAGTATCCAGAGAAATCCGTGAGCACAAACATGCCCAAGGGAGATTTGAACCAGCAACCAGCAACATTATCAGCTAACTAGCATAGTTATATAACCAGACAGCGTTATACTCTTATTAAGCCATGCTTAAATATCATAAACCTTCTGATCTCTTCTGATAGGTGCTAAACTGCTTCTTAATAAGAAATTCCTTCACATTTCTAATTATCAGTCGAATTTTTTATACCATTTCAGAAGCGTTATATTAAATGTTTCAAGATGCATCATATTAAATCGTCTAACGAGGTCTCCAACAATCCTGTTATGAGTTCTCCTGATCACATTTTGTGCCGATTCTCATGATTTTCTAAAATAAACTTCTGATTTGGTTATTATTTTTTCATGTTAAAATCGTGAACTAAATCGATTAAACTTTTACACTGGGTTTGTCAGTTGAACTGTAAATTCCTTCAAACGAACATACGAATTTGAACTGCGAGTGGTTATTCTTTTAAATAGGGGCATTAAATTTTGTCAACGTATTTGAAAGCAGTCGTCAGGTTTTCAGTTAATATTTAAACTAGGGTCGCTTGGGTATTAAAGTTTAGCCTCGCAGCTTATTTAAATTGTACACTATTTAACATGTAATTGTTAACCGATCAAAATGGGGTCAAAATAACAACAATGTGACGAAGGAAAGAAATACTGACATAAAACAAAATCGACTACATGAATAAATTCCCTTCTCTGTATGAATTCATACCAACTTCTAAAGATCTACCTACTTTCCTTTATTAATGCGCTCGACTACATAACATTACAGTTATTCATGCCGAAACTTTAGACCGAAAACTAAGAATGTCAAAAGAATTGAACGCAAATCCATTGATATTAATTTAAGGTTGCTAAAATTATGAAAAAAAACCACAAGAAACTACGAAATCTCACTAATTTCAAGACACAAACCTAGCTGCAAGAAGAATAAAAGAAAGAAGTAAACTAAAAATATAAGAAACAAGGGATAAGAAAGGAATATGTACATATGTATATTGAAATAAAAAGGAGAAATTATGAAAAAGCCTTTGAGGGAATCTCCGGTTACAACAATTTGGGCTCAACAACATAGTTGTAATGAATGAGCTACCTTCAGTTTTTTGACAAGCATGCCATGGCGCTTAATGAAGGCTACGATTTTGGTTTTTCTTTACTTCTTGCGTTTACTCTTATGTTCAGCAAAATTATATTCAAAACAAGGCTGACACCTGAGAAGTGTGTGAGGATGTTCTGTACTGTGCTGTGCTCGTTGAAATACAATTTTGCGCTGTGAATATCGGTGGAAAGACAAGAGTTCATCGGTATTTCGGCGAAATTTCAAAAAAATTAGGCTCATTGTAGTTTTATTCACAAATCACGAGGACAGCTTTGAGCTTGATTCGCATATCATGCCTAGCACGCCTATATGCCTTCACTACCTGGCCCCCTCTCTAGACACTCCTTTGCTTTCAATTGTATAGCTGCAGCTTTGGCTGCCGCACAGTGGTCACAGTGGCAGGTCCTACGTATCATCAACCACCTGCTAGTTCTTACGAACTCTAACATCCAATTTCACTTATAGTCACATTCCCTTCAATGTTATGCTCCTTAATAACTTCTCAATAAGCGCACCTTCCAGATTTTTTTCTCAAGTCAAGAAGATCCTTGACTCGGTTGGATGGCAGCTATGGTTCGGCTTCTTCACGAATTCCTGATTGCAGCGTGCAGAAAAGTTGAGAAGTTAGTCACATTACAAACTAGGTTAGCGATTTTATCAGTTTTAAAGATTCCATAGCTTTTATTTATTTAGTCTTACAAATAAATAATAAATGTGATCTTTAGTACACAAGATCAAACTGAAGAGCTATACTGAAATATGATCCCTTTGTAATAACAAAAAACTATCGAGAAAAGTATAATAGTTTTTTAAAAATTCCTTTATGGCTTCGATTAAAATCAGTACAGCAAACTGTATTAATATATTGGATTTATCACCTTTTAGCTTACTTTGATAACTTCCAAGCTGATAACTTGTTTTTTTCTACATTATTATTAGTTCTACAATATTTGTAAATATACACAACTTCGTCCATAGTCGTTCATACAAATAATTTTATGTTCTTCCAAGCTTACTATATCAGACACAAACAATAATACTTTCTAACCAAGGATATGCTACTAACCCTACACTGCCGGTTCCATCCCGCCTCATGATGTATGTACTAATCTCGGTATGAAGCTTCCGTCAGATTGAAGCCTGACTGAGAATCGGTTCTCCGTGGTTATAAAAGCCATAAAATTGCTTTTGCTTTATTAAAAACGCTAAACGAATTGTTTTCTGCAAGTTAGAAAACCGTTAGAATCTTTATGGTTCTTGTTTTAATGTTTTCTTCTTGGTTAGAATTTTCCATTTGGTCAGTAACGCCGGGTTGTGCTACATCTCATTATTATCGACTTGCAACAACACCCAAGACAGCATCCATTTTTCGTGGATATTTCTTTGGCAGCACTAATTATATCAACCGAAGAGTTTTTAAGATTTTTTTAAAGCTTTTGTTTTACGGAGCTCTGCGAAGCTTGTCAAATCCTAATCAGATGCATGGCCGTAAAAAAGACGAATTTCCTCCTAACTTTCAAAACCACAAGCGTATTCATAAATATCTTATACGAGTACATATCATGTGAGATTCAATATTCTGTTTGAGATCGTTTTAAACTATCAAAATATAACCGAAAACAAGCCTTGTACCGCTGCTGCTCAACAATTAAAAGCAGAAAGTGAAAACTATAAAATGATGCAGTGAATTGTCTTGAACCCGCCGATTTAAAACTATACTAAAAACATTTTCATTTCATTTGATTCAATTTAAAGCCAAAGAAATATTCGTACCTCACCTATGCGGAGATAAAAAGAGATGAATGCACACAATTCTGTCACACAATTACATGAGCAGAAATAAATAAGATAGTCGGCGTGTAACTTTTTCTAGCTCAGTCAGTCTGTCAGGCAACTGGTCATTCAGAGTAGTCAAAGTCAGAGCGCAAAGCGAGTTAAACTCACCCAAACTTAGCAGCGATTCAATAACCAGCCAGCCATCGAAGCAGTCAGGATCGTGATGATGCTGTTGAGACAAACGGAAAGGTGATTGCACTAAAAAGTCAGCAGAAGTTCAGTTGAGTGTAACCGCAAATATGAACACGAAATACGGATCTGTGTGGGATGAAATTGCACAAATGGAAGAAGTTGGATTAGCATAGAACGGAGGCGCAAAATATTTGCGATGAATTTCAAACAAAGTTCGAAGTGTCGGTGATTCTGGAGAGGATCTAAGACCTTTATTTCGATGCAATCACCTCCTCATTAAGGGTCCTTCACAACGCAGGTGCAGATTGTGATTACTTTCAGTTAAAAAGCTGTGTAGCTGAATTGATAAAACCTCAGAAATACGAGTACATAAGTACAAAAAAAATGAAAATGAAATTAGATCAGAATAACCAGAACATGGAAATTTAAAGAAAATGGAAGCACAGGACCAGACAAACGCCCTGATCACATTGGAATGAGAAGAAGTATGAAAGCGTCATGAATGAATCCAACGTTAGTGCACCTTTTCAAAATAGTAGGCCGGGGAGCATTCCTCTTCACCAAAGAACATTCCTTTCATCACGCAAACATCGGCCAGCAGATAGGAATGTCGGGTTAATAAACGTGCAACATATATTGATGCCCTGAATGGAAACTCGTTGGCAGATTGTTACAAAATAGGAAAGAACGACTCAGCAGCAAAACGATTGCTTTTTTATTTTTGTAACTACAGCCCACCAAGCAGCAAAAAGGAAAGCTGCTCCATCTTTGGTCCCTCTGAAATGCCAAAAGCGCACAAACTACGAATCGAACGATGCGCAGGCGCAGTAAAGTGAACCAAGTCAGGATGCCAATTGAAGGCGTTTGGCCTAGCATGAGAAACAAGTGATGTTGGTTCCCCGATGGCATAAATAAAAAGACGAGTGTGACGAACGCACAACAGACAGACAGAAGGATAGACTTACCTACAGATAAAAAGCAGATAGTCCTGGTACAGAGTGGTGGTTGTAGAGGATGGTCGAATTTTATGTTTATTGTTTATATGTTGTTGTTGCTGCTACTCCTTCTCTTGTTATTGTCGAAGACCTGCTCACTGACTGTTTACCTATTTCATTCTCAGTCAAACGCTGTGTTAGTGGTTCACTTGTGAAGCGCTCTAATTTGCTATTATATTTCAACACCTTAACTCTTGATATAAGGCAATTTTATATAACCAAAAATAAACTAACTAAACTTTTATTTGTTATTTTCCTAATCACACTTCTTTAAAACTAATATTATGACTGCATGGTAGATAGGTTCAATGCCTGAAGATAGACTTTCCGATGTAAAAATGGCGTCAATAGTCATATTTTTTTGTTAAGAAGTACAATTAAAAAATTCTCCAGAACATCTTTTTCAACGCGAATTCCGCATAAATACATACATAAATATAAGTAAAAAATTACGAATATATCTCTATGATAGAATTAATTAGAATCGAAATATTTCAAGTTAAACCACTTCGCCTTCAATCAAAGCCGCTTCTCCTGCACTCAGCAAATTTCCAGTTCTTGTTAGGAGCTGCATTTATGCAGCCGTATGTTTATGTATGCACAGCAAATCAACAAATGCTAATGAGTTCGTGATGTAGACGCTTGGAATTCCTTCGTGGATACATGCATGCACACAAATACACACACGCCCACAAGCATCTTAAGTTTAATCGGTTGACTCTGTCACTGTCGTCGTCATCGTTAAAGTTGAAATTGTTGCTTTTTAGCTTTAGCTGATCTATTCTTAGATTCACTGCCTCCCGCCAGAATACCTGAAGACAGTGTTTATCAGCAGAAGTATATATGTACATACATACGTCAACTTCGATTTCTTTAATCAATAACTATGGCCGGATAAAGACTACACAAAGAATACACCGTTCCTAGACACACAAATATTTTTAAAGGAATTCTAAACATATGCTATGGATCACCAATTGTGAGCTCGTTTAGTTTACAACAAATATATTTGCAGGACGAACTTACCTTTGGCAGCTAGGGAAATAAATGCTTGCGCATGTTGTCTAACTTTATCTACATTTAAATCTGGACATTTGGTGCTGGTAATTGGCAGGCGAATCAGTAGTAGCTCTAGAAAATCTAACGGAGTTACAGATGACAAGTCCCAACCCAGTCTGCTCAGCACATACAGCTCCCATTGCTGAAATGAAAGTAAAAATAATACAATAAGAAGAACCAGAAAGTGTGTTCACTTCGGCCTGGCCGAAGCTCAGATACCCTACACCCGTATGATAAATTAATAGCTAAATGCTAATAATTTTTATAATAAATATGCGATATACAGTATAATGTTTATTTAACACAATCTTTCAATTGATTTATATTTTGAATGCCCCTTAAAATAATAAATACCATATTTAATAAATTAAAAGTGCAACAAATCCTAAAAATGGTTGAGAAATTCTATAATCGATAAATTCGATAATCCTATAATGGTAATTTTTGTCACCAGTGGGCGTACCACGCAAGTTTTTATATTTATTGATCTGTATATTTTGATCTGAAACGCTGGACAAGCTCAGAAATTAAGCCATAAGCACGGATAAATTAATATTCGCTCTAAAAAGGTACTGGTCCGATTTCCCCCACTTTCAAATCAAAGAATTTATGATAACCAAGAATTATTCGTGGCAAATTTAATGACGATACTTCTTTTTGTTCTCCTGTAATCGTGGTTTCCACATACAGACGGACAGACGGAGAGATGGACAGACAAACAGACGGAAACAGACGAGCAAAGGGGGTAACGCTGATCAAGAATTTGTTGATCAAAACAAAATAAATTTAAGAAGTTTATTACAGCATTGGGTTATAAAAAAGTGCAACTTACAAATTTATTTCCATTGATTAATCGATTAGATTGGACCAACTTATCAGTAACTAAAGAAAAACCCGGAGGATAAAAATTGTACCTTGCTTGGTTTTTTCTAGGGTCCACGATCTCCCGCCAGCTTAAAGTGCGATCATTTAAAGTATGGCACTTTTTCATGCCACCTCACTAAAGCATAAACGACACGGCCACAACAACCAGGAGCGCAGTGCTCATTACATCAATATGCGTAGTAAATGCAATTAACTACATTAGGAGTTGCGACAAGCGCCATGCGTTGACAACAGCAAGATTTAATGACATCGTTGATAGCGAAATGAATGCAAAAATTAGAACTAACAAGTGCAACAACAATAAAGAATAATGTTGATAGTAATGATAGTGACGATGATGATGATGATTATTAGACTATTGCGGTGACTACTGCGATGACGACTGTAACAATGAGGGCAATAAAGACGTTGGCGTTGTTATTAATATCAATGATGATGTTTATTAATGATGTTGTTACTGTTTATAAAACACCTAAAACAGGCGGATTAACTTACGAATTACAAATGGGTGGTAATTATGACTAGAGTGCTTCAAGCGCGTTTCGGAAATTAGCCCACAACTGATACAGATACTTGCCAGAACGTTTACTAGTTAGGGGCTAAACTAATTTAATAATATTTGTATTCACAATGGTTGAACTTGAGTCTCACAAGCGGCGTAGATACTAGTCATATCAGCATCACTCTAATACAACAAAACAGCCCTAAAGTATAGAAAATCAAACGCAAGTCTTGTTACTCGAAGTTAACGTATAACCTGTTAAGAATTTGTAACAACTTTACGACGCTTTAAAAAAATTAATGAGTGTGAACAAAAAGAGCTGCAGCACGAAAGTACAAACTGCAAACAAAGTGATTGAGAGCCACAGGTTAATAGGTTTCGGACTTACTACACCATGCTAAAATAGAACGCTGCGAATTGTGTATTAACACAAATTACAAACAAAAGCACACTTGAATGTTTCTGTGTTCGTGCTTAGGAAACAATAGCATTTTACTGCTTTCAATATGGCTTTAAAGTAGATAACAAAATCATGTTTCTATTTCATTTTTGATTTGCTTCTTATTGTGCGTGAAAAGGAAATAAGAATGTTGTAAATATAAATATTTGTTCAGGTCTACTTTTTTGTTTATTATCAATTCATGCAATTTTATGGCGATCTATTAATGAATGTTAGTACTTAGACAACGAAACCGACCGAAACACCGACCGCGATACCTTGAAATGTTCAGTACACTGCAAATAAAATACCGTAGCAGGTGTAGATGGATGTGTCAACCGAAGTCAGTCGCAAGTAGCATTGAGTAGAAGTTAAATACAGAAATTCTATAAAATGCAAAACTGTGACTTCATCGAGCGCTGATTTAAAAGCAATGTGAGTCTTTCCAATTATTATACTAACAAGCCATAATGAACCACGAACATTTATTATTTAGTAAAAAATAAACTGCCTAAGTGCGTACAGTGGAGATTGTTTTACAACTACTGTGCAATAACAATCGACAGGTTCTCCTAAAATTTTATAAGCTTGAATCGATCGAACTTATTCTTATATTCCCTGCACTTTTCCACAAAATCGCCATCTTCTTTCTTCCGATTCTCCTATTCGCCATATTGTTGCAAAAACAGGATATGGGTAGGTAAAGTTCGTCATGTTATTGCCTTTGTTTAGACCAAAACCGGGAACTACAAGATGATGTGTCTACGTCAACTTTTAAAGGTGCACCAAGAGTACATTCTCGACTGTACATACATTAGCCAAATGTATATTATCTAATCTGACTAAGTGTAATTTCGCTTTTTCAAGGTACACTTCAAAACTGCTAAACTGCTTCAGGAAGAACCCAATAGACCTCTCTCAGAAATCCTAATGAAACCTGCAACAACAGCAAAGAACACGGTTTATAAGAAACCGAGTGTAAAATACCACACGGATATCTTTTCACTTTCTATTGAAAGGCATAAACTTGTATTCTTGAAGCTTTTCATTATCCACATTCACTGGCGGTAGCTTGTTGTCTACACTAACCGACAACCACGACAAACAGGCGAAGGAGAACAAGCATGCAGAGTCTGCATTGCAGACGCACGATCGCAAAAACATATGAGTGTCTGAAGAACACAGCCATTCATACGTTGCTGCTTGATTAGTTAGTTAGTTAAGCTGCACGCCCGAATGATAGTTGCTCCCTGAACAATAATTTTTGCTTTTACTCATTCAATCACTTCTACCAGTCTGTCTGTGCGTCGCAACAAACGTCACATTTTTGTCTGTCTGTCCGTCTGGTTATCTGTCTACATGCTAGCTGCATGAGTTTTTTTGTTTCGTTTCACATTTTTTAGGTTTAGACCTATCTTAACGGGTGGGGATTTTCTCAGCTTTACATCCTGCGTTCAGAAAAAATACGCATCGAAATAAATTTTAAACTGCGCGCATGTGCAACGAGTGCGTCGCATCGAGGTCGCCGCCATCGTCATTGTCGTTACATGAGAACTAAACGCAAAACTATGCGGAATAACAAAAAGGACTACAACGTGCCACAGGCAACTGATGAATGGCAGAAAGATGGAGCTACAGAAAAACACATGTTGATTTGCTTTTGACGACTTGTTTTTTGTTGCTTGTAGTTTTCTTTTAACTTTTTGCAGCAACATATTCAACGATAAAATATTTAATGAAATAAATGATGATTATGATGCGTTGGCGCATAGAGCCACTGCAACATTTGATTAATCACAATAACAAGAAACAGCTCCATATGTGAGGTTGCACACCGCGGCAATTGATAATTTTTGCTGGCAGCATTAAACTTGGTGGATGAGGAATCAACCAATACATACAACCAATTCACTGATCGACGGAACAACAGTTTGCGCGATCAGGTCTGGACGTCATAAACACATACAATTCATTCATAAAAATGTTTTCGTTAAAATTTGCCCACATTTCGATTAAATATTCAGTGCACATATGAAGCGCAGCGTTGCGCATGCAGAACACATTTCGAGGATGTGCTTTGAGCGCTCTTACGTGAAGCGTTGCGGGTGGGATGGTCGGGACGACGAAGTGCTGGAATGCTGATGTGTCACTCCTGGGTCTCTGGTTGGATTTTTAGTTTATCGCGATTTAATTGCAATCCAAGAAGCTCCATCATTTTTCATTACAAACGCGTCTCCAGTAGTGAATTTTCAACAGCCACAAGCACATTATACAACTACATATTCTTCTCCTATGTACGTATCACTTGCTTATATATACTAATATACTATATACCAGGACATTTCCTGTCATATGAAAAGAACCTAAGCAAACTAGTACAGGAATAGATAGGAGAGTTACAAAGAATCCATTAATAGTATACATGCAACACTTCTCTATTTCCATATGAGGTTTATGCATCCTTAAATCAATGCTGCGATTTGTTAGTATTTTAGAGTGAGCATTCGTCCCGAATTTTACGGCACAGCCCCGGCTTGCTGATTTTTAAAGCCAAATATCCGCTTCTTAATATCCTTTTTAAATTAGGTTCCTATGTCATATAGTTTTGTAGTTTCCGAGAAAAATGAAAATTACGATGCATACTTTCCTTTCAAAAACCAATTTTTTGGCTACTTGTGTTTTATTACTGGTGCAAAAATATGAAAGAAGACTGCTGCTCTGGGAAAGGAGCTTAGATCGTAATTTTCACCTAAAAGTTTTGCAACAATTTGCGGTCCGTCCTGTGCAGCCCCCCGACAGGGTGCGGCAGTTTTGGAAACTATGAGGGCTAAGAAGTTGAAATTTTGCATAGTGATATTGGAAAATTGTTTTATTTATTTTATTTATTTTTCCATAAATGGTTCAAGAAGGCGTGGCAAAAATTACAATAATTTTAAAACTACATGGGCTTGGGAGCATAATATTTGACGGTAATAATTTTATACGTACGCGGTCCAGCAAAGTCGGGCAACGGGCAAGCTAGTCATATATAAAATGAATATTTTTTCAAAAAATTTTAATTTTAAAATTACACTTTAAAGGATTTTTTCCAAACAAATTTCCACGCGCAAATATTTATCCGTTGTTCGTACGCAATGGACGTTCTCTGACCCGCATTATGTTACGATAACATGGGTTATCGTACTATACTATTTAGTACTGCAGGATTTATGCCGAACAGTAATGGAAGATTTTGTCAAAAGCGCGGGGATCAACTCTGAGATAATATTAAAACAGTAAAAATCATTTACAAACAGAATACAAATTTTTTCGATTTTTACTTGTATTAATAATTTTACGTATGTTATAAACAGACCGGCCACAGAAAGTGTTGATCCTCGTATAATTATATAACAAGTAATCATGCTTCAATCAAATGTAAATTCGTGAGTGTCACAAGTGAATAGAAACTGAATTTATGAGTCGAGGTACAAAGGAAATAGCATTGGATAAATCGTATCGTAACTTCAAATGGGATGGTGGACACTAATATTCGAATATGAATAAACAAAGAATACTCAACCCTCATTCCTGTATTAATAAATAAGTTATAAGATGTCTCGATAGGGACAACTCTTCCTCACCCCAACTTCGCGGGCTTCTGCCACCAACAATCTTCTACTTCCTCCACAACATCCATAGTTCGCAATCCATCGCACACAACAAATGAATTCCACTCGCAATGCAGCTCAGAGGCGAACGAATATCGTATGGTATTTTTTATGAATGAAATGTGCAAGAAACATTTGCAAACACAGCGTAAAACAACATAAACAACTTCAACACATAAAGCAGCAACAAAACAGCCACAATACTAATCCATGGCATATGTGAAAGAAATGTGACTACAAAACTGCAGCGTCTACGCTTGCAAAATTCTTGGGTCCATTAAAAGAACAATGAGAAGAAAAATAAAAAACACAAAACACGGATTGTTTAACTGTCTGGACGGAGAACCAAGAGAGTGGTGGATGGTAAATGTTCTTGTTCGTTAAGAGTAAATCTTGGATAAATAAGAGAAATATAGTAGGAGTAAGAGAAACAGTGGTGGGGAAGGAAAGGGGACACCAGCTAAAGTCCAGACAAGCTTACCAAGCGACGCACAAGTTACAATAGTTTGACGACTGAAACGAAAATAAAAAGCAACAACAAAGGACTCCAATCCTATGAGCTGAGAGGAAACGAAGCTGCCAGCCAGAGGCGACTCAAAGCTGGTGGATTGAAGGAACCTAAAGTGTCCCATGGGACCCCATGTGTTGAAACAATATCGGAAAACACAGACACAGCATACAGACAAAGTACAATCGAAGACTGCTGTATCGAGAAGAATGACTGCAAGAGCAACAAGCAACAACAAGTTAAATGCCAATCCACAATGCATGCCAGAAAAAAACATAGCCATAGGAGTAACCGACCGACAAAGATTACCACTCCGTGCAGTGCAAATGGATCGCGATGAGAAGCAGTCGCAAAATTACACTAAAGAAGCAGGCAGGCAAGATGGGCCAATATGGAGAACAATTGTAGAAAGAAAGGATTAATGAAGGTGGTAATTAAACATGTTTAAGCACTTGGCACGTACTTAAATGCGAGCGAGCAAGTGATTAAAAAACAAACGTGCGGGAAGGATTGGATCCCCAAATGATAAACGCAGGTTGTACAACAAGAAACAAGGGAGCCAAAGTTATTTGCTGACAGTTGTAATAGAGATAGCATAGAAGGGAATGCAAACAAGTTAAAGAATGCATATTCATACACCTATTGAATCAGAAGACAATAAACTCAAAATTGTTCCATATTTAATTCATTTGGAAGTGATAGATTTTTAGAAAAAACCACATTAAGTACCTTTTGGCAAAATAAAGCTTTGCAACATTATAATAAATAATAAATAAACATATAAAACCAGACATAGAATCATTGGAGTACAAAGTCTTTTAGGGTATTTATTATTTAATTGATTAAAAAATCCACAATTCATTAAAACTCATAAACGTCTATCGGCATCAAATTTTAGATGTGGATCTGCACATGATAGACACTCTCGAGCTTTGAGTCTTAAGTCATGAAGATTCAGACAACAGAGCAAACTGTAATGATTTCTGCAATTTTACTCGTGTGAAGTTATTTTAAATGGTATTTTATCGATTGCAAGTTATACCAGAAAGAGTGTTAACTTCGGCCTGGCCGAAGTTCATATACCCTACACACGTTTACTTAAAAATTAGGCGTGGCAATGGTCTAATTTTTTTCTTTTCAATCTCAAAAGGCCTGTGATGACAGAGAATATTCGTGCCAAATTTGATGAAAATATCTCTATTGGTTCTCCTGTAATCCACGAACAGGGCTAAATCGACTCAGGAGGTGATGCTGATCAAGAATATATATACATTTCCATGCCTGTCACGCCTCCTTTAATGCGTTGCAAACGGAAGCACAAAGTGAATCCTCATCATCATCAACACCACCATCACAACAAAATCACAACAACACCATCACTTCGTGTGTAGGGTATAAAAATAGAAGAAAAGAAAGCGGAAGAGTCGTAATTTTGGATACAAGAACAATGTCAAAATTCATTTAAAATTTAATAATTTAGAAAACACAGCATTCTTATTTATTATAAAAAGTTCACAGAGATCTGCCCGTTCTGCTATCGACAATCGCTAGTAGCTAACCTCGAAATAAATCGAATTCTTAAAGTCCGCACAATACATGTACGTAAAAACTTAAGAAGCGACCCGATTTGTTTCCTTTTCTCCTGCTTCTACTTGTAACCGTATGTGTGCGTTTACATCGTACATACATACCAACAGAAAGAAAAACAAACCTCTTGAGCTTATAATCAACGGCAAAAGACTGCGATTGAACGAGGTCTAAAATGACGTGGGGAGAAAAGACGAGCCGACGACAATAAGCCAGCGTGAGAGGGCAACGTAGACGTTTCTTATTGCTTACACTCGAAATACATTAAGCTTTTTTGCAGTTATTTTAAAAAATAAATGCTGACAATTTATAGAAAACTGCAGACACACATACACTGGAGCACATGTGAGTTTATGTACGTGCTCAGCATCAAACCACGCTTAAAGTCGCAGGCTAAACATTCGACCGGGATCCAACAAGGGCTTAACAACAGTCTGATATTTTGGCGCATTGCTTCCCAACAACACCGACATAGCTCAGGGTATCTGTGTGTAAATGCTGCTTGCTGCGAACGAGATATATAGAAACTTTTCGTATAAGAAGATATTCAGCCGGTCAGCATGTACAAAAGCGAAAACAAGTAACTTCCGAGAATTCGATCATCTTTTGCAAAGCACAGCGGATCCGATTTTGTTTGCTTTGTGGTCTAACCAACGTAGGAGCAACGCGCATTAAATGAATGGACAAATAGACAGCCATGAGACTGTCGGTAGGTTAGGTGAGCAGACGACAGGACGGTTGCTCAGTTGGCTGGGTTCACAGACGCCGGAGAGTTGCCACAGTGATTCAAGCAAAAAGATTAGGCCACAAAAGCTCGCGAACGAAAACAGCACTAAGCAAATAATGAAAGTATACGTATTATATTATGAAATATAATAACACAGAAAACTAAGTAAGCAAGGACTACGAAACCAACTACAGTAACAAGAACAAGAGAACGACAACGCCATCCAAGTTAAAACAGACAAGTGTTGGTGCTGTTGATACAGTCGCGGATGCCAAATCATTGCCGTGGTGATGATGGAGCTAAGCATAAATATAAGGTTGGGAAAAAGTATTCGGCGTTTTTTTAGTATAATAAAAAAAATTTTTTCTTATGTAACAAATATTTATTAATCCAAATATTGCCCACTCTTTTCACCTACCTTCTGCCATTTTTCGCGTATAACCATTTTTCCTTTCTTGTAGAATTCCGGGGTTTGATTTTGGAAATAGCAAAAGACCAGACGCAAATGATTTTCACAGTCCTCTTTTAAGGTCCTGCAAGAGTGTCTTGGAGAACTCGGAACACATGATAATCAATGTTCAAGGTCAGGACTATACGGTGGATGCATCAACATTTCCCAGCCAAAGTCTCTAAGTTTTTCATCACCTGTTACACTTTTCATCACCTGTTACTATACATTTCAAAAATGACTCCATTTCATTCCTTTTCAAAAGCGATTCGCGGATGGAAATTTGGTCCATTCAATTTTTTGCGTTCAGTTCATGAGGCCCAAACATCGAGCTTCTTTGTGAAACCAACTTTACTTTATGCAAATGGTTTAAAACTGTTTTGTGGTCGATGTTCAGTTCCTTCGCAATGTCATGACTGCACATTATCAAGACAAGAGCAACAACACAATACAAACTGAGTGTTAAAGCTATGAGGCAAAACGGTAATGAGGCAACAAGCAGGCTGACAACGACTAATATCAAGAAGCGCACAACAAACACGCAAAATAAAAAACACGGAATTCAACACCAGCAACAACAAATCTCAAAAATAACACATAAAAAAGTTTCCCGAAAATTAATTTAAAGGATGCACAGATATTACTTCATAACAACAATACGAAAGGTGATGATGACAGCGACGCTGTTGATATCGGTAGATATGCACCAATAGGTGGACGGTACGTGAACATGGTGGACTAAGGAACAAACAGATGGATTATGGACTGGATTAAATCGTCCCAGAAACGTGCATCAAATAAGAATATACCAGGCCTGAATACAATACAAGACTATAGAAAAAGGAACAGTTTCAACTGGTGCAATGAATATTTATAGTTTTCTAAAGCTAGACAGGAAGTGCGACACTACTCACACTACCACGAAAAAGAAACAAAAACCGAGGAGAGTATCCCATCCACATTACATCGTTACATAACACATAGTTCTTACTACGCGTTTCTAAATATTAATCTGTTATATTATTTTTCTGAAGAAGCTAATATCTAATTGTTTTCATACACAAAAGTTTTTAACATTACTGTAAACATAAAAACATATCATATTGAGACCCTAAAAATTCGGTTCACTAAGATTTTTAATTTTATAATGTACCTGAAAATAACTTAGCTAAATATAGATGAAAAGTATTTAAAAAGAAAATTATTAAACACAGAATGGCCTTGCACTAAAAGGACATGCTGACAGACTGAAAAATGTTGAGAACTTCCAATGAAATAGAATGCGACGAATATGGCGAAGTTTGCCACAGAACAACTTTACACAGATTAAAGAAAATAAGAATCGAAAAAGTAAAAAAAACATAAAAATTCCGCCGACAAGTCTGAAACTTAGTGTGAGCGAGCAAAAATGAGAAACTGAAGCAACATAAAAGATATTTAAGAGCCTCTTCGCAACACACACTGACTGACCTACTGATACATGCCTACAAAAGAGATCAGCAAGAAACCAAGTTAAAAGGAAGCAAAGAAGGAGTGGATATACACACAAAAAGGCAGAACACGATACCCTCCAAGAAGCACACGGATTCCAGAATGAAATCTAAATTTTTAGCGATCTCCTAAACGTTTGCAGACACAGGCATGTTAAGCAAATGGAGAGAAAGACCGAAAATAATCAAAGATTCTCCTCAGAATTGCCAGCGTGTCTGTTCGGCTGTTTTTTGTATTATATATAAACTATCTTCGCATCAAGGATCAGCAAACGAGTTACACTAAGTGTAAAACTGTTGCACGCCTGATATGCCTGGTATGGACTGTGAACAAGAAGAGTGCAATAGAGGGAAGATGCGGTTCCAAGAAATTTAAGTGAGATGGAATGCAGCAAAGGGAGTAAGGCAGGCAGAAGGTGACATTTTAAAAACCTCCTTATAAGGCTCATGCTGAAGGTATAACCCATACAATCGGGATGGATCATGTTGTAAACATGATTCATTCCATACAACATGCTCGGTAGGAACGGCTCTAAAATAAGAGTGTGAAATACACTGCTGTTAGAAACAATTTATGCCGCCTATTCACAGACACAATTGAGCATACAGGAGTGCGAATGAAGGATTGGGAATAGTGCCAATGGACTCGTTTGTTTCAGCAAACACAACAGTATTGGCAGTGAATTTGTTCTACACGGCGAAAAATTCGAAAAAACTTTAGAAACAATATGAAGGGAAGAAAGCTTATATAAACTTGAATCGATCTCGGAAAGAGCAGTCCTATGTAAATATCTATATATGTATATAAAATCAAGTGCGTGAAGTTAAATTCGCGTTTTTGATAGTTAAATTCGTAAATAGCGAAAACACAAACCACAAACACGAATTTCAAATTCGTGTTTTTCACAAATGCGTTGTTCACATCAAAGCAAACTTTGAATGCAAATTTCGATCAATCCAAAATATAACTTCGATATATGCTATACATCGTTGAAAAGAGGACGCCGAGAGCTTTCCAACGACATCGGTTTGATGCGTGCACTCGTAGAAATCTGGCGCCAGAGGTCACCTAAACTTAGCCTAGACGCGATGCATATCAGAGCAAACTTTGAATGCAAATTTCGATCAATCCGAAATATAACTTCGATATATGCTATACATCGTTGAAAAGAGGACGCCGAGAGCTTTCCAACGATATCGGTTTGATGCGTGCACTCGTAGAAATATGGCGCATCGCGCATAGACTATGTTTAGGTGACCTCTGACGCCAGATTTCTACGAGTGCACGCATCAAACCGATATCGTTGGAAAGCTCTCGGCGTCCTCTTTTCAACGATGTATAGCATATATTGAAGTTATATTTCAGATTGATCGAAATTTGCGTTCAATATTTGCTCTGATGTGAACAACGCATTTGTGAAAAACACGAATTTGAAATTCGTGTTTGTGGTTTGTATCTTCGCTATTTACGAATTTAACTATCAAAAACGCGAATTTAACTTCACGCACTTTATAAAATCCCTGTGCGTTTCTGTTAGCAAAATATGTCCGGGACTTTTTTTTGGACTTCCACATCACTTAGAAACCTGAATTTTTGCACAGATGTTCCTGGGCATCTAATGTTGATCAGAAAAATTTCAAAAATCCAAATGGCTATGCAATTTTTTTGCAATAAATCCGATTGGGAGGAAATTTATATTTTTTTTTCCTAGATTGTGCTGATTAATTTGTCAGATTTTATTATGAAAAATTTAATAATTTAAAAAATTAATAATTTTTCATAAAAGTGTAATTTCTCAATAGTAAGGTGAGAAAGTCCAAAAGGCTTCGCAATTTTTTTTAGGAAATAAATAAAAAGTAATAACTTCCTGGCGAAGAAAGGCTTATATACTAATGTGATAATAAAATGTCTATACAGGAAAAAATTACATAAGTATCGAGATACCAGTTAGAATAACTTCAATTTTGCAGTGTAGCCAACACTTGGTTGTCAAATCCGGGGCAGGATCAGCTTCCAGCAATTCAAGTTAAGATTAATCAACATTACGATCAATTACTTGGAAAAGAAACAGGCGACGAATAAAAATCATAGGATTTCTGCGCTCATTTGGAAGCATTAAATTTCAGGTATGTCAGTCCTTTCACATGTCTCTCTGTTGTTGGTAGTTCCTCGCGATTAAGCTATTCCATTTTAAGTTTATCGATAATCATGCGATGAGAGATGAGTTCATGATATGAGGGTATCATAAGCTTGGTTACAAAAAATGCATGTAAAATAAACTACCTCGTGTGCTGGAATGTTTTTGCCAGACGAGGTGAGGAGTGGTTACTTATTGTAGAATCGTGGTCTATGACAGGAAATGCAAAAAGGGGGCCATCCGCCCATGTAGAGCAGTAGGTAACAATAACCAAGTGACAACGATTAAAAACGCATTCTCAGTTTTAAAACACTACACTAAACAGATATTATAATAAATAAGCATGAACCCAGTAAAATGAACAACAATGAATAGAACGGTAAATTACAAGGATGAAAGCAAACGTTGCGCATACAGGTAGCAATCAACCGCAAAGCCATTGTAAACGATATGTGGAAAGACTATAAAGAGAGAAAACCAACCTTATTACTATTTTACTACTGTTAAACTGAAGTCCTAAATGTTAGCTGAAAAAATACATACATATCTCTTAAAGCATACACATGCAAAAACATACATAGAACTCTTATATATTCAATTCATATTCTCAACATATTTCTAGCTCATATTTTAGATAACTTAGATTTAGATTCTACTTTCGGCTGCAAATAAAAACATAATCGGAATTAAAGACAACAACAGACAGTAGAATATATCATATGAATCATACCAAACGCCTCGGAATTTTGCAATTATGAGTTAACAAAAAGATTCGAGTATGGGGATGCGGACATAGAAAGCAAACAATTTATAATTTGATCAAGAAGAGGTAAATCCAGCAAAGAGCGCATTAAAACGATAATTAGTGTTCCAAAAACAGAACCAAGAAAGTACTCGGAAAGCAACAGAGCACAAACTGTTGCTCAAAAACAACAAAAACTATATCATGTGTAGTAAAAATGCCTACAGTACTAAAAAGCAACAAACAAGCTTTGTGCAGAGAAACAGACAAACCTTAACTGAAGGTCTACATCATCAAAACCTGACTAACATCAAGGTTTTTTTGCTTAAACGGCCTTTTTCGCAATTGGCAACACAAACGTGGAAATAGTATAAAATAAGAGAAGAAATAGTTTTACTTTCAGGTTTACAAAATGGTTACAACAAATGTTGGTCGTTGTTGTTATAGGCATTTGATGTTGGCGTGCTCGTAGCTAGGTACTTCACAACTGCAAAACCAAGAATAACTGATATTAAGTTATCGTTATCACTTTTGATTCATAAAACTATAGTCGTATATTGAGCCATAAAATACAATGCACTTATTTGCTCCCAAGCGCTTTTCGATAATTATGCCTTTTATTTTAACCCAAAGTGTAGAAGAATAAGTTCCAGTGACTGTGAACTTATATAAATCAATAAGTTGTGGCCGTTACGGAAAATCGAATCCAAGGCAGATCAGTCCAGTTTAAGCCAATGCAAATAAAACAAACTACTTTCGACTATGATATTTATAAAAATCCAACTTTTCACAGCGTCCTGAGCAACAGACATATCCATTATATTAAAGGGTTATCCAAAAGTACCTTTAGGATGTTGAATGAATGCCATGTTTGTTTCTTAACACTTTCCTTTATTTCTAACCTATAATGATAGAGAATTTTAACAATGATGTCGCATACGTTGGGTGTGTTCAAGTTTTTCGGCATACATAATCATCACGTTATAATGGATGGGTTATTTATGGCGGAAATTAATTGGAATCGATGTTTATTTTCAACATGACGGAGCAACGCCACACATAACGCGTGAAAATATCACTTTATTGCAAGGAATGGTGACGTAAATTTGCGACCTCGCCCGTGTGATTAGACCTAATATTACTACTTTTCATTAGAAATGTTATTGGTGAATTAAACGAAAATGTCAATAAAAATTTTTATTTTGGAATTCATGTCTGCAAACGTGGTCGTGATGGTCCTTTGGCAGATATCTTTGTTAATTCATATTTGTCATAGATAATACCTGGTAACTGAATAAAAACCAAAAAGAGTGTTAACTTCGACCTGACCGAAGTTCATATACCCTACACACTTGTAGGCGTGGAAATTATGCGTGGGAATGGTCTAATTTTTTTTCCTTTTCATTCTCAAATAGCCTGTAATGACAATATTCGTGCCAAATTTGATGAAAATATCTCTATTCGTTCTCCTGTAAACGAATTTCATTTGATTAGTGGGCGGACCACGCCCATTTTTGGTGATCTGTTTTGGTCAGAGACAGTGGACTTCTGGACAAAAATTTCAACCGCAAATTCCTTCTCCAAGCTGAGAAATTGAGCTATAAGCATGGAAGAATTTATATTCACTATAAAAAGTAGGCGTTGTAATGGTCCGATTTTGCCCATTTTCAATACAGATGACTTTCTAATGATAGACAATATTCCTGCCAAGTTTAATGAAGATATCTCTATTCGTTCTCTTGTAATCGTGATTTCCAGACAGACAGACAGACGAACAGACAGACGGACGGACATGGCTAACTCGACTCAGGAGGTGATGCTGATCAAGAATATATATACCTTTCTATGCCTGTCACGCCTCCTTTAATGCGTTACAAACGGAAGCAGTAAGTGAATATACCCTCATCACTTCGTGTGTACGGAATAAAAACGAATCAAATAAAGAGAGGTTTTCTTTAATTAAAAAAAAACTTACTATAGTCCATTTTGGATAACCCTGTATAAAATAGCCCAGAGGTATAAAAATGTGCCTTACTTGGTCTACGTTCAGTATGCGGCTACCAGTGCTACTAGTCAACCTACCCTATCCACATATTTATCACATAAATTTAACAAAACCTAATCTTGGAATTATTTTAACAAACCATGTTATATTCCTTGTAAGCGGCGGCATACAAGAAAGGCATACAAGAAAGGCATACTCGCATTAACAAAGCGAGAGATCCTTAAAAGCTGCATGAAAAAGGTTAATTTAAGTCAAATAACCAGAATATAGCTCATATTTTAGTGGTGGTGATTGAAAAGTGCTGCGTTTCAGCATTGCGCTTGTCCAGCTATTCCATGTAGCTCCGTGGTGAGATCCGTAGATCGTCGCCGTCATTGTAATGGCTCTAACCCTTCGTCAATAATCAAAATTTTTTCAAAGAGTGAATCACATATGTACATACCTAAGTATAATCAATCAGGCACAGACAAGCTAAGCTATCCAAACTACTTTTCACGCAGGAAGGATCAGGAGAGATGCGCAGAAAAAATTGCCCAAGTCACTGTGATAAAAAAGCAAAAACAATAACAACAATAAAATCGCGAAGAGTGAAAAAGAAATGTTTACAATCTTGACAATGTTGAGTAGACCAACTGAAAGTCTAAGCTCTGCAAAATTTGTAGAATGTTGATCTGAGAGTCGTTCTGTTGTGCTGTTTGTCCGTCTGCCGCATCTCGTACAATCATCTCGAACAATTTAGCACGACCGCATCTGATGACGATGGGGCTGCGTCTACTTGCTGCTGCTGTGGCTTCGTCTGATGATGATCGTTTGTCTAGATTACCTGGAATAGCTGAGCTGGAATCGCGTTTTCTAAATTAAATGAATGTACGAACGTCATGCAGACGACCTTGCGAAGTTATGCGCCATGCTGAGTGTGGCAGGTTGCCCACTGGTTAAATTGCGAGTTTTTCCCTCACTAATATAGACAAGGTGTTTTTTTGCCCATGGGGCTGCAACTATTATAGTGTTCAGGTTTATAGTAGTAGCACTACTATGAAGTACTAAAACTCAATAAAAGCGGGGAATGCCTGTTGACAACTTCGCAGAAACATGCATATGGAGCTTAATAGGCCACACGCGAATAGATATATTTTCCACACCTACAATATTAATGTACCCTTTTCTTTCGGATGCCATACAGTGAATACATATGTACAAATGAGCAAAAGCCTTAAACTTGCAACACTCACCCTATCAAAACAACCATTCAGGAGACCGAATGGAATTTCCCAACGAACGTCAAAATGCCGCTGCTGATATATATGTACACCTCTTCCCACACCCCATCTAGTTTCCAAAACCATGTGCAAAGCCTACCTGACCCGTGCCGCATGCCGCATGTATCAGTAATGAAAACTGGAAAAATACTGTTGAGTGAGCTTTGCAATCGCCGTCTCAGTGCTACATTGCAAGGAAGAACACAATATTTGCGTCTGGTTTGCATCTTCTGCGCCGATGTCTGCGAAGCTGTCTAGTTCTGTGCTATCAACGGCAAAGTTTTATGCCGCAAATTCCTCCGCGCAACATACACTAAAACGCATTGACTCACACGCACGGAGGTAGCAAGCAATGGCGACGATAACAAAAATCAAATGAGAGCTCCAAGAGAAAAAATCATAAGAAAAAAGGAAACAAATATTCAACAACGATAACAACTACAGGGGCAAAACATGCATATGAAATATCGACGCCATTCAACAACAACAACAACAATAATTCACGAAAATAAATTGTTTTGCCAGAGCCTGATGCTGGGCCAAGTATCAGCAACCTGCGCCCAACGCGCGCACCTTTAAAAGGAAGTGCGGGCACGTTTGTGGCCGCAACAGAGTTTAACTCAGCTCCGTTTTGCCACGCTGAATATCAAGAAAGGAGTGTGCCTTGATTGTATTTCGCGCTCTGCTTCGGCATTTTCTGTGGACAAGCAAAAGCAAAGCATGGGAACCACGTTTCGAACACACCGACGGACAAAAGGGTAACGTCCCACTCTGCAGAGCTGATTTCTTCAGGAATGCAAAAAATCTCTTACTGAAAATGAAATGAAACTAAAATAAGAAATGTTTTCGGTAGGTAACCGGGCGAAGAGAGGGACCAACCATTCGGCACAGCACAACTAAACCTCTGGTGGCTGGTGATGGCGGCCAGGCGGGGTGCAGTCCGACTATGATGCACGCTAGGAATTGTGTAATCGAGATCAACTACGTAGGTTGAGGCGACATTTCTGGGAGAGCATCATGCAAGGACAGGGCGACAGATAGATACGCCAAATTCCGACATTGAAGATTCCGACCGGCTGATAAAGCGACCGACTGAGCGACTATATTCGATGAAAACAGTGCCTCCCTCTATATCCAGGGCCAAGCGTCAGTACACGTGTAGGGGGTGTTTAAAGAGTAACAGTCTGGAGGATTCTGAAGGTAACCGGTTGTGCGACGTATGCGTACATAGATTTAAGCTCGGAATTTTTGCGTGTGAAAGAGGCTGGCAAAATTAAGCGAGGAGCCAAGAAGTTAACAACGAATTTTAAAGCAAAATATTGGAAACTTAGATATTATGGAAAATTGCCTTAGGCTCGCGAGTCTGAACTCGACTCAATAGTGAACCCAAGCGAATAATTCCAAATCCTTATAACTTTACTACAAAACAATTTTCTGACCTATTATTCCTTCGCTCCATCTCAATTTTTCTCCTGTAAACCAGAAGAACCTCAACTGCAGATGAAACCCAATCGTAGACAAGGCAAAATATCAAACAATTAGGAAAGATGTTTGGGTTCAATAATGTTTCTTTAACATGTCAAAGCCATTTCAATTTAAAATAAATCTACGAGTAACTTACGCCTCAAATAAAATAGCTACATCAAAGTAAAACTTACTAGTATTGTGTATACCTAAAAACAAAAATTTATCGCATCCAATATAAGTGCATGTGTGTGCGCAGAACTCTGAAGGCTGTATAATCTGCTAACAATCCCGATTAGCCTCGCAACAAAACAGCTAACAACAAATCAAATGCTTACAACATTTAAAATAAATTAAAAATAAAATTTCAAATTTTATAAATCGATGACGACGTACCAACCAAACGACAGACTAAAAGAAATAATCAAATGATTAGAGATGATAATGATGGTGCGAAGAGAGACGATGACGTTATAGAATCAAAACGACACTAACAAGCCGGCCGGCAATATGCATCAACAACAACACTAACTTGTCTGCGCTGGCAGCAACGGCATGTATGAAGTGGCTCACGTAGACACAAGAGAAGTGAGTACACAATCAGAGTGAGACCACAGAAAAGTAATTGATTGAGATATTTTTACACGTACATACAGGGTGTTTCGCATAAGAGGGCTCAAAAGACTAGGGCGTGTAGGATGGTTCGAGACAAGAAAAAAATCGTATGGGAAGGGGGTCAATTTCCCCCCCGTTTAGGCGGGAGGGGCCATTTTATAAAAATCCGACTTAGCATCGAAAAAATAATATTAAACAAAATGGTTACACCTAGATAACTTTTGCTTGCTGATTTTTAAAGCCAAATATCCGCTTCTTAATATACTTTTTAATTAAGTTCCTATGTCGAACAGTTTTTGAGAAAATTAATGCCAAAGTTAAAATTTGAAAAAAAAAGTCCGAAAAAAAATTTTTGGTCGCAATTTTTTGTTAAAATACCTTATTGATATTGATAGTTATTATATAATATTTTTTTTTTCACTCCGCGTTGCTGCTGTCCTATGATGTCGATGAAGCTCTGCTGGTGTGACTTGAAGTAGTCAAAAAATTACACATGCTCTGCAGCCAGGAAAGCAGAGCAGCAGAATAGGACAACATCAAGTAAGCATTATTTTATTAATTCGCAAAACTACGAAGGGCACCAGTAATAAAAATGCAATAAATTTAATGAAAAACACACCAGACATACTCGCACTCCACGCGGCACTAGCTCGCCTCAGAGTTGCAAGCAGACGAGGCCGTGACGTGATGTTTAACAACACGGCGACAGTCTAGTGATCTGAGTGAGCTGCAGACGCGCCGTGTCAGCTGAGTGTTGTCGTCGTTCTGATGAGGAGCAGGTGGCGCCGAGGGGATGAAACTTATAAACTATACGGGAGAGACGAAAGGCTTTTGTGTGAGAGAAAAATTAAGTAGACAAAAAAAATGCGCAATTATGAGTCTGCTTTCTGGATGCTAAAATTAAATATGTGAGAAATTGTAAAGAGAAAATAATGAATCGGAAAGAGCGATAGAGCGATAGAGCGATAGAGTAACGTCATTTACAAGGAACAAGTGGCTCATGGCATCGGTGGCTGTAATGGAATGTGGCGACAAATTAAAGTTCAAGCAACAACAAACGAGAGTTGAATGTATCGATTATGGTGGTGGTAGTTTTTTTGTTATTGCTGTTATTTCAATAGTCTACATTTGATGTCAATCGAAATATTTTGATGGTTACATTATATACTTACAATAAGATCACCTTTATAAATACTATTGTCAGTGTAGAAAACCAGTAACTCGGCTGACAGTGCTCGACAACTGGGTTCCCTTAATTTGGAGGCTAACAGAAGGCAGGCGGCAGCTAGTATTTGCAAGTGCGTCTTCCGCACGGATTTCATGGAAAGAAATCGGTCCATGTAGTTGAGGGCAAGCAGAACGACTTCTTCTTGGCACTTTTGTTCGGCACAAACCTGAAGTAAGAAACAAAATGATGATTGAAGTAAGACATTTGCACTTTAAAAATATGTTAAAAAATTGTAAAATTCCCAACAGGTCATTGAACTATGAGGAAAACAAAACACTGATGCATTTACATACATTTACATAATCATAGATACAAGGTAGAGAATTCCTGAACTTACAATACCGTGAGCAATGACCACATTATTTAAATCAAAACCGAGCAAGTGCTGCTGGTTTCGGTTTTTGCTGTTCCTCAGTGCAATTGACACACCAATTTCCGGCCTCCACAGCAACAAAGTCTCGAATGAAAACGACAACCTGACAACTTCCGAATTCTATGAAGTAAGAGCCACCGTGAGCATGCTTAACCCTATAGAGACCCAAACTACGAAACACGAATGTGATGGCGATGGCGACAACGACGACGATAACGACAATCGCTTCAGAAAAGCAATTCTATTGAAATTAGAAGAAAAGCAAACAGAAGTAACAGACAAGATACCGTAGTAGCAAAGAAGTATTTTTAGTATACATAAATATACGAATATGATAGACATAAGATGATAAATACAAGAACAGGAAGACGAATGGAGACGCCAACCGCACCAATATTCTATACAGCATAACTGAACAATTGAACGATTCTTCGATGAATAGAAACCACGCAGCAGATGAACATCGATGCTTCTTTCTGTTGTCATTGCTTCTACTCTTTCCCCCCCTAAGAAAGGGTATATGATTGCGTTCTGAGGAAAAGGAATATGCGTTTATTATTTAAAATATTAAAAAATTAGATATTTTATATCCATCCATGATGGTAGTAACAAAATAAGGTATGCAAAAAATATTTATAAGACTTATTATTTATAAGTAATAAAAGTTTATTATTGGTTGTAATTACATGGGTCGACGTACATATCTATGGACACAACTAATATATGTATGTATGTAGTAAAACATATGAAGTAACTAATTTGGTGGTTGTGGTTGTAAAATGACTGAAAAAACTCAATTATAGACAAAAGATTCTAATCAAAGTCGTTGCTACTTAAAAGAAATGAAGAACAGTTTGCATTCGGACTTTAAAAGTTCAGATAAATGTTACATAAATAACTGAATATGACGAGAGAAGAGAGATAAACGCAGAGAGCATTTTGAATTGAGCCGCAACAAATTTCATTTCACAAACAAACCTTAAAAGTATTGGACATGTTCGGCAAAGAGTTTAGTAACTACATATAATACTAATGCTGAAAAATAAGCTGATTATGATAGTAGCTGTACAGGCGATGACTACTCAGAGCTTAGTTAATCAATAACTGCAATAAATACAACACAGCAAGCAAATATTTGTCTTAATCTTACAAATCTTTTGCAACTAATGCAATGACAACCGAGCGTTCATATTGATGAATGATAATGGCAGCCGCAGAAATAAGACCAGCAACAACGATGGAGGATAGAAACGGTTCGGTGGTTCGGTAATAGCAACGCGTCTAGCGGACGTGGTTGGTCAAGCATAAATTTTGTGTGAAGCCTAGTTTAAACACCTTCAGAATTAGTTAGGTACTTGTCCATAACATGGGAATCCTTCACCTAGCCACAACTGCAATAACTACAAAACTTAATCTTAAGGAACAGAAAATAGCTACTCTCAATTCAATTGATAGTTCGTATCGCTTGAAGCGAAGAAGAGACTGAAACTGGAGCTTAGTTTTTTCATACGAAGAAGTCATAAGAAACTTGAAAGAAAATTAAGTCTACCTCAAGTAGTAGGATAAGGAAAACGTGACTTGATCAGACAGGCGGTACACTCAATCAACTATTTGACAGCCTGAGCAACTGACTTAGTGAACAACTAACTAAATGGGGTCCTAGCCTAACCTAGAGAAGTGCCAGTTTCAATAGATGACATACATTTTCTCCTTTTTCTGCAGATTTATTATTATTCTTGTTGACATTCTAATTCGATTCCACAGAAATGCAAACAAAGGGTTCCACTCACCAGCAGCAACAGTGGACTAAGCATGGTGCTGGTTGGAGCCCCTTAGAAGTTGATACTGCTGATAAATACTGTTTCGAGCACGTAATTCAAAGAAACTGTGATTTAACTTGAGCAGATAAAAATTCTGTGCTCTTTATGAATGAACGGATGATGTGGTTCATTTGCAAGGTTTTACGCGAACTATCGGCGGTGAGGGCAGCAATCATGGCACATAAAAAAACGTAGCACGAAGCGGCACGTAACGTAAGCGGATATAACATTAAAATGCATGGATGCTTACGAGAAATATGAATGCAATGACAAAATACATCAAATAATCCTGCTTTAGCATTTCCAATTACAGACATTTTAATTAATATTTATCATTACATCATTAACGGCGAACTAAGAAATCAAAATCAATTAAAGCAATAGAACTATAATTTGGAAATCCAATAATACTCGTATGGATTTCATTTCGGAATACGAAAAACTGTTAATAAAATTTAATTCGAAAATATTGAAGTAAACATATGTACGCTCATATGAATACATACATACATATGTATATGTACATTTGTATATATATTTGTTTCTCGTTCTGAATATTACACACGTAAGTTTAAAAATCAATTATTTGATAACAATTCAAAGATCCAATATGTAGTTATGAAGACAAGTTAGCAAAAGTTGATTACAGAGAGAACTAACCTAAAGCCTTCACAAGCGTGTTATTTTAACATAATTATTACAAATTAGTTCGAGAAAATATGAAGAATTTAAAAGTTCACATACAATATACGCTTCAATCTTTTCACTGCCTCCTATGTATGGTATTTATTTTTAGCTTCGTAATTATCGAATGATAATTAATTTATAAAATAATACTGCATTTAGCAAACACATTAAATATATGAAAGGTCACGAAAGGTTTGAGTTGGGAACAAAGCGAAAACCCTAAAAAACTAACTGAACTTTAAACTTTCATTTAAAAATACAAGACAAGCAAAAATAAGAAATGTGTTTAGCTTCGCAAATATCCGCCGCAGCCACTGCTGCTGACTGTCTGCATGCCAAAAGTATACATATATGACCGACCGACCCCCCACATCCGGTATGTACAGCTGTTGATTTTATTTCGTCGTTGTCGTCTTCGACTTTGACTGCAAATTTAATACACACGCAATTTTCTTAACGACCGCCCAATGAATGTGCCAGAGTCATACATACTGGACAAAATTTGTGTCTGACAGACGGACTGACTGAGTCATCGTTGTACAGACTAAGAAGTTATAAAATTACTGCAGACATTATGAAGCAGATATCCTTATTATTATGTATCAAGATGATCTAAAGTGAAGGCATGAACCACACCAAGAGGCAATCGTATAGAAAGAAACAAAGACTTGAAGAGGCTAGCTTTATGAGCAATCCAGAAATGTGACAACACTTTAAACAACATACATACATTAAAAAAGATGCCAATTATTGTGAAGGGACTTCTAGGAAGTTATCAATTTTTCCTCTTTTGTTTTAAGTAAATTAAGAGAACAATCAGTTGTACGAGTATTCTCACATCCGCAATTACTGACACATTCAGCAATCTTCAATTTTAAATATAAGCGTAGCTCTAGCTATATTTTTTATAAATTTTCTAGTATCGAACTATGTATTTGTACTTTTTCAACAAACAAAAAAGTTCGCTGCTATTCAGCATGTACAGAAAATTCGCTTTCGCTGTAAAATTAAGATAAATCGCAGTAAAATTGCAATGTTTCACTAACTGCAAACTCGAACGTTAAGCATGCATTTTCAAAGGATGCTTTAAGGCAACGCTTCCAAGTTAATCAACACCATCGGACTGTTTTGTATTGCATCAAGTCCAGCCATTATTTTGAAAGTTTGCGCAACCGCCACACAAAACTGGATGATAAACATGACTTATGAAAGCAGCAGCAGTTTCTTAAGATCAACACATGGAACTCATTTTGCACAATATGTTAGAATCTCAGCTTCATCCAGCAACAACTGCCATCCTAACTAAACACAAGTCTACTCAATTCAACTCAGTTCAAATCAGCCCAACCAACAAAAAATTTCGCAGTCGAGTACACTAACTTCATGGGAATTTATTTTGCCTCTCATTGCACGGTTTGTAGAAAAATCGAAGAAAATAATTTGTGCATATTAAAAGTTATTTGTGTATAAATTATTTTGAGGATATGTCTCTTTATCTCTCTCTATCCCTCTCTTTCTTCTTCCACTTTGTTTTCTTACCAAGGGATTGTACATCTGCGATTTTCAAACGTTTGAGCACAGAAAATAAGAGCCTGTGGATTTTAACTTTCAATATAAATTTGTGTTTAAATTAGAATACAATCGACATTCTACTATTAAAATTAACGATAAGTCTCGACGTAACATCAAAAGAAAGAGCAAAGCAAAAGTAGAAATATTGCAAAACCAGTTAGAAATGAATGTGAAACTTGTTTTTCTTTGTCTCATTATTTAAAAATAGCATTAAATATATGTATATGTACTTGTTTTTGCCTGTTGTAATATGCATTTAAGAATTTAGAATCTACTTACATACCATAAACAAATCATGTTTGAGGTGTGGAACCTGCAAATGCTTCATAATTCTAAGCAGCAAGTGTCAGCACTCTACAACCTTACACGAGGAGAAGGCGAAGGAAGTTGTGAAAGAAGGAGGGTAAAATGTACATAAACATACGCAGTTTTCTGCTTCAAGTTGATATTTTGGAGTATATTAGAAGTCTCTACTATACAAATTAGTACAACTGTATCTGCAAATCACTTTTCCTCCAATAAAGAAAATATCGCGAACAAGCTTTGAAAAGATAAGAATCTTTTTCTACGTACTTTGTGAATCACGAAAACCTAACAACCAACAAGAACATATACAAAACATGAAAAACCGAACAAAGCTAAAACAGCACTTATGTATGTATATATGTATACCTACATATATATCCTAGAGGAATGAATTATATATGATATAATTCAATGATCTCAACTTAAGTAGAAAGTACGAGTAGAATTCAATCACAAGCACAAAAGAAAATTACTAAAATATGAGTAGAGGAAAAAAATTTAATAAAAATATAATACACAAAAAAATTCGAAAATATGGCTACTATCAGCACGACCGAAGCTTAAAACCCCAAACCAAAAGTGGGCGATACACCCACGGACCAATGCCGGAAATCTTAAACTCTTACTTTTATAACAGGGGAATAGCTGCTGAAAAATGATTTCAACTACCTTCTGTCACTTTTCGGGTATAACCATTATTCCTTTCTTGTAGAATTCCAGGGGTTTTTCTTGGAAAAACTGACGCAGGTGCTTTTGCAGTCCCCTTTTGAGGCCAATTTTTTCCCAGCAAGAGTGTGTGGGAGAGCTCGGACCAAGTAATAATCTGACGGTGCAAGGTCAGGACTATGCGGAACATCAAAAGTTCCCAGCCAAAGTCTCTTAGTTTTTGCCGGGTCAACAAAGGTGTATGTGGCTTATCGTTGTCTTGATGAAACACCTTTTCTGTTGATCAATTCCGTCCTCTTTTTTTGAATTTCTTGCTTCAACTGCATTAATTACTGGCAGTAGAGATTCGAATCAATCGTTTGGCCAAGCGGTAGTATCTCATAATGGATGATACCATCACCTTCCTTGTGGTCAATCCCGGCTTTGCCACCGTTCTTGGAGATTCTTCTTTTTTCACCAAAACCGTTTTCGAACAACATTATCGTACGTGATCCAGTTTTCATCACCTGTTACTATACATTCCAAAAATGGCTTGATTTCAGTCCGTTTCAAAAGCGATTCGCGGAATGGAAATTCGGTCGATTCAATTTTTTGCGTTCAGTTCATGAGCTTCTTTGTGAAGCCAAATTTAGGCATATGGTTTAAAACTGTTTTGTAGTCGATCTTCAGTTCCTTCGCAATGTCATGACTGCTCATATGACGGTCTTCTTAAATCTTAGCCATCATTTCCTCGACTTTTTCAACGATAGGTCGATCAGAGCGAGGAGCACCTTTCACTTCTAAATTACTAGAACGAAAGCGAGCGAACCATTTTCTGGGTGTTGACTGGGATACAGTATCTTCACAATAAACACCATAAATCTTTTCACACGATTGTGCAGGATTCTTCCTTTTGTCGTAGTAAAATTGTAAAATATAGCGTACTTTTCAAAAATTTCACATCTTTGCTTGGGAATAACTTAACACGACGCACAAATCTCAATAAAATTTTCACAAATAACAAACAAAAAATTAGGTTACACACATTAATGCTTGCAAAATATTGGTGAACTGAAAAGGGGTATATCGATGCCAGTACTTATGGTTGTCATTGGTCGATGGGGACTGCTTAAAGCTCGCTGAAGACGGTAAGCAGGCGGTAAACCCAAATGTTTGTACAAAAACCAACTCATTTCGTGAGGAGTAAGAAAGTCGGACTTCCCCAATGTTCTTATAACATTAAACTTTGCGTAAAACACATGGTCATTGAAATTTGAAAAAACTTTTATTTGGTATTTCTAATAATAATAATAATAATTTGCATTACATATCGGCCACAGATGTACAGATGCACACTTCAACTTTAAAAATGTCAGTGACGTCAGTGCATGGTAAGAAATAAAAAAAAAGAACAAGCTGCAAGGCAAAAACTTCTCCCCGAGACGCAGCATCATCGAACGTGTGCAAAACCCAGAAAGAGTAGAAACAACACATGGAAACGTCAACTTATTTTAGGTTCATAACGATCATGATTTATCGGCGAATGTAGAAGCTTTGAGGTTTTCGAGTATTAATGCGTCCATTGGTGTAAAAATCAAATACAGTAGAAGAGAAAAAGCTTTAGGAAGATGTACATATAGATGGGGCGTATATTAAATGAGATTGCAAAACGTACAGTAAAAGCTTTTCAAATAAATGTTTTCAGTGTACCTAATCATTATACCCACACGAAAGATACACTACAATATAAAAATAAATGTTAGTATCTTTTGTCTTTTTTCGCTGTAGATTGTTGCTGTTATTTTTCTGTCTAAGTTGGTTCTCTTCTTCATTTGCGCCATTCCGTATTTTCTCTATGTTGAGGAAATTTACTTACTACACCACTGTTACACAAACACAGTCTACAAACAAAGTAATTCTTACTTCTTAAGAATCTAACTTATGAACGAGACTATGTAGTTACACACATGCATATGATTTTGTACCATACTATATAATTTAGCAAATGCCACTACAAGAAGAACTAGCAGCGAGCAAAAAATTTGCCAAATATATGTATATTATATACATATGAACGAAGAAACCCAATTAAGAAGAGTCAGCAACATCAGCAAGAAACGCGAAGCAGGAGAATCAACCGCAGCTGATTTAATTCCGTTCCATTGCCAAGGTGTTCCTCTAATCGAGCTGAACGGCAGCTCAATCTTATACCAAACGAATTAAGATTATCAAAAAATGTTAGCTTCATAAAATAGACAGAAACTTAGAAGGAAGAGGTGAGGGGGACACAAAATAAATACCAGCACAAAGGTTGTCGAAAAACGAGGTGACACTATTTCGTATGATAGAAATTTTAGAAACAACGACGACCGGAGTGTATAAAGTGGGCAATGCCGCCTTCTCATGAGACTAGATGACGTTTAGCAATGTAGATACTTATGTACGTTAGACTTGAGTCAGAAATTTTAAATTTTAAAAAAATCCAAATCATTCATTTTGTTGACCTAGATCTAAATTTAATATTAAGAAACTAAATAATTGCGTATAAAGTTTTTCAATAAGTAAATAACGTAAATTTTTTATTTCTGTTTTATTATATTATTTATTATATTATTATTTCAGTTTTTTTTTTACTAACCTATGGCACTACGTCAGAAAGGTAGATCGAAAAAGCATTAGCTTATTTAAACACTAGGTTGAATTACAAAATGCCGTGCAAATTTAAGAACTTGGTAAATTCGAAACTGAAAACGAAATTTCATGGTTAGCTTATTATACATAAATTTATAATGATCGCAGTCGATGAGAAATAAAAGAGAACACAATACTTAAAACCAGGAGCAGGTCAACGTACTTCTTTTTACCGATAAATTAAAAAAATAACCAGTATATTAACGAAAAGATGTGCCCAAGGGAAAACAATGAAAGGTCAAGTAAATAAGGACATCTACTACTACACTCGTGCTTAATTTCAATGGATATAAAACACAATTTGTTAAATGATGAATGTAGAGATGAAAGGAATGTCGAGAGTAATCCACAGCGAAGAACGGAAAATTGGTCAATCTTTCTAAATTGAACATGTTATAAGTAGTGGAAAATATTAACGTTTGCGTTAGTATAATAATGCATATATTAATGAGACTCCCGCGTAGATGCATAACGCATTTCTCCCCTTTCGTCGAATCTTCTTCTTCTTAAATTACAGTTTTAGCACTTTAATTTAAAAAATTTTAAATTCACACAAAAACCAAAAACTCTCATAACGGCAAAAGATTCGACCATTGAAGAATGGCAGATATAAAATGGGCTGCTTTTAAATGGTCGAATAGACAGATAACCAAAGCTGTAGACGAATAACGAGAGCTACACAAGCTGAGGAACTTATATATAAAGTACATACCTCCCTCAGTTATGTGTTGTGTAGAAGTTAGTAGAACAAAAGAAAAAACAGTGTTGCCAACTGCAATTATTTCATTTGTGCACATTTCCGTAACATACAAAATTTGCACAGAAAACTTCCTCAAGTAAGTACTCGCCGACACGCTGGAAACAAAGCAGATATTAAAAAAATTAATAATTATTAATACTGATCTGAACACGCAAAGACCATCAGAGTTGAGGAACAAAAAGTTAGCGTGCTAGACAGAAGAAAGCAGATGTATCCGAAGAGTAACCCTCACAACATCAACTCAAGCCACAGAGAAAGAAATAAAACATCTATGAATACTTAATTAGTGCTCTAATGCCAAATATTCGAATATTGGGAGCTGCACCAACGATATAGTAGTCATTGCAGTTTGTCTTCAGAATATCCAAACCTTGCCCAAAACTGCTCTACTCAATGTACTCAGAAGAGTGTTGCGTGTGGTTTAATTCAGTTGCGTTTAAGCTACCCACACTTCAGTGCACTTTAGCGTGATGTTGGCTGCTACTTCACATCACTCCACACCACCCTACAGCACTCCATTCGACTTTACTCCACGCAACTCAACACCCCTCCCACTCAACATTACAATCTCTTTGCCAGACGAAAGAATCTCAATCTCAGTGCTGCCAATTCTACCCCGTTTTTAATTGTTTAGCTCTTGTATTTGGCTTTATTAACAGAAAACAAAAGAAAAGAAGCACAATGAGCAAAAAGAACTTCTACACTGCTGTGCAACTAATAATTCTGCGATTCACAAGTTTCATCTACGAACTAATAGAGCAGGCACAGTCCGGCCAGACCAAAACAAATGCTACACAAGAACTGCACAAACATCAGCCACAGTCGATGAACTCTACGCTCCTAATTGCATTAAATATTTCATAATTTTATTATGAAATAATAGTATCTTAAAAACGCATGGAGCAGCCAGGTGGTGGCCAGGAGCTGGTAGGCCTCTGTTATAAAGTTTCAAGTGCTTCACGCTCTGCTGATTCTACGGGACGTCGGTCTGTATACGTTGTTGTCATCTTCTGGGTCATAACCGCAAAGTGCATGTAATGGCGTGCAAGTGAAGATGGCCTGTAGTGATTAAATTGGCACGCGTTTTCTTGCCCGACTGGTGTGGGGTGGTTGACTCAGAAATTCTTGAGGAGCGGTTACAGATCTAGAGTGGCCTATGCACTTGTATTGTCTGTGGCACGTAAGGCTACGCAGAAGGGAATTTTAATTAGAAATTTAAATAAAGAAAGCTCTGGGAAAATAAAATGCCCAGGAATACATGGAAGGATACCTTGTGACAGGTTAATCACCCAAGAACTCTACTCTTTCTCCGTTTTTAATTTATTTAAAAGACAACCGGAATAATAAAGAAATTTATCTAAAGCATAAATAAATAAATAAATAAAGAATTTATCTAAATTTATATAAACTAAATAAAGCAAGCACACAAGATGAGGGAAGTAAACGATGTCTTTAACCAAAGTAAGTACATAATAAAATCAACGGTGAAAAATCCTCGTCTGTCTTTATTCTATAATGACTTTAATAACAACAAGGTCAACAACAAGGATCTGCATATTTGGGAAATGGAATGTTTATCTGCAAAATATTTCAACAATCGGATCAACGAGCAACAGCAAAATAAAATATCAAAAGTTTTTCCGAAGCGTTCCCTTCTTTCGAAATACGCGCTGGTTCATTAATCATATATTATGGGGTATATATTGTATATTACCTCAAATATGAATATTGAATCAAAATAAACAATCTCTTTAAGCACGAACAGCAAAACAAAATTATTTTAAAATATAAATATTTTATCAATTCCATTGCTTATAAATGAATTTGATGGCCACCGACTAGGGCGAAACCAGCGAGGATGTACTGTAGATACAAACAAAAACATCAATGTGAAGAAAAAACAATTTAAACATGAAAGGGTAACCACGATTAGCATAGTCAAAATGTTGCTAGTATTTAATAACCACAACGCGGATGTCTTCGATGTTGCCAGCCATTTCGCCGATGGTTAACCAATAAAGCAAAGAATACTATATGATGGGAAGCACAGGTTACAACTAGATGTACTCAATACTCAAGCATAAGCAGCAACAACAGCCAAAACTCATCAATTTTGTAGTCGCTCTCCATCAGTATTGTTTTTATAGTTACGGCCGATTTTTTGGAACTTCTTGACTTACGTTACGTATGTCACGCTCTGGTATCAGCAACAAAGTACAGAAAGAAGATATGCCGAAGTGGTTCGGTTTTTATACCCTACACCTTAAGGTAAGGGTATATTCACTTTGTAACAAAATGTGTAACGCATAGAACTAGAGACGATAGGTATAGAAAAGTATATATATTCTTGATCAGCGTGACCTCCTGAGTCGATTTAGCCATGTCCGTCCGTCTGTCTGTCTGTCTGTCTGTCTGTCTGTCTGTCTGTCTGTTGAAATCACGATCACAGGAGAACCAATGAAGATATCGTGATGAAACTTTGCACATATATTGTTTTATGTGGTGGGCAGGTTGGTATTGAAATGGGCAAAATCGGTCCACGGCCACGCCTATTTTTTATTAAAAATGTGATATCAGCGTTCGTTTTTGAGCTATTACAACAAAATAGATAATAATAGCCTGGGTATAGAGTAGCATTATCCGTGAATGTGCCAAATATGGGCGTGATCCGCCCACTTTTAGGTTACACAGGCAAAAGAGGGTTATATTGTTAAATATATAAACTTCCTGAATAAAACTTTAGATAACAACTTGTTTTACAAAAAAACATTATTACATCAAAACTGGGTGCGGTCCGCCCACTTTTACACTACATATACAGTATAGCAGTATGAAAAAAAGTTTATTACCACGGAAATAAAGTTTAAATGAACACAATTATAAAACAACTAAGCTAGTTATTTTGTTTTGAAAAAGGTAATGACCACGCCTACTATTTATACAGAAGCGTAGCTAGGTCTCATGGACCCCGGGACGGTTAATCAACTTGTAGCCCCAAAAATGCCTAGAATGCAATAAGTCAATACTTGATTTCCACAACTGCCGCCCCCGACATTGTGCCGCCAAAGAGTGGACCGCCACCCCCGCCCCATCCTAGCTTCGGCACTTTTTTTAAAACTTTTAGGTGTAGGGTATCTAAGATTCGGCCAGGCCGAATATAGCTTTCTTACTGGTTTGTATTTCTTTTACAGGGCAATGACCGTTCTTCGATTCTTGATTCCAAGATATTGTGCCATCGGTTTGCTTTCGACCACGGCCAAGACTGTAATACTAAAGCGTTAGTAATTAAACACCCTCCTATTCATAGCCGATGCCAACCGATTGAAAGCACGATCACCCAACGAAACGTCCTCGTGTTTTGCTTTCGATGATTAATATTTGAATATTTAACGCAGTTCCAACCATGTGGCTGAAGAGTTACTAAATTGGGTGGGTAGTTGGTTGGTTGTCTGTCTGTCTATCATTTCGTACGGATTGCGTTAATATTACAAAAAAAACTAAAAAGAACTAAAAAATTAAAAGCTCAAAGATGATTGCTGCCTAAAAATTTGGCAACAACGCAAGTGTTCGTGTATTTCCAAGCAAACAACGATTTCGCATGATATATCTAAAAATGTTCCAAAAAACTTCTAAAATAACAACAAAGCAAAGCGAAATTCAAACGTTGGGTTAAGTATTTGCACAGAAAAAATTTAATAATATGCTCGCACACACGGGAACAAACACAGATACAACTTAACTCATACTTGAACCAACTTTATGGCGTCGTGCACTCGTGCTTTGCATACAAACAAAAGTAAAATTCTTGTTTTATATACAAAACAATTTGGATTCATTTAATCAGCTGATTTGCCGGTTGAACGGGATGTGTTGGTTGGTTAAACTGGCATTTCCAACAAGTAAAAAAGAGAATACGATATGAAAGTCGAAATAAAACTGAGTAGCATAGTTTTCTGATACATGTATCGAAATACATTAATACAGTGGGTCGATTTGTTTCTTTGTTATTAATATTTCCTTTGGAACTTCTGAAGTAAGTTTCCTAGTTTTTAAGTTAATAATAATAATAAGTTAATAATAAGTTTTCACAAGTTTCCTTTTGGAACTTGTGTATATTAAAATTTTAGATGTTGTTTAGATGTTTCAATGTATATATAATAGATAGGTACATAATATGTTAAAAGTTTCTGAAATCATGAATTCAAACATTATTTCGATTTCGATATTTCCATTTCAATTCAAACAAATTCAAGATCACCAAAAATCTTCCCAGCAGAATAAAACAAATTTGAAAAGCTTAAGGAGCTTTAACACACATAAATTACAAAAACCTTTTTTTAAAAATATATGTAACTATTTCAGATAACAAACTAATCATTTGTACAACCATCGAAGCCACATACAGAAGAAAAACATTTTCAGCCAGAGCCTCGAATATATACATCTGGACTATTAATTGGTTTGCCACCATCACCCATAGCTAATGCCAACAGCAACATATCCGGACCAACTTTAAACTGAATGAATGCTAAAAGGAAGTCAAGAAGGACTGTATTAAATCCTATTAAATCCCGTTTTAACTCTATTTTTGCAAATTCCTTTGCATACGAGTGTGATAATATATACTTTTTCCTTGTAACTCATGTCCCACCAGCTTCTCAAACACATGGATCTACCTTAGAAGAACCCATGTTTAGAGTAATTTATAGACGCAGCGACATAGCGCAAGTTCCATAAGATTGTTTAATAGTTAAGGAGTCCATGGCAAGGGACAGTAATGTTTAATACCAATTGATACGGACACCTATCCATGAAACGAAAATTAACCAACATTAGATTAAAGGTAAAATTGGAAGTTTTAAAAAGTTGACTTCACTTTAGTGCCAACTCAGGTAAGTCAGTCTGAAATATATAGATATTTACAATGGCACAATTAGGCACTGTTGGTAATGCTCTTCAATTTTTGGCATTAATAAAAATTTGATTATACAGGTAAAAAAATTACAATTAACTACTGTGCAATTAAGTTCGGCGTATAGAGGAATGCACAGTCGTGCACGCGTGATAAGATGATGTAAATGTTTTGATGATGCTATAATTTATTTGAGTGGTTAAAGCCACACTATTTTGCTGCAATATTTATCAATGATGGCAATGAAAAATATTGTGCACTCATAATAATAAGTTAGCACGAAACACGGTTGACATAAAGACTAAAATTGTGCCAAATGTCGATCGAACTGGGCATACAAATATTTACAAAAAATAGTTTTTCCCAGAAGCAACAATAAAACCTGAACATCAGTAGCAACCTACATATATGATGACGACACAAAGGCGCTGACTACGACAACACCTACAATTAAATATAGCCTCTAATGCGGCCCGTCTGTTTCTATGCTCAGATAATCATCATCAGCCATCATTCTGAATGTAGTTGACTCGAACTCGTGCATTCATTCAATTAATCGTCAAACTTTGCTGTATGTGCAACCAAGTGTGAAAGTAAACAAGTGACTACAAGTAAAACTGTCACTGGGACTGTTTCGGGGTGCAGTGGAGGACGAAGGCACGCAGCCAGAAGTCTTCATCGGGATACATTAACCAAGGACCGACCCAAGGGACGGCATATGGACGGCTCATCCATCGCTAGTTAACCGCAAAATTAAGAGAGAATTGTGGTTTGCAACGGTTTTTGTGCACTTTCATAACGTGTGAACCATATTAGTTACATAATATCTCAGTACCATATAATCAATAACATACAAATGCTGAAGTAATAATAAATAGAAAAACATACAAAAAAACTAATACAAATAATTTCGAAAAGATTTTTAATTACAACTTAAAATTAAATCGAAATGAATATTTTTTATATTAAAATTTTATTCTAATATTTGTGCCCCAATTCTTCCCTGCGTCCCTGCCAAACAATGCCAAAAGTCATAAAAATTTCTAAACTTCAATTTTTTTATTATTCCTAACTGAGGTTAGACACTAGATACACCACTATTCGTTAAAATTCGAATTATTATCAAGTAAAAATCTGGTTATATTCGTAAATCGCTACAATAAACAAAACTACTTAATTTTCATTTGGACATTAGGGTCATAATTGCCGGTGTTTGCAGTTACAGCAAAGTTGCTGTGGGTTTCAATTTCACCTTATACTTTATTAAAAGTAACACTAAGCTACAAAATTTGCTGCGTTTTAGGCCAAGTTCATTGCCATTTGTTAAGAAATCCGAGTCATTTGTAAGTACCACAAAAAGCGAAACCACCAATTATTTCAGCGGAAAAAATTTTATGCTCAAATAAGATTTGTTTTGTGTGTAATAATAAAATGTCATTGTCCTTTATTGTGACTTGCAATTTATTTATTTGTCTACAATCACAGCATTTGCTTAATCAATAAGAAGTTACATATTACTTTTGGTTAAAGCCTTTTCAGTTACCTAAGTACCTTAGGAAAAATACCTTTTAAAATTCCTGTTCGAACTAAAACAAAGTATTTAATTAGTAAATACATATGGTCAGAGTTGTAATTTTAATTTTTTTATATTGTTTGAATCCGTTCAAAAAATGTCACCGAAATTAGATTAATTAGTTAAATTTAAATATTTCAAAATTGATTGAAAAGAACAAATTTTTTTCTGGTGGTACTTCTTACCCAAGCCTTTTTTTGCTGCCACGTCTCTTAATGTTATTGTATCACCTTTAAATATTAACCCTTCCACACACATCCTTCTGTAGTTCAGTTTTTTTTTTTATACTTTAAGATCCCTGCCGTTGTTCAAGTATGTACTGGCCTTCAATTAAACATTTGAAAAGTTACTAAGGGTTGCTAAGGGGTTGTTTTATGAGAGTTTTTCCTTCCTTCTGTTCGTTGAAGTCTTTTGCAAAATAACTCCTCACAGTCAAGCAGACGACAGCAGTTTGACTGTGAGAAGACAGACTAGCGTCAGTATGCGGCAGTATGCGGCAGCCCCGACAAGATCCTTTTGTCAACAACTGTACATTCAAGCACAAGTTTATTTCCTTATTTCTTATATTTGCTGTACTACGGCCAACGACGAGTCTGTATGGTTTGTTCCCTCAGCTACCATAAAGAACCACGGCCTAAGGAACATAGCAATAACAGACGTTCTGTATTGTTTTGTTTTAAACATTAAACATCCTAAGGATTGCAATGTCTCCCGAAATAGTCAAGATCTAATCACATATACTATATGAGGGACATTTTAGACCGTTAATTTATTTCAAGAAACTACTAAACGATTCCATTCTCAATTTACAACTTCATTGAATTGCAACCTAAAGCTTCAGGAATACTCCGCTAAATTCGCGTACTCAACGAGTACCTTAGGCTTCAGAACATTTCCTTTCTTTTTTATTTGCTTTTTTATTTTTTTTTTATTGCCATAGCTTCTTCTGATAGTTATTTCGGCAGCTGCAACTTTGTTTTGTTGCTGCTTGAAATATTATTGAGGGCTACTGAATACTCGTTGTTCTCATTCCTTTACTCAGACGACGTCGTCGACAACCAAGATCGAGACCGAGCAAAATTCAATGCTTCACCATTTCGAATGCAGCAACACGTAATGTTATGCCTAAACATTTTCTTATGAAGAAATAAACTATACAATCTACAACAGCAAGACTTGCTGCTCGACCGGGTGAGGTGAACGGTTTTTAAATGATTGTGTACCGCGATTGTTACCTAAGCAATATATAGAAACACACACACACAAGGTCCTAACTGCGTTATGCGTTCCTTGAAAGAAGGTCCTTGTCTTCGTCTACGGAATTGTAGAAAGGAGAATGAATAACTTGGGCGACATGTGCGAGTTAGTCTGTCAGTGTGCAAAGATCCTTGCGATATTTACACAAATATTTTACTTTATTTTCTCCTTAGAATGATTTTTACCTGTGTAAATATTTTCAAAGATGATTTTTCATCCAGCCGTTTCTACAACTGATTTTTTTCAGATAAGCATACTCGTACTATGCAATGTTTTCATGCTTGGGAAAAGCGATTATTGATAACTGAATTACGATGCTCAAGGATGAAACGTTGCTTTATATACTCTACTGAAATCTCTTTGTTAATTTTGTGTTTACATATACATATACGTGCATATTTAAATCAAAAACTTTTAAATAAAAAGCTTAGCTTCGTATTTGGATATTGTTTGAACCATATCTTAACCTTGAGATATTTCCAGAAAACATGGTATAAACGCATCCCATACCATAGTTCAGAACAAGACAAACTAAATTATTTCTTCAAAATAACACCAACAAAATCTTACAAAATATACACCAAAAACAATTTTCAAGGACCCAGGACCAAGGACCCAGCTAAACGGAGACTAATGTTGAAAACATTCATTATTTCTGATATATTACGGATAACTACGTAAAAAAATATATAGGTTATATATCTATGTATGTATGTACTTTAGACTTGCTTCATATTATTTTTAAATTCTGAATTCTGCAGCAAACAATTTTTTAAAGATCACAAGAAATGTAAGCATTCTAATTTTACCAAAACTCTATTTCCAAGAAGAAATTAGAAGAAAATAAATTTAAAAAATATGTATGTACTTATATGCGTTACACGAAATGATAAGATAAGTAATGTATTTATAGAGAAAGAGAAAAATTACAATCAGTCAATGAAACTTAACCTCTTAACATAAGATAAGGACACAAAATCAAAAACCACCAAATATCTACAATTTATAATTTTTAGATTGTTTGTTCTAATGTATTCGGTGTACTCCCAAAAGGTCTTTCAACGCCACAATATTTTTAATGAACACTCAAATAATCGGAATGCTTATAGAGCCTTATCAGATATAATTTGGTTCTCAGATACAAATTGTATCCAGTCCGGCGTATTTTACGTTAACATCACCAACTCAAAAATGAAATGTTTGCATCTTCAGTTCACCCTTTATATGTTTGGTCTGTCTTTATAACCAAGTGCATATTCTGTGAAACTGGAGCGATATACTTGTTAAGTAAAGAATTTTAAACAGTCGATAGACAACAAAATCGTGCTTGGGTGGGGCGTTAGCTAAGGGTCATTGCAAAAAAGCATTCTCTGATAATGAATGGGGTTTAATATTTGTTTCGTGAATGACAATGAATTTGATGCAACGTATTTTTAACAGATTATTTGTGCTTCTGTGCATTTTTTATGATTCGTCGCAAGGTGTTAAAGGTCTGGCGCCAGTTATTTGGTCTTATCAAAGTCTTCTTATCAACGACGCACTAAGGTAATCAAGCAATTGCGAGTTGCACATTAAAACCAATTTTTGTTAATATTATTATCATTATTATTATTATTATTAGGTATTTATTGGTATTATTATTATACTCTACAAACTTTTAAAAATTCATATGCTCAACTTAAATTTCTATTCGGCTATGTTTTATTTTTAATTATCTCAATACATATTCTTCTGATTGCATTACCTGGCATGATTGCTCACTGAAAGGTCCAAAACTGGAATTAATACTTGACATTGTTTATATTTTTGTATTTGTGATTGTTCAAGACGATACTTTTTATACTGAAAGAATTATGTAACAGGACCTTAATACGAAATCCAAGTTATATTTTTTTGAAAGTTTGCATTTTAAAATGTTCGTTTGACTTTTATGTGACCACAGTTGACCTGCACATGTTTTTTTTAAATTACCAAAGCACTAAATACTTACTTCCATCATCCATTCGGCCACGATTTTGCGCATGGGAGGTGTTATATCACTCTGCACCGTCTTGAAGTATGTGCACACTACGTGTGGACGTTTTTCCTCAGCCTTAAGAGCATTTTCTAGGCAACGATCTGTCAGAAAAGTGGGATCCTCTGTGGCTGTGTTGACAAAATCTAAAGAACGATTGATGATATTGTTGCTGAAGACACTATTACTCTGTTGTTGCTGGAAAAGTTGTTGCTGGCTTTGATATTGATGTCGTGCTACATCATCATTTATTGGTTCGGTACTGCTGCAACCATTGGAATGGTCATCGGTAAAACAAGATAGTGTTGTGGTTGAAGTAGAGTTGCTCGAATGTGCGTAACCACTGCAGTTACTGCTACAATTGCTGCTGCACGTTGTGCTGCTGGTTGTCGAATTGTACCCAGAGGATGTAGAGGAGTACGTAGAGTACGGCGAACTATTTGAGTTGACGCTATTTGATTGTTCACGACACAGTAATTCATTCTCATTCAACATGATATTTTCGGTACAAAGAAGGTCCATGTTGGATGTAGAAACGAGGTGACGTTTCACAAACAGAAATCAAAACGTTATATTTTAGTTGAAAATGTGCACAATTTATTACTTTTGTTTCCAAGATTTGAGGTTAGATCGAATATCTGTATTAAACTAAACGCTTTTTTTCAAAATAATTATGAAAATAAAAAGGAACTATACTTCTATATCACTTTTCACCTTTTTAAATTTTATTTATTGTTTATTAAAATGTTCATCCGACTAAATTCAAACTCTCAAAAAGTGCGTGCGCGTAAAGTGCTGCCAACATTGCACAAAACACAGTTCAAACCAAAAGGCACTAAAATAATTATTTTGTCTTCGTTGATGTCTATTTTTCATCACCTTTTCGCCTGGTTTTTGGCTTCATATAACGAAGATTTTATAGTTCAATTCGTACAATTTTCTATAATACTTGTTTAATATTCAATATTTTTTTTAAATATATAAATTTTGTTATATTAATTTTATTAAATGTTTAACGAGAAAAGTTTAACAGAGTCAACAAACTATTAAGAGTAATTATTTTGAAATCACTCTTTAAAAAACTCAACTTGGGTATTATTAAAAACACTTGTTCATAACTTATATTATAAATATTTCAACTTAAAAGGTTCACTTGATCTATTAGCAGATTTAGCATATAAATATGTACATTTATATATTTCACTGTGACAAAGAAAACTGGCAAGCAAATTTTCTCATATTTTGCACACGTTGCAAATTATTGCGCACTGTCCTAATGTTATCATATGTTTCTACATACGACTAGGTTAAAGATCACTTAAAAGGGTGGTATATTCAAAAATACATACACCACAAATAAATGTACATATATTTGTAATTTCACGAAACACTCTTCTCCGTTTACTCTTAATGTGTTACGTTTCAAAAAATTGGTTTCCACTTGAATTTACGAAATTTAATTGGAAAAGAAAAACTAAAAAAGCGTATAAAAGTGGTTTTTAGTATTTCTTGCCGGTTTCTACTTTCTTCTTGAATACGAATTCAAGTTTCCTCTAGGCGTAGATCTTGTAAACCGATTTCCGTCCGTAGCCGTTGACGTTTCTGCTACATGTGTTCTTTGATTCACCATTTTCATCAATTTCGAGAGAATATTTTCTTCACGTGTTCCATTCGACCTGCCAGCAAGTAACTCACCAGTCTTCCACTGAATATCTCAGAGAGAGATGCACCCGAAGTAGGCTTCGGCAACTACTTGCCGGTAAGTAATGCCTTAGACAACATTACCAACCCTGAAAAACCGAGAAGAAGGTAAAAACGCCGAAAACGACTCAAAAACGAAAGATCAGCAAGCAAAAAAAAACAACTCAATTCAATCAACTCCACTCGAAAGTAAAACCGACAAAAAAAAAAGAACTTATGCACTCATCTTCGTGAGTGTAATAATTAATGTATATATTTTATACATTATTTTTATTCATTCTGTATATATTATATTGTATATTTTTTAATGAATATTTGAATATTTTAGCATGAGCATTATATAAGTTTTTCACTTGTTTCTTACTGTTTTCACTGTTTACTGTTTTTAACTGAATTCTAAAGTAATATATTTTTATTTTTTAAACTTTATTTTTAATTTTCTTTTTTTTTGTGGGTTTTTGAATAATTTTAAATTTGATTTGAAATTTATTTTTATTTTTAAAAAATGTGATTTTAATTCGTTTTAATATTCAACCCTTTTTATTAGAGTTGGCAACACTTTTCACCATACTACAGGCCTGATTAGTCGTACTTAGCAGCACTTAGTAGCACTTCGAAGAACATGACGTACTGTCAAAATCCACTTCTAGCTTATGGAAACGTGTGTATTCGATTAGTCGTACTTATGTAAAAGGGGAATATCAAATAGATTTTGATATTTTACTAAAGGCCTGATTAGTCGTATTTAGCGCATAGCACTTATAAGTTTCGAAGAACTAAGTTGTTTACGGTTTGCAGGGGTACCGGCACTTCTACTGTTGCCACTAGTTGACGTAATGTTCGAAATTGGGTATTTTTATGGTTTTGTGGGATTTTACTAGATTGCAATTGCCCTCGATTTGCACTCAGCAGCCAAATTTTAGTATTTATATTTACATTATTTATGTTATTATGGTATTTTGTTATAATAGAGATGATTTCGTATAAATTAATTGTTTAAAGAATATTATATTGAAATCCCATTAAACTATAAATTCGGCAAGCAAAGACGACATCTTCGAAAATAGCGTCAAGTTCGATCTGGTCACGCGTTTTGGCTGTCACTTAGTTCGAACTTAGTAAAATATCAAAATCGATTTGATATTCCCCTTTTACATAAGTACGACTAATCGAATACACACGTTTCCATAAGCTAGAAGTGGATTTTGACAGTACGTCATGTTCTTCGAAGTGCTGCTAAGTACGACTAATCAGGCCTTTCTAGCTCTATTTTAACATGTAAATTAATGGCGCGGAAAGAGTACTAAAAATACCAAAATCACATTTCACCAAAAATATGCATTTTCCGGTAAAATACATATATACAATAGTTTAGGAGATATAGGAATACTAATTTCAAATGGTTATAGCTCAGAATGTAGGGGAGAGCGAAAGATGTTTTTGTTGTTGTTAGGGTCTTCATCACAAGCAACAACAACACGATTGGCGTTACCGCGAAGTCGTAAATCTGTTCCACCAAAACAATAATCAATTGAAAAGACGTAAACATAAGAGACAAATGCTTCATATTTTCCGCATCCATTTTTCAGTGATAAGAAAAAATATGCCCAATACACACTCAAAATCTGATAGTGTGCATTTAGTGGGCAAAGACGATGTCGGTGATCTCTTTTGTTTCTTTGTCGAAATTGGCCTTTTGTAATGTCTTCCTTTCGGTAATCAAGAAGAGCACAAAAACGAGACTCACCGACATCGTTTGTGCAGTGCTTCTGATGGCCCTAAAACTGTTAGTAAGTTGTTAGTAGGCTGTTCTTTAATATGAATTCAAGTTTCTTCTATGCGTCGATCTTGTAACCCGCTTTTCGTCCATTGCCGTTGACGTTTCTGCTACATGTGTTCTTTGATTCACAATTTTTATCAATTTCGAGAGAATATCTTCTCTCTCTGGAATGTTCCACAAACTGGATCAGTTTTGTCTTCTAAAACGGAACTCCAACAACTTCTCCAATTTAGTGGAACCATTTTTGGTTTGGTTCCGTGGTTTGAAACTAAACTATTAAAATATTGCGAAAAAATTTCGGCATAAAATCAGAATAGCTGCCAAGCTCAGATTTTGTTCATCTTTTTTTTACCTTTAGATGGGGCCATCAGGATCGGAAGTGGCTGGTTTTTATCGGGGGCTGGTCAGCCATCTTGGATTTATGACCGTTTGAATGACAAATAAATGGTTTAATAAAAGTCACTTATCTCATAAACTAAAAGTAATGTAATATAATAGTAAGTAAAATATATTATATACCATTTTAAAGGTAGAAGAACAAGCTTTCCATAACTGTAATTTGTTTTATGCCTTAATGTGTCCGTTTGGAAGAAAAAAATTGTTGTTTCAAGGTCAACATGTCACATTTTTCTAAAAATCAATTTAACTCCTTCACAGCCATGTTATGGATAAAAATGTGTATCACATAAATGAAAGGTATTAAAAATACCTTTCCAACAGTACTTCGTTTGTTCCGTTATATTACTTAGTTTATGAAATAAGTGCCGTTTATTAGTACCATTTATTTGACCTTCGAAGGGTCATAAATCCAAGTTGGCTGACCAGCCCCCGGAAAAACATGCCCACTTCCGGTTATAACGGTCTCAAATAACGGTAAAAAAAAAGAAAAAAAAATCTGAGCTTGGCAGCTGTTCTGCATTTGTTCCAAAATTTCAGCAAATAAAAACAAAAAAATTAAATATTCAATCAAAATACAAAAACATTGTTTATATAAAAACTGTATATTTTCTGAATTCTACCACTTATAGTTACGATTTAAAAAATGTTTTTAGTCGGTATAAATTTTTCATGTGATTACATCGCGATCGCAAAATGATAGTCTTAGGAATTTCATATGCATACATATGTATATCTTTTTTTATCATATTTATTTATTTTACTTCCTGTCACCCTGCAGGAACCTGTACTTAAGAAATTCATTCCTCAAGTATATAATAAATAAATAAATAAATAGTTTATTTTACTTTTTATTATCAAAATTTTGTTTTTATACCCTACACCTTAAGGTAAGGGTATATTCACTTTGTAACGAAATGTGTAACGCATAGAACTAGAGACGATAGGTATAGAAAAGTATATATATTCTTGATCAGCGTGACCTCCTGAGTCGATTTAGCCATGTCCGTCCGTCTGTCTGTCTGTCTGTCTGTCTGTCTGTCATTTGAAATCACGATCACAGGAGAACCAATGAAGATATCGTGATGAAACTTTGCAGATATATTGTTTTATGTGGTGGGCAGGTTGGTATTGAAAATGGGCAAAATCGGTCCACGGCCACGCCTATTTTTTATTAAAAATGTGATATCAGCGTTCGTTTTTGAGCTATTACAACAAAATTTCATTCCTGGGTATAGAGTAGCATTATCCGTGAATGTGCCAAATATGGGCGTGATCCGCCTACTTTTAGGTTACACAGGCAAAAGAGGGTTATATTGTTAAATATATAAACTTCCTGAATAAAACTTTAGATAACAACTTGTTTTACAAAAAAACATTATTACATCAAAATTGGGTGCGGTCCGCCCACTTTTACACTACTTATACAGTATAGCAGTATGAAAAAAAGTTTATTACCACGGAAATAAAGTTTAAATGAACACAATTATAAAACAACTAAGCTAGTTATTTTGTTTTGAAAAAGGTAATGACCACGCCTACTATTTATACAGAGGCGTAGCTAGGTCTCATGGACCCCGAGACGGTTAATCAATTTGTAGCCCCAAAAATGCCTAGTTTGCAATAAATCAATACTTGATTTCCACAACTGCCGTCCCCGACATTGTGCCGCCCAGAGTGGACCGCCACCCCCGCCCCATCCTAGCTTCGGCACTTTTTTTAAAACTTTTAGGTGTAGGGTATCTAAGCTTCGGCCAGGCCGAATATAGCTTTCTTACTGGTTTCATTCAACTTAAATATTCAACTGAATTTTGCTGATATATTTCATAAATACACAGGGATCAATTTTCAACAGATTAGATTTCTCCAGACCATAGTTATTTATTTTCTCTTGTAATTAGAGCAATATATGACCCGTTTATTTTGAAAGTGGCATAAGTCACTTTGTTTTTAAGTCGAGATATTTAAGGGTTTGCGTTTTAACGTTTAAAAATATGGATGCTAACTTTTGAGAAGATTTTCTTGTATTTGTTATCTCATGATACTGGTATTCAGTACTCATGGTACTCAGTATAAATAATTTCGTATAAACGTTAAAGAATGACCACTTTTCATTACGGTAAAGAGACCTAAGCCACAAAATAAATAGTTTAGAAAAATGATTGGCTTATATTAATTTTGTCCGACGTATTTTACTGAAGTGATGTTTTAAAAGGGCAGTCAGTTACTAAAATTGTTGAATAAATTACATATATAGTAATAATAATAATTCATACTATCAACATATTTAATATAAAGGTTGAATTTAAGTATTTTTTATTTTAATATTCATAAAATACAAAAATAATTAGTTCATTTTGAAATATATGTAAGTATAAGTAATTTATATGAAAATACATCAGTTCAGTTTAATTTTCATCAATAATAGAAGTGATTAAGTCCTCGGAAATCGTGTTTTGTTTCAAATTTTTAAAATAACTGTGGTATATTGGGGGTATATAATTAAGCAAGTCCATCATGTCTTTGTATTTTGCTGAAGAAACAGGACGAGATCCAGCGTATAACGAATCCATCTCTATTTGTGACATAATAATGCTAATTCCGTGTGCTATATTAAATGACACTATAATATAATTAATAAAATTAATAATTACCCATGAATGAAAGTTTGTTGTCATAATTCAAAAACGAGCGCTGATATCACATTTCTAATAAAAAGTAGGCGTGGTCGTTGACCGATTTTGGCCATTTTCAATACCAACCTGCCAACACCATAAGAAACAATATTTCTGCAAAATTTCATTATGATACTTTCACCAGTTCTCCTGTGATCACGATATCGATAGACAGACAGACGGACATGGATAAATCGACTCGATTTGTTCGTAGAGTATAAAAAGCAATTAAAAACTAATTTAGTGTTATTCTGTTGGATGAGAATAATTAATTCCAATGAGGAAACAAAGAGTTACCATTTAAACAATGGTTTTTAATTTGTATATATTAGCTTAGAAATATGGAAATAGTGTAAACATAATCGCTCTGACAATAACAATTTCCACGATAAGCAGCCAGCCAACACAAACTATCTGTTCATAGTGTCCGATATGCAGTTTTTAAATCTCTAGTACGGTGTGAAATACTTGAAGGCAAACATTCTCATGATGTATCCAATAACATTATTTATTTATCCAACATACGATATTCGATATATACATATTTATATGTATAATTATTATAATTGTATTTAATTTACTTACCTAATACAACGTTTAATGAAAATATTACGCAGCCTTCCAAAATAGTCATATAAAAAGGCGATTTAATTCTTGTTATACTTAATTTCATTCTCCTTTTATTCCAGCCCATTGCGAATATATATGTATATAGATTGTAAATGTAGGTACACAGAAAAATATAGTATAATTCACAAGATTTACATTTGAATGCCGGAGGTTGAATACTTTATGTACAATTAAAAAATGGAAAGGCATAAAGGCCTACGAATTTTTCATAACTTATTGCTTGGTAAGGTTACAAACTCCCATACTTGGAATGGGATTTACCAAGATAAAATGCATTAGCTTAAAATTTAACTCTAAAGAGAAATATATGGGGTTTGCGAGAAATATAAGATGTCGAATACTTTTTCCCATGGCTGCATATGTACTCTTACATATGTCTATATAATATATTTATTTACTGAAATGTCTACAGTAATAAATTAAAACACAAATATGATAAAGTACTAGCAACTAAGGCTAAGGTTTCGTCCTCAAGGTCAACAGGAAAACGCTTCACCAACTGCGCCCACGAGGACCGCAATTATAAAATAACTAATAAGATACAAATAAAATTCACTGGTTTTTCTATTTTACCCGTCTTGAGTTCTCCATATTACATACATACAAATTGCATTGTCTTCATTTGCATTATTTAATTCTCGTTTCCAACACATTATCAACATATGTGCATATGTACATATTTATATAGACATTATAAAAACAATAATAACTAAAGCATTCTCATACATTATAAGAAAATTTAATTGATAACCGGATGCGGATATAGAATAGTTACAATAGACACACTTCTTTAAATTTCAACACTTAACAACTAAAAATTGAGAAGGCATAAAAATTTTTTTAATGTTTAGTCATCTGTTGTATGGTACTCCCATGCTTCAATATTTCAAGACAAATTTCAAAAATGCTCTAGCTTAAGTTTTTGCTGCAAACGGCTTGCGACGTTAAATAAATATTAACTATTGCCAGTTGGACGCGGCTTGTTGCCCCACAACCAGTTTAAGAGTACCGACGAAGATGATTGATTACGTTGCGCTGAAATCATTTATATGTATTATATGAAAATGAAAAAAACGTACAGATTATGCATATGCATATTCTCAAACTTACTTAAATCGCTGCCAATCAACTCGGAAAGTGCTTCGGATGGCATTTTAGCAACATCCTGTTGCATTTTCTCCATTTGTCTGATTCGTTGATCACGTTCCTCTTTGATAATCTTATCGTTGGAATGATTCACTGATTGCAGCTGTGAGAGCCTGTTAAAAAAGTAGGTCAAGTCAATCTCAGCAGGAATTACATCTATATATATAAAATTCCTGTGTCTGTCTGTTAGCAAAATATGTCCGGGACTTTTTTGGACTTCCACATCACTTAGAAACCTGAATTTTTTCACAGATGTTCCTGGGTGATCACAGATGTTCAAAAATCCAAACGGCTTCGCCATTTTTTTGCAATAAATTCGATTGGGAGGAAATTTATATATTTTTCCTAGATTGTGCTGATTAATTTGTCAGATTTTATTATGAAAAATTTAATAATTTAAAAAATGAATAATTTCTCATAATAGTGTAATTTCTCAATAGTAAGGTGAGAAAGTCCAAAAGGCTTTGCAATTTTTTTTACGAAATAAATAAAAAGTAATAACTTCCTGGCGAAGAAAGGCTTATATACTAGTATATATACAGGGTATTTCGCATAAGAGGGGACAGAAGACTAGGACGTGTAGGTTGGGTCGAGACAAGAAAAAAATCGTGCGGGAGGGGGTCAATTTCCCCCCGAGAAAAGTGAAAATCACGAAGCATACTTTCCTTTCAAATACCAATTTTTGGCTACTTGTGTTTTATTACTGGTGCAAAAATATGAAAGAAGACTGCTCTGGGGAAGGAGTTTAGATCGTATTTTCACTTTTATCGGAAAGTACAAAACATAGAACCTTCCGGTTTGAAGCATTCTCTTTAGAATTGAGACACGTCCTAGTCTTCTGTCCCCTCTTATGCGAAACACCCTGTATAATATACTGTACAGTATATTTTATTATACCCTACACCTTAAGGTAAGGGTATATTCACTTTGTAACGAAATGTGTAACGCATAGAACTAGAGACGATAGGTATAGAAAAGTATATATATTCTTGATCAGCGTGACCTCCTGAGTCGATTTAGCCATGTCCGTCCGTCTGTCTGTCTGTCTGTCTGTCTGTCTGTTGAAATCACGATCACAGGAGAACCAATGAAGATATCGTGATGAAACTTTGCAGATATATTGTTTTATGTGGTGGGCAGGTTGGTATTGAAAATGGGCAAAATCGGTCCACGGCCACGCCTATTTTTTATTAAAAATGTGATATCAGCGTTCGTTTTTGAGCTATTACAACAAAATTTCATTCCTGGGTATAGAGTAGCATTATCCGTGAATGTGCCAAATATGGGCGTGATGGGCGCCCACTTTTAGATTACACAGGCAAAAGAGGGTTATATTGTTAAATATATAAACTTCCTGAATAAAACTTTAGATAACAACTTGTTTTACAAAAAACATTATTACATCAAAACTGGGTGCGGTCCGCCCACTTTTACACTACATATACAGTATAGCAGTATGAAAAAAAGTTTATTACCACGAAAAATAAAGTTTAAATGAACACAATTATAAAAACAACTAAGCTAGTTATTTTTTTTTTAAAAAGGTAATGACCACGCCTACTATTTATACAGAGGCGTCGCTAGGTCTCATGGAGCCCGGAACGGTTAATCAACTTGTAGCCCCAAAAATGCCTAGAATGCAATAAGTCAATACTTGATTTCCACAACAGCCGCCCCCGACATTGTGCCCCCAAAGTGGACCGCCACCCCCGCCCCATCCTAGCTTCGGCACTTTTTTTAAAACTTTTAGGTGTAGGGTATCTAAGATTCGGCCAGGCCGAATATAGCTTTCTTACTGGTTTATATTAAATTTGTTTGAATAAAAAAACATATACTTTTCCTAACTCTCATTTCAACATTCATATCAATGTCTTTTATTTACTTTTGGTTCAGTTCGTCCGAAGGGTCGCCATCGGTGATAGCTGCAAAGGTCGGCACTCTGTTAATACTGTCGTTGGATGCAATTGATTCAGCTTGCGTTTGGAGAGAAATTGCTACAATAGTTGGATAATATTAGAAAACCTATAAAAAGACCAAAAACTAACTTACATTCTGAACAATTATATTGAGCTTTCATTGCCTCCACTTGACGAAGCGTATTCGACAGCTTTAACTGCAGCGTGTCTCGCTCTTCCAACAACGACACCAACTCTAAAGTCATCTCCTCACAACGCATGTCGCGTTGATGTAACATGTACATAGCTAGGTCTAATTCAGATTTGGGTACTATTGAATTTTCAACTGTAGAAGCGTCGCGATGACTTGCCGGCGATTCCATGCTGCTTGGTCCCGAAAATGAATTCAAACCACTGTGCGAAAGAGTAGTTTGCAACTTGAATGGGTCGTATTGTGCAGCAAGACGTGCATATTCAGCTGAACGTATAGCTAATTGTTCCTTGAGCGTTACAATTTCCACTTCCTGACTCTCGAGCGCAGTCTGCATACGTTTTATTATTGAATGTGCATCCGGTTCGTTCGCTTCGTTGTTGTCGTTGTGTGTAAGACGCCGAACAGGGGTGCCTGATTTTGATGGCGCAACGGAGGAGGAGCCCGACGGTGTGGTTGACTCATCGGTTGATGTTGCTGTAGCTTCAGTACACACAACATGTTGTGTCTGTTCATGTATAGGTATAGCAGCACAAGCCGCACGCAGTATAAGAATATCCTCTTGCAGCTTATTTTCAATAGCTTTAAAGTCCTTTTCACGTTGTTCCAGGTGTTGTCGCCACATTTGTGCAATTTCGCTGCACTTTTGTTCGACGTGTGACTCCCACTGGGCATTAAGCATATCGATATCTACGGTGGATGAATCTGGTTTCGACTTAAGGGCTGTATCTGTTTGTTGTTTTTCCAGGATTTTCCTTAATTCTGTTGTTTCTATATTCTTTGCGTCCAGCTCCAGAACCACCGCCTTCATTTTATCTTCTAATTCAAAGCTGCTCAGTGCATGTGTATTGAGAGCCCTCAATTCTACCTCCATGTTGTGCTTCTCATCTTCCAATTCTTGGACGTACTTTTTTAATTCTTGCATCTGTTCTTTTATAGCCTGCGCATCCACATCTATTTCCTTTTTATTCATCGCCTTTGAGTGGTCCAGCATTAGATTATGTTCTAGCTCCTGTTTATCCATCTCCAAATTTCTGACCCGCGTCTTCAGCATGTGAATTTCTTGGTTCTTCGTAAGTATTTCTATAACCAACTTCTCGGTTTGGTCTTCGGCAATTACATCTTCAATGCGTTGTTTTAAGTGTGCAATCTCCGATTCCTTCTCTTGTAATTGGGCCCACAGTTCATCCACATGCAATGACTCTGAAGTTTCAGACTGAATGCATTTGTTTGTATGGTCGTGAAGTGAAGAAATTTTCGATTGTAGCGTAGTCGGCGCACTCTGATTCTGATGCATCTCATTTTCCAATAATTTAACTTGGTGCTCTAAGTCATTAATGTGAGATATATTTAAGGATTGCGCTTTGCAAATTTCTTGATTTTCTTGCAGCAACTCCCCATTGTGCGTGCGTAATTCAAGCAATTGCAATTTTACTTCGTTCAACTCCTGCTCCTCTGTCAACAATTTCGTCTGCAGCTGTTCATTTTGTTCACGCAAATTTTGCTGATTAAGCTCCAAATCTATACTCGCTGCTTGTTTATTTTGAAGCTCTTCTTTTGATTTGTGAAAATCTTTTGTTAGTCTTGTATTTTCTTCCTGCATTTCCCTGTACAGCTCCTGTAGATTCTGATGTTCAAGTTTCAATTCATTATACCGACATTTTTCTACGTGCTCTAATGCAAGTAATTGATTTTTTAGTTGGCGCATGATTTCTTCTAAATGGCTGCCATTCGATTTTTCTTCATCCAACAGCACCTGCAATTCTTGCCGTTCATCGGTTATATCTTTCACTTCGGCCTCAAGTGCGGCGATTTTTTGCAATAGTTGTGATTGCTGCTGTTGCATAAAGTTTCTATCACCCATTTGTTGACTGATGGTGATTTCTTTAGCTTCTAATTCCGGCTCACTCCATTCTTCTAATTTGCTAAGTTTCTCCTGTAGCTCCCTTATTCGTAACTGATACATCTGCACATCCATATCCTGACGTTCCTTCAGCTCCGACATATGTTCATTGCCCAAAGTAAGTACTTCGATGCGTTTCAGCAACTTTTCTTTTTCAACAATTTGATTTTCTATCTGCTTGCGCTGCTCCTCCACCATTGCTTCTAATTGTGTGATCTGTAGTTTGAATTCTTCCTGTATAGCTGCATCTAAGTCGTCGAAAGCCGAGTTTGAATCTATAGAGCTAGATTTGCGAAATTCTATAGCACTGACATTCAGTGCCTGCAGTTCACCGATTTTAAGCTTATACTTCTTGAGTTTCTTCATCAGATTTCGTAATTTTTGATGCAATTCCTCTTTCTGTTGTTCGCAACGTTCGTGGGCTAATTGTAGCTCATGCATTCTTTCAGCTTGTTCTTGCATTTTTATTTCGAGCTTCTGTTCATGCGAGATCAATGTTTGCTGTGAATCATTTCCGACCACTTTAAAGTTTGGTTGCACCGCTCCAGCCTCATTGTCGCTTCCCCAACTGTCACCCCAGTCAGCCACTACATCTAGTGCTTCCTGTGGACCGCAGAGGTACGCTTTTTCAGGTACAATAACTTCTTCAATAACTGCTGCAGTTGCCACTTGCGAGTCAGGAGCACTGAAATCGCCAAAGAACATATCAGGTGACGGACCAACTTCAGCGAATGCAGCATTGATCGAAGTTGATTTTGAAGCAATTTGACTTTGTATGGATTCTTCCCGTACTTTTAGTTGAGTACCTTCGTTAAGTGACTGTATATGTTCTATTTGTGTATCACGCTCTTGTATCAGCTGCTGCAACTGATCCAGATTTCTTTGCAATTCAGCTAAACGTTTCTCGGCTTCATTCTGTCTCTGCTCATCAATTTGACTTTCCATATTGCGCTCTAAGTCTTTTTGTTGTTCCAACGCTATAAATTCTTTTTCACGTTGTTGTAGTTGAAGCTGAACAATGTTTAAATTTGCTTGCAGGTTAGCTAGTTTTTCCTGCGCAGCACTAATTGTTTGATGATATTGCAGTTGCTGCCGCTCCTCGGCTAGTTTCATGTGTTTTAACTGTCCATCGCGCTCCTGTATGAGCTGTTCTGCTGCACTTAATTTCTGCTGCATTTCACGCAGGCGTTCTTCGACATCCCCATCACGATGATTACGTAATATAAGCTTCTGTTCCAGATCTTGCGCATGTTTTTCCAAATCGGAAACGTTGCGTTGCAGGTCCTCAATAGTAAGTTGCTCATGTCCCAAGCTATTCTGATCACTGGGTATGCTACATTCAAGTGAAACAGTACTTATCAGACGACCGGTCACTAAGTCATCAAATGGTGATGGTAACAGCTGTTCGGACGCGAAAAATATGGGCGCAGGGATCACCTCATTTGCTTGATGCTGGCACTGCGAGAGCGTTGATCTTTGCTGTTGATGTTGAATGCACATGCTTTCTATTTCATGCTGTTTATCGGCCAGCTGCCGCTTGAGGTCCCTGTTGCTCTCTTGCAGGCTCCGAAATTCAGATTGCAAGATATTAAAATCTCGCTGTAAACACGCCACCATTTCATTTGTCTCGACGAATTCTTGTTCCGATTCTGCTCCACGTTCCTCCGCGTCGTTATGACTTGATAATGCTGTATTAAATGGCAAACCGCAGGTTAGTGCAAATATATCTGTTGACTGTTGCTGTGCGACCGGCGTTCCAGTAGCTGTCACAGCGGCACTTTGAAGTTGCAGGTTCTGCCGTTGATAGGATTCAATCTGAGCATCTTTCTCAGTTAGTAAATCGGTCAACCGTTTATTCTCCGTCTCTATAAAGACCTGGTCATCGGTTTGATTTTGACCTACTTGCATACGCACTGTATCCAGCTCGGATATTTGTCTGCGCAGTCCTTGCATCTCAATTTCATGATTGGCCACCAAAGATTCGATTTTATGGCGAAGATGGTCAATTTCACCTTTATCCTGAATATTTTGCTTTCGCAGCTCCTGCAGCTCGTACTGATCTTGCTGCGCATTTTCCTGTGACATGCGTAACCAACTGGACTCACGGTCCAGTTCCGTTTTGACTTGTTCTAATGAGTTAATTGTCTCCTTGAGCCTAACAATTTCATCATGTGAACGCTCCAAATCTTCTGAAAGCGAACGTTTTTCGACTCGCAACATCCGTAATTGATCGTTAAAGTCACTTTCTAATTTGTCCATCTCTTTAGTTCTTGCCACCAGTTTATTATCGTAGGCAGAACTAGTGCGCTGCATATCTTGTACTACTGTAGACAGTTGTTCACGTAGAGTTGTGTTTTTGTTTTCTAACATACCGATGATTTCACTTCTAAAAGCCTGTTGTTCCCTTTTCAATTGCGAATTCTTACACTGGAGGTCTTGAAGCTGAGAACGTAATTGTTGCAAGTATTGCTGTAAACTTTTCTTCTCGTCCTCAACATTTAGCAAACGTTTTGCAATAACGTCGTCCTGTTCTGCAAGTGTTCTCAAGCGACAAACCAAATCATCCTCGTTCTTCTCATATTCATCGACCCGTGTTTGCATTTGTACTTCTAGATTTCCACGCCTCGTCTCGAATGTACTTACGCATTTCTCTAGTTTCCATATCTTCTCTTTATATTTGGTGATTTCTTGCTCCAAACTTTCAATATACACCGACTCATCGCGCAATTTCGCTTGTATTCCCTCGTGCAATGTTTCTAAACGAGCAATCGTCTGTTCAAAATTAGCTTTGTCTGTTTGGTACTGCTGATTAAGAATATCATAGTTATGCTGCAGCACTTCATAATTATGGTTCGTAACTTGAGAAACATGATGCTTAATTATTTCTGACTCAATGTGTTCAATGGCCTCTTCGGGTTGTAAACTCAATTTTGCTTGCAAATCTTTAACTTCCGCTTGCAATCTTTGTATTTGATTATTACGGTCTTTAATAATGGCCTTTGACTTTTCAAATTTTATTGACTTTAATTTCAGTTCCTCGTTAACTAAGTGCAAACGGTGCTCTTGCTCTTTTATTGTGTTATCATTACTGACAGCAGTTAACTGTTCTCGTAACTTCGCAATTATTGCCAGATGCTGTTGCAACTCCATATGCAATTCTTTATCTGCAGCAGGGCTTTCAGCTTTCTGTAAATTGGTTGCCTTCACCAACTCTTGCGTTAAACAGTGCATATCTGCTCTATCTCTATTTGCCCTATCATCTTCTTCGGAATCTTCGCACCGGACACATGTTTGATTTTGTGCTTCTATTATAGCTTTTTGAAGTTTATCCACTTCCTGAATTTTCTGCTGCAACCTAAATTGCACTGCATGCACCTCCGCTTGCAGGGTGAAATTTTTTTCCTCTGATTCTCGTAACTGCGCATTGTTTTTTATTATTGTTGCGCGTAAGTCACTGGTATCGTTCTGAGCTTTTTCAAGTGTAGGCTCCATTTCCTTCATTTTGGCGAATAGGTCACTGCTAGCAGCTCTAAGTTGCTGAAGTTCAGCCTGTTTCTCCTTTGTTTCAAGCATTTCTGCTGTGCCTTTTTCAATATCCTTAATTTTCGCTTCGTATTCCTGGCACTGATAGGTACGTTTCTTCAAATTAGCTGCATATTTTTTTAATTTTTCCAGCTGTTGCTTATTTCGTTGTTCCATGCATTTGTTAGTTGCCACCAAATCAGTTTTCTCTTCCTTTAATCGCTCTAATTCTGACTCTAATTGCAGTAAATGCTGGGTATTTTTCTTATTTGAATGTAGCTCGGCGAGCAGCTTATCAACGACTGCTTTTTGTTCGTTGTTGTCCTTACGAAGCGTGTCAATTGTTTTAATATTTTCATCCAGTAATTCCTGTAGACGGACGATTTCATTTTTGTTGGCTATTAGCTTATTTGAGTTACCGTCGTTCGTTTTATATAGTTGAATTAGCTTTTGGTTAAGGGTATCAATGATTTCCTGTTTGTTTGATTGTTCATTAGATTGCTTTAGCTGCATTAATTCCGCCTGCAGTAACATTATTTCTTCATCGCGTTGTTGCAAATCAAGCTTTTTTAAATTTATTTCATATTCATTTTCTTTGCACAAATCAAATATTTGTTGTTTCTGCTCAGTGATGTGTGTCTGAAGTACCTCGACTTCACCTTCGTAAGCTTCACATTTAGCTAAAAAAAAACATGAAATCGTGTGCACATCTGACCGCTTAATAAAATAAAACGCAAAAAGTCAAGTAATGACATAGGACCTACCTTCTAGTTCTCTTCTCAGATTTGCCAGTTCCTGAACCTGTTTCTCATAAAGCATTTCTTTGTTATTTATCAATCGCTCAAAATTTTCAGATATTTTTCGTACCTCCTGCAGATCTTCATTGAGTCGACTGATCTCGGCCGTCTTTTCTGCACTCGCGAGTCGTACCTCTTGCAACTGCAACCGAAGCTCTTCGATGGTTATTTGTAAATCCACGCATTGCGACTCGTACTCCTTTAAGCACTGTTCGAACTCCTGCCTTATAAGCATGCATTCCATTACTTCATGTCTTTGAGTTGTGACCAAGCGACTGGGGGCGCTGAACTGTGCAGCCGATTCTTCAACTCTGCCTTCACGTAGATTCCGTGCTTGTAGATCCCGGGTGAGCTCCTCAATTGTAGCTTTTAGTTCACGATTTTGCGTTGTCAGTTCTTCATATTCGGCCAACGCTTTACCGTTCGGTGCTGTTACTGCCACGACCGTTTCCACTACAGTGATAGTTTCGACAGCATTTCTGGCTTCCTTCACCTTTTGCAACAGCTCGCTGAACTGTGTGTACGCATTCGTAGCTTCTTTAGCTAATTTCTTGGAAGCATTGAATTTGGAATTTTTGTCATTTGCTTTGCGATAAGCTTCTAGTTCTGAATTGAGCTTCGATAGCGATTTTTCACACTTGCCAAACATTGTGCTATCTTCAACACCATCAAGCACTCCTACCACCTCGGACGAATGCTGTAATGAGGTAATATCATGCGACAGTTTCGCTTTCTGTGCCGATGACTCTGAAACTTGTTGGTTAACTAGCGACTGCTTCTCCTTGCTTAGTTCTTGAACTTTTAGTTCCAGCTGAGATTTTGCATTATCTGATAATGATGCATTCGTTTGAAGTTTTTCTTTCTCTTTATTAAGCTCTTCAATTTGTTTGTGCAACTCTTGATTTTCCAGGCTCAAGATTTCCATTTTCTTTAAAACTTCTCGTCGCTCTGCGGTGAAGAGCTCGATCTTATTCATCAACTCCAAGCTCTCCTGACGTAGTTTCATCAGGGTACCGCTGAGCTCTTGACCCATATCGACGCTACTCGTTTGTGTTTCATTAGCTATCTTACTGTGCATGGTTTTTTCACTACGATCCACACCTTCTTTTAGTTGTTCTATTTGCTCGAGTCTCTTATTAAATTCATCGATTTCGGCACGTTCTTGTTGTGTAAGGCGTTCAACAATCTCAATGGACTCTGCTGATGATGAAGACTTGCTTAGTTTATCTACTCTCTCTAACAGCTCCATGTTCTCTCTGAGGTAATGCTCCAGTTTATTATCAACAATTTGTTTCTCGGTTAATAGTTTCTCCAGCTGTAGTCTTAGTCCTGCAATGTAAGCATCTTTTTCTAATAATTCTGCATGTAAATTTACAAGGTATTTCGCTTGTTCTTCTAGCTTTTCCTCTAGCTTTATTTCACACAATTCTGCAGAAACTCTAATAGCATCGTCTTTATCTTTTTCGTCAAGTTTTTGCTTAAGTTCCTTCAGTTCAGTTTTCGTAGCCTCTAGTTTTTTCGTATATTCATATTTCTGCTGTTCAAGTAGCCGTATTGTTTCCGTTTGCATCCTGAACTTTTCATTCAATTCGTTATTCGTATTTAGCTGCACTTTCGTAGCTGCACTTTCGTAGTCGGTATGTTCCACTTGTTGTAGCTGCCACTGTCCCTTCTCATCCTCAAGCTCGATTATCTTTTGTTGCATCTGTTCTTTTTCTTTCTCCAACAAAACAACTTCGGCATACAAATCTTCTGTTTTTGTAAGTTTTTCTATTTGCTTCTCAGTTTGTTTGCATTTTAATTTTAACTTAATCATTGCTTTATTGGCTTCATCTAACTTTTGTTTCAATTGTTGAATCTCTGCCTTCATCGCCGGGTTTTGGCTGGCTGTCTCCTCGGCTGTGAGAGTAAAAAGTGATTTCCTCTTGTTGGTAGCCTGCAACTTTTCTTCGAGAACTTTGAAATTGGCATTAAGTACATTAAGTTCTATTGTTTTCTCCATTAGTTCATCCTGGTAACGATTAGATTCTTCTAGACGTTTTTGCAAATCTTTGCGCTGTGATTCGATTGTGGTCATCAGAGTCCTAAGTTTTTCCACTACGGTAGCGTCGGATACTTCCAATTTTTCATTTTCTGGCAAAAATTGTTGCAATTTTGCATTGTCTTCCTTCAATTGCTGCAGCTCATCCTGCAATTCTTTTATCTGTTTAATCATTTCTTCCTTAATTTGGATGTCTGTATCCTGGGGAGCTAATATCTTCTGAGCAACCGTTTCTGCGCAGTTTTGAAACTTGTTCAGAGTTTCTTGTAGAGCGGAGCATTGAAGTTTGCTTTCGTTAAGGCTTAGCTGTGTATTTTTCAGTTTAAACTCAACTAAGCGCAAATTCTCCTCTAACTCTTGTACTTGGACTTGGTATTCGCTGTTTTTAACAGTTAATTCACTACTTGCAGTCTCTAACCTATTGTTTATTCCTTCCAAATCACCAATGCGTTTGAGTTGCTCAGCGATCTCGTGCTTCAAAAATTCATTCTCGACTGCTAAATCATTATCTACGTTGACAGCCAGTTCTTCTTGTTTACTGTCATTCGCTTTTATTTCCTTGAATTCCTGTTTCATTCGCTGGTTTTCAAGTTCTATCCCATGTGTAGCCATGTTTTTAAGACTCAGAATCTTTTCCAACTCTAAAAGTTTTTCCTCCAATTCTTTGACAAGTTTTTTTGTACATTGTGAATCAGTTAGTGCATTGCTAAGCGCTTGCTTCTCTTTTTCTAGCTGCTTTTCCAGGAGACGGCAGCGATTCTCAAAGAACTTCATACGCTCACGCTCCAAGTTAAATGTCTGAGTGGACAGATCGGTTGCCGACTTGTGACGTTCGCGAGTTACTGGAGTGTAAGCTAAGGCACTAAGGTCAGTCATGGACCTGCCCAAATCGCAGGTATCTTCTAGACTCTGTTGCGTCGAGTCAAACTTTTCTTTGAGCTGTGTGACCAATAGCTCCAAATGTTGTTTGCTCGAAACTCTCTGTGCCATTCGCATTTTGTTTTCTTCCATTTGTTGTCGCATCATTTGAATTTTTTCACTACCATGCATTACATGCTGTGTGGAGTACGTGCTGTCCAAATTAGATGATACTGTGTTCTTAGAACTGTGTTCATCATGATTTGGTTGCAAGGGATTCAGTGTTGATGACATTTCAGGAGACAGATTTCCAGGAGACATCTGTGTTTGGGAATACGTCAGATTTAATGTATCTGTGATATTCTCGCTTTCCAGAACATTTGAAAAAACTGCCATTTCATTCTGGACGGATGTGGCTTCTAAAGTTTTACGAAAGCGTGCTTTCGACTTTAAATTCGTTAAACGCTGAGCAATGTTCTTAACTTTTTCCTGTGCCGAAGAAGTCGACCTCCCATGCGCTACTTCGGATTTGCGTACTAATTCTTTCAGAGCGCAGATTTTTTTCTGAAAATGTATACATAAAATTTATGTAATTTTTTTTTTATTTTATAAATCTAAAATACATTCAATTTATGTGGGTAAAGTCATTAGTACTAGAAGAAGTAGAATTAATTCAGTTCTTAAAATTATTCACTAATATAGGTTTCTAGATTGGTGTTCGATTCTATTCTGTTTATTTAAACATTTCATAAGTCGTACAATAAATTGAGTTATTATATTTTATGCCAGATGTATATACCATCCATATTTTTTCGGGTCATCGTTGTATTTGTAACACGATTTGAACTAGCAACTTGACTGGCAGATCGGATAGCTATTTCGGAACATGCCAACGTTCCTCATCAGCGTTCTCTGTCGGTGTCTTTTATCTACAACATTCGCTATGTAAGCTTCGTCGTTTGTAAATACTAACTTAATAAGAATTACAAACAGTTAAAGAGACTTAGAAGCCAATAATTGTACACTGTTGAAAATGAAAGGCTAAGCCGAAAAAATATGGGACAAAAATTTATTGTTGAAATTTAAAAAAAAAACACCCAAGGATGAAGTTTTCATGATATAACGAGTATTTGCTATATAAAAAAAATATAACATATATAAATCAATAAATATAACATTCATCCATATTAAATTGATCAATTTTATGTAGATTGAGAATTATGAAATGTATATTCAAGTTTTGTATTGAATATATTTTCTCCTCTCTCAGGAGGACAATACCATATTTAATTTTAAAGAACAAGTCTTATTGAAGCGAAAAGTATTCTAGCATATTCTTAATACACACCTGCTGCTTAGAGAAATTTTCCTGTAAGTTACTGATGTCGATCTTTGATTTACTTTCATCGCTTGACATCATTTCGATGATTCGTTTGTAATATCGTTTATACTGTGTTAGAGAATACCAGCTGAGTAGCCTAGATATCCCTTAAACTTTGGCTACACGGGGTAGTATTTGTTTTGCTGCAATATATTCCGCTGTTTCCACACTAAATACTGTAGTCTCTTCCCCTTGTTTTACACATTTAGTCTGCGGTTGAAAGAAAATAAATATTATATTTAATTAAATACTAAAATGAATCTATTTTCAAAATTTATAATTATTCAACTGCATTCTTAACCCTTTAATGTCCAGTGTAGTATACAAAATACATTAGTTTCAGAGCTTTACAAAAGATGATTGCTATGAAACATTGCTAAAACTTTTGATTACCTTAGAGTCTCACACATCTATTTTTTACTATTTCTATTCACCAAAAGAGGTCTACAACGAACATAACGGTTCTTTTGTGACTGAACATGTGGTTAGTTTTGTGAATGCAAAAATTTCAATAAGGTTGGTGAACTGGAGAGTTATTTGCAATTTATTAAAAAAATTTCTAGTAACCACAATTGTGTAATTTAGTTTAAATATACCCAAGTTAATAAAGTGCACAAATTGTTTGCGATTGTTTTGTAAATCCTAAGAATTTTGTGATTTGATTCTGTGTCATTTAAAACCAAAGCCATCTGCACTTTCATACACAAGTGAAAATTTTTAGTGGTAAATTTAAATGTACATAACTCTTTAAAAACTAACTAAATCAAATCATCTTTAACCATTTAAGACCATCAAATGAATCTTCCTCTCAGGATAAAAAGAAATTTTTAAGTTACGACCCCGTCCTTAGTGTAAGAAAAGACAACACTGGACATTGGCCACAGTACTCGGAAAAACAAAACCGCTGCAGGTATTATAAGGATGGACAATTAACTGTTCAATGCTCAAAGTTTTGTACAACTCTATGTTTCACGAAAAAAAAGAAATTGGAATTTGAAATTTCAATTGTATCATATGTAACTAAGGCTAACTAAGCAAATAAACTCGGTATTTTTTAATAAAATCAGATAATTTAAATTCCAAAAATTCCATATTGAATCGCAAGATTTCTTTGTAATATACTTTGAAAAACTGAATTTATATTTACTATATATTTATATATACTACAATATATATTATGTATACCATTTCTGCCCGCTGTAGTATAGAAATGACACTCCACCAAATGTTATCCTTTCGTTCTTTTTCAAATTTTTCTTCTAATTTGATATATTTATATCACGTTTACTAAGATTTTCATGAAAAAAAATGTTTCTGCCCACGGAAACATAATGCTGACATTAAAGGGTTAATTGGGATTTTCTGACGTGTTTGTTTTTTCGCAAACAGGTTTGCGTAAACCTGTACTGAATTATTTGTTCTCCATTGTTCGAACTCACAGCACTCCCAACTGCTATACATTCTTGATAAATAATGTCTTATTGTTTTATATATTATTTTATTTTTTAATTACCAAAATAATCTATATAAACTCTTGGTACAACGGAACAACTTCCATGTCACCAGTTAAGCTAACATGTCAAAAATACACTGCTGCCAACTGCAGCATATCAAAAGTGGGATTTTTGTTAAAGTAAGGCCGTGGTTACGCTACTGTTCAAAATCGAGGGGAATTTTACTCTCCTACCTTTTTTTTGTTGCTTTATGTATAATTGCAATAATAATTATTATGATTAATTAATTACCCGAGGTATTACGTTTTTTTATGTATATATGAAGATATGTCGTCTTTTCATTTTTTGTGTGTTTGTTTCTTGCTTCTTATTGGCGAGATGGAAGAAAAATTAACTGTAAATTTTGTTCCTTCTATATTGAGTGCAATTATATGAGTACAAAAGAGAAGACAACATATAAAGCAAAGCAGTTTACAGTTTGCTCAATGCGAAAAAAAGAATACACGCTATATTAATTGTTGTAATTTTTTCTGCGGCTGTTTAACATGAACAACAACAATGGAACAATCCGAACTTCTCCTGTGAGTTCGGAAAACTCGGATTTGATTTTAAAAAAAACAAAAAATTATACGAAAACTTCGCAAATTCGGAGTTGATTTCACAGTCTTACGGATGTTTACGTTTATATGCTTCTTCGCGTTTTAGAGATGTCAACGTACAGTGAAAAACGAAACAGATTCGAACTTTTCACAGGAGTTCACACTTAAGCACACTTAAGGAGTAGGAAAGTAAAAAAGTGCTATAAAATTTGTTTCGACATTATTTGAAACGACTTTTCTTCATTCTTCCAAACAAAGCACACGATCCCTTTGAAACCATTCCGCATACTTCAGGATGGAGCAACACGCGCTCGCGCTTTAAAGAAGTGATGAAATGCTAAATATTAATGTTGTCGATGACAACGAAGTGTTTGAAGCAGCTACAAATAATAAAAAACCAATTCTTTTTTTTTGTAGGAATTGAAAAAATCTTAAAATAGAAGAAGAAGCAGTATCAACAGAAGCATCTACCAGCTACAATATATTAAAGGGACAGCCGAAAAAAATTATGAGAATATTATTGCCAACTGTTAAAAGATTTGTGAAAACGTTTATGTTGGTTGTTGCTGTGTTGCTATGTTGCTGTTGCATGCCAAAATTTTAGCGCTAACATTGAGGCGAACGTGGATCGAAAGCTGTTCCACTTTTTGCAATCAACCAATCAGAGCGTGTGAGTCTGGCGCATAGATGCCCAGTGTGACACCCACCATAAACTATAAAATGTTTTTCCGTTTTACTCGCGTTTTCTTTTGTGCTTTTCGCATGTTTTTATATTTTTGACGTTACTAACAAACAAAACACCAACAAAATACGAAAAAGCAAAACAACAAAACACTTGAAAAACGTAAATTACGTTTTCCATTATAATGCTGTAAATCTCTAAAAATATATATTGAACATACATAAATGATATTCACAGATCTTTTTACTGACAAATATATTCTCCCGCAATCGTAAGAATTCCATAAAATTGCTTTCGTTATATACATGTGCCGAGATTCAAATAAGCTGTAGTAGGTGAACTGTTGAATTCACCAGTCTTCGAGCATCCTTCCTTCTGTTTGCTCCGCTTTTCAATGATCATCTTCTTCTCTTGCTTCCTTATTTCCAGAACATGCTGACAGCAGCTTTATGACACCGTCTTGCTTCATCCGTTGTGCATAATTCAAAGCGGATAATCCCAAGAGATCTGTTTTACTACTGGTTTCAACAAAGGGCAACAGATATTGTACAACATGATCGTGCCCATGTAACGCCGCCACGTGCAACGCGGTGCGTCCCGATGGATCTGATTGTGAAAGATCTGCCCCAGCCAACCGATACGATTGCAGTCGCTGGACAGAACCACGAGCAGCAGCCGCACACAATTGCTCACCAACGGAGCGTGAGGAACCAGTCAAGTGCGCTCCACAGGTAATAAGCAACTGTATGATTTCATGATTGTCGGTAGAGACGGCTTCCTGCAGTGGTGTACGATCGTAACGATCACGTATATGCACCGAAACACCATTGAGCAGCAGGTGATTCACCACTCGAATGTTGCCTTCATGACAAGCTATGTGGAGGGCAGTGCGATAATCTTGATTGACACCCGACAGATCAGCTCCATAAGATTTTAAGTTATTTATCTGTTCAGTAGATTAAAAATGAATATCAGATTTTGTTGCCATAAAAAACCTACCTTTTGTATGTCACCGGCTATGACGGCTGCATTTACCATGGCCGGGAATAATGTGGCTCCCAAATGTGCCAATTCCTGTGGTGAAGTTAAGTGCAATGATCTTGCAACAGCATCAACTAAATCGTATTCCTCCATTTTGGGACCTGTTTCCGAAGATAGTTCACCTCGTAAATTCGATTGCATCATCTACCAAGTTTTTGGGCATTACTGAAATATTTCCATATTTGTGTTTATTTTTTCAGCTCCTACTTGCTTTTTAACTTCCAGTGACGACCACTCGGACTTGCCCAGTACATAGGACAACTTTGTAAGCGCTGCTTCTGGAGTCATGTCGAAACCGGGAATCACACCCAAATCGAAAAGCACCTTCCCGGTGTGATATATTTCCGATACAGTTCCATTCGGACACTGTGTACAGTTGATTATAATAACGCCTCGCTCTGCAGCAGCCTGAAGTTCTTTCAAAATGTCCTTCCGATTTGAAGGAACGTTACCAGAGCCGAACGATTGTAGCACCACGCCCTTCATGGGTGGCGCTAAAAATGCCTTGAACGTAGAACTGGATATACTTGGGAATAATCGCAAAATTCCTACATTTTCATCGAGCACTGAGTGAACAGAAAAACGTGAAACTTTGCAGGGACGAAAGATAAGCCGATAATCGATATCCATTTTGATTCCTATATGTGCCAGTGGCGGTACATTCGGCGAATCGAATGCGTCCAGCGAATTCGAACTGATCTTGACAGTGCGATTTCCGCGAAGCAGCTTGTTGCCAAAAAATACACAAACTTCCGGAATAACGTAGTTCCCGGCTATGATAAGGGCTGACGTAAAGTTGTCTTTGCCATCGGTACGTGTTTCGAAGATAGGAATTTGTGAGCCGGTAATGATAATCGTTTTCCCTAGATTCTCCAGCATAAATGAAAGCGCCGAAGCAGTATAGGAAAGCGTATCGGTACCATGCAGAACAACGAAGCCATCGAAAAACTCGTAAGATTGCTAAAATCAAAAGAAATGTACGTACAAATGGAAGAGTTCAATTGCATTGTGCTTGAAGGAGTGCCTACATGAATGTCTTTAGCTATACGGGCCCAATCCATTATTGTCATATTGCTAGAATCCAAAATTGGCACGTATTCAGTAATTTGGTAGAGCACGCGACGGGACTCTCCCTGTACATAAGGCAACACTAAAGGAGCCATGGAAGCCGAAGCTCCGTAACGTTTCTCCGCATACTCTGAGTCATGCATGTTTGGATACATACGGATTCGCTTGATTAAAGCATTCGGAATGGGCGCCAACACTGTTCTCAATACACACATACATTTTGGGAATAATAAATTAGGAAATTGATTATATTCAGTTGGTAAGGGAGCTAATAACAATTAAAGGCATAATGGAAAAAACATCATACTCAGTAATCGATAACACTTATACCGGATTTGTTACCGTTTTTCTCATTTCTCATCATGCCAATCGTGCCGCCCGTGTATATCACACGAATGCGTGCTTCCTTTGCTTCACTTAACATCAGGTTTCCGTCACTGGTGTTCCGCTTCATTTCCGCCGAACTCAAGGACGGTTTCGTTGGCGATGGAGGCACCACATTCTCCTCGGAATCAATTGAATTCTTGCATATATTCGAACTGAATGCATCTTTGCCACTTGGTGAAATATCTGTACTCGTGCATCGATCGGTGGCTAAATGATTTCCGTTATCAGTAGACGCGCAACCTGCTAGGAACATGCTAACCAGTTATTTTCGCTTAGAATACTACGCAAATAAAAAAGAACATATGACAACTGGAATGAGAGAGGTCTGTAATTAAGCATGTAAATATTGGATTATTATGTTAAACTTAGTTGAGTTCGATATTTACTTCACCAGAGATTATGATATTATATAGTATTTTAGCTTCGCCCTATGAATGTTTGTTTTAAATTAAAACTTATTATTTGTTGTCGCGAAAGCAATATCAACGTCATAATAGACAACAGCAAAAATATACAGTGAACAAGTGTTCGAATGGGATTAACCAATGATAGGAATCAATTACGTCATATAGAGGACGGCTATTTGTACATGCTTTTATAAATTTTATGAAAAAATAATTAGAATTTATTGAAATAGCTTTTATACACACCAACCTTAAGATTACTGCTTTAAAAATAACTAAAAAAAAAACTAAAAATAACAATTATTGTACTATCAAAGAATTATCGAAAATTGTAAGGTCGTGGTTACGCTACCGTGCAAACTCGGAGGAAATTTACTCTCCCAACTTTTTTGTTGTTGATGTGTGGGTAAAAGAAAGAATGGGATACATACAAAACAATGACAACCAGTGTTAATTTCGGCCTGGCCGAGGTTCATATACCCTACACACGTGTACTTAATGTGTGGCAATGGTCTAACTTTATTCCTTTTCAATCTCAAATAGCCTGTGATAACAGAGAATATTCGTGCCAAACTTTATGAAAATATCTCTATTCGTGCTCCTGTAATCGAGTTTTATTTAATTAGTGGGCCGACCACACCCATTTTTGGTGGTCTGTTTTGGTCAGAGACAATGGACTTCTGGACAAAATTTCAACCGCAAATTCGTTCTACAAGTTGAAAAATTGAGCTATAAGCATGGATGAATTTATATTCACTATAAGAAGTAGGCGTGGTAATGGTCCAATTTTGCCCATTTTCAATACCAATGAGTTTCTAATGATAGACAATATTCGTGCCAAGTTTGATGAAGACATCTCTATTCGTTCTCTTGTAATCGTGATTTCCACAGATAGACAGACAGATGGACGGACAGGGTTAAATCGACTCAGGAGGTGATGCTGATGAAGAATATATATACTTTCGTATACCTGTCACGCCTCCTTTAATGCGTTACAAACGGAAGCACAAAGTGAATATACCCCTATCACTTCGTGTGTAGGGTATAAAAAAGTCACACACGGTAGCGTAACCACGTTTTTGTTGGCCTAAGACCGCCAAGAATTTATATTTTAAAAATCGTAGGCCAAGTAGGCCCAATTTTTATTTTTGTTATTGTTGTTTTTGGTGTTGTTTTTATGCTAACTCGAACAAGCGACAGTTGCTTCTATTGCTCTGGTTTCGTTATCCAGTTATATCCCTTTGAAGTTTGAGATATTCGGGACTGTATCTCCTAAACTATAGGAGATACCTACATGTGATTGATACTATTACAAAGGCATTGTTTTACATTTATGTAAAACAAAATTGTTTCCGAAAATGTTTACTTTACAAAAAATTCAATTATGTGCTACATTTGTAATAATATTTCTTTTCATTCATTCGTTTATCCTGAGTAAAATGTGTGATTAACGTATATACTTTTCTCATTAAGAAAGTATCTTTCTATAGTTTTAATTTCGAATCTTTTAGCTTTCTATAAATATATATCATCCGATTCGGTACGGGACTTTGGGAAAAATTGTATTTCAGTTTAGGATACAGCCCTAAAATTCAAACTTCAAAGGCCTGCAACTCAAATCCAGACAAGAACGACAGCTACTGTTGTTGTTGGAGTCGCCATCAAAATTAAAAAGAACAATAAAACCTAAGTTGCGGCAACAATAAACCTATTCCAAATTATTACATGTATAGCTTCTCCAGTAATTTCTTATCATTATACCCTACACCTTAAGGTAAGGGTATATTCACTTTGTAACGAAATGTGTAACGCATAGAACTAGAGACGATAGGTATAGAAAAGTATATATATTCTTGATCAGCGTGACCTCCTGAGTCGATTTAGCCATGTCCGTCCGTCTGTCTGTCTGTTGAAATCACGATCACAGGAGAACCAATGAAGATATCGGTATGAAACTTTGCAGATATATTGTTTTATATGGTGGGCAGGTTGGTATTGAAAATGGGCAAAATCGGTCCACGGCCACGTCTATTTTTTATTAAAAATGTGATATCAGCGTTCGTTTTTGAGCTATTACAACAAAATTTCATTCCTGGGTATAGAGTAGCATTATCTGTGAATGTGCCAAATATGGGCGTGATCCGCCCACTTTTAGGTTACACAGGCAAAAGAGGGTTATATTGTTAAATATATAAACTTCCTGAATAAAACTTTAGATAACAACTTGTTTTACAAAAAAAATATTTTCAAAATATTAAAATAAGTGTGACCTCTTGCATATGTGATATCTTGCACAGTTTACTAAAAAATAAAAAATAATTATTTAAATAAAAAACATTTTTATATAAAACGATCGGAAACGTAAAATTGACACCGCCACCAGAGCCATTGTCATCATTGCTTTCTGGCGAAGATACTCGATCGAAGCATTTCTTGGACAACATACAAAAATATAACAGTTCCTTCCAAATGACTTCATTTGGGGCGAATATTATCAGAACATGAGGATTTAACCCTACGTTTAAGGTAAATTCTTTTTCGAATGCAAATATTAGAGATTTACGAAAAAGCTTTAACGAAGGAAAACATTACACAAACTCAAGAAATTGTATTTGATTTTATAGATTCAAGGACAAATTCACCATCGTGCAGGAGCATTGTTACCCGCCGTGAATGCTGATCACAAATTTCTTCAAATTAATTTCCTTGGAAATTCTGATGATGAAATTAATCGGCGTTGTGAGTTAAGATGCATTGTTTTTAATTTAATAAAGTCGTGATTGTATTAAAATTTTTCAATTCAGATATTATATTTGGGCGAGACGAAGTTCGTCGGGTCAGCTAGTTTTTATATAAAACGTTTTTTAATGAACCAAAAAGTTTATACTTTTTTTACTATACTTTTAAATTTATAGAATTAGTATAGTAGAACCTTTCATTATAATCCGCCCCTCGATTTTCGTTTTAAATCTTAACATCTTTATGGAGTTGCGAATCTGGATGGTGCTAGAAAAATAATTTAAACTTTTTGGTTCATTAAAAAACGTTTTATATAAAAACTAGCTGACCCGAGAAACTGAACCGAAAGCTGACTGCAAGAAAGATAGATTACTATCATTATTGTATATCATATCAAAAATTGTCATATGTTATTTTCATTTTTTAATCTCATATATTTTTTTGATTTTCATTTTTATTTTTGTAAACTTTGATGTGACAGCATCATATATATAGATGTTTTTTATTTAAATAATTATTTGAATTTAAAATGAAATTGATTATTCATATCATATTTTATTTTCATTTTTTAATCTCATATATTTTTTTGATTTTCATTTTTATTTTTGTAAACTTTGATGTGACAGCATCATATATATAGATGTTTTTTATTTAAATAATTATTTTAATTTAAAATGAAATTGAATTAGAATATTAATTGTAATATAAATTTAAATTTCTAAAGATTATAATTTATAGTTGTATTATAATTTATTGATACAATTATATTAACAAAATTAGTTATTTAATTAAATACAATTTTTGGAAATTTAAAAGTAAAACGCAAACTTGAAATTTGTAAAGGTCACACTAAGGCGCAGGTTTACATTACGAACAATGTTTTAAACTCTTAAAATATATTTTTTAATGTAGCAAAACACAAAGGTGGGAAAAATTTGATATTGCAACTATATTTATCACTAGAGCTTCTGAAAATAAGTTCAATATTTTTAGAATTCCCTACTCAGCCAAATTTTATTCCTTAGATAAAGTAGAGTTTAAGGGCTTTAAAAATAGATAATCTTTTAAGATTACTTTGAATAGAGTTATTCATTATTTGCATTATTTTATTCCTTAGATAAAGTAGAGTTTAAGGGCTTTAAAAATAGATAATCTTTTAAGAAAATCTTTCAGAAAAATTATGGCTAGGTGCCAAACAGTGCAGTGCTGAGTCTAGTCCATACGCAACTACCAAATATAATAAGCAGTTTATTGCAACGTTCTAACTTCTAGTAGAATAACGAAATTACGAACGAAAGTAGAAATGAATAACTTTTTATATTTACGCCCTTATAAACGATAAACGCTTTTTCCGTTTAACACCCGTTTTGTTTTGTGCTTTTCGTAGTTTTTTATATTTTTGACGTTACTAACAAACAAAATACCAACAAAATACGAAAAAGCATAAAACAAAACGCTTGATAAACGTAAGTTGCGTCTTCCATTTACGGCTGTTAAATAATTGCGTTCATAACAGAGATTAATTTCATAATCTTAAAAGCTAGACCTTGTAACTGCTGTCCACTTGTATATGCTTTTCTCAAACAATAGATTGAATTAAACTAGCGGTATTGTATGGTTAACTTACAATTGGTAACAATTTAGTAGTTTTTAAAATGTATTATATATAAATATGCTCATACACTATATACATTTATGAAAAACATTTCATTTTGAAAAAATTTATCACCAAATAAATAATTAATATTAGAATTTTACGAGTAGTAAAATAAAATTCTCTAAAAGCCGTTTTGCACAAAACTGCGCTATATCTGCTCGAAAAATGTCGACCATAGTACAGGAAGGCTTATACCTTCACATGAAAATGCATTGGTTTTTGCATGTAAGTTTTTGAAAAACTGATTCTCTTTTGTTTTATATTGTGTGTATGTAGCAGAGATAATGAGATAAGACACTTCGTTTTCGTCGCAAAACACAATGGCATTTTCACTAACACTACGATAAAAAATTGTGATTTTGTGCAAAAAACTTGTACTTCGCTGTGAAAAACTTGTACTTCGCTGCAAAAAACTTGTACTTCGCCGAAAATAAATTGATCGCATGAACGCATGCAATATATCTTTTTCAGGGGTTCGTTTATGAAACGTCAAAACAAATAAATAAAAATATTATCCTTTTTATATGTGTAAAATATATATAAAACATAACTCCACGTTCCGTATAATGGTAATTAATATATGCTTCCATATTTTACCAAGTATTGGTTGTTTATTTCTCATTTTTACTTTGGTATAAAGTAGTCGCTGTGCTGATGTTTTGTTGCAAATACGAAGTTGTTCGCCTATTGCCAAAAAAAATTACCATTAATAAATCCAGAATGGTCGCATTTATATTTTTTCATTAATTCTCTAACATTTTTGCAAATGAAGTATTGTTATACTTCTTTGATGCACTTGGGGGGTCAAGCATCCGTTGGCACCTACCATTTTAGGTTTGGGAAACTTCACCACCTTTGTTTATATATGGTGAAATATATATTTTAAAAGCCAATGGCCTTGGCTATACGCAGTATCTTGCGAAACGATTGAATTCAGTTCGTTTGAGAGATAGGAAGAAAGACAAAAGTCTATACTCTAGTATCGAGTGTAGAGAATTTTTGAAACGAAAATGGACCCAGCTGCCTTAAACACAATCAGGGACGCAAGACGCAGATTCATTTTTTAACTGTCAAAATTACACGGGCGCTTATGGAGATCGAGAAAAAAGTTTGCTTTCCATTTTGCTTCCCTAATTTGCTGCCTAAATTTGCGTCCCGCATCCGAGCTAATTCTAATTTTGACGGAAGCAAAAACGTTCTTGTTCTTCTTATTTGTTTGTGTTTGTTTACATTTCATTCTTTATTCTATTTCAGCTGCTGTAAAATTATCTGAGTGTTTGTCTGTTGCTTTTTTTATTATTATTCTGTATAACATATTATTTAAATGTATTTTAAATATATTTTAATATAGATAAAAATAAATAAACTTCGAGAATTTTGGGGTAGAATGAATCTATTGTTTTCTACTGTCAAATTTTTGACATTTCATACTTCTGCTTCCCGAAAATGCTTCTCTGCTATTTAAATCCGAAATCTGTTTAAATCCGAGCCATTTCTTGCGTCCCTAACTTGGATCTGCGTCTTGCGTCTCTGATTGTGTTCAAGGCATGTTTCTCAGTTTCTTTGCACGCACACAAGAAAGCAGTTGTCAAAGGAAAGAAGAGCAACATAGTTTGCCGAACTCGTGTTCATATTTTCTCTCACTCTGGCCAACATTTGGATATTCAGTAAATTTCACACACACTTTGGCATCACATGTTTACAACTTTTGAAACCATATGAGAAACCACAGTGTGTAGCCACCGATGGTATCGACATACTAGTAGTGAAACCGTTCGAAAAGAGATTGCGTCTAGCCAAGCTGATTTCATAACTTAATGAATCCGTGGTGAAACATGAAACAGCTGATTTTTTCAACATACTGAAAGACAGAAAACAAAAACAACAATATGGTATCTCTCACGTATAGTGTACATGAATTCAACAGCTCATAAAAAATAGACGTCAAACCGATTTTTGAAGCGGCGAATTCGAAGTGTCCTATCTCATTATCTCTGGTATGTAGTTATTTCAGAAATTACTGCATTTTATAAAGTTATTAAATTAAACTCTCTGCTGAAGCAAATTTTTACGTAATGTGATGATTTCCTTTCGTTTGTATTCCATTTTTTTTAGTTTATTTAATTTGTTACATAATTAATTTTGTTACATATTAAAATTTGTATCACTTTGTAGTGTCTAGGAATCTCAACGTAAGTTAAAATGTCAATGTACTTTGTACTTCACGTTTATCAGCTTGAGGGACGCGCTTCCTTCGGTTTTTGTTATACTCGTACTCCTTTTTAATTTTTTATAACATCTAAGCAGTTTAAACAACAAAAAGAAACAGTCTTTCTAGCCAGGTACCTATAAGACACAAACACAAAAAAGTCGTTGAAAGAATTTTTAAAAAGAAATAGTTTTAAAAAAATTTCAAAAATATGTACATACTATATGTACTACATACTACATATTACATACTACATATTTAAAAAGTACTCATAATGTTAATACTTTTAAATTTATAATTAAGCTTAAATTTAAATTAATGTATTTATTTTTTCCCGTTATTATTTTTAATTACCTGTTTATTCTTCGGGTAAACCGTGTTAGCTAAAACCATTCGAACAATTCTTAAGGAACTATTTCATATAATAACGCATTGACATGGAAATAATGTAAAGAAGATGTTAATGTATAGGAACTGAGGTGCTATAGTAGAACTTCCTACCGTTTATGCATACATGTAATGTTTTTGCTCTTGTAACGCGCCGAAATAAGGGTATTGTCATCATACAAGGATTTAACAAAGGACTTAGTTTTCGAACTAGTTATAACTAACTGTTATTCATCCCCTTTTATATTACGATATACGTGTAAACTTATAAGGGTTTTGTGAAATCTATCTATTTTAAAAGGTTTACATGTCTAAATAATAACGAATGCTGTAGTACAAGAACTATAATTCCATCAATAATATAATTAAATTTTTATAACTATGTTTTTATAAATCTCGAAAACATTTTCCACTATATGACCTTCCATGTGAGTGCTTGCTTCTGCAATCAGTGCATTTAAGTTTCAATTTACTAACAATTTTACTTGCTCTAATCGAATTCATTTCATTCATTCAACATTTTTATTTTCATTAACCGGCATTTTCAGTTCGTGATGCGATTAACTGCACCGATTTATTTATTTCTTGAATAACAGCAGTTGTTAAAATTATGCATTAGGTTAATTTTTTTTCTCTTAGCTCTGGCTGCATTCCAAAACATCGACCGAGTCTTGTGTACACATTATAATAAATTTTCACTATACATGCGTATGTATACTATTAATTTGTAGTAATAATATTGTTTATTGTATTTCTGTAGTAAGCACTTAAAATTCGCACAATCACAGTTATGTAAGTCTTTTTTTATAATATAAAGAAAATTATCTACAGAAGACACTAACTAAATTGCCTTTAGTTGCTTATTGCTTTTATAATTATATTATATATTCTAGCCAATATCACCTTAAAATATTTTCTAAAAAATTTATTAGAAAAATTATTAAACATTTACCCCAAAGAAGAAAAAAGCAGTGATTTGGTCAACTATTTTTACGGAATTACTACAGATTAATAGTAATAATCAATAAAATATTATTTTTGATTCATTCATTCAATTCTATTTCTGAATACAATTCTTTTAATTCTTATGGTTCTTATTCAATCCTCAAGTGATCGTTTATGTATTAGTAACAAATTCATTTTATTTAAAAAATGACATTTAAAATTTAATCTTTAAACCACGAAAAGAATAAAGCAATTCAATAACTTAACAATTTTAAATAATATGTTGAGAGTACATACATATACAAGGTTTCCTATTTAAGCTATAGATTTGCTACTCTACTTACCCGTGACATTAAGCATTGAATACATGTATATGCTTAGTACAATATCTTTTCAAAGAATGTGGTAGTTTATTATTTTTGTTGTTCTTATTGATGTCGTCGATGTTGTTGTTGTTGTTGGGGTTGTTTTCGACTGCTAAATATGTACAAATGTAATGATCTTTTGCTAAAGCGTTGCTAAAACTGCTACTACTTTTAAATCGATATTTGTTTATTTTCCTTAGACTTAAACATCACCAATCCTTAAATTGGATTATATCTTGGATGATATTGGTACGCTGTAATTAGGATCGGCATGTTGCATACTAATGATGACTAAGGTACGTTTTGCGTTTCAGGTAGCCGCTGCGTATTGGCGTCGAGTTACTGCCCGTCTCTGTACTGTGGATTTGGCAGTTGGTGCAGAAATGTTTACGTCGGAAGCAGGAGCAAAGAATAAGGAGTTTGATGCGGGAAAAATTTAAGATTATGTTATAGAAAACGTTTTCATTCAAAATAATGTAACCTGGAGTTTTTCTCTCATTGGTTTTGACAAACATCAAAAGTCTGAGATGAGATCTTTGCAAATGACATTTAAACATCCTGCGGCTCATGCAATCTAAGTTACACATGGATCGTGGGCGGGTGTGATGGATTTCATGGTTGTGGGATTGTGGGCATGGATGTAGATGCAGTGATTGTTGAGATTATAAAACAGGTTTCATAAATCCAAAAAAAAAAAAATAAGATCAACAAAAAATAAAAAAGAAGGAAAGAAAAGAAAAATACATAAATTTTAAATATTTCACAATAGCGTGTTTACAAATAAAATATAGAACCATTTTAAGAAATATATACAATTTAGCATATATGTATATATATATATATATCCGTACTACATAATTCTACGGATATATACAGGGAGCATCAAAGAAGAGGGAATTTTCTAAAAACACGATTTTCTCAAAATCGAAAAAACCTCAAAACTTAACGAGAATACTTTATCGTATCTAAGTATTCCTGTTAGCTTTTGTGATTTTTCTGGTTTTAACTCGCGTTTTTAGAAAATTCCCAATCCCACCTAAAGGGGAGAAACTGAACCCGTTCCCATACGATTTTTTCTTATCTTGACTAAGCCTACGCGACCTATGTAGCTTTGATGTATCTTATGCGGAACACACTGTATACATTCATAAATCGTGAACATAAGTTACAAAATAAAAAGTTCCAAATGAAATATCTTTTGTAGATTATTTATGATTAAGAATTATAGTAACCATATAATTAACATCTAGTAATTATAATTATATTAACATCTAGTACTGAAAAATTCAATTTTGTTGTTTAAAGAAAACATACACTCTCCTAAGCTTCTTACACCTTCTTGTTGCTTTTTTTGTGAACTCTATATTTATAAATAGAACACAAACATAATCTCTCTCTGAAATCACAAGCATCAATCGGAAATAAAAACCCTGAAATAACATACAATCACAAACTAATGTCGATTCACAATCATAACACTTCACGAGAAATATTGCAAATAGTCAAACACTATTCTCAATTAAAATTAAAATTAAACAAAGGGAAAATATGTGTACTTAAACCAACCTCTTGCGGCGAGGATTAGATGTTTGTCCCGGCAAATTGAAGCAGCCACGCGGTATTACCATCCGAGCATTGCCTTTGGCAGGACGTGAGCTGCCAACCACTTGTAAACCAGCCAAGTGTGCGGCATAACCATCGGAGAGCATCGTCGCATTTGATTGCAGCTTTCTACTTACCTACTTCGAAAAAGAAAATTAATTTAATTTTAAATTCCAACATTAATTTTTTTACCTTGCCCACAATGAAAATCTGATCAGGTCTAAGACCGACATTGGCATAAACACTGATATCTTTGCTACTACCATAGGCAGCAATAATTGAGATTCCATGATTTTGCACAAGATTATTTAAATACGCTGTCTTGTGGCCTAATGGATCGGTCAACAATCCATCAGCGAATGATATCAAGCCATGGGGAAAATTGTGCTGGCTCAGCCACGAAACGACTCGTTGTTGCTGCATGTCTGGGCGGCCAGTAATGTAGATCAGCAAATAGCCCAACTCCTGCCAATGACGACAGACATCAACAGCACCTGCTCGCACTTTTGGATCACGTCCTGTCACTGACATCGATGCCGTAAACGAACCATCAATGCTGAAGACTACACACTCTGTCAAAGGTGGCACGACAGCCAAGTAGCAATCTACGGATGTGTGGTCGCCGCGCACCACCATTTTTACCGGATAGATGCCGTAGCCGAGCGGGACATGCTCCGGTACACTATAACAGATCCGTCCATTTTTGTCCGTTACTTCTGTGGTCAGAAAAGTCCATTCTCCGAGAGGCGGATCTTTCATGATATGTACATCTACTTTCTCGCCGTAAAGAGTAATCATATCGAGTGGGCCGTACATAAAGCGTGCGTGGATACGTTGTTCACGTCCCTCCTGCACAATGACGTCGTTAGCTCGATGATTAGCCGCCACATTTTTAAGCTTCACTGATGTGCGCTTTTTTATCCATTTCTCGCGTGGTTGACCTGGTCTAAAAGATAAAGCAGTACCCTTTTCATCCGGTGATCCAACGTAAGAAATACCCTCGAATTTGCCAATCTATTAAGTTGAGTCTTAAAAAGCTGATTAAACGGGAATAAACGCTTACTTGACGCAATACAAAAGCAATGACGTCGGCGCTTTCCCAGTAGCTAGCATGGAAAAGGTGCGGTAAGGCATGCGTTGGGAAATTGCTGAGACCCTCTGGGCAGTAAAGTGCATAGTCGAGGCGTTTATTGCCCCACCATTTTCTTTGAACTGAAAAGCAATGCCGACACAAGAAATTTAAAAATTAGAAGTGTGTAAAGTTATGCATTATTTTTAATTATTGGCTTATTTCAAGATGTGGAAAAGCTCGGATGTACTTCTATCTACGAGCACCAAACACTAACATATACTATTTAGAATATACCATACATTCGAAGTAGAAGAAGGGTATGAACATTTGTCATATAAGCTGTATTTTCATTCTTCTGTTACGGAAGTGATGTAGAAAAAATATATGTGAAAACCAGAACCTGCTTTTCATTGTTTACTGTAATTTTATTATTTCATTTTCATTTATGAATACATGAATTATTTATCACGTGTTAACTTGTGCGATTTTCGCCCATTTTTTCTCAAATGTCATGCATAACTTTCTTTTGATATCTTCAAATGAATTAGAATGAAATTATTCGAGATAAAATCTGTTGTTGACAATCGACAACTACTCTACGGCTAGTCAACTTACGGGTTTGAATAGTACTTAGCGAAACATTGTCAGTTATTCCTGAAATAGTACTTTGCATAGAGGCATCAGAGAGACGTCGAGCTGCTCCCAGAAAACCGCTGCCATCGTTGAAATATTGGGGTTGAGACTGTACGACTTCTACTGCAATGAGTTAAAATAATTAAAAAATAATCAATTAGCTAACCGATAGGACACACTGATACTGCCGACAAAACCTACATAAGTGCAGAGGTTGTCCATTACCCAACGGGAATTTTGCGTAGCGTGGCACATTCACTGGTGCTAGCATGGAGAAGCGGGCACTGAGTAAAGGTTCCAGCCTGGAAGCCGTTGGATCGGTTGGATGGAACATATTATACACCTGATTGCAAAATGGGCGTGTAAGTGCTGTACAAAGGACGTAAGAAAAAGGAAAAGGACTGTGTTTTGAGAGTAAAAATGAAAGTACATGCTTTGAAAAAGATGTATTTTGTTATGTTTTTTACTTGCCAGTTTTCGAGTCATGCAACTTCTTGGCAGCCAACACAATTGATAATGGTGAGCCAAACATAAAAAAATCGCATACTTCAAAGTCCAATTTAGACAATCGGGTATCACTCGATGATGATGAACGCCGTCGATGTGGCGAGGGAGCCACCAACAAACGTGTCGCATCCAAATCGTAGTCGTTAAAACGTTCATCATCTTCGACGCGCGGTGAACGACTGCAGCAATCGCCCACACTACTGGAACGACACAAAGCCTCATACGCCAGCAGCGAACCCATGGAGTCAGCGAGCATAACAATTTGCCCAGAGAAACCGTAACCATCCTCGGTTTTTAAAAACTCATGGTAAACAATATTGGCGCCGGCTACAGTTTTATTAACGGTATCCTGAAATTCGGGCGAAGCAATCGAGAGTAGTGGAATCGCACCGATAGGTACATCAGCAATATTTGGAATATCTGCAGCCAAGGGAGAGACATCAAACGAATACGGACTAAGACTCGAAAGTATACCCAGAGCGTCGGTACAAATGGAGGGACAGGGTACCATTTTAATGGCAACATGAGTGAGTAGACTCGGATAGTGCTGCCGCATAACAGCCTCGAAGGCGCCGCGGAATGTGGTGACATCGGATTTCTTGGCAGAGAGCTCACTGCAAGCATCTACATATGTATATCGAAAACATTTTAAAATTCGGTTTTTAGATGATTTTTTTAAACTCGCCTAAAACACTGCCTGCATGTACCACCAATATAAGAATGGTAGTTGGACATGAAGGCGTTCCTGGCGAGCCTGGAGGTGATGAGTTATGGCTGCGATCAACGCTGGTCGAAGAACGCAACTGACGCTTGTTGCCACGTTCTGATGCTACACGTATTAAGAAATCCTGATTGAAAATACTATCATCTTGCTTGTTATGAGCAGTAAAGCCAGCATGTGGGGGTGGGCTGTCATCACTTTCACCCAATAACTCGAGAGAGCTCCACTTTGCTAAAGAGTTTGTTTCATTGGTATCTTTAAGGAGAGCGAGATAATTAAAATTTAAGTTGTCAACAACAAGGTTATACGATAGATCTACCTAAACAGTCGAAAAACTCCTCATCGGAATTAGATTTGGAATCGACCTCCAAGCGTTCCATACGCCAGTTTGCTACCTGCCGGTATGGGATATGATTATTACGATTTTTGGGAGGCTTAAAAAACAATAAGTAACCTAACATTGAAAATAAGAAACTCACGGCAAAAAATATGTTTTAATTTTATAGTCAATATAAACTTACACTTTTGTGTTGAACACTTTTTGCATGCTGTTTTTGAATGCAGAGGTTAGTTTAAATTAAAATTGTTTTTAGATATTTCGCCAAAATAAGAAAGTAATTTCGAATAAAAATAACGAAAACATACAAACATTATCTCACACAAAATAGATGGTAATCCCGATCTTACCAGCATATCGAAGCTATGCGCCGAGCCAGCCGGTGAATGTAGCCCTGCCTTGGATCCACACTTTGATTTCGATAATTGAATGCTTTGTGAACGTGAGCTTGTCTGCTTCACCTCGACCTCATCCTCTTCATCTGAACTGCCTTCAGCATTCAACGTCTCATGTGTGACTATAGATGGTACAACGCTAGTGCATTTCAAATCCTCCGCATTCACTGATTCATCACTTGTTGCCGTTTTTTCCGGAGTGCCCAATGCTATTTTGAATTTGAAATAATATAATTTAAAAAACCTAATTCATTTAGGGACGCACTGACCATCGATATTTATAACATCGTTGTCATTACTCTCAGTGCTACCCATTTTCTTGGCCAATGCCAGCTGCGTCTGACGCTCAATTTCGCGTATATCATTGATAGTCAATCCGTACCATTCGTCCTGCCAGGCCCAGGCCTGGCGATGTGCCCGTAACATTGTCTTACGTAGAGCAACATCGTGTATGAATTTCTCTAGCTTGGTTTGCATACCCCAGTAACGGAATTCTACACGGCAGATTTTGTAGGCGGTCATAAGCGCCATGTTTCTTGCGGTGGGCTGTTTCTTGCCTTTTACCTATTATGCAAATAAGTTCAGTGGTAGTGGGAATAAACAAAATAAAACGCTCTATAAGTACTTCTCTCCAGTATTCTTCGAGCCACTCTTCGCCGAGTGGACCACGTGAGGTCTTCTCTGATACAAAAAGCTTTGGATCCTCCTCCTTAACATAATCACTTCCGTACAATTGATCTTTGACGATGTCAATAATATCTGAAAAAAATAATAATTTAGATGGATATCTTTGTTTATTTCTTAGGCTATTTCCAGACCAACAATGCGGTTTCTTAAATCACTTCCTAACAATTTGAAGACGTTTTCCTGAAACCCATTATCTGGAAAATAATATGTTTCAATATCAAGTGAAAATTTTTCTACAAAGGGGCAAGTATAGCGCGTTCTAGTGTACGGATACGCATTCCAAGCCTCCTCCTCCACCGTCAAAGCACTCTTTGGTAACAAACCTCCAGTACGAACAATGAAAATAAAAACGAATACAAAATTCAAATTATTTGATTTAAAAATTAATTACCATACAATATAACACAATATGTTTAATGTATATATGTATATGATCGTATATACATATACATATATATAATTTCAAAGTAACATACTCTTTATCCATCCAGGCAAATGACTACCCACGTGATATATCTTCTTAGTGTACTGGCCATTTCCACCAGGGCCATCCTGATAAGGTTCATTGATGATGATCTCAACGCCGCTTCCTTCGCCATGGCTTTCTTCTCGACTTTTCTTCTAATGTAATTAAATTGAATTAAATGGAAAAAAACCTCATCATGGACTTGCATTGTTATTGCTTGCAACTCACCGCAATCATGTATAGCTGAGCAATACGGTATTCCTCCACGGTGAGGGGCAAAGGAATACGATACTCTTTAATCAACATTTTGATTGAGTTTGAAAAGTTTGAGACAGTGAAAAATATTAAATTTTATCACAGAAGAACTCTATTTAGCGTTGACGAGCCAGTGTTCTAAATACACTAGAGCCGGACACTACTAAACTCTTTGAATACATTTTGTTACTGGAAGTAATAAAACAAGTTATGAAAAGTTATTCTAAATATTTTCAAAAATTAACTCTGTCTTCTGTCCAAATACTTTTAGTTTTAATAAAATAATAGGTTTTAATAAAGCTTAACTTTTGAAAATATAGCATAATATTAAAACTACTATAATTAGTAAAATTATATGAAATCTTATAAACTCTATTATATGTTACATTACATTAGTATAGATATCGCAATATTTAAGAAGTAAAGGCTCTTTCTTATAAATAACTTTGGTAACATGACAGAAATAATTTTCAAATATCAATATGTCATGAAATTGATTTTTTTGTTATATGTTGTTATTCATAAATACAGTTAACGTTTCATGCAACATTAAAAACAATTAGCTATTTTTATTCATTTTCTGTATACTTTAGGTATTTAATTTAAAATATTTCAAACTAACATCTCATGCTAAAAAATATGGTAAGGGTTAGTTAAAGTTGATTATTAAAAAAATTAGGAAGACATAACAGTGGCGAAAGTGATTAGGTCAAGGTAGAACTATGCATATGTGGGGCTTCGAACCACAATTGTAGTCAAAAATCCATGTCTATCCATTCAGCAATCTATCTACTTCCCAGAGAAGCCGAATCAGACGACACACAAATTTATTTCGAAAAAAATTATCTAGATGTAGCGAACGTAAAATATAAAAGCGTTACAACGATATGTATGTACATATATGTTTGTTTTCAATATAGACATAAACACGAAAAGATTCAAAATCAACAACATTTGAAACGAAATAAAATTGTATTTTTAGTGAATTTGCCCTGTGCAGTAATTTTTTTTTAATTCTACGCATTAAATTTGCTTTAAATTAAAACTTTCAATCAATTGCATCTACATAGGTTAGGTTAGGTTAGCTTGAGGAACTTTGTAGACTCAAACGCCAAAAGCTCCGTGCCAAGCACGAAGGTCTTTATGACCATCAACCCTCTGAAGTTGCATCTAACGACGCAAAACTTATCATGGACTTGCATTGTTATTGCTTGCAACTCACCGCAATCATGTATAGCTGTGCAATACGGTATTCGTCCACGGTAAGGGGCAAGGGTATACGATACTCTTTAATCAACATTTTGATTGAGTTTGAAAAGTTTGAGACAGTGAAAAATATTAAATTTTATCGCAGAAGAACTCTATTTAGCGTTGACGAGCCAGTGTTCTAAATACACTAGAGCCGGACACTACTAAACTGTTTGAATTATGGTTTCGAGCAACGAACGTGACATTAGAATATCAATGAATGTTAAAAATTACCGTTAACTGATCTTTGTTTGATCTCTTTGCATTATTCTTATAGGTTATTGTTATTTGAAGTCAGTTTTTATGGTATGATTGAAATCGAAAGAGAGGTATTACCAAAGACAATATAATACATTATATTATATGTAATACCAAAGACATTATGTGTATAATATACAAATTTATTTCGAAAAATATTAACTATATTTAGCGAACGTAAAATATAAAATCGTTACACCGATATATGTATGTACATATGTCATGAACGCGACAGTATGTTTTCAATATAAATAATGTATATAATACATTATGTCTTTGGTATTACTCTTTTAAACAAGTAAATATTAAAGAAAATATCTTATTTTAGTAACAGTAAGAGATAACTTCAACTTTATGTCAGTTTTCTTATCAATGCAATTGAGTTAAGCTGTAAATTGTTAAAGATTAAAAAAATTATTATTTTTTTAGATAATATCAGATTAGTTATTGTTGTTTTTTTTTGTTACTCTCCTACCAAATTTCTGTAAGCTCTTTTATTCTCCTATCATATAATAATCACATTATTGTGAAAATAGTTGTAGAGCTAGCGATTTAAAACTAGGTGGTAATATTATGAAAGCCTGGTATTAGCTATTTTTATTCATTTTCTGTATACTTTAGGTATTTAATTTAAAATATTTCAAACTAACATCTCATGCTAAAAAATATGGTAAGGGTTAGTTAAAGTTGATTATTAAAAAAATTAGGAAGACATAACAGTGGCGAAAGTGATTAGGTCAAGGTAGAACTATGCATATGTGGGGCTTCGAACCACAATTGTAGTCAAAAATCCATGTCTATCCATTCAGCAATCTATCTACTTCCCAGAGAAGCCGAATCAGACGACACACAAATTTATTTCGAAAAAAATTATCTAGATGTAGCGAACGTAAAATATAAAAGCGTTACAACGATATGTATGTACATATATGTTTGTTTTCAATATAGACATAAACACGAAAAGATTCAAAATCAACAACATTTGAAACGAAATAAAATTGTATTTTTAGTGAATTTGCCCTGTGCAGTAATTTTTTTTTAATTCTACGCATTAAATTTGCTTTAAATTAAAACTTTCAATCAATTGCATCTACATAGGTTAGGTTAGGTTAGCTTGAGGAACTTTGTAGACTCAAACGCCAAAAGCTCCGTGCCAAGCACGAAGGTCTTTATGACCATCAACCCTCTGAAGTTGCATCTAACGACGCAAAACTTATCATGGACTTGCATTGTTATTGCTTGCAACTCACCGCAATCATGTATAGCTGTGCAATACGGTATTCGTCCACGGTAAGGGGCAAGGGTATACGATACTCTTTAATCAACATTTTGATTGAGTTTGAAAAGTTTGAGACAGTGAAAAATATTAAATTTTATCGCAGAAGAACTCTATTTAGCGTTGACGAGCCAGTGTTCTAAATACACTAGAGCCGGACACTACTAAACTGTTTGAATTATGGTTTCGAGCAACGAACGTGACATTAGAATATCAATGAATGTTAAAAATTACCGTTAACTGATCTTTGTTTGATCTCTTTGCATTATTCTTATAGGTTATTGTTATTTGAAGTCAGTTTTTATGGTATGATTGAAATCGAAAGAGAGGTATTACCAAAGACAATATAATACATTATATTATATGTAATACCAAAGACATTATGTGTATAATATACAAATTTATTTCGAAAAATATTAACTATATTTAGCGAACGTAAAATATAAAATCGTTACACCGATATATGTATGTACATATGTCATGAACGCGACAGTATGTTTTCAATATAAATAATGTATATAATACATTATGTCTTTGGTATTACTCTTTTAAACAAGTAAATATTAAAGAAAATATCTTATTTTAGTAACAGTAAGAGATAACTTCAACTTTATGTCAGTTTTCTTATCAATGCAATTGAGTTAAGCTGTAAATTGTTAAAGATTAAAAAAATTATTATTTTTTTAGATAATATCAGATTAGTTATTGTTGTTTTTTTTTGTTACTCTCCTACCAAATTTCTGTAAGCTCTTTTATTCTCCTATCATATAATAATCACATTATTGTGAAAATAGTTGTAGAGCTAGCGATTTAAAACTAGGTGGTAATATTATGAAAGCCTGGTAAATGTATTTATAGTGCATAAGGTTGTTGCTCTTGTTTTTGATACAAGTTGTAGCTATTAAGAGAAGTTAGCCATATCATAAAAATCGCAATGAAATTATATACTTTAAAAGTCTGAACCTATGAAACAATGGCAAAAATGAAAGTAGAGCAACCAAAATGTAAGAATAAAACAACCACATATGCAGTATTTAATGCTGACAAGCCGCAAAAATGCTTTAATACGTTTACAACTTAGGTTTTACTGGGCTAAAAAAAAGTAGATGGAAAAACATGACACAGCAGAAGCCAAGCATTAAAAGAAGACCAAGCAAAATTAAAAAAAAAGCAGCAGAATATGACATGACATTCTGACTGAAGTGTATGTAATAGCTGAAGATGATTTGGTAAATTTAAATGAGCAAACGACAAAGCGTAGCACTTGGCAATACCAGTTTGAAGAATATAAAAGGCATATAAAAGGCAACTAAAAAACGAATGGTTGCTACATTCGACCCTACCCAAGTTTAATTACCACATACGCTATGATTTGCGACTAATTGGCATAATAAGAATAACTATCATACTTAGATATACATACAAGCGAAGAAACAAAATTAATATAGCTTTGCATCTTCGTATTTAATTTTTAAGTATGGATACGTAGAAATAGTGAAGCGCAGAAAATGAACCATACATTCATTATATTACAATGTATGTATATTAATGATAAGGGTGTAAATTCATTTTCGTTTTAGTTGAATGCTAACAAAAACATTTGGAGACGGGTGGTCTAAGCTACTAATCTCAAATACAAGTATGTATACATAATACATAAAATATACCAGAGACAGAAAAAATACGCATTTGGAAAATTTTATATTATACAATACTTCAATGAACTGTTTAAATTAGTTTAATTTTAGACGAGAATTGAATATTGAAACTTTTTTTTCACAGTTAATATAAGTAATTAAACTGTATATCCATATTATTTTGAAATATTTTAGCTTGGCGAAAAACACAGGCAAACGTATCGATGGTTTAATTTTCTAAGTTGGTTTAAAAATCTAAGTTATTTGCAAAACTTGATGACTTCACATAACATGATTGACAATGATAGAACTTCGTAGATACAAAAGAGTAAATTTGTCATCGCGGATCGTTGTGTCCTTCACAATACCAAATTCCATAAGCAATTCATAATAAAACTTTTATAAACTTTTGGAGCACTTAAATTAATGAAAACGTCTGTAAAACTTGACATAAGTGTATAAGTGACATAACTTGACTTGACACAATAATAACACACATTCTCACATTTCTCCTTACCGTGCATTTTTTCCTTATGAATTTATGATGAAGCTTTGCATGAATGCCTTGAGAGAAAATGTGCAGCAACAGTCCTTGAAAGATATCAGAAGTTAGAGCTTCAACATTCCAAACACAATATTAATTTTGTAGACTACAATTAACTCAACTAAGTCCTTCGATGAATGGGTAAGCTTACAAACTTATTCTCAATATTAACAACATTTAGGAAGCCATTAAGAAACGTTACTATGGACATGCAGCAATAGAGGCAACGCGATGAACCTAAAGAAAACAAAAGAGATTAAACAATATGAACTATGGCATTTTATGTGCGCAAACTCGGCACTACACATTTTTCCCTTGTTAATATTTTCAAGAAAAATTAAATTAAGACAGGAAGTGGTGCATCTTTTCTACAACCTGTAGATTTGTCTGCTCCTTTCTTATTTGCAGAGTGACTGAAAATTTGTGACAGCGTCCTAAAGTAAAATGCTGTCACCAATTTCTAAAAATGTGTATTCTATAGGAATACCTACTATTAGAGGTGAGCGATTCCGTGATTTTTCCGGAGCAGCTCCGACCTGTGACTGTGACAGTACTGTCACAGGTACAAAAACCCGTCACTCGTGACAAGGCATTCGCTATAAAACGAGTGCGCAAAAACGTGCTAGATTTCTACCTACAGTATGCAACAGAGGAAACAAGAAACGAACGATTACGGAAATGACAGTTACAAATTGAAAATAACAACTAATGAAGAGAAATATATATTCGGGAAATCAAAAATACAGAAATATTTATTTCATTTATAATGAAACATTAATTTAATAATTATTTAATATTAATAACATAAATTAATAACATGAATTAACATTAATTAATGTATTTAAAAATACTATTATAACATTATTATAAATATGTTTTTAAAAACATTATTATAGAAATACTATTATAACAATACTATTATAACATATGCAATTTGTTGTCGCTCAGACTGCTTCGACGATCTGTCAGTATTTGCCCAGCTCTGGAGAATATAGAATATAGCTATAGCTTTTGCTATAGGAACGAAGTGAAGCTATGAACATTCGTTAATTTTAAAAGCATTCATATTTTACTCAAGTCATACTTCATGAATACAAAAAGCAATTTTAAGTAGTTAAAACTACTGATAAATACATGTTTTATATGTATAAAAAACATTCTTGTATTAATATTTTATTACCAAATTCATATTTGTATTTTTTCAAAATAATGAAGGCAAAATCGTATTGAAAGTGTAACATGTTATTAAGTTCATTCCGTATTTTAGAATACGCATTTTTAAAATTTGTATTTGATCTGCATTATCATAGTCTAAGGATGAAAAAACAACGGCTACATAGATATTTACACATAGAAACTTTCCTTAATGTCTTCAGTAGTATCTAAAATATCGTACAAATATCGCAAAATATCTAGTAAAACAGGTAATGCCACAAAATTCAGACAGGAAATCCCTGATTGCGACAAATTGCACAAAAAAGGGCATCACTGCTTCTAGTTGGAACAATAACTCGTTGTAACAATAACGAAACGGCAAATAACCAGCAAACTGTGACTCGTGATTTCATTTCAACGAATTCGCAGGCTGTAAAATACGCTCCGAACCTGTGACGGCCTGTCACAGGTACGGAGCGTTTCAATACCAACTGTGACTCGTGGTTGCATTTCAATGAAATCACAGTTCGTTAAATATCGTTCCGCTGTACCTGTGAGAGCGAGTCACAGGTTCGGAGCGTTTTGAATCGCAACAGTGACTCGTGATTTTGTGTACCTGTGACAAAATCACAGGTCGTGAAATATCGCTCAGCTCTACCTACTATGCACTTATTGCCTTAAACACAATCAAAGACGCAAGATTCATTTTTAACTGTCAAAATTACACGGGCTCTTATGGAGATCGAGAAAAAAGTTTGCTTTCCATTTTGCTTCCCTACTTAGCTGCGAAATTACGCATCTCGCATTCGAGCTCATTCTAATTTTGACGGATGCAAAAGCGTTCTTGTTCTTCTTATTTGTTTGTGTTTGTTTACATTTCATTGTTTTTTCTATTTCAGTTGCTGTAAAATTATCTGAGTGTTTTTCTGTTGCTTTTTTTATTATTATTCTGTATAATATATTATTTCAATGTATTTTAAATATATTCTAATATACATAAAAATAAAAAAACTTCGAATAAACTTCGAGAATTTTGGTTAGAATTTAATTAATTGTTCTCTACATTGTTCTCTCTATTGTTCTCTACAGTCAAATATTTGACATTTCATACTTCTGCTTCCCGAAAATGATTTGGTTTAAATCCGAGGCATTTCTTGCTTCGCTGCCTTGAATCTTGCGTCTTGCGTCTTTGATTGTGTTTAAGGCATATGTATTCTGAAGATGCACAAACAAATAATAATTAAGACAGTGGGGTTACGCCGACGATTACTTGCGACTAAATACATGTAGGGGTGACCACTGAATTAAGAAACCAATAAGAGTGCTATATTCGGCCTGGCCGAATTTTAGATACCCTACACCTAAAAGTTGTGTGAAAGTTTAATTGAACGAAATAATTTTATGTATTTAGAGTTTTTATTGCAGAACACATTACGGATAACATTATAGAGTGAAATACAAACTTAAACTAGAGGACATACATATGTTGTTATAAGGACAGCTACTTTATAATCACATTTAATCATAGACGGAATAAATAGTAGGCGTGTTCGTTATCTGTTTTCAAAACAATACAATTAGCTTATTAATTTTATTATATTGTTCAAATTTATTTCCGTGGTAATAAATTTTTCATGAGGTATACTGTATAAGTAATGTAAAAGTCGGCGGACCGCTCCCAGTTTTTCTGCAATAAAGTTTTATTGAAAAATATATTATGTTTTATTCAGGAATTTCATATATGTATTTGACAATATAACCCATTTCGGCCCTCTTTCGACTGTGTAACTTAAAAGTGGGCAAATCACGCCAATATTTGGCATATTAACGGATAATGTTACTCAATACCCAGAAATGAATTTTGTCATAACTCAAAAACAAACGCTGATATCAGATTTTTAATAAAAAATAGGGGTGGTCGTTGACCGATTTTTCCAATTTTTAATACCAGCCTGCACACCATAACAAAGAAAATTTCATTACGATATCTTCCACCGGTTCGGAACAAATGCAGAACAGCTGCAAGCTCAGATTTTTTCTTTTTTTTACCGCTATTTGAGACCGTTATAACCGGAAGTGGCCATGTTTTTTCGGGGGCCTGTCAGTCATCTTGGATTTATGACCGTTTGAAGGCCAAATAAATGGTACTAATAAAAGGCACTTATTTCATAAACTAAGTAAGCTAGCGGAACAAGCGAAGTACTGTTGGAAAGGTATTTTTAATACCTTTCATTTATGTTATACACATTTTTATCATAACATGGCTGTGAAGGAGTTATATTAATTTTTAGAAAACATTTTTAGAACACATTAAGGCATAAAACAAATTACAGTTATGGAAAGCTTGTCCTTCTACCCTTGAAATGGTATATAATATATTATACTTACTATTGTATTACATTACTTTAGCTTTACTTTTCAAAATTTCAACTACAATTTTGCCTGCGCCGCTCTAATAGAAAACTATTGAAATTAAAAAATGTTGATGAAAAATCGCGTGAATTTTTTTTGTTAAGTTAGAGCGCCGCAGGTAAAAAAGTTTTATGAAAAATCGCGCGATTTTTCATAACAATTTTTTAATTTCATATGTTTTTTCTGTGTTTACACTTGTTTGTTTAGAGAAAAGTAAAGCTAAAGTAATGTACAATAGTAAGTATAATATATTATATACCATTTCAAAGGTAGAAGGACAAGCTTTCTATAACTGTAATTTGTTTTATACCTTAATGTGTCCGTTTGGAAGAAATAAATTGTTGTTTAAAGGTCACATTTTTCTAAAAATCAATATAACTCCTTCACAGCCATGTTATGGACAAAAATGTGTATGACATAAATGAAAGCTATTAAAAATACCTTTCGAACAGTACTTCGTTGGTTCCACCACCTCTCTTAGTTTATGAGATAAGTGACTATATCTATATCTATATCTATATCTATCTTCTCTATTTCTATGCTTTACACAATTCGTGACAAAGTGAATATACCCTTAGACAGGGTTCGGAAATGCTCGCTCTTTCTCGCTCTGTTCCACTCCAGCTCGCTCTTTCAAGCTCAAAAGAGCATTTTTTTTCAGGAGCGCGAGCGAGCAGGAGCGGCAAAAAAGCAGCTCCTGCTCGCTCGCTCGCGCTCCTGAAAATAAATGCTCTTTGGAGCGAGCAGGAGCCCTGAAAATTTTTTTTTGCCGCTCCTGCTCGCTCGCGCTCCTGAAAAAAAATGCTCTTTGGAGCGAGCAGGATCCCTGAAAATTTTTTTTTGCCGCTCCTGCTCGCTCGCGGTCCTAAAAAAAAATGCGCTCTTTGGAGCGAGCAGGAGCCCTGAAAATTTTTTTTTGCCGCTCCTGCTCGCTCGCGCTCCTGAAAAAAAATGCTCTCTGGAGCGAGCAGAGCCCTGTAAATTTTTTTTTGTCGCTCCTGCGAGCGAGTGCGAGCGAGCATTTCCGAACCCTGCCCTTAGCTTTAAGGTGTAGGGTATAAAAAGCGAGAGAATGGCAAAGATCTGTATTTCAACTCCATACTTTAAAATCGTCGCAGAAACTTGAATGAATGACTAGACTACATTTATATTATGCAAATTGGATTGCTTAGTTACGTTTAAATTGCACTTTATATAGAAAAAATATGCATCGTAGGCGTTAATCCCAATTTTTCAATTTTCATACAAATAAGTAGCACAAAATGTGACCAAAAAATATTTGTAAAATTTAAACAACCGTAAAATATATCAGAAATACGTGTTTCAATAGTGTGAATTGTTTTTGGTGGTATATTCTTATTATTATATCAATTTATATTACTTCGTGCTGTTGCTGACTTCCAAGTAAATAAAACTTAAGCAACATAACAAGACTATTTAAATTTACTCTATATACATATACAAATTCAGGCTGTTTGTTTATTTAGCACTACAATCTATGATAAATAATTTAAGTCGTGGGAGGCTATTGAACCAATCATTCTTACAGTAGAGAAATTATACAAATTAATAAAGGAACTATCATATCAAATAATAAAATTAAATAAACAATTTAAAATATGGAACAGCTAAAGCGCTTGTCGACCCCACCGATGTTGTTGTTGTTGTTGCTTTTGGTGCTGACCCCAACAACAACAACAACTTTTGTTGATCTCTTGTCGTTCCAGAGTTATAGCCCTTTAAAGTTGAAAAAGTTCAGGTCTGTATCTCCTAAACCTTACAAGGTACCTATATGTTATTGATATTGCTGGAAAGGTAATTGAATTATCTGTCATTTATGTGAAATAATATTTTGTCAAAAACCGTTCAGTTTTGGAGAAAAATGAAAATTTAGATTTTTCATACTATTTTTTTCCATTCATTAATTTTTTTCTAAGTATAATGTATAACTAACCCACATAATTATGCCAATAATTAGTTTTTGGTAGTAGTCTTTAGTAGTCTTTGGTTTCCAGTCTTGTAGACTTTGTTAGAAAAGACGTTGCGCTATACCGAAATAACAGCGTTGCGTCTGCATAAGTTCTGACTAAAAGTTTTTACACATTCACACGCACATGAATATTTTTTTGACATCTGCCGCCAACTTCACTTCGTGGCGCATGCCAAAATTGGAAATTCGAAGGGGTCTCCGTCAGTGCGTTTCTTATTTCAGCCACTTCCATAAGACTGCGTGTTCCAATTTCATTTTGACAGAAACGCAACGCACGACGCACTTATTTAGGTACCACAGTCATTCTTCGGAACTAATGACCGTTTAAAACGACATCTACTTTATGCAACACTAAAGGACCAGGTAAGTTCTTGTTAGTGAAGACGTAGCGTAACATGAAGTGCGAGCTATTCCAACCTATATTTCGGATGCCATTATTACGATATTATAAGTTGTCCAGCACTGTTTTAATTGTGATTAAGAACCCGATGAAACTATCAGCGGATAAAAAGTCTGCAGTAGGCGGTGTCTATAATATGGTTTTCTCATTAAACAGATTTAGCTGGATTTACGTGTAATTAGTATTTAGCAAAGCGAAATCAAAGAATAAATCCGTGTATTTATCTCATCAAATTGTTCTTGTAGATTTATCATAAATCTGATATAAATTCTTGATTTACGAGTCCACAACCCTGGTACGAAATACTAACCTACTAATAGCAACAACAACTGGGTAGTAGAAAGAGATATATATTTTACATAAAAACATTCTGTACCAAAATCACACATACTCACGCAAATGTTGTAAGCATCCACAAAAACTCTTCATCGGCTAGACAGCTGTAAATATATATATGCAAAATAAATCCGATTTACTTTATCAGAACACTCGATCAGCTGTCGATGTTCGAAAGCAGATTAATGGTAAATTGGATTTTAAGCGAACACTATATCTGGTGTTTAGACAAAAATGATAGAATACGAGATTGTGCATGTAAACAATAAAAATGGCTTCGTTCTGCGCATGTAAGTAATTTTTATTTAAAAGTACTAGAATCACAACACACGGATTAATCGGAACAGGTTAAATGTTACCCAAATCCTCCGATTTGTTTGTTCCCTTAGTGCCATGTTACATATCAATTTTTTGATTGCTGCAAATTGGAATATTTTACTCTCTCAACAATTTTTTATTTGCTGGTATGTTACATTGCAATCAGTTTGCCAGCAATCTGCCAAAAATAGTATTGGAACTATGAGTAGTATTACATACCTATATATTTGCGATTTTCGCAGGCATTACAAATATCAAAAGTGATAAACAATGCAAACAATTAAAGAATTAGAGGAAATTCTACTTAAATTATTAACAAACGCTAAACATTTTGTTTAAAGCATGAAAAATAATAAGCAATCGCAGCCAACGAAGTAAATTTTTACTTGGATGGAATTGGTTGCAGAAATAAAGAGTTGCTTTGCGCAATTATTTTCACCCAAAACTACTTTTTCTGATAAAAGTGGATCTTTTTTACTCCAAAATGTGCATCCTTTTTTATTACGCCACACAACAACACCGTTTTGATTGAAATTTGGAGTCGTCGACGGCAAATTTTTTGATTGCGGGTTCCGTAGTTCATCGGCTCTCTTTCTCTCACGGATGAACTCGGCGTTGACAGTTTTGTACAGAAAACAAAAACAAAGAACAACCTGAAACAATCAAAAAATTGCAATGTAACTAAACTGTTTTAACTCCCTTGAAATTATTGTTGCGATTCCAGCGCTAAACCGAAATGCTTTTGTTTTTTAGCCTGTTTTTAGTTTGCAAGTCTGTTTCGAAATTCGGAATTGCAGACACACTATGTTTCTCCTTTTCTAGTGCTAATAAGTTAAAAAGAGATAAAGAGAAAGTGCCACCAAACTATTCTGCCAAATATCAAAACAAATGTAAGCGTTTTATGTCGTAAGTAATATGTTTATTTAAATGAGTTAAAATGAGTTTATTTAAATTTATCTAATATATGACAAAAATTTAACTATTTCAGATGCAGAAATCATCCAATCGAACTTTGTGGACGATGGGGGCGGAAAATATGTTGCTGGACCTTTGGCAGGAAAACGTTGACGGCCTGCGTGGACTCCGCAAAAATTTCCACATAGATGTTTTTAGATGGCGGCGGATATGGCGCAACACGGTTACATGGTTGGTCCGGAGGTATATGGTTGGTTAATTCATTGTATTATAAATTAAAGCGATGCACAATTTTAAAAATAGCAGCGTAAATAAACAAACACAAAACAACAGCTGTTTATTTCTTCTTTTCGGTTTGACAGCCCGGATCTGTCAATCGATTTTCGAACACCTTAACCGGATTAAATATCTTTTATGGAAACAGGCTATTAGGTATGGAGGCGCTTTAGTATTTCGAATTTCGCGACAGGGTTAAAAATTGCAAAATCAAAAAGCAACTCCTTTTTTGCGCTAAAGTAATAACAATAATTTAGTCAAATATTTCTCAAGTGAGGCAACTCCCCACAGTCTCATCAGCTGTCAACACAGCATTAGTAAAAAAGAACTGTCACGATCATTGGTCGTGTACGCCAGGTCTATAAACATACATTTTTTAAAATGTCAATTGCTTCCAGCTTAACTGTGGCTATCGTTTGTTCATCCAACATGAATCGTTCAATGGAAGCACATAATTTTCTGGCCAAAAAGGGTTTCAATGTGCGCTCCTTCGGCACTGGCGAACGTGTAAAGCTACCAGGTACTGCAATGGACAAACCGAATGTGTACGAATTTGGAACAGCATACGATGTTATTTATAGTGATTTGGTTAGCAAGGATAAACAATAGTAAGTGCCATGAGAACGCTAGACTGTGGGTTGTTACAATGTGTATTTATAGTTTACCAATTGCGACCAATTTTCTTACCTCTTTGTCGAATAGTTACACCCAAAACGGCTTGCTACATATGCTCGATAGAAATCGAAGAATCAAAAAGTGTCCTGAGCGATTTCAAGAATGTAAAGAACAGTTTGATATCATTGTGACTGTCGAGGAGCGTGTCTATGACCAAGTTCTAGAACACATGGAGTCACAAGATGCTATGTACAATCGTCCAGTGCATGTGTTCAATGTGGATATTGAAGACAATCCAGAGGAAGCATTAATGGGCGCATTTTTAATAACGGATATGATCAATATGGTAATCATTTTCAGGATACAAGTAATATTAAATGAAACAAAAGCTATGTTCTGTGGTGTCTCAGTATTTTCTTTGCCCTTGGTCACATTCTTAACAATGGAAATATTTTATTTTTGCTCCTTCAACAAATATATTTACTGCAAAACAATTACCAATTTTTTATATATATGAGAATAATGCTGTGAAGTAGTACCTAGGTTGCAAATATAACATGCGTTTATGTAAGTATGTATTGGGATTTAAATGGTATATAGTTTGCTTGCGGCGAAATTATAAATAAACAAAAAAAAGATAAATTGGTAAAAATATATCTTAACTATAAATACAGTTTCGTATTCCCACTCAAATATTAGCAATTAAGATCTGGCTAACAGGAAGAAATTGGGCAAATTTGCTATGGGTTTCGAAATCAAGTAACAAAATTGAAAATAATGCATTCTTCTTGATACTCCTGTACATTTTTAAATAATTCTATTTTCAATTACCAATGAGAACCAAATAGTTCCATTGCTTAAGAATGAAAAGAAAATGGGACGATGGAAATGGGTGTTAAGAATGAGAACCAAATGGCTATCGCTCGCGATATTGAATTTGTGAAATCCGGTTGATCGAATTGTGGAAGGAACTGTAATCTATTTTTTATCAAATCTGTAAGAGTGACGTAATATATTTAACAGTTCTACCAATTTGTAGAGTCCGTAATAAATTATATTGATTCTTCATAATAGAACATACATATGTACATATAATAAATTAGATAGTTCTATAAATAATTCAATAGAATAGAATTATAATAAATATTAATAAATGTAATAATTATTTATAATACATACTATAATTTTACTCGATTACATTTCTTATTCTTTCATAAATTGGTTCGTTTTTCTAATTTGCCCTTCTTTTCTTAGATGGCCAAATCGAATGATCTTGACAACGATATTGATGAATTACTACATGAATTCGAAGCAAGGCGTAATAAAACCGTTCTGCACTCCGTGCTGTTTTACTGACAATTTAGAAACCATTTAGAAAAGGGTTCATTAAAAAATAAACAAAAGAATACATTAATATAATATAAAAAACTCACAGAAATTATTGCTTATATGTATATATATAAGATAAATTGAAGAAATGCGGGGCAGATAAAAAGAGAAAAGCTAATGATTTATCCCACGTCAACTTTCCGACTTCCCTAATCAGTAGTATAACTGTTTTACCCCCTATCTTATTTTTATAGCAATATACAGGATTAGGCGACTGAAGTGTTACCAACTTCACACCGGTATATCTGACAACGCGATATTGCCAACTATGTGAAATTAATACCAATGACAGTTGTTTATATTGTTTACAAGCTACCACAAGTATTTGCGTCCAAGTTTCATAGAACAAAAGTTATTCGAAACGAAATTCAAACGTAAATGCCTGATTAGTCGTACTCAAGCTGGTATGATACTTAATTTTTTTCTTCAATTATTCTGTACTAAATTTGAGAATAGTGTGGACAGTATAGCAATAGTTTGTAAGAAAAGGACAAATTTATGTACTATTTTGAATGTCAAAATGTGTCATAATGTGTTCATGTGTGAGCCACTTTGATGAATATTTTTTCTTGGATCTGCTTTCATTCTCCAATTCTGGGGCAGCATATATTAAATTTGTGTACACATGTACCAAACCCAAAACTTCTAATTCTTCATCCTTCATCATGTTGGTGTTGATTTGTGAGTTTGTATTTATAATGAAGTTTAAAAAACTTGTCTGTGATTTTAATGTTCACAGCTGTTATGCGAATTTAGAGAGAAACGTCAAGAACTAGCAAGAAGACTCATATTTATGTGCAAGACTTAACATTTTTCTTAGACTTGATCCAATTTTGAATTCTATAGCGCATGCCTCACACTCTTGATTACTTACATTGGCAGCGCAGTTCCACTCTTCTTAACGTACTTGGTGTCAAACAAGCAATACAGAACAAATGAAGTATCATACCAGCTTAAACGAAACAGCGTTAAGCGGGCTCTTACTGTATATATAAATAGGTCACACGCAAAGGATTCCATCCCTCTAGTGTCTGTTCTGATTATTAAATTTCAATGGAACATATACCGATTTGTATGTATTTTTCTTCTCTATTGCACAAAAAAGGATACAACTGAAATTTTGTCTTCATTAAAAGATATCAGGCATTACGTCTCAGTACATAAACATTTAGGCAATTCACAGTTACCCTCATAAGTCGTCATAAGTTGTCATAACTTATTAAGTGATTCTTCAGTATACACTGGCTAACAATCAACCCGCAAAACACAGGAAAAAAATGTGCGTAACTATTCTACCTGTCACCCCTTAAAGAATCTGAAAGAAAAACCTATAATCATCTACCCTAACATCCCTGTCATGCCCGTGATTGTACCTAATACCACAGAATAAATAGTATACAGAAGTTGCATCTCATACAAAGCAAATTTTGTTCTAGGGTTCCAATATTGGCACCCTATTGAACAGAGAGTAAACGTGCAATCGTTTTTCTCTCGGCTATTCACATATACACGACAGCACTCGTCGTTTTTTCACACCGACATTAGCGATCGTTCCTATAAAGAGCAGTCAGTCGACGTACAAACTTCAAGCAAGCAACGTCGTACTTCGCTTTTTTATGTATGCACTGTGAAAAATATTTAATAAGGAATGGGAGAATCACTTTTTGTTTTTTGAAAATAATTTAGGTGAAACACAATGTCTGATTTGTTGATCAATATTAACTACAATATCATTCCCATTAATGTTTATGGTTATTTTTCCTTTTTTTTATTGGTGCGCCGCCCGTGCTTCCATCTTCTCGGTGTACCTCAGAAAGAGATTTCTTTCGCAAAACAAGCTCTCTCGAAGCTTCACATGTTTTTTTATCTTCCCCTCAGCTCTTCCGAGCGTAGTAAGTTGGTGTTAATAAAAAAGAAGTGCTTGGGATTTGAACCAGTACGAAAAGAATCATATGATTCTGCTCATGGATGAAATGACGATTAGAAGGGAATTGCGATACTATTCCAAACTAGATTTAGTGGATGGGTTTGAGGAAAATGCGGTTGAAGGGACAAATCAATCAATGTTTTCCAACTGGTCGCTTACATTTAAATAATTTTGTTTCCAAAAATGGACTTTCCGCCAATATACTAAAAAAGATCATTTTACAAAATTTAACATTTTTGAACAGTTTTGGCATCATAGTTAAGGTTGTAACATGTAACCAAATGTCCTCTAACAGGAATTGGGAGATACTTTCGATAATGACAGTAAAATTTTCTTTCAAAATGAAATACCGCCGCTGTTGATTCAAAGTGCCGGCAATATTTAATTTTTCTCTAGTAATTTTTTACTAGAGCACTACAATTAACCAGTAACTCCTGTTCATACTGCACATAGCTATGCAATGTAAAATATAATACTTTCAAGGGAAGAAAACCAAAATACAGAAATCAAAAGCTTGAAACAAAATTTTGTCAACACCACGTTAATTCACGACGCAGTCTAGCAAAACAGATGTACGCACACATAAACGTTTTATGCTTGCTCTCTCGTTGCTTCTCTTTGTTCACGTTTGCTCTCTCGTTATTTGATCTCCCCTCAATTGTTCCGACCGCACCATAAAGCGAAAAAGCATCAAAGGCCGAGATGCGACTTCTGTATACTATTTATTCTGTGCTAATACTAACAGGAACATGTACAAATACTTACGGTAGACTGGCTAGCTATTCCCTTGCATCAAATCCCTGATGCTACCTATTCTGCTTATGAATTAAATGTAAGATGAGTATAATACATGTAATTAGAATGCTAAGAACATCGTAGAACAAGAGAAAACCAAACCAAAAAGCCCCATCATCAAAAACCTGTGCTAATACTAACGGTACTTACTTACGGTAGACTGGCTAGCTATTCCCTTGCATCAAATCCCTGATGCTACCTATTCTGGTTATGAATTAAATGTAAGATGAGTATAATACATGTAATTAGAATGCTAAGAACATCGTAGAACAAGAGAAAACCAAACCAAAAAGCCCCATCATCAAAAACCAGGAAAAAACGCGAACTAGAAGAAAGAAAAAAAAGAGAGAAAAAAGTCTATATAGATAGTCTGAATTAGAGATGGCGTTCCAGTGATTTTTTAGGAACGGTGACAGCAGTGACTGTGACATTTCTGTCACAAAAAAAAAATCAAAATCAAAATCAGCACCAGTTATATTCGAAAGGAACTGACAATGTGTTTAAATTTTCACTATTTATCTTTTATTTTTTCAATGTATTGTGTGCTAGTGTAGAGGTTCGAAAAAAGTCAGGCGTAAAATTGATCGACTGTGGGTCTGTCAGGTTGCAGTGATGGCCATGGTCTGTCAGGTTGTAGAATGGTTATCCTTTCTCCGGGGTGAATCCATATCTCATAGGCTGGGATATAACCTACATATTGTCCAACGTGTTTCTCTTATAGTAATTGAATGTAATAAAGTCCATTTCCTTGTCTTGCATGGTGTTATTATTTAAAAATTGAGTTCATGCTTGCCGATTAATAGATGAACTTTTGTGTGTCTTTGAATTGTTTTATTGTATTTTGTATAGAGGAAACCAAAATTAATTTTTAATATTTATTTTGTATATATCTGTAATGTTAATCGTATCTTAGTATATGTTTTTCATTTAATAATATACATATGTATATATGTATATTCTTTTGTGTTCCATATGGGAACCCCTAACAATTCTTTCTAGTGGAGAATTTGCTTTTTTTTGTTGTTATATTTGCTAATGAAGGAATGTAAAATCTTGACACATATGTTAATGTTTTACTTACATTTATATTCCTGTGTTCCATGATATGTCGAGCGAAAAAAATTTGGTTTTGTCTATCATGTATTATCCATTGTTTTGTTTTTCGTTTATTATTATGTATTTCCCTGTGCTCCTAGGTATATGTATGAGACCCATCTGTATTGTCTATTGGTAGAACATTTTCTAATTGCTTCTATTGTAATATTCTTGGCGTCTTGTGTTTTGTTGTGTTCATGTTTTATTATTCTCTTATTATTATAGCTATTGTAATTATGTTGTAGTTATTATTATGTTAATGATAATTACAATTAATATTATAGTTTATATCTGTTTGTAATGATATTGTTGTTAATTTGTATTTATTATTATTGTTGTTATTAAATATACTGTTTTTTTGGGGGTCCTATATTATATACTAATATATGTAATTTCATTGTATCTTTTGTTTCCTTATGTTGTGTCTTAAATGGTTATGATTGATATTAGTATATTGTTTACAAGGTTATTGTTTTATTAGTGTATATACTGCATGCAGCTTGTTTATAGGCATATTATACTTTAATATTTAATTTAAGGTAACTATGTCGTGAGGTGAGTGTTACAAAGCCCGTAGCCCATGTGGTGGCTCTAACTATGTGTGTGGGCTCGTTCTTATGTAGTTTTGTGGTTTCATTATTTGTAACGTATTTTTTCGCCGAACTATTGGTGTAGATATAATTTTGGTTATTTTAGTTGCGGTAGGTACTTTTATATTAAGTCATTGATGTAATTCAAAAGGTTTTTGGTTGTTTTGTTTAAGCTTAGTCTGGCATTGTAAAATGTTTAATGTTTGATTTTCACATTGCAAGTGTATGGTTTTAGGTTTGTCATTTGAGGAACTCCATCCTGTGGTCAATCTGCCAAACTGGAAAAGGCGCTTTTTTATACAATCAGAAAAGATCTCGTGCTCAGGCCTTTTTGCATTGAAGTGAGTGTGTGTAAAATTAGAATAGGACTTGTTATTATATTGTAGGTTTTGTTTTATATATTGTTTTATGTTGTTTTTATTTAACTAAGATTGTGTCGTATTCCACAGAGTCCAGTGGTGTAATACCAACTACTGCAGTCGGAGTGAAATCTGCCAAGTAATATATCAAATAGTTATAGTTTATATCTGTTTGTAATGATATTGTTGTTAATTTGTATTTATTATTATTGTTGTTATTAAATATACTGTTTTTTTGGGGGTCCTATATTATATACTAATATATGTAATTTCATTGTATCTTTTGTTTCCTTATGTTGTGTCTTAAATGGTTATGATTGATATTAGTATATTGTTTACAAGGTTATTGTTTTATTAGTGTATATACTGCATGCAGCTTGTTTATAGGCATATTATACTTTAATATTTAATTTAAGGTAACTATGTCGTGAGGTGAGTGTTACAAAGCCCGTAGCCCATGTGGTGGCTCTAACTATGTGTGTGGGCTCGTTCTTATGTAGTTTTGTGGTTTCATTATTTGTAACGTATTTTTTCGCCGAACTATTGGTGTAGATATAATTTTGGTTATTTTAGTTGCGGTAGGTACTTTTATATTAAGTCATTGATGTAATTCAAAAGGTTTTTGGTTGTTTTGTTTAAGCTTAGTCTGGCGTTGTAAAATGTTTAATGTTTGATTTTCACATTGCAAGTGTATGGTTTTAGGTTTGTCATTTGAGGAACTCCATCCTGTGGTCAATCTGCCAAACTGGAAAAGGCGCTTTTTTATACAATCAGAAAAGATCTCGTGCTCAGGCCTTTTTGCATTGAAGTGAGTGTGTGTAAAATTAGAATAGGACTTGTTATTATATTGTAGGTTTTGTTTTATATATTGTTTTATGTTGTTTTTATTTAACTAAGATTGTGTCGTATTCCACAGAGTCCAGTGGTGTAATACCAACTACTGCAGTCGGAGTGAAATCTGCCAAGTAATATATCAGCCATCAGTATTTCGTGGCAGTATATTTAATGATTGTAACTTTTGTAAAACCTAGTTATTCCAAGGTTATTGAGAAATCCTATAACGATAATTATCCATGTAGTTCAATGAGGTGTATTTTCCCTATGCCATGTTTTTGTTTTTGGTGATACTGAGAGTTCTGGGTGGCCTGTGATATGTGTGGCTGGTTCCTGGTTGAAATTATGTATAGGCATACGATGTCGGTATTTGGAAAATTGAGAGAAAATGTTCATGATGCATGTGCACTCGGGACATGCCAAATATTTTCCATATAACTATCACAATATCCAGTAATGATGCAAGTTTCATGTGAAGGTTTTCAAGCATGGCCATTGTTAAGAGTTCAAGGATAAAAAACCTGTGGCTTATCAGGGGGTGTTTGTATGAGAAAGGTAAACATAAGTCACCTTAAGTGAGGTGCATGAACAAAGCCGGAAAAATGTCAAATGTTAAGGAACAGTTGTTCTTGTTTTGTAATATTCGCTTTAGTTGATAGTGTGTACTTTTTATTTTTATATATATGTAATATTCGTTACAGCTTGATAGTGTGTACTTTTATTTATACATCAAGATCTAGATTTTCTGTCAATTATTGTATTATTTTATTATTATGAATACACTTGATCTGTTTAAATATGAGGTGTTTAGTTTTATGGGGAGAAAAAAGGGAACCTCTTTCTCAAATATGGGGTAGGTGTGTCCATGCGTATCGTGCGGGTGTTCCGCCCTTGTGTGATTGGTAACGAATATCTCTGTTTAGCGAATTTTTGGAGAAAAATGGAAGCCGCCATTTCCAAGTCACGACATATGAGGGATAGGTGGTTGTGTCTCTGAATGTAGATGTGTATGTATATGATAGTAGTCAGAACACATGTAGAGTGTGCGCGCAGGTAAAAATGTGGAATTATGCAAACTATTACATTCGACTAGATACTGTTTGTGTGCAACCAACACAGGAAAAAACTGAACTTTTTAAAATCGCACAGGGGTCTGGATGCAGCAGTCTACACATAAGAAGTAGAAACTTGTGTGAAGTGGAAGTACGTACATATGCGTTCATTTATAGACTCCCATGGTCCACTTATTGTATTCGCAGGATACAACTGTTCGTTTTGTCATCATATATGTGATTACAACGAGTTTTTGTTTATTGTATATTGTGGTGTGATTGGATGTATGATGACAGCTATGTATGAATTGGCTCATTTATGTCAACTTGGTTAATCCGTATGGGACAAGGGATATAGGGTTATATAAGATGACAATTGTGTGTCTTAATGATGTGATTGATGTTCCGTAACCCATTATTTATTTGTTTCAGTACATCATTCATAGTTGGCTGACGCCTACCTTATGCGGTCTGTGGGTTGGACTATGTGATTATGTCTCATTGAGGCATTTATCCCAATCAGGGTTAGTACCACTGAATCTGTTGGGTGTGGCTGAATTGGATCCATTTAATTTGATCCCCTTTTCACCATTATGCTGTCCAGCTCCCATGGCTGGGGGTTCATGAATATGACAGACTTAGACGTACCTCGAGTTGTGAGTACCCTATTAAGTTATCGGCCTCGTTTTGCTGTGCCTGCTGCAACAGGAGTGATGGACGTGATGGAGACTACCTATTATATTAATGATAGTTTCCTTGCATGGGGGAAGAACTCTAAAATTTATTTGCAAGAATGTATGTCCCAGGTAAGTGAGGAATATGTGAGGGTGATTCATCTAAGTCAACGTAGCGGGGAGTTAGGGGTACAGTATATGGATCGTTTGCTCGGGTCCATGTTGGACGAAACCCTGTAATTTTTAAAGGCTAACCCAGGGGTGATACTTGTACAGTCTGACAAAGGTAAGAAGGTCATACTAATGTCGAAGGCTCAGTACGCGAGAAAATGCAATACTGGATAGGTGCATGTATAGCTAAGGGCTATTATCAACAATACCTCAGAGGTGATTTCACGGTAGAACTGGCAAAAATTCATCAAGAGTTTTGTATACTATCTAAGAGGTTGAATGCGGTGTACAGGTCCGCACCTGTCAAGCGAAAACCGTTCCCGAGAGCGGTACTCAAATTTTTGCAGAGTTTGCAGGTCAATGGTGGCGTCAGATTGCCCTACCTTTATGGTCTAATAAAGGACCATAAGCCGGATGCGCCCTGTCGTCCCATATGTGGAACTCGTTCGTGGTATACTTTCCCGTTGCAGAAAATCGTGGTCCAGTGTCTTCAACAGGTGTTTCGTGATAATCTCTTGCCTCAAAATGTCAAATGAATGGAGGACGTCGTAGGAGAATTATCGACCATGCCTATATGATGGCTACGAGTTTGTGGAGTTCGACGTCGTCGATATGTATACTCGGATGAGTAGAAGCAGAATCTATGCCTGTTTAGACATATTGGTACATTCGGACACTTATACGCAGAATAGTATGGTAGGACCGGGGCTATTGCTCTCATGTATACGTTTTAACTTTGAGGTAGCTAATTTTTGTAGTTATGGGGATGACATAAATCGCCAAGTCAGGGGGTTACCACAAGGTGTCTGTGATTCTGGTTTATTGGCTACACTTCTTTTGGATTTTCAATTGCAGCAACATAAGGGAATGCTGTTTGATGATAACGGTGTGATATATTTCTGGAAATACATGAATGATGTTCTGGTGTATATTCCGTCAGATAGTATTGATAGTTTCAAAAATCAGTTCGAGCGAATGACACATCTCGATCTCACCATTGAGCGAAAGGAAGATCAGGGTGATAAGCGTACTAATCCATTTTTGCATTTATTGATTCATCCTATGTCCTCGATGCGCATGATCCACTTCCTATCACGGGACGAACCTGTCCCATGGAAAAAAGCCACTTTGAAAGCTTACATAGATCGAATAGTAGTGCGTACGAGTAATCAACGAAATGATCTGAGTTGGACTCAGAAATAGATCATTTGACACCTATCTGGTTACAGCCTGTACTACCTAGGCTATTACAATGAAATTACATTAACTAACTGGTTCCCAAGTCCCTATCACATGGTTCTTTTTCACCGATGTGTGTTCGCTGATCTACGCTACTGAATGACCTGTCTGGTCTTTGTCACGTATTTTTGGACTCGGAGGATAGCACCGTAACTTGGTGTATCCTGGCCGGTCCTTGTAGGATTGTTGAGTGGTAAACATTCGGAAGACCGTGCCTAAGTAACAGTCAACACGAGAATTGGACACAAAAATGGACTGGTACGTAAAACGGATAAGACGGTCGGATAAACCCCTAACTTAACTAATGGGTAAATACTACTACATGTCCAATCTAGCCTAGCTGACAACCTAGAGTTAATTTCAAATAATTGTATAAATATATACAAAATATATACAAATATATAAATAAGGTATACTTGTAAGTATACAATATATACAGGATATGAATGAGAAATTAAAAACAAAACAAAAATGAAAATCATTGAAACAAAAAACACAAAAACAAACAAAAACCGAAAAAACAAGCAAAAATTGTTATAGAAGTGTCATAAAGGACACTCCCATAACAATTATGAGTAGGCCTTTTTGCCTAAAACTACTTTACAGGTAACGCCCCGAAACGTTTTTCGTCCCTGGCCTGAAAGGGACTCATCAGTGGGTTTTTATATATATGCGCGCTTACACACATAACTAGTATGTGTGCAATCACCCATATATACACAGAATATTGGCCAAGAATGGCTAAGGAGAAAATTAATTGTTTAAAAGAGGCAACAAACATTAATAAAGAATATATTAAATAACAACTATCAATTAATAAATTAATTAACAATTGTTAGATAATAATAATATAATATAATAATATAATATAATATGTGAGAAAAATCAAAAAGCACTTACCATTCCTCAGAAAGACAGCGACCACACGCGACGAGAGTTGAACACATACTAACTGATGTGTTCACCTCAACCGCATACTCCAATAACATGGGTGATGCGATTTTCGAATTTTAGGGATGGGTCGATATCAACCGGAACAACGGCAAGTCAGTGAGGGAGCGGTATGAAAAAATAATGAAATAGGGAAGGTGGGAAATTAAGGGGGGTGGGGATGTAATAAATAAATAATGAATATAGTAATTAGGGAAGGGTTCACAAAATTGGGATGTTTTATAATGATACAGACCTAGATATGAGCTAACACAGCCCCCATACTACCAGGGGTATACGGCGTCTGGGCACACCCAGATCTTAAACCGTATACATCCTAATAGCGGTAAACCGGTCATTCAATATTTACATTGAATCTGCTTATGTTTTTTATATACATATACTTTTCCTATAAATATAAAATACAATATAATAATAATACTTGGATAGGGTTGACCAAGTTGGGATGTTTTTAATATGATATACTAGAGACCTAGATATTGAGTTAACACAGCCCCCATACTACCAGGGCTACACGGCGTCTGGGCACACCCAGATCTTAAACCGTATACATCCTAATAGCGGTAAACCGGTCATTCAACATTTACAACTATTCTACTTATGTTTTATATAAATATAAAAATATATAATATATGTAAAATATATATATTAAATATAATGCGGTGAAACTACAAAATACACTAGTTAATGTCTTACCCCACTTCCAAATCCCTATGCTGGTAACCTATAGCAACTTCCCCTATTTTTACAAATATACAACAAAGAATATGTGTAAATTATATACATAAGGTATACGTAAGGTATACGATATATATAAGAATTAGTTGAAAAAATCAATGTGGTGAAAAATGCACAATACACTACCTAATGCGGTGAAAAACTATACAATATACTATATAGTGGATTATCCGAGAATAGCAGTAGAGACAAAACAGTCAAATCATTATGCACAACCAACACGAACAACAAGATGAGACAAAACACATGCGGTGAGACTACAAGATACACCAGCTATTGTCTTACCCCACATCTAAATCCCTATGCCGGTAACCTATAGCTACTTCCCATATTTTTACAGATATACAACAAAGAATGTGTGTAAATTATATAAATAGGGTATACGTAAACTATACGATACATAGTGGATTACCCAAGATGGCAGCAGAGACAAAAACAGTCGAATCACTATGCATAACCAACACGAACAACAAAATGAGACACAAAGAAAACACTGAGTTGAAAGTAAATATAAAGTGACAACAACCATGGGTAGGGTAGATGTCCCTGTAAAATTATTTGGAACCTGTGATAGAAATGATCTTATATGTATTTGTGGTTAACCTGCTATGTTTTTAATTTTACTGCTATGTGTCAAGATTGTTGATTTGCTTGTGTGGTAAGGTGCCTGTAGAATTATATATGTGGTCATGGTGATATGGTCTTTTTATGTGTTCGTGATTGTTCAGTTTTATTATAGTTTATATATTATGTTGACAAATGAAGATTTTGTTGCATGCAACGAGACACCTATTTAACAAAAACAAAAAAATCATTAGCTAATTTGTGTGTATGATTGTATGTAACCGTGCAGGTTAACACTTACAATCCACATACAATAGAAAAATTCCTACGTATAGGATTGTTTAGTTAGGCAGCGCCCATAAACGTTTTTGGTTCATTACCTAACATGGACTCATCAGTGGGCTTTTTGTTCCATATGGGAACCACTAACAAAATATTTCTAGTGGCAGATTATATCAATCTGAAAAATCTCTAATATTCGAGATGAAACATACTAGAAACTGGAAGTTTTTAGGAAATGATTAAAAATGTGTAGCAATTTCATTAATGTACACCCTTTTGTTAGGTGTTCATATATGGTAATAATTATGTAAGCTTTGTTTTGTAAAATAGTGAGAGAAAGAAATTTTTTGGTTTACAAGATAATGAATTTTACCCTGGTTTATATTGTTCTTTTTGGTTTACGAGCTATAAATAGTAGAGGAGGGATTTTTTGTATTACAAGGTAATGAGTTTTTATTTTCGATTTACAGGATAACGAATTCTATTTTAGTTTATTTGGCTATTTTGGTTTATGAGTTATAGGAGGTATTTGTGCACTATGACACATTTGTTATACTACAATTACTTATTATAATATTTCTGTTCCCATAGTGTGTGTGAAGAAAATTATTTGTTTTATTGTTGTGCTGCTATCTTGACTAGTTCTAATTTGTCTAATTTGTCTAGTTTAATTTGTTATTAGACTGTGTGCGGTTTTTTTTTGATCGAGCTAAATTATTGTGGTTACAGAGCTAGCATTCTTAGGCAGCTTAGGTGTTTGCCCCAAGGGGCTTGACATTGGGGATTGTTGGCTACTATCCTATTGGACGATATAGAGCGAATGTGTACATTAAATTCACTAGGAATGCCTGTTTTTTCTATGGCTGAAACATTATTTTGATGGTTGAATATGTCAATGGCTGGGGTTCCACATCGTTTTGGGTATAATGCCTACAAGGTTTTTGGTCACACTAGGGTGTCTATATATCCACAAGAAAATTTTTGCCTAGAAATGGCTTAAGTAAAGCACAAATGCTGTGTATTACATACACAATCTGCACATTACGAATATACACACATGTGTGAAATGTGCTGCACATGTGTGCCATGCATCTCACAATGTGCTTAACAAAATGCTGCTTCATACAAACAATAAAAAATTTTATAAATAACTTAATATTTGAAATATCCGTCAACCACTAACACATGTATACAAACTCGAAATACAGTCTGAAAATTTGTCTTATCCGTTATCTTCTCATTTCTATTTTGTTATGCGAGCAGCCACAGCAAGGGCTTCGTTTAATAAAACATGCATGGCGGTAGAAATAAATAATGTATGGAATGGAAAAACTGATTTCATGTTTTTTCTTACTTTACTGTTTTCTTTTTAGAATTTTATTGTATTATGTAATTATTATTATTATTAGCTCTAGAAACATTTTTTAAAAATGAAAATATTCCGCATTCTTATTTAAAACAAATTACTCAAAATATTGATCAATTGACCCAAAAGAATATTCTGGAAAGAAAGGATACATTTCTTAGAATTATAAATAAAAAACAAGATGTATAAAAAGGTTGCAATTTATCTTGCTGACTTTCTGTCAACCTTTACAACATGTTTATTTCTACAACATTGTTGTGAAAAATTAAAAAACTTGAGTAGATTTTATCAAATAAAACATTCACAATATATACATACATACATATATCGATATTGATATTGTATCATGAGTAAAGAAAGACAATAAAAAAAACCAAACTTCTTTAGTTTTTCACAATCTAAAGAAATCAGCTCGAGTTATTTCTAGCGATATATGTATGTATTTATTAATTTTTCTCCAAACTTCGCCCCAGCGCATTTTTCTTCAAAAGACTTTTAAAAAAGACTTATTTCAAAAAAGTCATACGAAAAGTCATCAAAAGACTTTTTCAAGACTTTTAAAAATAAGAGTCTCAAAATAACTTTTCTAAAAGACTTTTAAAAATAAAAGTCTTGAAAAGACTTTTTTCAAAGACTTTTAAAAATTAAAGTCTTTGATTAAAGTTATTTTGTGACTTTTATTTTTAAGTCATTGATAACAGTTATTTGAAGGACTTTTTTGATAAAAGTTATAAAACTTTCAACCTCTGCTTTTACCCTATCAAATGATGCTGTACAATTATATGTTTGCCCGCAAAAATCACCACACACATACGTAAAAAATGCGAATTGCAGCTCCACGATATATGTATTTGTCGGATGCAGTAATCTTCACTGCATAATACAATAACATTAAATTTAATAAGTTTAGAAGTAGAAATACAACTACAATAATGTCATAATATAATGAACATATTAGTATAATGTTTGATTTTAACATTGCAAGTGTATGGTTTTAGTTTTGTCATTGAGGAACTTCATCCCGTGGTCAATCTGCCCAAACTGGAAAAGGCTTTTTTATACAATCAGGAAAGGTCTCGTGCTCAGGCCTTTTTGCATTGAAGTGAGTGTGTGTAAAATTAGAATAGGACTTGTTATTATATTGTAGGTTTTGTTTTATATATGGTTTTATGTTGTTTTTATTTAACTAAGATTGTGTCGTATTCCACAGAGTCCAGTGGTGTAATACCAACTACTGCAGTCGGAGTGAAATCTGCCAAGTAATATATCAGCCATCAGTATATCGTGTCAGTATATTTAATAATTGTAACTTTTGTAAAACCTAGTTATTCCAAGGTTATTGAGAAATCCTATAACGATAGTTATCCATGTAGTTCAATGAGGTGTATTTTCCCTATGCCATGTTTTTGTTTTTGGTGATACTGAGAGTTCCGGGTGGCCTGTGATGTGTGTGGCTGGTTCCTGGTTGAAATTATGTATAGGCATACGATGTCGGTATTTGGAAAATTGAGAGAAAATGTTCATGATGCATGTGCACTCGGGACATGCCAAATATTTTCCATATAACTATCACAATATCCAGTAATGATGCAAGTTTCATGTGAAGGTTTTCAAGCATGGCCATTGTTAAGAGTTCAAGGATAAAAAACCTGTGGCTTATCAGGGGGTGTTTGTATGAGAAAGGTAAACATAAGTCACCTTAAGTGAGATGCATGAACAAAGCCGGAAAAATGTCAAATGTTAAGGAACAGTTGTTCTTGTTTTGTAATATTAGCTTTAGTTGATAGTGTGTACTTTTTATTTTTATATATATGTAATATTCGTTACAGCTTGATAGTGTGTACTTTTATTTATACATTAAGATCTAGATTTTCTGACAATTATTGTATTATTTTATTATTATGAATACACTTGATCTGTTTAAATATGAGGTGTTTAGTTTTATGGGGAGAAAAAAGGGAACCTCTTTCTCAAATATGGGGTTTTTTTTTTTTTTTTTTTTTCTTTTTGTCGGGTGGAAACCCCTCATGGGTTCTGCTGCTAGGTCCTCTGAGCAGTCAGGTATGTGAGACTCTTACTCACTAAAACCACCTCATCTCGTATTCATCCGCCCCACGGAACTGCCGTTAAGTATTACATCGTGGGGGGCGCTGGCTTTATCTAGCCATCTCCTCTTTTCTTCTCTCTTTTTCCAGTCTCCTCTGCTCAGTCATAACAAGCGCCGCCATTCGGCTCACAGCGTTCCAATACACTGGGTTCGCTTCCATTATGCTCACTATGTTTGCTGGTGTGACATCAGTACCGATCTGTCTTTGCAAATCGCTTCTTGTTCAGCATCGTGTTCAGCATCTTCGACTGTCAGTGGTTCACAGTGTTGACAGAATGGATTCTGTTCGTATCCAAATCTGTGCAGGTACGACTTGAAGCATCCGTGTCCGCTGAGTAATTGCGTCAGGTAGAAATTTACTTCTCCGTGTGTTCGGTTCAGCCAAGAATCTAGGTTCGGGATGAGCTGGTACGTCCACCTTCCATTGTCAGCATTTTGCCATTTTCGCTGCCATCTTTCAGTACTTAATTGTCGTACCGCGCGACGATTAGCTTCAGATCGAGCTGCAGTTGCTCCTTCCACTGTGGGGGACGCATTATTTAGGTCTCTACGTTGGTACTGTAATGCTTCTTCAGCTAGTATATCTAGCGGAGTCAGCCCCGCGATCACTAATGCCGCATCTTCAGAGATCGTACGGAATCCGTAGCATACTCTCAAGGCACACAGACGGTATGTAGCCTTTATACCCCTCGCATAGCTTTTTACTAGTAGAGCATCTTTCCACACCGATATTCCGTACATAGCCATGGACTTGACTACGCCTGCCAGTAGCTGTCTCCGTCGCTGTTTGGGTCCCCGTGCATTTAGCATAATTCTGGATAGGCTCGCCACTGCACCTGCAGTTTTTCGTTGGATGTAGGTCAGATGCGCTGAAAACGTTAATCGATGATCTATCATCACACCAAGATACTTAACGAAGGGTTTCGACGTAATAACCGTGTTGCCAACTCTGATGTCTATCACTTCCACTTTTTTCCTGCTGCTAATGAGCACAGCCTCAGTTTTGTGCTCCGCCAGCTTCAGCGTGGCCGAAGATAGCCAGTTCTTTACGCCCTCGATGGTTGCCTCTGTTGCCTCCTTAATCTCATGTAGCTGCTTAGCTACAGTGACTAGTGCAATATCATCTGCGAACCCAACAATCTTTGTTTCCTCAGGCGTCGCCAGCTCCAGTACTTCATTATACATGATATTCCATAGAGCTGGGCCCAAAACTGAGCCCTGTGGCACTCCTCCAAGCACTTCATATTCCCTTTGCCCATCCGCAGTGTCAAACAACAATACGCGTTCATGCAGGTAGCTAGCGATAACAATGTACAGGTACGCTGGAATCTCAAATTTACGCAGGGCGCGTAGGATCATTTGCCAGTTCGCAGAGTTAAATGCATTTTTCACATCAAGCGTTACAATTAAGCAGTACTCCTTTGAGCCTCCAAGCCAGCGGCGTCCTTCTATGGCTTTCTGCGCTATACCTTTTACCAGTTGTAGGGCATCCACCGTTGATAACCCTTTTCTGAATCCGAGTTGCCGATTAGAGAGCCGTTCGTTTGTGGCGATGTCCAGTCTATCCTTTATTATCTGTTCCAGGAGTTTCCCAAGCGTATCCAGCATGCAAAGAGGTCGATAATCAGAGGGGCTGGTAGGATTCTCTATTTTCGGTATGAGCACGAGCCGTTGTCGCTTCCATCTTTTAGGAAATGTGCCCTCAGCGACGCAGATATTAAAAACTTCCCGCAGGATATCAGTTTTTTCAGTAGAAAAGGTCTGGATAGCTATATTGGGAATGCAGTCAGGCCCAATTGCCTTGTTAAGGTTCAGCTTCTTTGTGGCTTTAAGGACTTCCTCCTCTGTTACTGCGGGAGTACTACCGTTTGCCAACACTACGCGCCGGAAGCGCGGCTGTTCAGGGAAAAGGCAGCTAACTATTTCCGCCATCACTTGAGGTGACGAAGGCTGTGAACACCTTTTAACCACTTCGCTTCGCTTACTTGCCACTTTGTCCGCGTAAAAATGCTACTACTAACAAACGCTATGTCAATAATTGAGCCTAAACCATTTCTGCTAAAAGTGTGCTGATCTCCAGTATTGAGTAATGTAACTTCCAGTGAGGACAAAGCGTCCAAGAGTGATCTTCCTCTAGGATTAGTTCGGGGGCACCCCCATTCAGCCGCCCAAGCATTGAAATCGCCTGCCAGCAGGACGGGAAAATTCGCACGCGCTTCATCTATTAAGCTATCTACAAATACGTTAAAGCTAGATATGTCAACACTGGGAGGAACGTAACAGCTATATATGTGTACTCCTGCGACTTCTGTGCACACAAATCCAGAGCTCGCTTTCCGAAATGTATGTGGAAGGTGCTCGTTAATTGTCCAGATCGCTGCTTTGCCAGTTGAGTCCACATCCCACGAAGCATCTCGCTTGCAACGATAAGGTTCGCTCAGTAGAGCGACATCAATTTTTAGCTCTACAATGGTTTGAGCCAGTAGATGCTGTGCTGCCTCGCAGTGGTTTAAGTTAAGCTGTAGAATTTTCATTGCTTGTTTGTTTGTCCACCTCTCACATGTGCGCTACCTTTAGAATACGATGGGCATTTATATCCGCCAGATACATGATTTATATCATTTCTTCCATTTTTTGTGCATATGAGGCATTTCGGCTCCTGTGTGCAGAGTCGAGAAATATGGCCTTCGGCACCACATCTGAAGCATAGTTTCGTGAAATCGTTTGGGCTCGTGCACCTATATGCCATATGTCCAAGCTCATGGCATTTAAGGCATCGGGTTGAATCTTTTTTGATTCTTATGCGGCACACTACCCATCCAATTCTGGTTTTGCCCGCTTCTAGGAGCCGGTGTGCCGACGTTGTGTCAACTTTTAAGGTTGCTATTTGCGTGCCACCATATGCCGCCCGCATCGACTTGATTTCCATTTTTTTAATATGTGGGTTTTCAAAGTTAGAATTGAGAGCTTCCGTCAATTCCTCCTTGGTAGTTGCCTCATCAATGTCCTTAATTTCAATCACTGTTTCTTGCGTGAGCGTCTTAACAACGGCTGCATCGCCCAGTGACTCCTTGACAGCGTTTACTACTGTGTCCACCTCTGCGTTTTTTCTCAAATATGGGGTAGGTGTGTCCATGCGTATCGTGCGGGTGTTCCTCCCTTGTGTGATTGGTAACGAATATCTCTGTTTAGCGAATTTTTGGAGAAAAATGGAAGCCGCCATTTCCAAGTCACGACATATGAGGGATAGGTGGTATGTTGTGTCTCTGAATGTAGATGTGTATGTATATGATAGTAGTCAGAACACATGTAGAGTGTGCGCGCAAGTAAAAATGTGAAATTATGCAAACTATTACATTCGGCTAGATACTGCTTGTGTGCAACCAACACAGGAAAAAACGGAACTTTTTAAAATCGCACAGGGGTCTGGATGCAGCAGTCTACACATAAGAAGTAGAAACTTGTGTGAAGTGGAAGTACGTACATATGCGTTCATTTATAGACTCCCATGGTCCACTTATTGTATTCGCAGGATACAACTGTTCGTTTTGTCATCATATCTAGTAATTAGATTTGTTATATTATTTATGTGATTACAACGAGTTTTTGTTTATTGTATATTGTGGTGTGATTGGATGTCTGATGACAGCTATGTATGAATTGGCTCATTCATGTCAACTTGGTTAATCCGTATGGGACAAGGGATATATATAAGATGACAATTGTGTGTCTTAATGATGTGATTGATGTTCCGTAACCCATTATTTATTTGTTTCAGTACATCATTCATAGTTGGCTGACGCCTACCTTATGCGGTCTGTGGGTTGGACTATGTGATTATGTCTTATTGAGGCATTTATCCCATTCAGGGTTAGTACCACTGAATCTGTTGGGTGTGGCTGAATTGGATCCATTTAATTTGATCCCCTTTTCACCATTATGCTGTCCAGCTCCCATTGCTGGGGGTTCATGAATATGACAGACTTAGACGTACCTCGAGTTGTGAGTACCCTATTAAGTTATCGGCCTCGTTTTGCTGTGCCTGCTGCAATAGGAGTGATGGACGTGATGGAGACTACCTATTATATTCATGATAGTTTCCTTGCATGGGGGAAGAACCCTGAAATTTATTTGCAAGAATGTATGTCCCAGGTAAGTGAGGAATATGTGAGGGTGATTCATCTAAGTCAACGTAGCGGGGAGTTAGGGGTACAGTATATGGATCGTTTGCTCGGGTCCATGTTGGACGAAACCCTGTAATTTTTAAAGGCTAAACCAGGGGTGATACTTGTACAGTCTGACAAAGGTAAGAAGGTCATACTAATGTCGAAGGCTCAGTACGCGAGAAAATGCAATACTGGATAGGTGCATGTATAGCTAAGGGCTATTATCAACAATACCTCAGAGGTGATTTCACGGTAGAACTGGCAAAAATTCATCAAGAGTTTTGTATACTATCTAAGAGGTTGAATGCGGTGTATAGGTCCGCACTTGTCAAGCGAAAACCGTTCCCGAGAGCGGTACTCAAATTTTTGCAGAGTTTGCAGGTCAATGGTGGCGTCAGATTGCCCTACCTTTATGGTCTAATAAAGGACCATAAGCCGGATGCGCCCTGTCGTCCCATATGTGGAACTCGTTCGTGGTATACTTTCCCGTTGCAGAAAATCGTGGTCCAGTGTCTTCAACAGGTGTTTCGTGATAATCTCTTGCCTCAAAATGTCAAATGAATGGAGGACGTCGTAGGAGAATTATCGACCATGCCTATTAGATGGCTACGAGTTTGTGGAGTTCGACGTCGTCGATATGTATACTCGGATGAGTAGAAGCAGAATCTATGCCTGTTTAGACATATTGGTACATTCGGACACTTATACGCAGAATAGTATGTTAGGACCGGGGCTATTACTCTCATGTATACGTTTTAACTTTGAGGTAGCTAATTTTTGTAGTTATGGGGATGACATAAATCGCCAAGTCAGGGGGTTACCACAAGGTGTCTGTGATTCTGGTTTATTGGCTACACTTCTTTTGGATTTTCAATTGCAGCAACATAAGGGAATGCTGTTTGATGATAACGGTGTGATATTTCTGGAAATACATGGATGATGTTCTGGTGTATATTCCGTCAGATAGTATTGATAGTTTCAAAAATCAGTTCGAGCGAATGACACATCTCGATCTCACCATTGAGCGAGAGGAAGATCAGGGTGATAAGCGTACTAATCCATTTTTGCATTTATTGATTCATCCTATGTCCTCGATGCGCATGATCCACTTCCTATCACGGGACGAACCTGTCCCATGGAAAAAAGCCACTTTGAAAGCTTACATAGATCGAATAGTAGTGCGTACGAGTAATCAACGAAATGATCTGAGTTGGACTCAGAAATAGGTCATTTGACACCTATCTGGTTACAGCCTGTACTACCTAGGCTATTACAATGAAATTACATTAACTAATTGGTTCCTAAGTCCCTATCACATGGTTCTTTTTCACCGATGTGTGTTCGCTGATCTACGCTACTGAATGACCTGTCTGGTCTTTGTCACGTATTTTTGGACTCGGAGGATAGCACCGTAACTTGGTGTATCCTGGCCGGTCCTTGTAGGATTGTTGAGTGGTAAACATTCGGAAGACCGTGCCTAAGTAACAGTCAACACGAGAATTGGACACAAAAATGGACTGGCACGTAAAACGGATAAGACGGTCGGATAAACCCCTAACTTAACTAATGGGTAAATACTACTACATGTCCAATCTAGCCTAGCTGACAACCTAGAGTTCATTTCAAATAATTGTATAAATATATACAAAATATATACAAATATATAAATAAGGTATACTTGTAAGTATACAATATATACAGGATATAAATGAGAAATTAAAAGCAAAGCAAAAATGAAAATCATTGAAACAAAAAACACAAAAACAAACAAAAACCGAAAAAACAAGCAAAAATTGTTATAGAAGTATCATAAAGGACACTCCCATAACAATTATGAGTAGGCCTTTTTGCCTAAAACTACTTTACAGGTAACGCCCCGAAACGTTTTTCGTCCCTGGCCTGAAAGGGACTCATCAGTGGGCTTTTATATATATGCGCGCTTACACACATAACTAGTATGTGTGCAATCACCCATATATACACAGAATATTGGCCAAGAATGGCTAAGGAGAAAATTATTTGTTTAAAAGAGGCAACAAACATTAATAAAGAATATATTAAATAACAACTATCAATTAATAAATTAATTAACAATTGTTAGATAATAATAATATAATATAATAATATAATATAATAGTGAGAAAAATCAAAAAGCACTTACCATTCCTCAGGAAGACAGCGACCACACGCGACGAGAGTTGAACACATACTAACTGATGTGTTCACCTCAACCGCATACTCCAATAACATGGGTGATGCGATTTTCGAATTTTAGGGATGGGTCGATATCAACCGGAACAACGGCAAGTCAGTGAGGGAGCGGTATGAAAAAATAATGAAATAGGGAAGGTGGGAAATTAAGGGGGGTGGGGATGTAATAAATAAATAATGAATATAGTAATTAGGGAAGGGTTCACAAAATTGGGATGTTTTATAATGATACAGACCTAGATATGAGCTAACACAGCCCCCATACTACCAGGGGTATACGGCGTCTGGGCACACCCAGATCTTAAACCGTATACATCCTAATAGCGGTAAACCGGTCATTCAATATTTACATTGAATCTGCTTATGTTTTTTATATACATATACTTTTCCTATAAATATAAAATACAATATAATAATAATACTTGAATAGGGTTGACCAAGTTGGGATGTTTTTAATATGATATACTAGAGACCTAGATATTGAGTTAACACAGCCCCCATACTACCAGGGCTACACGGCGTCTGGGCACACCCAGATCTTAAACCGTATACATCCTAATAGCGGTAAACCGGTCATTCAACATTTACAACTATTCTACTTATGTTTTATATAAATATAAAAATATATAATATATGTAAAATACAAAATACACTAGTTAATGTCTTACCCCACTTCCAAATCCCTATGCTGGGAACCTATAGCTACTTCCCCTATTTTTACAAATATACAACAAAGAATATGTGTAAATTATATACATAAGGTATACGTAAGGTATACGATATATATAAGAATTAGTTGAAAAAATCAATGTGGTGAAAAATGCACAATACACTACCTAATGCGGTGAAAAACTATACAATATACTATATAGTGGATTATCCGAGAATAGCAGTAGAGACAAAACAGTCAAATCATTATGCACAACCAACACGAACAACAAGATGAGACAAAACACATGCGGTGAGACTACAAGATACACCAGCTATTGTCTTACCCCACATCTAAATCCCTATGCCGGTAACCTATAGCTACTTCCCATATTTTTACAGATATACAACAAAGAATGTGTGTAAATTATATAAATAGGGTATACGTAAACTATACGATACATAGTGGATTACCCAAGATGGCAGCAGAGACAAAAACAGTCGAATCACTATGCATAACCAACACGAACAACAAAATGAGACACAAAGAAAACACTGAGTTGAAAGTAAATATAAAGTGACAACAACCATGGGTAGGGTAGATGTCCCTGTAAAATTATTTGGAACCTGTGATAGAAATGATCTTATATGTATTTGTGGTTAACCTGCTATGTTTTTAATTTTACTGCTATGTGTCAAGATTGTTGATTTGCTTGTGTGGTAAGGTGCCTGTAGAATTATATATGTGGTCATGGTGATATGGTCTTTTTATGTGTTCGTGATTGTTCAGTTTTATTATAGTTTATATATTATGTTGACAAATGAAGAGTTTGTTGCATGCAACGAGACACCTATTTAACAAAAACAAAAAAATCATTAGCTAATTTGTGTGTATGATTGTATGTAACCGTGCAGGTTAACACATACAATCCACATACAATAGAAAAATTCCTACGTATCGGGTTGTTTAGTTAGGCAGCGCCCATAAACGTTTTTGGTTCATTACCTAACATGGACTCATCAGTGGGCTTTTTGTTCCATATGGGAACCACTAACAAAATATTTCTAGTGGCAGATTTTATCAATCTGAAAAATCTCTAATATTCGAGATGAAACATACTAGAAACTGGAAGTTTTTAGGAAATGATTAAAAATGTGTAGCAATTTCATTAATGTACACCCTTTTGTTAGGTGTTCATATATGGTAATAATTATGTAAGCTTTGTTTTGTAAAATAGTGAGAGAAAGAAATTTTTTGGTTTACAAGATAATGAATTTTACCCTGGTTTATATTGTTCTTTTTGGTTTACGAGCTATAAATAGTAGAGGAGGGATTTTTTGTATTATAACGTAATGAGTTTTTATTTTTACAGGATAACGAATTCTATTTTAGTTTATTTGGCTATTTTGGTTTATGAGTTATAGGAGGTATTTGTGCACTATGACACATTTGTTATACTACAATTACTTATTATAATATTTCTGTTCCCATTGTGTGTGTGAAGAAAATTATTTGTTTTATTGTTGTGCTGGTATCTTGACTAGTTCTAATTTGTCTAATTTGTCTAGTTTAATTTGTTATTAGACTGTGTGCGGTTTTTTTTTGATCGAGCTAAATTATTGTGGTTACAGAGCTAGCATTTTTAGGCAGCTTAGGTGTTTGCCCCAAGGGGCTTGACATTGGGGATTGTTGGCTACTATCCTATTGGACGATATAGAGCGAACGTGTACATTAAATTCACTAGGAATGCCTGTTTTTTCTATGGCTGAAACATTATTTTGATGGTTGAATATGTCAATGGCTGGGGTTCCACATCGTTTTGGGTATAATGCCTACAAGGTTTTTGGTCACACTAGGGTGTCTATATATCCACAAGAAAATTTTTGCCTAAAATTGGCTTAAGTAAAGCACAAATGCTGTGTATTAAATACACAATCTGCACATTACGAATATACACACATGTGTGAAATGTGCTGCACATGTGTGCTATGCATCTCACAATGTGCTTAACAAAATGCTGCTTCATACAAACAATAAACAATTTTATAAATAACTTAATATTTGAAATATCCGTCAACCACTAACACATGTATACAAACTCGAAATACAGTCTGAAAATTTGTCTTATCCGTTATCTTCTCATTTCTATTTTGTTATGCGAGCAGCCACAGCAAGGGCTTCGCTTAATAAAACATGCATGGCGGTAGAAATAAATAATGTATGGAATGGAAAAACTGATTTCATGTTTTTTCTTACTTTACTGTTTTCTTTTTAGAATTTTATTGTATTATGTAATTATTATTATTATTAGCTCTAGAAACATTTTTTAAAAATGAAAATATTCCGCATTCTTATTTAAAACAAATTACTCAAAATATTGATCAATTGACCCAAAAGAATATTCTGGAAAGAAAGGATACATTTCTTAGAATTATAAATAAAAAACAAGATGTATAAATCTAAAGAAATCAGCTCGAGTTATTTCTAGCGATATATGTATGTATTTATTAATTTTTCTCCAAACTTCGCCACAGCGCATTTTTCTTCAAAAGACTTTTAAAAAAGACTTATTTCAAAAAAGTCATACGAAAAGTCATCAAAAGACTTTTTCAAGACTTTTAAAAATAAGAGTCTCAAAATAACTTTTATCAAAGAATTTTAAAAATAAAAGTCTCAAAATAACTTTTCTAAAAGACTTTTAAAAATAATAGTCTTGAAAAGACTTTTTTCAAAGACTTTTTTGATAAAAGTTATAAAACTTTCAACCTCTGCTTTTACCCTATCAAATGAAGCTGTACAATTATATGTTTGCCCGCAAAAATCACCACACACATACGTAAAAAATGCGAGTTGCAGCTGCACGATATATGTATTTGTCGGATGCAGTAATCTTCACTGCATAATACAATAACATTAAATTTAATAAGTTTAGAAGTAGAAATACAACTACAATAATGTCATAATATAATGAACATATTAGTATAATGTTTGATTTTAACATTGCAAGTGTATGGTTTTAGTTTTGTTATTTGAGGAACTCCATCCCGTGGTCAATCTGCCCACAAACTGGAAAAGGCTTTTTTATACAATCAGGAAAGAACTCGTGCTCAGGCCTTTTTGCATTGAAGTGAGTGTGTGTTAAATTAGAATAGGAGTTGTTATTATATTGTAGGTTTTGTTTTATATATGGTTTTATGTTGCTTTTATTTAACTAAGATTGTGTCGTATTCCACAGAGTCCAGTGGTGTAATACCAACTACTGCAGTCGGAGTGAAATCTGCCAAGTAATATATCAGCCATCAGTATATCGTGTCAGTATATTTAATGATTGTAACTTTTGTAAAACCTAGTTATTCCAAGGTTATTGAGAAATCCTATAACGATAGTTATCCATGTAGTTCAATGAGGTGTATTTTCCCTATGCCATGTTTTTGTTTTTGGTGATACTGAGAGTTCCGGGTGGCCTGTGATATGTGTGGCTGGTTCCTGGTTGAAATTATGTATAGGCATACGATGTCGGTATTTGGAAAATTGAGAGAAAATGTTCATGATGCATGTGCACTCGGGACATGCCAAATATTTTCCATATAACTATCACAATATCCAGTAATGATGCAAGTTTCATGTGAAGGTTTTCAAGCATGGCCATTGTTAAGAGTTCAAGGATAAAAAACCTGTGGCTTATCAGGGGGTGTTTGTATGAGAAAGGTAAACATAAGTCACCTTAAGTGAGGTGCATGAACAAAGCCGGAAAAATGTCAAATGTTAAGGAACAGTTGTTCTTGTTTTGTAATATTCGCTTTAGTTGATAGTGTGTACTTTTTATTTTTATATATAGGTAATATTCGTTACAGCTTGATAGTGTGTACTTTTATTTATACATTAAGATCTAGATTTTCTGTCAATTATTGTATTATTTTATTATTATGAATACACTTGATCTGTTTAAATATGAGGTGTTTAGTTTTATGGGGAGAAAAAAGGGAACCTCTTTCTCAAATATGGGGTAAGTGTGTCCATGCGTATCGTGCGGGTGTTCCGCCCTTGTGTGATTGGTAACGAATATCTCTGTTTAGCGAATTTTTGGAGAAAAATGGAAGCCGCCATTTCCAAGTCACGACATATGAGGGATAGGTGGTATGTTGTGTCTCTGAATGTAGATGTGTATGTATATGATAGTAGTCAGAACACATGTAGAGTGTGCGCGCAGGTAAAAATGTGGAATTATGCAAACTATTACATTCGGCTAGATACTGTTTGTGTGCAACCAACACAGGAAAAAACTGAACTTTTTAAAATCGCACAGGGGTCTGGATGCAGCAGTCTACACATAAGAAGTAGAAACTTGTGTGAAGTGGAAGTACGTACATATGCGTTCATTTATAGACTCCCATGGTCCACTTATTGTATTCGCAGGATACAACTGTTCGTTTTGTCATCATATCTAGTAATTAGATTTGTTATATTATTTATGTGATTACAACGAGTTTTTGTTTATTGTATATTGTGGTGTGATTGGATGTCTGATGACAGCTATGTATGAATTGGCTCATTCATGTCAACTTGGTTAATCCGTATGGGACAAGGGATATAGGGTTATATAAGATGACAATTGTGTGTCTTAATGATGTGATTGATGTTCCGTAACCCATTATTTATTTGTTTCAATACATCATTCATAGTTGGCTGACGCCTACCTTATGCGGTCTGTGGGTTGGACTATGTGATTATGTCTCATTGAGGCATTTATCCCAATCAGGGTTAGTACCACTGAATCTGTTGGGTGTGGCTGAATTGGATCCATTTAATTTGATCCCCTTTTCACCATTATGCTGTCCAGCTCCCATTGCTGGGGGTTCATGAATATGACAGACTTAGACGTACCTCGAGTTGTGAGTACCCTATTAAGTTATCGGCCTCGTTTTGCTGTGCCTGCTGCAATAGGAGTGATGGACGTGATGGAGACTACCTATTATATTAATGATAGTTTCCTTGCATGGGGGAAGAACCCTGAAATTTATTTGCAAGAATGTATGTCCCAGGTAAGTGAGGAATATGTGAGGGTGATTCATCTAAGTCAACGTAGCGGGGAGTTAGGGGTACAGTATATGGATCGTTTGCTCGGGTCCATGTTGGACGAAACCCTGTAATTTTTAAAGGCTAACCCAGGGGTGATACTTGTACAGTCTGACAAAGGTAAGAAGGTCATACTAATGTCGAAGGCTCAGTACGCGAGAAAATGCAATACTGGACAGGTGCATGTATAGCTAAGGGCTATTATCAACAATACCTCAGAGGTGATTTCACGGTAGAACTGGCAAAAATTCATCAAGAGTTTTGTATACTATCTAAGAGGTTGAATGCGGTGTACAGGTCCGCACCTGTCAAGCGAAAACCGTTCCCGAGAGCGGTACTCAAATTTTTGCAGAGTTTGCAGGTCAATGGTGGCGTCAGATTGCCCTACCTTTATGGTCTAATAAAGGACCATAAGCCGGATGCGCCCTGTCGTCCCATATGTGGAACTCGTTCGTGGTATACTTTCCCGTTGCAGAAAATCGTGGTCCAGTGTCTTCAACAGGTGTTTCGTGATAATCTCTTGCCTCAAAATGTCAAATGAATGGAGGACGTCGTAGGAGAATTATCGACCATGCCTATATGATAGGCTACGAGTTTGTGGAGTTCGACGTCGTCGATATGTATACTCGGATGAGTAGAAGCAGAATCTATGCCTGTTTAGACATATTGGTACATTCGGACACTTATACGCAGAATAGTATGGTAGGACCGGGGCTATTGCTCTCATGTATACGTTTTAACTTTGAGGTAGCTAATTTTTGTAGTTATGGGGATGACATAAATCGCCAAGTCAGGGGGTTACCACAAGGTGTCTGTGATTCTGGTTTATTGGCTACACTTCTTTTGGATTTTCAATTGCAGCAACATAAAGGGAATGCTGTTTGATGATAACGGAGTGATATATTTCTGGAAATACATGGATGATGTTCTGGTGTATATTCCGTCAGATAGTATTCATTGTTTCAAAAATCAGTTCGAGCGAATGACACATCTCGATCTCACCATTGAGCGAGAGGAAGATCAGGGTGATAAGCGTACTAATCCATTATTGCATTTATTGATTCATCCTATGTCCTCGATGCGCATGATCCACTTCCTATCACGGGACGAACCTGTCCCATGGAAAAAAGCCACTTTGAAAGCTTACATAGATCGAATAGTAGTGCGTACGAGTAATCAACGAAATGATCTGAGTTGGACTCAGAAATAGGTAATTTGACACCTATCTGGTTACAGCCTGTACTACCTAGGCTATTACAATGAAATTACATTAACTAACTGGTTCCTAAGTCCCTATCACATGGTTCTTTTTCACCGATGTGTGTTCGCTGATCTACGCTACTGAATGACCTGTCGATTTTCGAATTTTAGGGATGGGTCGATATCAACCGGAACAACGGCAAGTCAGTGAGGGAGCGGTATGAAAAAATAATGAAATAGGGAAGGTGGGAAATTAAGGGGGGTGGGGATGTAATAAATAAATAATGAATATAGTAATTAGGGAAGGGTTCACAAAATTGGGATGTTTTATAATGATACAGACCTAGATATGAGCTAACACAGCCCCCATACTACCAGGGGTATACGGCGTCGTGGCACACCCAGATCTTAAACCGTATACATCCTAATAGCGGTAAACCGGTCATTCAATATTTACATTGAATCTGCTTATGTTTTTTATATACATATACTTTTCCTATAAATATAAAATACAATATAATAATAATACTTGGATAGGGTTGACCAAGTTGGGATGTTTTTAATATGATATACTAGAGACCTAGATATTGAGTTAACACAGCCCCCATACTACCAGGGCTACACGGCGTCTGGGCACACCCAGATCTTAAACCGTATACATCCTAATAGCGGTAAACCGGTCATTCAACATTTACAACTATTCTACTTATGTTTTATATAAATATAAAAATATATAATATATGTAAAATATATATATTAAATATAATGCGGTGAAACTACAAAATACACTAGTTAATGTCTTACCCCACTTCCAAATCCCTATGCTGGTAACCTATAGCTACTTCCCCTATTTTTACAAATATACAACAAAGAAATTGTGTAAATTATATACATAAGGTATACGTAAGGTATACGATATATATAAGAATTAGTTGAAAAAATCAATGTGGTGAAAAATGCACAATACACTACCTAATGCGGTGAAAAACTATACAATATACTTTATAGTGGATTATCCGAGAATGGCAGTAGAGACAAAACAGTCAAATCATTATGCACAACCAACACGAACAACAAGATGAGACAAAACACAAACGGTGAGACTACAAGATACACCAGCTAATGTCTTACCCCACATCTAAATCCCTATGCCGGTAACCTATAGCTACTTCCCATATTTTTACAGATATACAACAAAGAATGTGTGTAAATTATATAAATAGGGTATACGTAAAATATACGATACATAGTGGATTACCCAAGATGGCAGCAGAGACAAAAACAGTCGAATCACTATGCACAACCAACACGAACAACAAAATGAGACACAAAGAAAACACTGAGTTGAAAGTAAATATAAAGTGACAACAACCATAGGGTAGGGTAGATGTCCCTGTAAAATTATTTGGAACCTGTGATAGAAATGATCTTATATGTATTTGTGGTTAACCTGCTATGTTTTTAATTTTACTGCTATGTGTCAAGATTGTTGATTTGCTTGTGTGGTAAGGTGCCTGTAGAATTATATATGTTGTCATGGTGATATGGTCTTTTTATGTGTTCGTGATTGTTCAGTTTTATTATAGTTTATATATTATATTGACAAATGAAGATTTTGTTGCATGCAACGAGACACCTATTTAACAAAAACAAAAATATTCATTAGCTAATTTGTGTGTATGATTGTATGTAACCGTGCAGGTTAACACATACAATCCACATACAATAGAAAAATTCCTACGTATAGGGTTGTTTAGTTAGGCAGCGTCCATAAACGTTTTTGGTTCATTACCTAACATGGACTCATCAGTGGGCTTTTTGTTCCATATGGGAACCACTAACAAAATATTTCTAGTGACAGATTATATCAATCTGAAAAATCTCTAATATTCGAGATGAAACATACTAGAAACTGGAAGTTTTTAGGAAATGATTAAAAATGTGTAGCAATTTCATTAATGTACACCCTTTTGTTAGGTGTTCATATATGGTAATAATTATGTAAGCTTTGTTTTGTAAAATAGTGAGAGAAAGAAATTTTTTGGTTTACAAGATAATGAATTTTACCCTGGTTTATATTGTTCTTTTTGGTTTACGAGCTATAAATAGTAGAGGAGGGATTTTTTGTATTACAAGGTAATGAGTTTTTATTTTCGATTTACAGGATAACGAATTCTATTTTAGTTTATTTGGCTATTTTGGTTTATGAGTTATAGGAGGTATTTGTGCACTATGACACATTTGTTATACTACAATTACTTATTATAATATTTCTGTTCCCATAGTGTGTGTGAAGAAAATTATTTGTTTTATTGTTGTGCTGCTATCTTGACTAGTTCTAATTTGTCTAATTTGTCTAGTTTAATTTGTTATTAGACTGTGTGCGGTTTTTTTTTGATCGAGCTAAATTATTGTGGTTACAGAGCTAGCATTCTTAGGCAGCTTAGGTGTTTGCCCCAAGGGGCTTGACATTGGGGATTGTTGGCTACTATCCTATTGGACGATATAGAGCGAATGTGTACATTAAATTCACTAGGAATGCCTGTTTTTTCTATGGCTGAAACATTATTTTGATGGTTGAATATGTCAATGGCTGGGGTTCCACATCGTTTTGGGTATAATGCCTACAAGGTTTTTGGTCACACTAGGGTGTCTATATATCCACAAGGAAATTTTTGCCTAGAAATGGCTTAAGTAAAGCACAAATGCTGTGTATTAAATACACAATCTGCACATCACGAATATACACACATGTGTGAAATGTGCTGCACATGTGTGCCATGCATCTCACAATGTGCTTAACAAAATGCTGCTTCATACAAACAATAAACAATTTTATAAATAACTTAATATTTGAAATATCCGTCAACCACTAACACATGTATACAAACTCGAAATACAGTCTGAAAATTTGTCTTATCCGTTATCTTCTCATTTCTATTTTGTTATGCGAGCAGCCACAGCAAGGGCTTCGCTTAATAAAACATGCATGGCGGTAGAAATAAATAATGTATGGAATGGAAAAACTGATTTCATGTTTTTTCTTACTTTACTGTTTTCTTTTTAGAATTTTATTGTATTATGTAATTATTATTATTATTAGCTCTAGAAACATTTTTTAAAAATGAAAATATTCCGCATTCTTATTTAAAACAAATTACTCAAAATATTGATCAATTGACCCAAAAGAATATTCTGGAAAGAAAGGATACATTTCTTAGAATTATAAATAAAAAACAAGATGTATAAAAAGGTTGCAATTTATCTTGCTGACTTTCTGTCAACCTTTACAACATGTTTATTTCTACAACATTGTTGTGAAAAATTAAAAAACTTGAGTAGATTTTATCAAATAAAACATTCACAATATATACATACATACATATATCAATATTGATATTGTATCATGAGTAAAGAAAGACAATAAAAAAAACCAAACTTCTTTAGTTTTTCACAATCTAAAGAAATCAGCTCGAGTTATTTCTAGCGATATATGTATGTATTTATTAATTTTTCTCCAAACTTCGCCACAGCGCATTTTTCTTCAAAAGACTTTTAAAAAAGACTTATTTCAAAAAAGTCATACGAAAAGTCATCAAAAGACTTTTTCAAGACTTTTAAAAATAAGAGTCTCAAAATAACTTTTATCAAAGAATTTTAAAAATAAAAGTCTCAAAATAACTTTTCTAAAAGACTTTTAAAAATAAAAGTCTTGAAAAGACTTTTTTCAAAGACTTTTTTGATAAAAGTTATAAAACTTTCAACCTCTGCTTTTACCCTATCAAATGATGCTGTACAATTATATGTTTGCCCGCAAAAATCACCACACACATACGTAAAAAATGCGAGTTACAGCTCCACGATATATGTATTTGTCGGATGCAGTAATCTTCACTGCCTAATACAATAACATTAAATTTAATAAGTTTAGAAGTAGAAATACAACTACAATAATGTCATAATATAATGAACATATTAGTATAATGTTTGATTTTAACATTGCAAGTATGGTTTTAGTTTTGTCATTTGAGGAACTCCATCCCGTGGTCAATCTGCCCAAACTGGAAAAGGCTTTTTTATACAATCAGGAAAGGTCTCGTGCTCAGGCCTTTTTGCATTAAAGTGAGTGTGTGTAAAATTAGAATAGGACTTGTTATTATATTGTAGGTTTTGTTTTATATATGGTTTTATGTTATTTTTATTTAACTAAGATTGTGTCGTATTCCACAGAGTCCAGTGGTGTAATACCAACTACTGCAGTCGGAGTGAAATATACCAAGTAATATATCACCCATCAGTATATCGTGGCAGTATATTTAATGATTGTAACTTTTGTAAAACCTAGTTATTCCAAGGTTATTGAGAAATCCTATAACGATAGTTATCCATGTAGTTCAATGAGGTGTATTTTCCCTATGCCATGTTTTTGTTTTTGGTGATACTGAGAGTTCCGGGTGGCCTGTGATGTGTGTGGCTGGTTCCTGGTTGAAATTATGTATAGGCATACGATGTCGGTATTTGGAAAATTGAGAGAAAATGTTCATGATGCATGTGCACTCGGGACATGCCAAATATTTTCCATATAACTATCATAATATCCAGTAATGATGCAAGTTTCATGTGAAGGTTTTCAAGCATGACCATTGTTAAGAGTTCAAGGATAAAAAACCTGTGGCTTATCAGGGGGTGTTTGTATGAGAAAGGTAAACATAAGTCACCTTAAGTGAGGTGCATGAACAAAGCCGGAAAAATGTCAAATATTAAGGAACAGTTGTTCTTGTTTTGTAATATTAGCTTTAGTTGATAGTGTGTACTTTTTATTTTTATATATATGTAATATTCGTTACAGCTTGATAGTGTGTACTTTTATTTATACATTAAGATCTAGATTTTCTGTCAATTATTGTATTATTTTATTATTATGAATACACTTGATCTGTTTAAATATGAGGTGTTTAGTTTTATGGGGAGAAAAAAGGGAACCTCTTTCTCAAATATGGGGTAAGTGTGTCCATGCGTATCGTGCGGGTGTTCCGCCCTTGTGTGATTGGTAACGAATATATCTGTTTAGCGAATTTTTGGAGAAAAATGGAAGCCGCCATTTCCAAGTCACGACATATGAGGGATAGGTGGTATGTTGTGTCTCTGAATGTAGATGTGTATGTATATGATAGTAGTCAGAACACATGTAGAGTGTGCGCGCAGGTAAAAATGTGGAATTATGCAAACTATTACATTCGGCTAGATACTGTTTGTGTGCAACCAACACAGGAAAAAACTGAACTTTTTAAAATCGCACAGGGGTCTGGATGCAGCAGTCTACACATAAGAAGTAGAAACTTGTGTGAAGTGGAAGTACGTACATATGCGTTAATTTATAGACTCCCATGGTCCACTTATTGTATTCGCAGGATACAACTGTTCGTTTTGTCATCATATCTAGTAATTAGATTTGTTATATTATTTATGTGATTACAACGAGTTTTTGTTTATTGTATATTGTGGTGTGATTGGATGTCTGATGACAGCTATGTATGAATTGGCTCATTCATGTCAACTTGGTTAATCCGTATGGGACAAGGGATATATATAAGATGACAATTGTGTGCCTTAATGATGTGATTGATGTTCCGTAACCCATTATTTATTTGTTTCAGTACACCATTCATAGTTGGTTGACGCCTACCTTATGCGGTCTGTGGGTTGGACTATGTGATTATGTCTCATTGAGGCATTTATCCCAATCAGGGTTAGTACCACTGAATCTGTTGGATGTGGCTGAATTGGATCCATTTAATTTGATCCCCTTTTCACCATTATGCTGTCCAGCTCCCATTGCTGGGGGGTTCATGAATATGACAGACTTAGACGTACCTCGAGTTGTGAGTACCCTATTAAGTTATCGGCCTCGTTTTGCTGTGCCTGCTGCATTAGGAGTGATGGACGTGATGGAGACTACCTATTATATTCATGATAGTTTCCTTGCATGGGGGAAGAACCCTGAAATTTATTTGCAAGAATGTATGTCCCAGGTAAGTGAGGGTGATTCATCCAAGTCAACGTAGCGGGGAGTTAGGGGTACAGTATATGGATCGTTTGCTCGGGTCCATGTTGGACGAAACCCTGTAATTTTTAAAGGCTAACCCAGGGGTGATACTTGTACAGTCTGACAAAGGTAAAAAGGTCATACTAATGTCGAAGGCTCAGTACGCGAGAAAATGCAATACTGGATAGGTGCATGTATAGCTAAGGGCTATTATCAACAATACCTTGGAGGTGATTTCACGGTAGAACTGGCAAAAATCCATCAAGAGTTTTGTATACTATCTAAGAGGTTGAATTCGGTGTACAGGTCCGCTCCTGTCAAGCGAAAACCGTTCCCGAGAGCGGTACTCAAATTATTGCAGAGTTTGCAGGTCAATGGTGGCGTCAGATTGCCCTACCTGTATGGTCTAATAAAGGACCATAAGCCGGATGCGCCCTGTCGTCCCATATGTGGAACTCGTTCGTGGTATACTTTCCCGTTGCAGAAAATCGTGGTCCAGTGTCTTCAACAGGTGTTTCGTGATAATCTCTTGCCTCAAAATGTCAAATGAATGGAGGACGTCGTACGAGAATTATCGACCATGCCTATATGATGGCTACGAGTTTGTGGAGTTCGACGTCGTCGATATGTATACTCGGATAAGTAGAATCTATGCCTGTTTAGACATATTGGTACATTCGGACACTTATACGCAGAATAGTATGGTAGGACCGGGGCTATTGCTCTCATGTATACGTTTTAACTTTGAGGTAGCTAATATGCATATATATGCATAATATGGTAGGTAATATGCATCTCAAAATGTGCTTAACAAAATGCTGCTTCATACAAACAATAAACAATTTTATAAATAACTTAATATTTGAAATATCCGTCAACCACTAACACATGTATACAAACTCGAAATACAGTCTGAAAATTTGTCTTATCCGTTATCTTCTCATTTCTATTTTGTTATGCGAGCAGCCACAGCAAGGGCTTCGCTTAATAAAACATGCATGGCGGTAGAAATAAATAATGTATGGAATGGAAAAACTGATTTCATGTTTTTTCTTACTTTACTGTTTTCTTTTTAGAATTTTATTGTATTATGTAATTATTATTATTAGCTCTAGAAACATTTTTTAAAAATGAAAATATTCCGCATTCTTATTTAAAACAAATTACTCAAAATATTGATCAATTGACCCAAAAGAATATTCTGGAAAGAAAGGATACATTTCTTAGAATTATAAATAAAAAACAAGATGTATAAAAAGGTTGCAATTTATCTTGCTGACTTTCTGTCAGCCTTTACAACATGTTTATTTCTACAACATTGTTGTGAAAAATTAAAAAACTTGAGTAGATTTTATCAAATAAAACATTCACAATATATACATACATACATATATCGATATTGATATTGTATCATGAGTAAAGAAAGACAATAAAAAAAACCAAACTTCTTTAGTTTTTCACAATCTAAAGAAATCAGCTCGAGTTATTTCTAGCGATATATGTATGTATTTATTAATTTTTCTCCAAACTTCGCCACAGCGCATTTTTCTTCAAAAGACTTTTAAAAAAGACTTATTTCAAAAAAGTCATACGAAAAGTCATCAAAAGACTTTTTCAAGACTTTTAAAAATAAGAGTCTCAAAATAACTTTTATCAAAGAATTTTAAAAATAAAAGTCTCAAAATAACTTTTCTAAAAGACTTTTAAAAATAAAAGTCTTGAAAAGACTTTTTTCAAAGACTTTTAAAAATTAAAGTCTTTGATTAAAGTTATTTTGTGACTTTTATTTTTAAGTCATTGATAACAGTTATTTGAAGGACTTTTTTGATAAAAGTTATAAAACTTTCAACCTCTGCTTTTACCCTATCAAATGATGCTGTACAATTATATGTTTGCCCGCAAAAATCACCACACACATACGTAAAAAATGCGAGTTGCAGCTGCACGATATATGTATTTGTCGGATGCAGTAATCTTCACTGCATAATACAATAACATTAAATTTAATAAGTTTAGAAGTAGAAATACAACTACAATAATGTCATAATATAATGAACATACTAGTATAATGTTTGATTTTAACATTGCAAGTGTATGGTTTTAGTTTTGTTATTTGAGGAACTCCATCCCGTGGTCAATCTGCCCACAAACTGGAAAAGGCTTTTTTATACAATCAGGAAAGATCTCGTGCTCAGGCCTTTTTGCATTGAAGTGAGTGTGTGTAAAATTAGAATAGGACTTGTTATTATATTGTAGGTTTTGTTTTATATATTGTTTTATGTTGTTTTTATTTAACTAAGATTGTGTCGTATTCCACAGAGTCCAGTGGTGTAATACCAACTACTGCAGTCGGAGTGAAATCTGCCAAGTAATATATCAGCCATCAGTATATCGTGGCAGTATATTTAATGATTGTAACTTTTGTAAAACCTAGTTATTCCAAGGTTATTGAGAAATCCTATAACGATAGTTATCCATGTAGTTCAATGAGGTGTATTTTCCCTATGCCATGTTTTTGTTTTTGGTGATACTGAGAGTTCCGGGTGGCCTGTGATATGTGTGGCTGGTTCCTGGTTGAAATTATGTATAGGCATACGATGTCGGTATTTGGAAAATTGAGAGAAAATGTTCATGATGCATGTGCACTCGGGACATGCCAAATATTTTCCATATAACTATCACAATATCCAGTAATGATGCAAGTTTCATGTGAAGGTTTTCAAGCATGGCCATTGTTAAGAGTTCAAGGATAAAAAACCTGTGGCTTATCAGGGGGTGTTTGTATGAGAAAGGTAAACATAAGTCACCTTAAGTGAGGTGCATGAACAAAGCCGGAAAAATGTCAAATGTTAAGGAACAGTTATTCTTGTTTTGTAATATTCGCTTTAGTTGATAGTGTGTACTTTTTATTTTTATATATATGTAATATTCGTTACAGCTTGATAGTGTGTACTTTTATTTATACATTAAGATCTAGATTTTCTGTCAATTATTGTATTATTTTATTATTATGAATACACTTGATCTGTTTAAATATGAGGTGTTTAGTTTTATGGGGAGAAAAAAGGGAACCTCTTTCTCAAATATGGGGTAGGTGTGTCCATGCGTATGTTCCGCGGGTGTTCCGCCCTTGTGTGATTGGTAACGAATATCTCTGTTTAGCGAATTTTTGGAGAAAAATGGAAGCCGCCATTTCCAAGTCACGACATATGAGGGATAGGTGGTATGTTGTGTCTCTGAATGTAGATGTGTATGTATATGATAGTAGTCAGAACACATGTAGAGTGTGCGCGCAGGTAAAAATGTGGAATTATGCAAACTATTACATTCGGCTAGATACTGTTTGTGTGCAACCAACACAGGAAAAAACTGAACTTTTTAAAATCGCACAGGGGTCTGGATGCAGCAGTCTACACATAAGAAGTAGAAACTTGTGTGAAGTGGAAGTACGTACATATGCGTTAATTTATAGACTCCCATGGTCCACTTATTGTATTCGCAGGATACAACTGTTCGTTTTGTCATCATATCTAGTAATTAGATTTGTTATATTATTTATGTGATTACAACGAGTTTTTGTTTATTGTATATTGTGGTGTGATTGGATGTCTGATGACAGCTATGTATGAATTGGCTCATTCATGTCAACTTGGTTAATCCGTATGGGACAAGGGATATATATAAGATGACAATTGTGTGCCTTAATGATGTGATTGATGTTCCGTAACCCATTATTTATTTGTTTCAGTACACCATTCATAGTTGGTTGACGCCTACCTTATGCGGTCTGTGGGTTGGACTATGTGATTATGTCTCATTGAGGCATTTATCCCAATCAGGGTTAGTACCACTGAATCTGTTGGATGTGGCTGAATTGGATCCATTTAATTTGATCCCCTTTTCACCATTATGCTGTCCAGCTCCCATTGCTGGGGGGTTCATGAATATGACAGACTTAGACGTACCTCGAGTTGTGAGTACCCTATTAAGTTATCGGCCTCGTTTTGCTGTGCCTGCTGCAATAGGAGTGATGGACGTGATAGAGACTACCTATTATATTCATGATAGTTTCCTTGCATGGGGGAAGAACCCTGAAATTTATTTGCAAGAATGTATGTCCCAGGTAAGTGAGGAATATGTGAGGGTGATTCATCCAAGTCAACGTAGCGGGGAGTTAGGGGTACAGTATATGGATCGTTTGCTCGGGTCCATGTTGGATGAAACCCTGTAATTTTTAAAGGCTAACCCAGGGGTGATACTTGTACAGTCTGACAAGGGTAAGAAGGTCATACTAATGTCGAAGGCTCAGTACGCGAGAAAATGCAATACTGGATAGGTGCATGTATAGCTAAGGGCTATTATCAACAATACCTTGGAGGTGATTTCACGGTAGAACTGGCAAAAATCCATCAAGAGTTTTGTATACTATCTAAGAGGTTGAATGCGGTGTACAGGTCCGCTCCTGTCAAGCGAAAACCGTTCCCGAGAGCGGTACTCAAATTATTGCAGAGTTTGCAGGTCAATGGTGGCGTCAGATTGCCCTACCTGTATGGTCTAATAAAGGACCATAAGCCGGATGCGCCCTGTCGTCCCATATGTGGAACTCGTTCGTGGTATACTTTCCCGTTGCAGAAAATCGTGGTCCAGTGTCTTCAACAGGTGTTTCGTGATAATCTCTTGCCTCAAAATGTCAAATGAATGGAGGACGTCGTACGAGAATTATCGACCATGCCTATATGATGGCTACGAGTTTGTGGAGTTCGACGTCGTCGATATGTATACTCGGATAAGTAGAATCTATGCCTGTTTAGACATATTGGTACATTCGGACACTTATACGCAGAATAGTATGGTAGGACCGGGGCTATTGCTCTCATGTATACGTTTTAACTTTGAGGTAGCTAATTTTTGTAGTTATGAGGATGACATAAATCGCCAAGTCAGGGGGTTACCACAAGGTGTCTGTGATTCTGGTTTATTGGCTACACTTCTTTTGGATTTTCAATTGCAGCAACATAAGGGAATGCTGTTTGATGATAAAGGTGTGATATATTTCTGGAAATACATGGATGATGTTCTGGTGTATATTCCGTCAGATAGTATTGATAGTTTCAAAAATCAGTTCGAGCGAATGACACATCTGGATCTCACCATTGAGCGAGAGGAAGATCAGGGTGATAAGCGTACTATTCCGTTTTTGGATTTATTGATTCATCCTATGTCCTCGATGCGCATGATCCACTTCCTATCACGGGACAGGTTCGCATGGAAAAAAGCCACTTTGAAAGTTTATATAGATCGAATAGTAGTGTGTACGAGTAATCAACGAAATGATCTGAGTTGGACTCAGAAATAGGTCATTTGACACCTATCTGGTTACAGCCTGTACTACCTAGGCTATTACAATGAAATTACATTAACTAACTGGTTCCTAAGTCCCTATCACATGGTTCTTTTTCAACGATGTGTGTTCGCTGATCTACGCTACTGAATGACCTGTCTGGTCTTTGTCACGTATTTTTGGACTCGGAGGATAGCACCGTAACTTGGTGTATCCTGGCCGGTCCTTGTAGGATTGTTGAGTGGTAAACATTCGGAAGACCGTGCCTAAGTAACAATCAACACGAGAATTGGACACAAAAATGGACTGGTACGTAAAACGGATAAGACGGTCGGATAAACCCCTAACTTAACTAATGGGTAAATACTACTACATGTCCAATCTAGCCTAGCTGACAACCTAGAGTTCATTTCAAATAATTGTATAAATATATACAAAATATATACAAATATATAAATAAGGTATTCTTGTAAGTATACAATATATACAGGATATAAATGAGAAATTAAAAACAAAACAAAAATGAAAATCATTGAAACAAAAAACACAAAAACAAACAAAAACCGAAAAACCAAGCAAAAATTGTTATAGAAGTGTCATAAAGGACACTCCCATAACAATTATGAGTAGGCCTTTTTGCCTAAAACTACTTTAAAGGTAACGCCCCGAAACGTTTTTCGTCCCTGGCCTGAAAGGGACTCATCAGTGGGCTTTTATATATATGCGCGCTTACACACATAACTAGTATGTGTGCAATCACCCATATATAAACAGAAAATTGGCCAAGAATGGCTAAGGAGAAAATAAATTGTTTAAAAGAGGCAACAAACATTAATAAAGAATATATTAAATAACAACTATCAATTAATAAATTAATTAACAATTGTTAGATAATAATAATATAATATAATAATATAATATAATATGTGAGAAAAATCAAAAAGCACTTACCATTCCTCAGGAAGACAGCGACCACACGCGACGAGAGTTGAACACATACTAACTGATGTGTTCACCTCAACCGCATACTCCAATAACATGGGTGATGCGATTTTCGAATTTTAGGGATGGGTCGATATCAACCGGAACAACGGCAAGTCAGTGAGGGAGCGGTATGAAAAAATAATGAAATAGGGAAGGTGGGAAATTAAGGGGGGTGGGGATGTAATAAATAAATAATGAATATAGTAATTAGGGAAGGGTTCACAAAATTGGGATGTTTTATAATGATACAGACCTAGATATGAGCTAACACAGCCCCCATACTACCAGGGCTACATGGCGTCTGGGCACACCCAGATCTTAAACCGTATACATCCTAATAGCGGTAAACCGGTCATTCAACATTTACAACTATTCTACTTATGTTTTATATAAATATAAAAATATATAATATATGTAAAATATATATATTAAATATAATGCGGTAAAACTAAAAAATACACTAATTAATGTCTTACCCCACTTCCAAATCCCTATGCTGGTAACCTATAGCTACTTCCCCTATTTTTACAAATATACAACAAAGAATATGTGTAAATTATATACATAAGGTATACGATATATATAAGAATTAGTTGAAAAAATCAATGTGGTGAAAAATGCACAATACACTACCTAATGCGGTGAAAAACTATACAATATACTATATAGTGGATTATCCAAGAATGGCAGTAGAGACAAAATAGTCAAATCATTATGCACAACCAACACGAACAACAAGATGAGACAAAACACATTCGGTGAGACTACAAGATACACCAGCTAATGTCTTACCCCACATCTAAATCCCTATGCCGGTAACCTATAGCTACTACATGGCGTCTGGGCACACCCAGATCTTAAACCGTATACATCCTAATAGCGGTAAACCGGTCATTCAACATTTACAACTATTCTACTTATGTTTTATATAAATATAAAAATATATAATATATGTAAAATATATATATTAAATATAATGCGGTGAAACTAAAAAATACACTAGTTAATGTCTTACCCCACTTCCAAATCCCTATGCTGGTAACCTATAGCTACTTCCCCTATTTTTACAAATATACAACAAAGAATATGTGTAAATTATATACATAAGGTATACGATATATATAAGAATTAGTTGAAAAAATCAATGTGGTGAAAAATGCACAATACACTACCTAATGCGGTGAAAAACTATACAATATACTATATAGTGGATTATCCAAGAATGGCAGTAGAGACAAAATAGTCAAATCATTATGCACAACCAACACGAACAACAAGATGAGACAAAACACATTCGGTGAGACTACAAGATACACCAGCTAATGTCTTACCCCACATCTAAATCCCTATGCCGGTAACCTATAGCTACTTCCCATATTTTTACAGATATACAACAAAGAATGTGTGTAAATTATATAAATAGGGTATACGTAAAATATACGATACATAGTGGATTACCCAAGATGGCAGCAGAGACAAAAACAGTCGAATCACTATGCACAACCAACACGAACAACAAAATGAGACACAAAGAAAACACTGAGTTGAAAGTAAATATAAAGTGACAACAACCATAGTGACAGCGACAATCCATGAGGGAACGATGACAAGCGAACACAAAAAATATATAGCAACAAAAACAACACATGGATACAGAATATATAGGATGCACAAAAATGCAAATAGGCTCCACAGTGTGAAAATTAATCCACAAAAACAAAAACAGCGAACAAACCACAACCCGAAGAACATTTGATAGCCCTCACTAACAAAGGTGGCTTTATTCGATGTCCAACATATACCTGTTATAGTGGCTTGATACCTAATGAAGATTATTTTGTTTTTCCGATGCCTTACTGTTAACAACGTATCCGTATTTGTAGATTAGTACATGATTTACATGTCTCTAGATTTATTATATTTTCCATTAGTATAAATGTATATAATTATACATTTTTTTCGTAGGTGAATTCATTATTTATTCGTAGGTGAAGACCACATAGTCGGGTCTATCTGACTGCGCCGCAGGTTAGTTGGCGATCGAAACGTTTCTTTGGTTTTTACAATGCGCATGTTTGACTAGCCTTGAATCTTAGTAATGTATTGTAGACTGCAGTGTTATCCATTCTGAAGAGCATCTTTTATGATTGGGTAGGGTAGATGTCCCTGTAAAATTATTTGGAACCTGTGATAGAAATGATCTTATATGCACTATGCACAACCAACACGAACAACAAAATGAGACACAAAGAAAACACTGAGTTGAAAGTAAATATAAAGTGACAACAACCATAGTGACAGCGACAATCCATGAGGGAACGATGACAAGCGAACACAAAAAATATATAGCAACGAAAACAACACATGGATATAGAATATATAGGATGCACAAAAATGCAAATAGGCTCCACAGTATGAAAATTAATCCACAAAAACAAAAACAGCGAACAAACCACAACCCGAAGAACATTTGATAGCCCTCACTAACAAAGGTGGCTTTATTCGATGTCCAACATATACCTGTTATAGTGGCTTGATACCTAATGAAGATTATTTTGTTTTTCCGATGCCTTACTGTTAACAACGTATCCGTATTTGTAGATTAGTGCATGATTTACATGTCTCTAGATTTATTATATTTTCCATTAGTATAAATGTATATAATTATACATTTTTTTCGTAGGTGAATTCATTATTTATTCGTAGGTGAAGACCACATAGTCGGGTCTACCTGACTGCGACGCAGGTTAGTTGGCGATCGAAACGTTTCTTTGGTTTTTACAATGCGCATGTTTGACTAGCCTTGAATCTTAGTAATGTATTGTAGACTGCAGTGTTATCCATTCTGAAGACCATCTTTTATGATTGGGTAAGGTAGATGTCCCTGTAAAATTATTTGGAACCTGTGATAGAAATGATCTTATATGTATTTGTGGTTAACCTGCTATGTTTTTAATTTTACTGCTATGTGTCAAGATTGTTGATTTGCTTGTGTGGTAAGGTGCCTGTAGAATTATATATGTGGTCATGGTGATATGGTCTTTTTATATGTGTTCGTGATTGTTCAGTTTTATTTTAGTTTATATATTATGTTGACAAATGAAGATTTTGTTGCATGCAACGAGACACCTATTTAACAAAAACAAAAAAATCATTAGCTAATTTGTGTGTATGATTGTATGTAACCGTGCAGGTTAACACATACAATCCACATACAATAGAAAAATTCCTACGTATAGGATTGTTTAGTTAGGCAGCGCCCATAAACGTTTTTGGTTCATTACCTAACATGGACTCATCAGTGGGCTTTTTGTTCCATATGGGAACCACTAACAAAATATTTCTAGTGGCAGATTATATCAATCTGAAAAATCTCTAATATTCGAGATGAAACATACTAGAAACTGGAAGTTTTTAGGAAATGATTAAAAATGTGTAGCAATTTCATTAATGTACACCCTTTTGTTAGGTGTTCATATATGGTAATAATTATGTAAGCTTTGTTTTGTAAAATAGTGAGAGAAAGAAATTTTTTGGTTTACAAGATAATGAATTTTACCCTGGTTTATATTGTTCTTTTTGGTTTACGAGCTATAAATAGTAGAGGAGGGATTTTTTGTATTACAAGGTAATGAGTTTTTATTTTCGATTTACAGGATAACGAATTCTATTTTAGTTTATTTGGCTATTTTGGTTTATGAGTTATAGGAGGTATTTGTGCACTATGACACATTTGTTATACTACAATTACTTATTATAATATTTCTGTTCCCATAGTGTGTGTGAAGAAAATTATTTGTTTTATTGTTGTGCTGCTATCTTGACTAGTTCTAATTTGTCTAATTTGTCTAGTTTAATTTGTTATTAGACTGTGTGCGGTTTTTTTTTGATTGAGCTAAATTATTGTGGTTACAGAGCTAGCATTTTTAGGCAGCTTAGGTGTTTGCCCCAAGGGGCTTGACATTGGGGATTGTTGGCTACTATCCTATTGGACGATATAGAGCGAATGTGTACATTAAATTCACTAGGAATGCCTGTTTTTTCTATGGCTGAAACATTATTTTGATGGTTGAATATGTCAATGGCTGGGGTTCCACATCGTTTTGGGTATAATGCCTACAAGGTTTCTGGTCCCACTAGGGTGTCTATATATCCACAAGAAAATTTTTGCCTAGAAATGGCTGAAGTAAAGCACAAATGCTGTGTATTAAATACACAATCTGCACATTCCGAATATACACACATGTGTGAAATGTGCTGCACATGTGTGCTATGCATCTCACAATGTGCTTAAAAAAATGCTGCTTCATACAAACAATAAACAATTTTATGAATAACTTAATATTTGAAATATCCGTCAACCACTAACACATGTATACAAACTCGAAATACAGTCTGAAAATTTGTCTTATCCGTTATCTTCTTGCAGTTGTTTTTTGGTGCTTTTTACATATTTGGCGTCTATATTTGCAGTTTGTTTCTGTCCTCTGGTGTGTTTTGTTGCTGCTTGGCGGTAAGATTCCTCTGTTTCAATTTTTATTTGCTCTTCGTAATTGTTTGTTTTTCAGCTTTTCCACACTAACTTTTGGCGTTTTCTAGTTTTTCGGCTGCACCGTCCTGGATGTCTACATTTGTTTTTGGTAGCCGGTTCCAATTGCCTCAAAAAATCACCGACAAATTGGTTTGGTTGCTTTTCAGCTGCTTTTTGTTTTGTTTTTTCTACTAATGTTTTCCCTACTGTATATTAAGCTCATTATTATTGAACTAAAACTTAGCTATAAGAATTTTCTTCAGTTTTTTATTCTCCCACATTTTTGCCAATAGTTGTTTGTGTCGTTTTGCTTTGCACTTTTTTCTAAATTTTCAATTTTTGTGGTTTTGCTCAATTACCACTTGAACTTAATCGTTTTCACACTAAGAATTTTGCACAATTTTTATGTTTCGATTCTTTTGCGACAATTATGTGCGGTTTTTCTTTCAACTGTTTGTTTTCCCATTTCCTGTGTCTGTGCTTGGAAGATGGCGGAGTTTTTCCTTGTTTCATTTCGTTGCGTTTTTTGTTGAGATTCTTTCTGAGATTGGTCTTGTGACGTTTCACTCCTTTTTGTTAGGTACTTTTTGCTTAATATCCAGGGTCGTTACTAGTGTGGTGTATATCTGGTGCGTGCCGCACTCTGTATGTTGGCTGCCTTCAACCGTTTCCGCCTTGTCGTTGTTAATAGTTGGTTGGTCTAATTGGTTGTGTACCCGCGTTTTTGTATCTAGTAAAATTAGTAAAATCCATTTTTTGAGGATCTGAACTGAACATTTTGTGTGGATAGCTGGTTCCAAATTTTGCCCCCAGATCACCGATTCATGGCAAAAACATCGTAGAAAGAACTGCCCCAAGGTTTCATGATAATGCGAAAAAATTCCTTCGGGCATCCATCTTGTTTGTGGAACTTTTTGCATGTGGCGTTTCATCACATGCGTTTTCTTGTGAGGTAGCATTTGTGCTTTTTTGTGAAGTGACGTTTGTGCTTTTCTTGTTACCAGTAGCCTTTTTATATTTTTCATTTTGTTAAATTATTCTTTAATGTTCGTGTTTTTTATTTCCTCTTTCCCAGGTTTTTTTTGCTATTTCCCTGTCTTGTCCGGTTCCAATAATTGCTTTGGTCGTTTGCAGTTGTTTTTTGGTGCTTTTTACATATTTGGCGTCTATATTTGCAGTTTGTTTCTGTCCTCTGGTGTGTTTTGTTGCTGCTTGGCGGTAAGATTCCTCTGTTTCAGTTTTCATTTGCTCTTCGTAATTGTTTGTTTTTCAGCTTTTCCACACTAACTTTTGGCGCTTTCTAGTTTTTCGGCTGCACCGTCCTGGATGTCTACATTTGTTTTTGGTAGCCGGTTCCAATTGCCTCAAAAAATCACCGACAAATTGGTTTGGTTGCTTTTCAGCTGCTTTTTGTTTTGTATTTTATTTCTTTGTATATTTACAGTTTGATTCTGTCTTTTGGTGCGTTTTTAACCCACTGCTTTTTGACGGTAAGATTCTTCTGTTTCACTTCTATTTTTTATTCCTAATGATTATTATTTTCCAGTTTCCCACATTGTGAATTTGGCCTGTTTTTACATTTGTTTGTTATTTTTGGCTACACCGCCCCCCCATCTCTACACTCTGGTAGCAGATTCCAATTTTCTCAACAATCACCGATTCCCGACAGACAACGAAGATAGGGGTTGCACTAAGGTTTCATGTCCAATGTAAAAGGTTTCGTGATTGATGTGAAAATAATCTCCACATCCAACTTGTTTTAAGGATTTTTGGCTTGTGGTGTTTTTCCTGGTGGTTTTTTGTGAGGTAACGTTTGTGCTTGTCCTTGTTTTCTAGTGTGCTTTAAATGAATTAACTTTCATTCGAATTGAAAATTTTATTGACTTTTTTGTGCGAGTCGAGTTTTTTTTACCGGTAAGCGGCCTGGGTGTGGATAAGCAAACAGTACAAGTACTCGAGGGTTCACATAAATGTGACCCAATGGGTACGGCACTGGCGCTTTTCTAATTTAATTCAATTTTATAAACATTACGTTAACTTAATGGACTTAAAAATTGTCCTTGACTTGATTTTAATCCCTATGCATAAAAGTCAATACCGACCGATACTTTGACTGACTTTTATTGTTCTACTAACCCTGCCTATGATATTACCTTTACAAAAAATATCTATCTCTAAATCGGAGAAATAACTTATCTCAATTTAGGATACAGATAACCTATGTTAAATAACGTTAAAATATAATTGAACATAATTAAATTTGTAGTGAAAAAACGTAATATGTAAAATGTAAAATGTAATTAAATGTAACTAAACTTTAATTAAATTTTGTAGTGGAAAAAATGTGAAAAATGTATTGTAAATGTAGACATGTAATATGTACAGATGTAATTTGAGCAATAAATGTAATGTAAATGCAATGTGACAGGTATAGTAAAATTATTGTGAAAGAAATATAAATTTAGCGTTGGCTAGAGCGCAGCCGTAGATGCCACAGTCTGTGACTTAGAAGCGTGGATGTAAGTATTTTTTAGTAAAAAGTAAACACTTAGAATAGAACAAATACTTTGAACAGAACAAAATAGTGAGAGCTGAAACCATGAAAAAATCTTTTTCATAAAGTATAGCGAAAAATACCAATAATAACATATAAGGGTATATATCCTTATTGGTTTGATAAGAATGGTAAACAAACAAAACAAAAAATTGACACATTTTACGGAAAAAATAATAACTTAGAAAAAATACTTGAAGAAAAATAGTCAAATTAAAGGGAGAAAGGAAGAACTGCACAAAGGCAGCAGAGTTGGCAGTCAAAAAGCTTTTCATCCCTTGCCACGGGGAATCGTCAGTTGACTTTAAAATGAGGGGTATCGTATGGGGAATTTTTAGAAATGAATGTTAATGTAAGAGAAATGTTGTTAAAACAAGAGAAATGTTGTTAAAATAGAGTTAGAGTCTTATTGTGAGCGTACAAGAATGTAACACACTGCAAAACCGTGAGAAAAACAAAAAACAAAAACATTGTGACCAATGGAATATGGTTATAAATCAGATGATAGGAATAGTATTTTCGATAAAACGATACAAATCAGATTGGTTTTTGCTAGCTAGACAAATTTTTAAAAGTTTTTTGCCCAAGTTTGAGGCTTCAAAGAAAAATTTTTGTTTTAGAAGTTTTTTAAAAATTTTTGTTTTAGAAGTTTTTTAATTAAATGTTTTTGGAAAATCCGGAATTTTCCATTAACATGGCAAGTTTTTTTAAAAACCACAAATGTAGAGGATTTGTGTATTTTCGCGTTTTTTCCGTCTTTCTAATTCGAATGAATTAACTTTCATTCGAATTGAAATTTTGAGATTGACTTTTTGTCTTGTACGAATCGTGTTTTATTTACCGGTAAGCGGCCTAAATGCGGGCAAGCACCAGTACAAGTACTCGAGGGTTCACATGAATGTGACCCAATGGGTACGGCACTGGCACTCTCCCAAAATTTATCCGAATTTTACGTTAAATTAATTGACTACAATGTCCTTTACTTGATTTTAATCCCTACGCATAAAAGTCAGTACCGACCGATACTTTGACTGACTTTTATTGTTCTATTTCTGCCTAAGACATTACCTAGATACAAAACAAATGGATGAAACAATTGAACAAATGAACAATGAACCAAATGGACAATGAGATGTGTGACTCTAAAATACTATGTGTAAAGGTAAGTGTTAAGTATGTGTTAAGTTTAAATTTTAGTCCTTGTTTTAATTATTAAGTTTTTGTTTTTTAGTTAAAAGTTAAGGTTTAGGTTTTTGTTTAGTTTAAAGTTTAGATTTTTAGTTTTAGTTTGAAGTTTAGTGAGTTCAAAATGTAAATTCAAAATGTAAAATATACTCTGTAAAAAGTGAAAATTGTATAAATAATTACACAAAATTGTAAAGATTTATAAAAATTGTTGTAAACACTTCTAAGAAAGTACTGTGTAACGATATATTGTGAACTGTAAACATAAGGACATATTGTATACTGTAAAGATAAAACTATAAATAAAGTGTGAATTGTGCAAATAAATATATATTGCACAAGTAAATTGTAAAATAAATAAATAATTTTTAAGGTAAATAAATAAATGATTTGTAAAGAAAAATGAATAATTTGTAAAATCAATTGTACACAATTGTGAAGGAAAAAAAAGTAGTAAAAAGTGTAAAGTAAAATTTTAGGAAATACAACGTAAATTTTTTTTTTTTTTTTTTTTTTTAAAATTCAGGAAAGAATTGTAAAAAGATAGCGCGTCAGATGTCTTAAAATAACATCTAAAAAATCCCGCGTTTCAACAACCGAACAGAATAAAACACACAAAAATCGAGATCCAACACAAAAACAAAACAAACAAAACAAAAAGTTGTTTACATTTAAAATCAAAAATAATGCTGCAGACAATCCCAAGAGGATCCTTAAGGACAATCCTCTTAATAGATTGTCTGTTGGGCATTATGCCGAAAAGGCTTACGTTATTAGGCGAGGGGGGTCCATAAACGTTTTTCGTCCAGCGCCTAAACTGGACTCATCAGTGGACATTTTTTTATTTTTAGAGAGATTTTCCGTCGGCTACACATCAATGTGTGCATTCCAACGCGTACAAACATTCAGACCGTGTAAAAAGAGCAACGCGTTTTTAGAGACATTTTTGAGATTTTTTAGAGATTTTTTTATATATAGAGAGATTTTTATATATAGAGATTTTTTGTATTCTTTATTCCTACGCATGTTTTTTCTATTCTACCTACTCGCTATTAGTTTTCTTTCCTACCCCCATCCCCTCCTTTCTGTTTCACAATACCCCCTTCTATCGATGATAGTGCGGTAAGTTCCCCTGTGTACGTTCATGAGCTTATTTTTGCAAGGCTTTGGATAGATGCGCGTGTATGCGTTAGTGTGCTTGGTTGCGCCACTCTTTTTCACTCACTCTTGCCATTGCTTGCTCTTTTTCGCAACCTGCGTATGCTTTCCTAGTGTACGTTCATTACGTTCCTAGTAGCTGCGCATTGTTGCTTCATTTTTATGCGTTCGTTGTTTTTTGTTTTCCGTTTCCCGTTCTTTTTGGCCTCTCTTTTTCCTGCTCACTTCCTTTCCTACTATGTGTGGACTTACCTTAGCTTGGTTTTTTCCAGCATGCAGTCATTTGCGTCTTTTTTTGTTGTTTGTTTCTTCGGCACTATTCTCGCCTTCGCTGCTTCCGCTTCCGTCGACTGCGTCGCTCTGCACCAGCGTCGTTTGTCGATTATCTTCTGACCGACTTCCGCTGGCCCTCTTCGTGCATCATAGGCATGAGTGTGTTTCTTTTGCGTTCCTTCTGTTCAACCACAATTAATCTATTACAATTACTGTTATTTTCGACATTTTTTATTAAGGTTTTTTCTATTGCACGCTTATATTCGTTTGTTTTCCTTATTATTGGTAACTTTTCTGATATGGCCTACCTTCTTTCCTTATTTGTTGCGTCTTTTTTGCTATTTTTTGGTTATTTTCCTGGTTTCTATTCTGCCGCTTTTTTATTTATTCGCACTTCACTACACATTTTCAATTCTTTGCACTGCTTCTGAAATATTTTTTACAAATTGACTATTCCATTTAAATATTCCCATTCTCGGTTTCTTTCCGTTTTTTCATTGTTTCAGAATTGTTCTTTGTGTGTAGATAGTTTTTTATTTATTTTTTTATTTATTTTTTATTTTTTAATAGTTTTTTAGTAATTTCCTTCCGCGTTATCGCGAGTTGCTAGATCCGCGCACGGTTTCCGATACACTGATTTTTGGCAGCGCTGCTAGTGCGTTTTTCGCGGACTTTTTGCTTTTTCCAGGCAACGTGATTTAAGAGCTTTTTCATCTTTCTGTCCCGCTTTGTCGCGTGTCTTAAGCGTGGTTGTTGGAGCCCTTTTTCGGCTTTTTTCGCCTCTTCTCCGTTTTCCATTTCCTCTGGTTGGTTTCTTATTTCCCGTCTGCGGTTCCTATGAAACCTTTCCTTTCCTTTCCTTTCCTTCGTGTTTTTTCCGTATTCAGGAGTATTTTAATAATAAATGATGATATATAATAGATGATGATAAATAGATAATGATGAATGCTAATGAAGTTGGTGTTAGAATATAATAAATAAGTAAATGATATAATAGATAAATAAATAAATAAATAAATAGAATAAAATAAATAAAATAAAATAAGATAAATAAATAAATAAATAAATAAATAAGTAGTATTAATTACTTAAATATGTGAATATATAAGTATATAAACATATAAGGGTGGTGAGCGTACTAAAAGCAGGTAACTAAGCGCAATAACATACATACAAAGCAGTTAAATTAAAATCAAGCCGAACTACATTAAAAATAAAAATTAGTTTATCCAACTTAAAAATTAAAATCAATCAACTTAACTACAATAACCCATACTAGAATGGGTTACCCAATTGTACATCTACTAACTTAAAGTAAGCATGCTCAAATAGCGTTTTTCTCTTATTTGAGTTTGTTCAATTAACTCTGAACTCTCATATACGTATACAAAGCCATAGTGATAAGCAACTACAAGCGACAACAAGCGTAGTGTTTCTTATGATACCTAAGTTTTGCGTGAGTTTTGTCAGCTGCCCATAACTTGGCTCGCTGATGTTTCCCACGTGACTAGATATAACTTAGTTTTTTTAGCTTATAGACCTAACCAATGATCTAGTCTAAAGTTGTGCGATCAGCTTCCACCTTTAACTCGTTGAAAACTTCCTGCACAACACTACTAATATTTCTAGCTCCTATTTTGAATATTTTCAATAACTTAGAAAATAATTCAAACATACTTTTTACATAATAACTATGGGCAAGCACCGTAGATCTCGAATAATTGGTTTCTCTAGCTAGACAAAATTTAAAGTTTTTTGCCCAAGTTTGAGGCTTCAAAGAAAAAATTTTTAGAGATTTTTATTTAAATGTTTTTGGAAATTCCGGAATTTTCCTTTAACATGGCAAGTTTTTTAAGCAACCACAAATGTAGAGGATTTGTGTGAATCCGCGTTTTCACGTTTTTCTAATTCGAATGAATTAACTTTCATTCGAATTGAAAATTTTATTGACTTTTTTGTACGAGTCGAGATTTTTACCGGTAAACGGCCTATATATGAATAAGCAAACAGTACAAGTACTCGAGGGTTCACATAAATGTGACCCAATGGGTACGGCACTGGCGCTTTTCTATAATTTTATTCAATTTTATACAATTTTATAAACATTATGTTTACTTAATGGACTTAAAAATTGTCCTTGACTTGATTTTAATCCCTATGCATAAAGGTCAGTACCGACCGATACTTTGACTGACTTTTACTATTCTACTATCCCTGCCTATGACATTACCTTTACAAAAAATATCTACCTCTAAATCAGAGAAAATAACTTATCTCAATTTAGGATACAAATAACTTGCGCTTACAAATAAAATTGTGAATTGTTAACGTGTGACTGTGTGACTGTGTGTAGATTTTTTTGTTGACTATTAAGAAATAAGGATTGGAGAAATTTGGAAAAGTTAAAATTATTAAAAAATTTGGAAAAATTAGTGTAACAAAAATCATTTTTTTAGGAACATAGACAATGCAAGGAGTGTAAATGTAGAACAATGTAAATGCAAATGTAAATGTAAATTAAATGCAAAGTTTAAAAATGTAAAGTTTTTTAGCAGTGTTTAAAAATGTGACAACTGTAAACTGTAAGTGTACAAAGTGTGTAAAGAATGCCTAAAATGTAACAGTGTAAAATGTAATGTGTGAAGGTGAATTGTAAAAAATTTTTAAAAATTGTACAAACAGTTGTATAAAATTGTAAAAATTTATAAAATTGTAAAACATGTAAAAAATTATAGAATGTAAAATTATACAAATTGTAAAATTTATAAAAATGTAAGAACGAAATTGTGGAAATAAACTGTAAAAACAAACTGTAAAAATTGTAAATGTAAGAAACTGTAAAAGGATTAAAGGGGAAAAAGGTAAGAAAAATACAAATTTTTAAAAAGAAAATTTTTACAAAATTGTAAAATTCTATAATTACTTGTGAAATGTATCGCGTCAGATGTCTTCAAGTAGCATCTGAATTCCGATAGTACAAAACAGAACAAAAAATCGAGAGCCAACACAAAAACAAAACAAACAAAACAAAAAATTGTTAACATTCAAATCAAAATAATGCTGCAGACAATCCCAAGAGGATCTTAAGGGCAATCCTCTTAATAGATTGTCTGTCGGGCATTATGCCGAAAAGGCTTTACGTTATTAGGCGAGGGGGTCCATAAACGTTTTTCGTCCAGCGCCTAAACTGGACTCATCAGTGGACATTTTATAATTTTTAGAAAGATTTTTTCGTCGGCTACACATCAATGTGTGCACACCAACGCGTATAAACATTGAAGAGATTGTGAAGAGAGCAAAATTATTGGACAGATATTTGTTATTTTTAGAGATTTTTTTGCGATTTTTCTATATATAGTTGTTTTTTATTCCTTATTTCTATGTAAGTTAACTATTCTACCTACTCGTTAAGTTTTTCCCACCCTTGTCCCGTCATCTTCGTTTCATCATACCCCCTTCTATCGTCGATAGTGCTTTTTGTTCCTCTGTGTATTCTCGTGAGCTTATTTTCATGCAAGGCTTTTTGGGTGTACACGCGTGTATGCGTTAGTGTGCTTAGTTGCGCCACTCTTCTTTCACCCGCTTTTTGCCATTGCCTGCTCTTTTTTCGCAACCTGTGTAAGCTTTCCTAGTGTAGGTTCATTTCGTTCCTAGTAGCTGCACTTGTTGCTTTCTCGTAAGCTTTATGTTTGTTTCATTTGTTTTTTGTTTTTTACTACTGTTTGCGTTCCCCTTTTTTTCGACGCGTTCCCCTTGCGTTCCCCTTTTTGATGTGGTCGTTTTTTGTTTTTTCGCTCGTGTCGGCTTATTCTAGCCGACTTCCAATGGCCGCCATTCATCGTTTTTATGGCTAAAATTGTATTTTTGCGTGTTTTTTAGCGGTTCACTAGTTTTTTGGTTTTTTTCAGGCTTCTATTTTCCTGATTATTTTCTAGTTTTTCTTAATTTCCTTTCTTTTCCTATTTTTCCGCGCTTCAGTGTGAGTAACTTCTCGCTTTTTCGTATTTTTTTGCCACTTAATTCACTCTCTACACTGACTTCCGTGTGTTTCCGGTCGTTTTTTTGCCTTTTCTCAGAGTTTTATTTGTTTTTCCTACGCACTCGACCGTTTTTGTACACACTTTTTGCTCTTTTTCGATACTTTTCCACTTTGTTTTATGTGATTTCTCTATAGTTTTTCTCACTTTCCCGTAACTTTCCGCACTTTCCCCGTTTTCTATACGCGGACTACCGTGTGCAAGCGCGGTTTCCTTTGTACTGATTTTGGCAGCGCTGCTAGTGCAGTTTTTTCGCGGAAACTTTTTGCTTTTTGCAGGCAACGTGATTGATAGGCTTTTCATGTTTCTATCTCGCTTTGTCGCGTGTCTTTTGTGCGATTTTTTCAGAGCTTTTGAATTCTTTTTTCCTTTGGCTTTTAGCTTCCCTTTCTGCCACCTTGTTTTGTTTTTCTGCTCTGTCTTGTTGCCATGTTTTTATTGCCATATTTGGTGCGCATCTGTTTTTTGGAAGTTTTGCAGCTTTTTACAGTTTTTTCGTCCGTTTGTGGTGTCCGTTTTTGTAAGTCCGTGTTTTGATTGTATGCACGCCGAGTGAACCACACATTGAGTACACACATATCATATCATACAGTGGAGACCCACCACCACTCTGGACCTGAAACACAACCAGTGACACGAGGAAAAAGAACACCAGCAAGCAGGCACACCCGACCACCATACCAACCATCAGAAGCACCCTGTACATAGTGAAGGCAACAGACATCGGCACACCATAGTTTTACATACAGTACGTAGAGGAAAACCACACGTAGCGACCGAAGCGAAAACCACCATGCCGTGAGCGGTAACCACCACTAACGCGACACTGCGACCAATCACACAAACTGCCACGACGTTCAGTCACACCGGCCAATCACTCGACACCTCACCCTATTCAATACCGCAAAGTCTACGGGAGCTCAACCCATCAGGATCCAACGGAAGGTGGGTACCACCTGTGCGCGAACCGCCCCTACACTCCCCCCCCCCCCACCGACACCCTAAACACTCGTTTGTGCAATGGTCCGTTCGGTCCGTTGTTTCAGTCACTTATGTTCTGTACGTGTCTCTGCCTGCTTTTGGATTTTTGCAGCCCTTTCTTCGGCTTTCTTGCCTTTTTTCGCAGTTTCCCATTTCCTCCGGTTAGTTTCCTGTTTCCCTCCTGCGGCTTCTTTTCGACTTTTCTTCCTTGATGTTCTTCGTACCCCTGCATGTTTTTTTGTGACTAAGATTACGCACTATAGCTAAAATGCCTACTTTTCCCGAGTAACTATAGCCCTCATCAGTAATATTGTTAAATCACACATAATGATAATAATTGATGATAAAATAGACAATGATGACTGCTGATGAAATCAGTGCTAGAATATAATCAATAAATGAATGATATAATAGATAAATAAATAAATAAAATAAAATAAAATAAATAAGATAAATAGAATAAAATAGAGTAGGTAGTATTAATTACTTAAATATGTGAAATATATTATATAAAAATTCATAAAGTTATAAGGGTGGTGAACGTACTAAAAAGCAGGTAACTAAGCGCAATAACATACATACAAGCAGTTAAATTAAAATCAAGCCGAACTACATTAAAAATAAATTAGTTAATCCAACTTAAAAATTAAAATCAATCAAATTAGCTACAATAACCCATATTAGAATGGGTTAGCCAATTCTACATCAACTAGCTTAACGTAAGCATGCTCAAATAGCGGTTTTCTCTTATTTGAATTTGTTCAATTAACTCTGAACTCTCATATACGTATACAAAGCCATAGTGATAAGCAACTACAAGCGACAACAAGCGTAGTGTTTCTTATGATACCTAAGGTTTGCGTGAGTTTTGTCAGCTGCCCATAACTTGGCTCGCTGATGTTTCCCACGTGACTAGACATAACTTAGTTTTTTTAGCTTATAGACCTAACCAATGCTCTAGTCTAAAGTTGTGCGTTCAGTTTCCACCTTTAACTCGTTGAAAACTTCCTGCACAACACTACTAATATTTCTAGCTCCTATTTTGAATATTTTCAATAACTTAGAAAATAATTCAAACATACTTTTTACATAATAGCTATGGGCAAGCACCGTATATCTCAGGCGCTTGCAAGCGGGTCGTCAAAATAAGTTTTCTACAATATACACTGGCTAAACAATTAACCCGCAAAAACGCATGAAGAATTTGCGTAACTATCTACCTATTACCCCATCAAATATCTAAAAGAAAAACTATCATGTTCTACCCTAACATCCCTGTCATGCCCGTGATTGTGCCTACCACTAACGGAAGCATGTAAATACTTACGGTGAACTAGCTAGCTACTCCCTTACATCAAAAACCCTGGTGCTACCTGTTCTAGCTGCAAAATAGTATATGTTTAATAAAAAATATAAATAATAAAATAAAAATATAATAATTATAATAGAAGTGATACTAAGAGTATCACAACCAAGAAAAAACCACAAAAAATGAGATGAAACAAACAAAACAAAAACGAAAACCATTAAACAAAAAACCAACAAAAACCGAAAAACAAACAAGCAAAAACTGTTATAAAAGATTCCAAAAAGGAACCTCCCATAACAGTCAAATATTGGCCTTTATGCTAAAACTACTCTACAGGCAAACAGCCATAAACGTTTTTCGTCCCCCGCCTGAAGGGGACTCATCAGTGGGTTTTTACTATATATAAGTGCTTACACACACAACTAGTGTGCGTGCAATCACCCATATATCAGAAGGAAATTAAATTTTTTCCTGCCTGGTTACCTTTTTTTCTGCTATACAATCATTTGCCATCACCTCATGATTGTGCCTAACCTAAACATTCAGATTAATTATAAATTAATCTGAAAATCTTAAATATATATTTAAATATATATAAGATTTTGGACGATTGTTAACCAAAAAATTGTTTGGTGGACCGACAATTCTCTGGAGGATTGGAATCTTCAGAGATTTGGAAATTAGGAAAGAAATGTGAAGTTTTCTATTTCTGTAACCATCGGAAATGATCTGAGTTGGGCTCAGAGATAGGTCATACGACACCTATCTGGTTACAGCCTGTACTAGCTATGCTAACTATTACAATGAAATTACATTAACTAACTGGTTCCTAATTCCCTATCACATGGTTCTTTTTCAACCGATGTGTGTTCGCTATATCTTATCTAAGTTGTGCTATTGCCTACACTATCATGAATGACCTGTCTGGTCCTTGTCACGTAGTTTTAGACTCGGAGGATATCACCGTAACTTGGTGTATCCTGGCCGGCCTTTGTAGGATTATTGAGTGGTAAACACTCGGAAGACCGTGCCTAAGTAACAGTCAACGAGAGAATTGGGTACAAAAATGGACTGGTACGTAGACGGACAAGACAGTCGTATAAACCCCTAACTTAATTAATGGGCAATTACTACTACCTGTCCAATCTAGCCTATGCTGACAACCTAGAATCTATTTCAAATAATTTTTTATAAATATATACAGAATATATAAAATATATAAATAAGGTATACGTGTATACACTATATACAAGAAAAAAATGACAAATTTAAAAACAAAAAAATGAAAACATTGAAACAAAAAACACAAAAACAAACAAAAACCGAAAAACAAGCAAAAACTGTTATAGAAGTGTCATAACAGACACTCCCATAACAATTATGAGTAGGCCTTTTTGCCTAAAACTACTTTACAGGCAACGCCCATAAACGTTTTTCGTCCCTCGCCTGAAGGAGACTCATCAGTGGGCTTATTTTATATATATATAAGTGCCTACACACACAACTAGTATGTGTGCAATCACCCATATATATATCTACAAAAATTGGCCAAGAATGGCTAAAAGAGGAGAATTGATTATTTAAATTGACTCAAGAGGCGACAAACATTAATAAATAATATATTAAATAACAACTATCAATTAATAATTTAGTTGACAATTGTTAGATTATAATAATATAATATGATATATAGTAATATAATATAATATATAATAATATAATATAATATATGGGAAAAATCAAAAAGCACTTACCATTCCTCAAAAAGACAGCGACCACACGCGACGAGAGTTGAACACATACTAGCTGATGTGTTCACCTCAATTGCATTCTCCAATAGCATGGGTGATGCAATTTTCGAATTTAGGGATGGGTCGATGTCAACCGGAACAACGGCAAGTCAGTGGGGGAGGGGTATGAAAAATTAATGGAATAGTGAAGGTGGGAGATTAAGGGGGTGGGGAAGGAGATATAGTAAATAATTAATAAATAATTAAATAAATAATGAATACTAAATAATTTAATTTAATAATTTTATAAAATAGTATATATTAATTAGGGAAGGGTTGACAAAATTGGGATGTTATATAATGATACACGCCTCGATATTGAGCTAACACAGCCCCCATACTACCAGGGCTACACGGCGTCTGGGCACACCCAGATCTTAAACCGTATACATCCTACTAGCGGTAAACCGGTCATTCAATATTTACATTGAATCTGCTTAGGTTTTTTTATACATATACTTTTCCTATAAATATAAATGCAATATATATACAATATATATACAATATAATAATAATATAGTAATAATAATTGGAAGGGTTGACAAAGTTGGGATGTTTTTATTATGATATAGTAAAGACCTAGATATTGAGCTAACACAGCCCCCATACTACCAGGGCTACACGGCGTCTGGGCACACCCAGATCTTAAACCATGCACTACCTGACAGCGGTAAACCGGTCATTCAATATTTACAATACATCTACTTATGTTTTTTTATATATATATATATACTTTCCTATATAAATATGTATATTAAAAGAATATACATATATATAATGTAGATAATTAAATATAATAATAATATATAATAATAATAATAAGTAGGTAAGGGTTAACTGAGTTGGGATATTAATAATATAATAGATTAAAAGCCTAGATATCGATCTAACCAGCCCCCATACTACCAGGGCTACACGGCGTCTGGGCACACCCAGATCTTAAACCGTATACATCCTAATAGCGGTAAACCGGTCATTCAATATTTACAGTTAGTCTACTTGTGTTTTTATATATAAATATACAATAAAATATATAAATATAACTATATATATTAAATATAATGTAAAAATAATTTTAAGAATCCTAGATTGTCCCTGAAATACTAATACTATATGTAAAAAAATGAGCTACGATAAACTAAATGTCAGGAGTCAACAGGTCCTGACCCTACTCGCGGAGAACGGTGGTTGAGCATAACCCCAAAGCTTTTTTAAAAACCGTACCCGCTAAAAGACGAAATGGCACCTGGTAACCCCCTACATGTACAGATGCCACTGGTGCTTAACGTGAGTGCCAGCCTCGATAAAGGCTTAAACTCACGGTGTGCCGTCACACCCGGTGTTAAAATTAAGCGTCAACCAACGCCCCAGCCAACTAGACAGACAAGGGATCCACACACCCGGTCTGCATATGCAGAATGCACATACAGACCGCATACGAGATCCCATCCATCCAGCCAACTGGTACCAATTCGAAGTCATGCATAAAGGGCATGACCCCCCCTTTGGTGAAGGGTTGAGGACTATCTTACACCTCTGCCGTTCTATGGGTCACGGCACCCGGTTGCAATGCAACTCCACATCGAGCCAGGCTCTACCCTCGTACGTTTGGGTTTTAACCACAGTCACCACGACACTCCCACAAGGGGGCCTACCTCATGTCAGCTCGGATACAATATCCGGGGCCTACTGACAACCCGTGGTACCAGAAAAAGGGCTCTGGTCAGACCTCGTAGTCAAAACTACTACCAGTTGAGTTCCTTCATAACTCCGGACTGGTTGCCGTTCTACTAGGTGCGATAGGGGATTGGAATAATGCGCGTATGGACTCGGGGCAGAGGAGAGCCCATCACACGCATGGTGTAGGCAGTACGAAGCTTGCGCACATGGTCGCGAGCTTCCTCACTACAAGGAGCGAGGCCAATCCCTACCTCTACCGCTCAGACGGGGAGCGGCACCCATGTTCAAGGCAAAAGCCCAATCGCACCCCCAACAAGATCCAACGCTGGTCTATAGTGCCGAGGTGGAGCGTTGAGACCAACCCCATCACTCCCCGACACCCGTGGTTCAGAAAGCCTCTGATCAGACGTCGTAACCGAGTTACTACCAGTGAGCTCCATGTAGCTCGAGGACTGGTGGCCCCGGGTCACACTGGCAGTGCAGTACCTGTGAGGCCTCGATGCGCTAACAGGAAACACGAAGAAGACGAACACCCACATACATTCCACCATCTACTCACAGACACTCACCCATTTACACCCATTCAAAGGAATCACACACCATACACTCACGCATTTACTCAGATTTTCGCACCGTTCATAAAACGCCCATACGCAGAATACACACATTGATCAACCATATGCACACATTTAACACAAAATTGATCAGCTAAAATCTCCTAGCACGACGTTCCGCAAACACTCTACAGGCGAACCTGTCTGCACAACGCATGTACTCTTCAGTGGATAGCATACCACTCACCTCCCAGCCCTGGTCCGACCATCTAATCCCCATAGCTGCCCGATCCCTATAGGTCGAGTACAACGGACATTCACATAACACGTGGATCCAGTCCTCAGCTGATGTTCCACAGTCACAGAACTCACTGGGGCATAAATTTCTCGAATACAAAAATGCATTGAGAGACCCATGTCCCGTAAGCAAGAATCCGAGGAGCATGCTGAATGTGAATCCTGGTCGGAAGACCACGGATGTGACGTCACGTATGTACCGATACGTCACTCTACCATTCACGCTATTGTCCCATCTAGAGGTGACACATTCAAACAGGCGCCCGTTGCGCTCACGATCACTCATGCCATCCAACTGGAACCTATCTAACCAGTCACTCTGCAGCGGAATTCCCCTCTTTAGCCTAAAGGATATGCTACGACCCAAAACCTCCAGGTCAAGAGGGGCCACACCCATCAACACTTGCATTTACCAAATCCTCCGTGAGACATCGACCACACGCGACGAGAGTTGAACACATACTAACTTATGTGTTCACCTCATCTGCATACTCATAAGCATGAGTGATGCAATTAAAAAATACAGGGGTGGGTCGATGTCGAAACGAAAGATATGGCAATTAATGGTTTGGGAGAGGGGAGGGGACAAAAGGGAGAAATATATACTGGGAGAGAGAGGTGAGTTTTATTAATTTATTAAGTAAGAAAAAACCGATTTAAAATGTAAGTTAATAAGTTATTAAAATATTAAAACATTAAATTTAAATATTAAAAACCTTGATTATTAAATTGTTTTTCTAAAAAACCGTTTATTATTGAATTAATTTTATTGGGTTAATTAAGAATGAAGTTATAAAATTGTAAAATTAACGAATTGAATATTAAATTGTTTTTTATTGACTAAAAAATGGGTTTTCGGACCCTGACTATCTATCCTGGCTAAGCAACTATGCCATCATAAATAGTTGCGCCACATGTGTTTAAGATTTCAAAGTTTTTTTAACGGACATCAAGAAAATGTCCAAAAAGTTTAGTAGAATTGAAAAAGAAGATTATGAAGGATTGTTTATTAATTTAAGTTAATTCTATTCCTTTGTCCTTAATAATCTGTTGTTTTTTTAACAACAGACAAACAAAAACAAAACCTAATTCTTAGGCAGCAGGCAATTTGCCGTTCCAAATGTGGTTAACGTAATGGATATACTGGATGTTAGTTTTTACATTCATGATCGATTTTTATCTCAGTCTAAACAACCAGAAAATTATTTGAGAGAATGTATTGACAAGGTTCGCATAGAGTATGAAGCGGCCATACGGCCTGGTTGGTGCCAACTATATGAACCAATTGCTTAGGGGGATGTTAGATGAGACGGTAGCTTTTTTGCGGTTGAATGAGTAGGTGGTCCTAGTTCAATCAGATAAGGGGAAGAAAATTATTATGATGACTGCTGAGCAGTAGCATGGGAAGATGTCCAAATGTGTGTTTAAGATTTGAAAGTTTTTTTAACGGACATCAAGAAAATGTCCAAAAAGTTTAGTAGAATTGAAAAAGAAGATTATGAAGGATTGTTTATTAATTTAAGTTAATTCTATTCCTTTGTCCTTAATAATCTGTTGTTTTTTTAACAACAGACAAACAAAAACAAAACCTAATTCTTAGGCAGCAGGCAATTTGCCGTTCCAAATGTGGTTAACGTAATGGATATACTGGATGTTAGTTTTTACATTCATGATCGATTTTTATCTCAGTCTAAACAACCAGAAAATTATTTGAGAGAATGTATTGACAAGGTTCGCATAGAGTATGAAGCGGCCATACGGCCTGGTTGGTGCCAACTATATGAACCAATTGCTTAGGGGGATGTTAGATGAGACGGTAGCTTTTTTGCGGTTGAATGAGTAGGTGGTCCTAGTTCAATCAGATAAGGGGAAGAAAATTATTATGATGACTGCTGAGCAGTAGCATGGGAAGATGTCCAAATGGGTAGATGGGTGTGTTGAACAGGGTTTCTATAGGCCTTATTTAGATTGGGATTTTTCGGCTGAGGAGAGTCAAATACACGATGATTTTTGCAGATTAACTAGGAAGTTGAGGGCGGTTTATCGTTCTGCACCTTCTGCGCAGAAGCCATTTTCTCGGGAGATCCTTAGATCTTTAGTGCGGTTGGAGAAGGGTGGGCGGGTTAGCTTGCCATATTTATATGACTTAGTGAAGGATCATAAACCCGATTGTCCCTGTCGTCCGATTTTCGGTACTCGTTCACGGTACACTTTTCCTCTCCAAAAGATTGTTGCTTCCACATTGAAGCGGGTTTTTGGCGGTTTTTTGATGTCCGAAAATGTGGGAAATGTCGATGACGTGGTCCGTACGATGTCTGTGATGCCTGTCCGTGTAGGTTATGAGCTAGTTAAGTTAGATATTATCGACATGTATACTAGAATGAGTCGTGAAAAAATACTGGCTAGTTTAACTGCTTTGGTAAGTACCGTGAGGTATAACCAATACAGTTTGATAGGTTCCAATTTGTTGTTAGACTGTGTGCGTTTTTCTTTTGATAGAGCCAATTATTGTAGTTATAGGGATAGTATTTTTAGGCAGGTTAGAGGTTTGCCCCAAGGGGCTTGCGACTCGGGGTTTGCTGGCTACTGTCCTATTGGATCAGCAGTTGCAACAACATAGGTAACTATTATTCGAGGGTTTTGGCATCGTATACTTTTGGAAGTACATGGACGATTTTTTGTTGTATATGCCCACAGATAGTGTTGAGGGGTTCAAAGATACCTTTGAGATTTTAACAGGTTTGGATTTGACGGTGGAGCGTGAAGTGGTTTTGGAGAGTGGCTTGAGGGAGATTTCATTTTTAGATTTGAGGATCGTTAGGTCGGTTGAGGATCGCATTTTTTTCTCTGTCTATAGCAAGCCTATGGTTTCCGTCCGTATGATCCACTACCTGTCTCGGGATAAATTCCAATGGCAAAAATGCTACTTTGATGAATTATATCAATCGGGTTGTGGTTCGTACAAGTAATCGGTACTTGTATACAGATTTGTGTGACTTAGAGGCTAAGTTTCGTGCAACCATGTATCCTAGGTATATGGTTGCTATGGCTTTTTATGAGGCGCTCATACAGTCTTCTGTAGAGGCTAAGTATTTAGGTGTGGATATTCTCCGAATACGGTTGGCTATCGTGAAGGGTTTTTTGTCCCTGGCTAAACCTAACCGTTAAGAATTCGTTTTAAATACGAAAATCTAAATACTCATTAAATATTTTAATCAATTTTATTTTAAAATGAATAAATGTTAATTAAAATTTAATTTTACTCTCTCTCTTTAAGAATTAACCCACAAACGCATGAAAATTATGCGTAACTATCTACCTATTACCCCATCAAACATCTAAAGGAAACTATCATGTTCTACCCTAACATCCCTGTCATGCCTGTGATTGTACCTACCTCAAACGGAGGCATGTAAAATACTTACGGTGAACTAGCTAGCTAACCCCCCTTACATCAGAAACCCTAGTGCTACCTGTTCTAGCTGCAAAATAGTATCTGTTTAATAAAAATATAATAATTATAATAGAAGTGATACTAAGAGTATCACAACCAAGAAAAAACCACAAAAAATGAGAAGAAACAAACAAAACAAAAACGAAAACCATTAAACAAAAAACCAACAAAAACCGAAAACAAACAAGAGCGTGAAGTGGTTTTGGAGAGTGGCTTGAGGGAGATTTCATTTTTAGATTTGAGGATCGTTAGGTCGGTTGAGGATCGCATTTTTTTCTCTGTCTATAGCAAGCCTATGGTTTCCGTCCGTATGATCCACTACCTGTCTCGGGATAAATTCCAATGGCAAAAATGCTACTTTGATGAATTATATCAATCGGGTTGTGGTTCGTACAAGTAATCGGTACTTGTATACAGATTTGTGTGACTTAGAGGCTAAGTTTCGTGCAACCATGTATCCTAGGTATATGGTTGCTATGGCTTTTTATGAGGCGCTCATACAGTCTTCTGTAGAGGCTAAGTATTTAGGTGTGGATATTCTCCGAATACGGTTGGCTATCGTGAAGGGTTTTTTGTCCCTGGCTAAACCTAACCGTTAAGAATTCGTTTTAAATACGAAAATCTAAATACTCATTAAATATTTTAATCAATTTTATTTTAAAATGAATAAATGTTAATTAAAATTTAATTTTACTCTCTCTCTTTAAGAATTAACCCACAAACGCATGAAAATTATGCGTAACTATCTACCTATTACCCCATCAAACATCTAAAGGAAACTATCATGTTCTACCCTAACATCCCTGTCATGCCTGTGATTGTACCTACCTCTAACGGAGGCATGTAAAATACTTACGGTGAACTAGCTAGCTACTCCCTTATCTGTTTAATAAAAATATAATAATTATAATAGAAGTGATACTAAGAGTATCACAACCAAGAAAAAACCACAAAAAATGAAAAGAAACAAACAAAACAAAAACGAAAACCATTAAACAAAAAACCAACAAAAACCGAAAACAAACAAGCAAAAACTGTTATAAAAGATTCCAGAAGGAACCTCCCATAACAGTCAAATATTGGCCTTTATGCCCAAACAGGCAAACACCCATAAACGTTTTTCGTCCCCCGCCTGAAGGGGACTCATCAGTGGGTTTTTACTATATATAAGTGCTTACACACACAACTGGTATGCATGCAATCACCCATATATCAGACAGAAATGCCAAGAAAAAATGCCAAACAGAAACCACTAGAAGTGCGGTGGGCAACAAGCCACACACCAACACAATGCAGAAAAATGTATGTTAAAAAATATATACATATAACACATACGTGGAATGCACAACACACATGTGCTACCCACTCCACCACATGCCATATAATATGTTACCCTATAAAGGCAACAATGAGAAATATATAAAAATAGTAGATAGTTTTATTAATTAATTTTATAGTAGATATAAATTAATTAAGAAGAAAGAAGGATAAAGGGGGTTGACTTACCAAATCCTCCGTGAGACAGCGACCACACGCGACGAGAGTTGAACCATAGAGAAAGAATAACAAGAGGGCGAATCTTGAACAAAAATATTTTCCATGATCGATCCAGTACTGGATCGAGTTTTTACTCAATGCTGAGTGTTTCGCGCTCTTCTCTTTTGCTATTGGCTGCTCTGAGCATTTGTTTCCTATCCACTACTGAATCGTTGATACATTACTCAATGCTTCGCTCTCTTGCCTTTGTTTACCTTCGTTTGTGTGTTTGCACTGATGCTCTCAGAATTCGTTCGTTCGTAAGAAGAGTTGAGCGATGGAATCTTGTATGTCAAAGGAGGTGAGAATGAATCGGTTGATCAATTTCTTGATAAAACCAGGGGTTGAGGGAACAAGGGAATTTGACTTCTTTACGTCTGTCGGTCTATTAAGCTTGGATTTTTTTCGCCCTATTATTCTTCGCTTATTAAAGGAATTTTGTTTTTTTATAACATTTTGCCTTAATCAACTGGCTTAATCAACTGTTTAGTATTTTAAATTAGGTCTGTTATTAAATTAGATTATTGTTAATTGTTATTTTGTATATTTAAGATTATAATATAATTGTTGCACCAATATTTCGTTTTATTGACAGCCCATAGGCAATGCTTCCTTAATAGAACTGAAATCATAAATATTAAAAATTTTAGTGTTTAATAATTTTAATAATGGTTTTGGACACTACAATAACAAGGTAAATTCATACATGATACAGAAGCACTTCAGTTGTTAGTACAAAATAACAAACACAAAGTCGATCTTCCGATTCCTTCGTTTAACGTGTTCAATTTGTTGATATGCCGACTAAATAAATCTGCTGCCCATACAAATTCTTCAACAGCACACTATGCTCGGAACGTAGATCATGCCAGCGCGTTACAAAGCTTGGGCATCGAACAAGAAGCAGAACAAAGCTTCGAAAAGCAAAATTTCTTTCAAAAACCATAAATTGCAAAAGAAAATGTAGCGATAATAATGTAGAACCTTTGAACTGAGTTTTTAAAGAGTTTTTCTTTATAACGAGGTGGCCTTTTTTAGAATTTTGTCGATTTTTTTATATATTGAGGTCGTTCTACAGAAGTTCATGTATGGTATTTTTTTCATGGTGGTGAATTAGGTAGTCAGGTGTTAGCTAGAGATTTTTATAAAAATCCGACTTAACACCGAAAAAAAAAATATTAAAAATAATGGTTAGACCTAGATAACTTTTGCTTGCTGATTTTCAAAGCCAAATATCCGCTTCTTAATATCCTTTTTATACCCTACACCTTAAGGTAAGGGTATATTCACTTTGTAACGAAATGTGTAACGCATAGAAATAGAGACGATAGGTATAGAAAAGTATATATATTCTTGATCAGCGTGACCTCCTGAGTCGATTTAGCAATGTCCGTCCGTCTGTCTGTCTGTTGAAATAACGATCACAGGAGAACCGGTGAAGGTATCGTGATGAAATTTTGCATAAACATTGTTTCTTGTGGTGAGCGGGTTGGTATTGAAAATGGGCAAAATCGCTCCACGACCACGCCTATTTTTTATTAAAAATGTGATATCAGCGTTCGTTTTTGAGCTATTACAACAAAATTTCATTCCTGGGTATAGAGTAGCATTATCCGTGAATGTGTCAAATATGGGCGTGATACGCCCACTTTTAGGTTACACAGGCAAAATATGGTTATATTGTTAAATATATAATCTTCCTGAGTAAAACTTTAGACGACAACTTGCTTTCCAAAAAACATTTTTACATCAAAACTGGGTGCGGTCCGCCCACTTTTACACTACATATACAGTATAGCAGTATGAAAATAAGTTTATTACCACGGAAATAAAGTTTAAATGAACACAATTATAAAACAACTAAGCTACTTATTTTGTTTTGAAAAAGGTAATGACCACGCCTACTATTTATACAGAGGCGTAGCTAGGTCTCATGGAACCCGGGGCGGTTAATCAACTTGTAGCCCCAATAATGCCTAGAATTCAATAAGTCCCTACTTGATTTCCACAACTGCCGCCCGACATTGTGCCGCCCGACATTGTGCCGCCCAGAGTGGACCGCCACACCCGCCCCACCCTAGCTTCGGCACTTTTTTCAAAACTTTTAGGTGTAGGGTATCTAAGATTCGGCCAGGCCGAATATAGCTTTCTTACTGGTTAAATTAGGCTCCTATGTCAAACAGTTTTTGAGAAAATTAATGTCAAAGTTAAAATTTGGAAAAAAAATTCCAAAAAAAAATTTTTGGTCGCCATTTTTTTTTTAAATTACGGTATTAAGTATAAAAATTTTTCCGACCATAATATTCTCCAATCAATTCTAGAGAGAATGCTTCAAACCGGAAGGATCTATGTTTTGTAGTTTCCGAGAAAAGTGGAAATTACGAACTAAACTCCTTCCTTTTTCCATATTTTTGCACCAGTAATAAAACACAAGTAGCCAAAAATTGGTATTTGAAAGGAAAGTATGCTTCGTAATTTTCAATTTTCTCAAAAACTACAAGTCATACACGTTTCCTTCCGGTTTGAAGCATTCTCTCTAGAATTGATTGGAGAATTTTATGGTCGGAAAAATCGGATCGGTCGGATCTATGTTTTGTAGTTTCCGAGAAAAGTGGAAATTACGAACTAAACTCCTTCCTTTTTCCATATTTTTGCACCAGTAATAAAACACAAGTAGCCAAAAATTGGTATTTGAAAGGAAAGTATGCTTCGTAATTTTCAATTTTCTCAAAAACTACAAGTCATACATCCTTCCGGTTTGAAGCATTCTCTCTAGAATTGATTGGAGAATTTTATGGTCGGAGAAATTTTTATACTTAATACCGTAATTTAAAAAAAAAATGGCGACCAAAAATTTTTTTTTGGAATTTTTTTTCCAAATTTTAACTTTGACATTAATTTTCTCAAAAACTGTGTGACATAGGAGCCTAATTTAAAAAGGATATTAAGAAGTGGATATTTGGCTTTGAAAATCAGCAAGCAAAAGTTATCTAGGTCTAACCATTATTTTTTAATATTTTTTTTCGGTGTTAAGTCGGATTTTTATAAAAAGTCCCCTCCCGCCTAAATACATCATACATCCTTCCGGTTTGAAGCATTCTCTCTAGAATTGATTGGAGAATTTTATGGTCGGAAAAATTTTTATACTTAATACCGTAATTTTAAAAAAAAATGGCGACCAAAAATTTTTTTGGAAAAAAAATTCCAAAAAAAAATTTTTGGTCGCCATTTTTTTTAAAAATTACGGTATTAAGTATAAAAATTTTTCCGACCATAATATTCTCCAATCAATTCTAGAGAGAATTCTTCAAACCGGAAGGATCTATGTTTTGTAGTTTCCGAGAAAAGTGGAAATTACGAACTAAACTCCTTCCTTTTTCCATATTTTTGCACCAGTAATAAAACACAATTAGCCAAAAATTGGTATTTGAAAGGAAAGTATGCTTCGTAAGTTTCAATTTTCTCAAAAACTACAAGTCATACATCCTTCCGGTTTGAAGCATTCTCTCTAGAATTGATTGGAGAATTTTATGGTCGGAAAAATTTTTATACTTAATACCGTAATTTAAAAAAAAAATGGCGACCAAAAATTTTTTTTTGGATTTTTTTTTCCAAATTTTAACTTTGACATTAATTTTCTCAAAAACTGTTTGACATAGGAGCCTAATTTAAAAAGGATATGAAGAAGTGGATATTTGGCTTTGAAAATCAGCAAGCAAAAGTTATCTAGGTCTAACCATTATTTTTTAATATTTTTTTTCGGTGTTAAGTCGGATTTTTATAAAAAGTCCCCTCCCGCCTAAACGGGGGAATTTTGACCCCCTCCTCCCATACGATTTTTTTCTTGTCTCGACCCATCCTACACGCCCTAGTCTTTTGAACACCCTTATGCGAAACACCCTGTATAAAGTTGTGTTCGGGTAGTGAGTGTCATGAATTGCATTTGAGTTGTCAAAGTAATTGTAAGTAAGCATTCTACTGTGTTTAAACAAGTTTTTTAAAAAAGACCAGTGAACAGATTTTTTTAAAAAATTTTTTAAAAACTGAGAGAAGAGGAAAAAACAAGCAAAGGACAAAATGGCAGTCAACGGTGCTCACGTGGAAGGTTTTGTTGATTTGATGGGCGGACAGTCTGGTGACGTGCTACCGTCGTCTTTTTGTCGGCCGGTGGAAGTGGAAGGCGGTTTTGTCAATTTGACTGTTCCTAAGTCCGTCAAGGTGCTATTGAGTTATGGGCCTCGGTTCGTAGTTCCGCAACGGACTAGTATGGTGGACGTATATGACGTGGCCTACTACGTGCATGATGCCTTGATGTGGCATACGAAGAATCCGGCAGATTATCTCCGAGAATGCATGAAGGAGGTGCAGGCTCAGTATGTAGCGGCTGTGGAGGAGGAAGGAGGTTTTTTTTAAAAAATTTTTCCTGCCTGGTTACTTTTGTTTCTGCTATACAATCATTTGCCATCACCTCATGATTCTGCCTAACCTAAACATTTAGATTAATTTTAATTTAATCTGAAAATCTTAAATATATATTTAAGATTTTGGACGATTGTTAACCAAAAAAATTTTTTTGGCAACCGACAATTCTCTGGAGAATTGGAATCTTCAGAGATTTTGAAAAAAATTTTCTTCTTTTTTCCATATTTTTGCACCAGTAATAAAACACAAGAAGCCAAAAATTGGTATTTGAAAGGAAAGTATGCTTCGTAATTTTCAATTTTCTCAAAACCTACAAGTCATAAATCCTTCCGGTTTGAAGTATTCTCTCTAGAATTGATTGGAGAACTTTATGGTCCGAAAAATTTTTATACTTAATACCGTAATTTAAAAAAAAAATGGCGACCAAACATTTTTTTTCGGAATTTTTTTTCCAAATTTTAACTTTGACACTTATTTTCTCAGAAACTTTCTTAATTTCTTAATTTAAAAAGGATATTAAGAAGCGGATATTTCGCTTTGAAAATCAGCAAGCAAAAGCTATCTAGGTCTTCCAAAAATTCCAAAAATTCCAAAAAAAAATTTTTGGTCGCCATTTTTTTTTTAAATTACGGTATTAAGTATAAAAATTTTTCCGACCATAATATTCTCCAATCAATTCTAGAGAGAATGCTTCAAACCGGAAGGATCTATGTTTTGTAGTTTCCGAGAAAAGTGGAAATTACGAACTAAACTCCTTCCTTTTTCCATATTTTTGCACCAGTAATAAAACACAAGTAGCCAAAAATTGGTATTTGAAAGGAAAGTATGCTTCGTAATTTTCAATTTTCTCAAAAACTACAAGTCATACACGTTTCCTTCCGGTTTGAAGCATTCTCTCTAGAATTGATTGGAGAATTTTATGGTCGGAAAAATCGGATCGGTCGGATCTATGTTTTGTAGTTTCCGAGAAAAGTGGAAATTACGAACTAAACTCCTTCCTTTTTCCATATTTTTGCACCAGTAATAAAACACAAGTAGCCAAAAATTGGTATTTGAAAGGAAAGTATGCTTCGTAATTTTCAATTTTCTCAAAAACTACAAGTCATACATCCTTCCGGTTTGAAGCATTCTCTCTAGAATTGATTGGAGAATTTTATGGTCGGAGAAATTTTTATACTTAATACCGTAATTTAAAAAAAAAATGGCGACCAAAAATTTTTTTTTGGAATTTTTTTTCCAAATTTTAACTTTGACATTAATTTTCTCAAAAACTGTGTGACATAGGAGCCTAATTTAAAAAGGATATTAAGAAGTGGATATTTGGCTTTGAAAATCAGCAAGCAAAGAAGACCTAAATTTTCAATTTTCTCAAAAACTACAAGTCATACATCCTTCCGGTTTGAAGCATTCTCTCTAGAATTGATTGGAGAATTTTATGGTCGGAGAAATTTTTATACTTAATACCGTAATTTAAAAAAAAAATGGCGACCAAAAATTTTTTTTTGGAATTTTTTTTCCAAATTTTAACTTTGACATTAATTTTCTCAAAAACTGTGTGACATAGGAGCCTAATTTAAAAAGGATATTAAGAAGTGGATATTTGGCTTTGAAAATCAGCAAGCAAAAGTTATCTAGGTCTAACCATTATTTTTTAATATTTTTTTTTCGGTGTTAAGTCGGATTTTTATAAAAAGTCCCCTCCCGCCTAAATACATCATACATCCTTCCGGTTTGAAGCATTCTCTCTAGAATTGATTGGAGAATTTTATGGTCGGAAAAATTTTTATACTTAATACCGTAATTTTAAAAAAAAATGGCGACCAAAAATTTTTTTGGAAAAAAAATTCCAAAAAAAAATTTTTGGTCGCCATTTTTTTAAAAAATTACGGTATTAAGTATAAAAATTTTTCCGACCATAATATTCTCCAATCAATTCTAGAGAGAATTCTTCAAACCGGAAGGATCTATGTTTTGTAGTTTCCGAGAAAAGTGGAAATTACGAACTAAACTCCTTCCTTTTTCCATATTTTTGCACCAGTAATAAAACACAAGTAGCCAAAAATTGGTATTTGAAAGGAAAGTATGCTTCGTAAGTTTCAATTTTCTCAAAAACTACAAGTCATACATCCTTCCGGTTTGAAGCATTCTCTCTAGAATTGATTGGAGAATTTTATGGTCGGAAAAATTTTTATACTTAATACCGTAATTTAAAAAAAAAATGGCGACCAAAAATTTTTTTTTGGAATTTTTTTTCCAAATTTTAACTTTGACATTAATTTTCTCAAAAACTGTTTGACATAGGAGCCTAATTTAAAAAGGATATGAAGAAGTGGATATTTGGCTTTGAAAATCAGCAAGCAAAAGTTATCTAGGTCTAACCATTATTTTTTAATATTTTTTTTCGGTGTTAAGTCGGATTTTTATAAAAAGTCCCCTCCCGCCTAAACGGGGGAATTTTGACCCCCTCCTCCCATACGATTTTTTTCTTGTCTCGACCCATCCTACACGCCCTAGTCTTTTGAACACCCTTATGCGAAACACCCTGTATAAAGTTGTGTTCGGGTAGTGAGTGTCATGAATTGCATTTGAGTTGTCAAAGTAATTGTAAGTAAGCATTCTACTGTGTTTAAGACAAGTTTTTTAAAAAAGACCAGTGAACAGATTTTTTTAAAAAATTTTTTAAAAACTGAGAGAAGAGGAAAAAACAAGCAAAGGACAAAATGGCAGTCAACGGTGCTCACGTGGAAGGTTTTGTTGATTTGATGGGCGGACAGTCTGGTGACGTGCTACCGTCGTCTTTTTGTCGGCCGGTGGAAGTGGAAGGCGGTTTTGTCAATTTGACTGTTCCTAAGTCCGTCAAGGTGCTATTGAGTTATGGGCCTCGGTTCGTAGTTCCGCAACGGACTAGTATGGTGGACGTATATGACGTGGCCTACTACGTGCATGATGCCTTGATGTGGCATACGAAGAATCCGGCAGATTATCTCCGAGAATGCATGAAGGAGGTGCAGGCTCAGTATGTAGCGGCTGTGGAGGAGGAAGGAGGTTTTTTTTAAAAAATTTTTCCTGCCTGGTTACTTTTGTTTCTGCTATACAATCATTTGCCATCACCTCATGATTCTGCCTAACCTAAACATTTAGATTAATTTTAATTTAATCTGAAAATCTTAAATATATATTTAAGATTTTGGACGATTGTTAACCAAAAAAATTTTTTTGGCAACCGACAATTCTATGGAGAATTGGAATCTTCAGAGATTTTGAAAATGTGGAAAGAAATGTGAAGTTTTCTCTTTCTGTAACCATCGGAAATGATCTGTGTTGGACTCAGAGATAGGTCATTTGACACCTATCTGGTTACAGCCTGTACAAGCTATGCTAACTATTACAATGAAATTATATTAACTAACTGGTTCCTAATTCCCTATCACATGGTTCTTGGACACGAAAATGGACTGGTACGTAAAACGAACAAGACAGTCGGATAAACCCCTAACTTAACTAATGGGCAATTACTACTACCTGTCCAATCTAGCCTATGCTGACAACCTAGAATCCATTCCATATAAATTATATAAATATATACAAAATATATAAAAATATATAAGTAAGTATACATGTAAGTATACTATATAAGAAATAAATGAGAATTTAAAAACAAAACAAAAATGAGAACATTGAAACAAAAAACACAAAAACAAACAAAAACCGAAAAACAAACAAAAACTATTATAGAAGTGTCATAACAGACACTCCCATCGGATAAACCCCTAACTTAAATAATGGGCAATTACTACTACCTGTCCAATCTAGCCTATGCTGACAACCTAGAATCCATTCCATATAAATTATATAAATATATACAAAATATATAAAAATATATAAGTAAGTATACATGTAAGTATACTATATAAGAAATAAATGAGAATTTAAAAACAAAACAAAAATGAGAACATTGAAACAAAAAACACAAAAACAAACAAAAACCGAAAAACAAACAGAAACTGTTATAGAAGTGTCATAACAGACACTCCCATAACAATTATGAGTAGGCCTTTTTGCCTAAAACTACTTTACAGGCAACGCCCATAAACGTTTTTCGTCCCTCGCCTGAAGGAGACTCATCAGTGGGCTTATTTTATATATATAAGTGCCTACACACACAACTAGTATGTGTGCAATCACCCATATATATATCTACAAAAATTGGCCAAGAATGGCTAACAGAGGAGAATTGATTATTTGAATTGCCTCAAGAGGCGACAAACATTAATAAATAATATATTAAATAACAACTATCAATTAATAATTTATTTGACAATTGTAAGATAATAATAATATAATATAATATATAATAATATAATATAATATATGGGAAAAAATCAAAAAGCACTTACCATTCCTCAGGAAGACAGCGACCACACGCGACGAGAGTTGAACACATACTAACTGATGTGTTCGCCTCACTTGCATACTCCAATAACATGGGTGATGCAATTCTCGAATTTTAGGGATGGGTCGATACCAACCGGAACAACGGCAAGTCAGTCGGGGAGGGGTATGAAAATTTAAGGGAATAGGGAATGGGGGAGGTAGGAAATTAAGGGGGTGGGGAATAAATAAATAAATAATGAATACTACGTAATTTAATTTAATAAAATAGTATATATTAATTAGGAGAGGGTTGACAAAATTGGGATGTTTTATAATGATACAGACCTAGATATTGAGCTAACACAGCCCCCATACTACCAGGGCTACACGGCGTCTGGGCACACCCAGATCTTAAACCATGCACTACCTGACAGCGGGAAACCGGTCACTCAATATTTACAATACATCTACTTATGTTTTTTATATATATACAGGGTGTTTCGCATAAGGGTGTTCAAAAGACTAGGGCGTATAGGATGCGTCGAGACAAGAAAAAAATTGTATGGGAGGGGTGGTCAATTTCCCCCCGTTTAGGCGGGAGGGGACATTTTATAAAAATTCGACTTAACACCGAAAAAAATAATATTAAAAAATAATGGTTAGACCTAGATAGCTTTTGCTTGCTGATTTTCAAAGCGAAATATCCCCTTCTTAATATCCTTTTTAAATTAGGTTCCTATGTATGTCAGACAGTTTCTGAGAAAATAAGTGTCAAAGTTAAAATTTGGAAAAAAAATTCCGAAAAAAAATTTTTGGTCGCCATTTTTTTTTTTTAAATTACGGTATTAAGTATAAAAATTTTTCCGACCATAAAATTCTCTAATCAATTCTAGAGAGAATGCTTCAAACCGGAAGGATCTATGTTTTGTAGTTTCAGAGAAAAGTGGAAATTACTTCTTCTTCTTTTTTCCATATTTTTGCACCAGTAATAAAACACAAGAAGCCAAAAATTGGTATTTGAAAGGAAAGTATGCTTCGTAATTTTCAATTTTCTCAAAACCTACAAGTCATAAATCCTTCCGGTTTGAAGTATTCTCTCTAGAATTGATTGGAGAACTTTATGGTCCGAAAAATTTTTATACTTAATACCGTAATTTTAAAAAAAAATGGCGACCAAACATTTTTTTTCGGAATTTTTTTTCCAAATTTTAACTTTGACACTTATTTTCTCAGAAACTTTCTTAATTTCTTAATTTAAAAAGGATATTAAGAAGCGGATATTTCGCTTTGAAAATCAGCAAGCAAAAGCTATCTAGGTCTTCCAAAAATTCCAAAAATTCCAAAAAAAAATTTTTGGTCGCCATTTTTTTTTAAAATTACGGTATTAAGTATAAAAATTTTTCCGACCATAATATTCTCCAATCAATTCTAGAGAGAATGCTTCAAACCGGAAGGATCTATGTTTTGTAGTTTCCGAGAAAAGTGGAAATTACGAACTAAACTCCTTCCTTTTTCCATATTTTTGCACCAGTAATAAAACACAAGTAGCCAAAAATTGGTATTTGAAAGGAAAGTATGCTTCGTAATTTTCAATTTTCTCAAAAACTACAAGTCATACACGTTTCCTTCCGGTTTGAAGCATTCTCTCTAGAATTGATTGGAGAATTTTATGGTCGGAAAAATCGGATCGGTCGGATCTATGTTTTGTAGTTTCCGAGAAAAGTGGAAATTACGAACTAAACTCCTTCCTTTTTCCATATTTTTGCACCAGTAATAAAACACAAGTAGCCAAAAATTGGTATTTGAAAGGAAAGTATGCTTCGTAATTTTCAATTTTCTCAAAAACTACAAGTCATACATCCTTCCGGTTTGAAGCATTCTCTCTAGAATTGATTGGAGAATTTTATGGTCGGAGAAATTTTTATACTTAATACCGTAATTTAAAAAAAAAATGGCGACCAAAAATTTTTTTTTGGAATTTTTTTTCCAAATTTTAACTTTGACATTAATTTTCTCAAAAACTGTGTGACATAGGAGCCTAATTTAAAAAGGATATTAAGAAGTGGATATTTGGCTTTGAAAATCAGCAAGCAAAAGTTATCTAGGTCTAACCATTATTTTTTAATATTTTTTTTTCGGTGTTAAGTCGGATTTTTATAAAAAGTCCCCTCCCGCCTAAATACATCATACATCCTTCCGGTTTGAAGCATTCTCTCTAGAATTGATTGGAGAATTTTATGGTCGGAAAAATTTTTATACTTAATACCGTAATTTTAAAAAAAAATGGCGACCAAAAATTTTTTTGGAAAAAAAATTCCAAAAAAATTCTCAAAAACTACAAGTCATACATCCTTCCGGTTTGAAGCATTCTCTCTAGAATTGATTGGAGAATTTTATGGTCGGAAAAATTTTTATACTTAATACCGTAATTTAAAAAAAAAATGGCGACCAAAAATTTTTTTTTGGAATTTTTTTTCCAAATTTTAACTTTGACATTAATTTTCTCAAAAACTGTTTGACATAGGAGCCTAATTTAAAAAGGATATGAAGAAGTGGATATTTGGCTTTGAAAATCAGCAAGCAAAAGTTATCTAGGTCTAACCATTATTTTTTAATATTTTTTTTCGGTGTTAAGTCGGATTTTTATAAAAAGTCCCCTCCCGCCTAAACGGGGGAATTTTGACCCCCTCCTCCCATACGATTTTTTTCTTGTCTCGACCCATCCTACACGCCCTAGTCTTTTGAACACCCTTATGCGAAACACCCTGTATAAAGTTGTGTTCGGGTAGTGAGTGTCATGAATTGCATTTGAGTTGTCAAAGTAATTGTAAGTAAGCATTCTACTGTGTTTAAGACAAGTTTTTTAAAAAAGACCAGTGAACAGATTTTTTTAAAAAATTTTTTAAAAACTGAGAGAAGAGGAAAAAACAAGCAAAGGACAAAATGGCAGTCAACGGTGCTCACGTGGAAGGTTTTGTTGATTTGATGGGCGGACAGTCTGGTGACGTGCTACCGTCGTCTTTTTGTCGGCCGGTGGAAGTGGAAGGCGGTTTTGTCAATTTGACTGTTCCTAAGTCCGTCAAGGTGCTATTGAGTTATGGGCCTCGGTTCGTAGTTCCGCAACGGACTAGTATGGTGGACGTATATGACGTGGCCTACTACGTGCATGATGCCTTGATGTGGCATACGAAGAATCCGGCAGATTATCTCCGAGAATGCATGAAGGAGGTGCAGGCTCAGTATGTAGCGGCTGTGGAGGAGGAAGGAGGTTTTTTTTTAAAAAATTTTTCCTGCCTCGTTACTTTTGTTTCTGCTATACAATCATTTGCCATCACCTCATGATTCTGCCTAACCTAAACATTTAGATTAATTTTAATTTAATCTGAAAATCTTAAATATATATTTAAGATTTTGGACGATTGTTAACCAAAAAAATTTTTTTGGCAACCGACAATTCTCTGGAGAATTGGAATCTTCAGAGATTTTGAAAATGTGGAAAGAAATGTGAAGTTTTCTCTTTCTGTAACCATCGGAAATGATCTGTGTTGGACTCTGAGATAGGTCATTTGACACCTATCTGGTTACAGCCTGTACAAGCTATGCTAACTATTACAATGAAATTATATTAACTAACTGGTTCCTAATTCCCTATCACATGGTTCTTGGACACGAAAATGGACTGGTACGTAAAACGAACAAGACAGTCGGATAAACCCCTAACTTAACTAATGGGCAATTACTACTACCTGTCCAATCTAGCCTATGCTGACAACCTAGAATCCATTCCATATAAATTATATAAATATATACAAAATATATAAAAATATATAAGTAAGTATACATGTAAGTATACTATATAAGAAATAAATGAGAATTTAAAAACAAAACAAAAATGAGAACATTGAAACAAAAAACACAAAAACAAACAAAAACCGAAAAACAAACAAAAACTATTATAGAAGTGTCATAACAGACACTCCCATCGGATAAACCCCTAACTTAAATAATGGGCAATTACTACTACCTGTCCAATCTAGCCTATGCTGACAACCTAGAATCCATTCCATATAAATTATATAAATATATACAAAATACATAAAAATATATAAGTAAGTATACATGTAAGTATACTATATAAGAAATAAATGAGAATTTAAAAACAAAACAAAAATGAGAACATTGAAACAAAAAACACAAAAACAAACAAAAACCGAAAAACAAACAGAAACTGTTATAGAAGTGTCATAACAGACACTCCCATAACAATTATGAGTAGGCCTTTTTGCCTAAAACTACTTTACAGGCAACGCCCATAAACGTTTTTCGTCCCTCGCCTGAAGGAGACTCATCAGTGGGCTTATTTTATATATATAAGTGCCTACACACACAACTAGTATGTGTGCAATCACCCATATATATATCTACAAAAATTGGCCAAGAATGGCTAACAGAGGAGAATTGATTATTTGAATTGCCTCAAGAGGCGACAAACATTAATAAATAATATATTAAATAACAACTATCAATTAATAATTTATTTGACAATTGTAAGATAATAATAATACAATATAATATATAATAATATAATATAATATATGGGAAAAAATCAAAAAGCACTTACCATTCCTCAGGAAGACAGCGACCACACGCGACGAGAGTTGAACACATACTAACTGATGTGTTCGCCTCACTTGCATACTCCAATAACATGGGTGATGCAATTCTCGAATTTTAGGGATGGGTCGATACCAACCGGAACAACGGCAAGTCAGTCGGGGAGGGGTATGAAAATTTAAGGGAATAGGGAATGGGGGAGGTAGGAAATTAAGGGGGTGGGGAATAAATAAATAAATAATGAATACTACATAATTTAATTTAATAATATAGTATATATTAATTAGGAGAGGGTTGACAAAATTGGGATGTTTTATAATGATACAGACCTAGATATTGAGCTAACACAGCCCCCATACTACCAGGGCTACACGGCGTCTGGGCACACCCAGATCTTAAACCATGCACTACCTGACAGCGGGAAACCGGTCACTCAATATTTACAATACATCTACTTATGTTTTTTATATATATACAGGGTGTTTCGCATAAGCGTGTTCAAAAGACTAGGGCGTATAGGATGCGTCGAGACAAGAAAAAAATTGTATGGGAGGGGTGGTCAATTTCCCCCCGTTTAGGCGGGAGGGGACATTTTATAAAAATTCGACTTAACACCGAAAAAAATAATATTAAAAAATAATGGTTAGACCTAGATAGCTTTTGCTTGCTGATTTTCAAAGCGAAATATCCCCTTCTTAATATCCTTTTTAAATTAGGTTCCTATGTATGTCAGACAGTTTCTGAGAAAATAAGTGTCAAAGTTAAAATTTGGAAAAAAAATTCCGAAAAAAAATTTTTGGTCGCCATTTTTTTTTTAAAATTACGGTATTAAGTATAAAAATTTTTCCGACCATAAAATTCTCTAATCAATTCTAGAGAGAATGCTTCAAACCGGAAGGATCTATGTTTTGTAGTTTCAGAGAAAAGTGGAAATTACGAACTAAACTCCTTCTTTTTTTCATATTTTTGCACCAGTAATAAAACACAAGAAGCCAAAAATTGGTATTTGAAAGGAAAGTATGCTTCGTAATTTTCAATTTTCTCAAAACCTACAAGTCATAAATCCTTCCGGTTTGAAGTATTCTCTCTAGAATTGATTGGAGAACTTTATGGTCCGAAAAATTTTTATACTTAATACCGTAATTTAAAACAAAAATGGCGACCAAACATTTTTTTTTCGGAATTTTTTTTCCAAATTTTAACTTTGACACTTATTTTCTCAGAAACTTTCTTAATTTCTTAATTTAAAAAGGATATTAAGAAGCGGATATTTCGCTTTGAAAATCAGCAAGCAAAAGCTATCTAGGTCTAACCATTATTCTTTAATATTATTTTTTTCGGTGTTAAGTCGGATTTTTATAAAATGTCCCCTCCCGCCTAATCGGGGGGAAATTGACCCCCCCTCCCATACAATTTTTTTCTTGTCTCGACGCATCCTACACGCCCTAGTCTTTCGAACACCCTTATGCGAAACATCCTGTATATACTTTCTATATAAATATAATATATAAATATGTACATATATTAAAAGAATATACATACATACATTAAGGTAAATTCAATATAATAATAATATATGATAATAATAATTAGGTACGGGTTAACAGGGTTGGGACATTTTTAATATAATAGATTAAAGACCTAGATATTGACCTAACTAGCCCCCATACTACCACGGCTACACGGCGTCTGGGCACACCCAGATCTTAAACCATGCACAACCTGACAGCGGTAAACCGGTCATTCAATATTTACATCTAGTCTGCTTATGTTTTATATATAAAAATATAAAAATAAAAATATATAAATATATAATATATGTAAAATATATATATTAAATATAATGTAAATATAATATGATAAATTTAAGAATGCTAGATTGTCCCTAAAATACTAATATTATACGTCAAAAAAATGAGCTACGATAAACTAAATGTCGGGAGTAAACAGGTCCAGACCCTCTCCGCGGAGAACGGTGGTTGAGCATAACCCCAAAGCTTTTTTAAAAACCGTACCCGCTAAAGGACGGAATAGCATAGTCGACGTTTACTAGCACATTCGTACGAGTTAATGGTTTTTCGATCTAGAGATGCAAATAAATCCTTATATCTATCCAAAAAACGCTCTGTTACAGAAACTCTTAGTGGCAATGCGTCCTTACCCACATCCACTTTCTTTACCATAAATTGCCTCAAGGACACGTAGAAGGTCATGGCAATCATGTATCGAGGACACATATTTGCGTAAAATTTGGCTTCTAGGGCACATAGATCGGTATACAAAAACGGTTGCTGCTGCGAATCAACACCCCATGGACAAAATTTCGTAAGGTATTTTTCTTCCATTGTAGTTTATCCTTGGACAAATAATAGATCATGCGCATCGAGGCCATGGGTTTGTTGTACACCGAAAAATATATGACCGACAGTCATCACGCAGAATTCTGAGGTCCAAAAAAGAGATTTCTTTAAAATTCCCCCTTTTGGACAATGTTTTACACTCCACTGTTAGTTTTAATTGCGTTAAAACTTCAAAGGTACTCTTAAAACCCTCTAGGCTGGTACCGGACATATATAACAGGAAGTCGTCCATATACTTCCAAAAATAGACGATACCGAAATTTTCCATCAGCATCGCTTTATGCTGTTATATTTGCAGATCCAACAGTATTGTTGCCAATAACCCTGAATCGCAGGCCCCTTGTGGTAAACCTCGAACTTGCCTATATATGGTATCTCTATACCCGCAATAATTAGCCACATTGAAATAAAATGACACGCACTCAAGTAATAAACTCGAACATATAGCTCTATAACTTTTATACTGCTCAGTAGCTAAATACGTGGTTAAGCTGGATACCATTTTGTCCCGATTCATCCTGGTGTACATGTCGACAGCGTCCCGATTCACCAGCTCATAACCTGCACAGATCGGCATCTCGGATATTTTGCGGGCAACCTTGCTATTGTCCCCTACATTCTGCGGCAATAAAAATTCACCATATACAGAGTATGAGCCACGACCTTTTGCAGTGGATAGGTATACCAAGATCGGGTGCCACATATTGGTCGACAAGTAGCGTCTGCTTTGTGGTCCTTGATCAAGCCGCATAGGGTAACCGCACCCAGTCAACCACCTCCAAACGTTATAACATTCGTAGAATCTCTTTAGGAAAGGGTTTTTGATCGATTGGATAAGTTCGGTAAGTGGCACGTAACCGTCGTGATATTGCGCAAAAAGCTTCACTGATCTGCGCCTGCTCAACAGGGAAATTTTCACCTACATATGTATATCTTATAAAAACCTTTGGTGATGCAAGCTTCAATCCACATCATTTTCTCATTAACTGTGTACGATACATCATGAAAAAAAATCATGATTATGCGCTTACCCTTGTCGGATTGGACGAGCACAACGTCTTCGTTTTCCCTTAAAAATTTGCTGGTTTCATCAAACATATCGCGCAGAAGTTGATCCCTACACCCAAGGGGCCATCACTATAGCCAGGCAATAGTGCCGCTTGATAACCTTCCCCAACTTGGGTGATACATTCACGTATATAATCCTCTGGTTGTTTAGACTTTGACAAAAATCTGTTTTGAATATAGAAACTCACATCTAGTATGTCCATCATGGTGGTGATAGATGCCACTACAAATCGTGGACCATAACTTAAAAGAGTGCTGATAGTTCGTGGCACAAATAAATCCGTCATATTTAAAAAACCCCCAACTACGGGTATCGGATGGCATATAGGAGATAAAGGCATCACATCGTAACCAGGATCCACTGAACTCCTTAAGCCTCCTAAATCATTGGGCAACAGAGAACGGGGTTGAGATGCACAGCCGTGGCCGGGAAAACCGACGGTTGAGGCACTGTTTCTACATACAACCAGACCTACGGACAGAATGTAGTATTGTAATTGTAATAATACAGGGGCATTATAAAATAAAAGTCAAATCTCCAACTCACTGTTTACGCTGCCTTGCAGGGATGTGAATTCGTACCCTTCCACGGGTTGTTGTTGTGTATTTTCACCGCAGTTACTTGTACTTACACTGATACACTTGATACCTCACAGATTCTATTTTGTGAACCTTCAACAACGACCTTACCAACTAGCTGACACTTGAAGCTTGCATCACTACTGGATATTATAATTAGTAGTATTATAATACCTTAACACACCTTTTTGAGCACACTTACCTCAGGAACACATCTTGGAAGCTGACAAAGTGTATGCTGAAACATAGCATCAATCAAGACCATCGCTTATAGATTCTCAATAATCCTGGCTACTCATAAGAGACAAAGACATAATCATTAAACTTACCTACACGATACTGTCGCCTGGCACAGATATCGGAGGACTCGCACTGACTGCTGAGTTGCTATTTATACCAGAGATAATGAGATAGGACACTTCGAATTCGCTGTTTCAACACACATGCATTTTGCTGAAATTTCACTAAACCTATGATAAAAAAACGTGTGCGCTGTCCTCTCATGTGTACTTCGCCACACAAAATCGTGTGCTTTGTCCTCTCATGTGTACTTCGCCGCACGAAGTGTACTTCGCCGCAGTATCGCATGCACGCATGTAATATTGATTTTAATGGGTGTTTTTTCGAAACGTCAAAAATATATTTAAGAAATTAAACTTTTGTTTATGCTCACATTATATACATGATATATCTACCAGTTCCTTATAATTATAATAAATCTATACTTTCAGATTTTACATAGTATTTGTTGATTTATTTCATATATTTAATTGGTATAAAGTAGACGTTGTACTAATTTTTGGCTGTCAATGCATAGTTGTTCGAATTTTCACAAAAAAAATTAAGATTAATAACTCCAGAATGGTCACATTTATATTTGTTCATTTGTTTTCTAATATCTGTGCAAATTAAGTATTGTTATATATCGTTAGATGCACTTGGGGGGTCAAACATCCGTTGGCACCTACCATTTTAGGTTTGGGAAACTTCACCACCTTTGTTTATATATGGTGAAATTTATATTTTAAAAACCAATGGCCTTGTCTATACGCCGTATCTTTTGAAACGGTTTCACTCAGTTCGTGTGAGAGAGATGAGGAAGAAAGAGAAAAGTCTATACTCTGGTATCGAGTGTTAAGAATTTTTGAAACGAAAATAGACCCTGGTTCTCATTTTCTTTGCACGCACAGCAGTTGTCAAACGAAAGAAGAGCAACGTAGTTTGCCGAAAGCGTGTTCATATTTTCTCATTCTGGCCAACATTTTGATATTCAGTAAATTTCACAAACACGTTGGCATCACATATTTACGACTTTTGAAACCAAATGAGAAACCAGTGTGTGTAGCCACCGATGGTACCGATATAGCAGCAGTGAAACCGTTTCAAAAGATACTGCGTCTAGCCAAGCTGATTTCATAACTAAATGAGTCCGTGGTGAAAAATGAAACAGCTGATTTTTTCAACATACTGAAAGACAGAAAACAAGAACAACAACATGGTAGCGCTCACGTATAGTGTACATGAATTCAACAGCTCATAAAAAATAGACGTCAAACCGACTTTTTAAGCGGCGAATTCGAAGTGTCCTATCTCATTATCTCTGATTTATACTACTGGTTTTCGTGGAACAGGACACACTATTTAAAACCATATTAAAATAATAAGGTTAGGTTTTTGCTTTCCAAAACCACATAAGAAGGGGCCCACACACACGACCATAGCTACCATTTTTTGCATTTCTGGTTCCGAAAACTCACCTTACAACACCGTTATTTTTTATACATACCAAGTTATGAATGGGGCTAAACAAGATACGCGCAGTACAACATAAATATAAAAATAATAAAAATCCACTAACACTAATATTAATTATAACCAATTAAGAAACAAATGAACAACATAACTGAATATCATAATAATAGTAATAATAGTAAGTGTAATCAATAATAACAACTACAATCACCAATAATAGTATAACAAAATACATAAAAGACAATAATCATAACATAATTTAACTAAACAAATAAATTGACAATGATATTAGACATAATATTCACAACATAACAAAAACTATAAAATAATGATAACAGAAAATCACTAAACAATCCAAAATAAATACAATAAAATAAAATAACAAAAATTCAACAAACAATATAATATGACAGCTAAATAAAGTGCATGTAATATATTAACGTTAGACACATGAATAACACATACAGGAATTATACTAATATATATAATATCTCAGAAAGCACTACCCTTACAGAATACAGAAATTCAACTACTATCACAATTAACTATCAAATTAAAAACTAGAATTATAAAAAACTAAAAAAACCCAAACACAAAAACGTCGTAGGAGAAAAAAGGATTAAAGATTCGACCGTATGGAAAATCAAACAAAACAAATAATTTTCAACCCTGTTTCATAAATATCGAAACAAAAACACATCTTTACAACTTCAGCGGATCAAATATGTAAACGAAAACTATACAAATTATTAAAATAAACTTAAAATAAAACACAACATAACGCAGAATACATAACTAGAATTATAAAAAACTAAAAAAAACCAAACACAAAAACACCGAGAAAAAAGGAGTAAAGATTCGACCGTATGGAAAACAAACCGACTGTGTCAAACAAAACAAATAATTTTGAACCCTGTTTCATAAATATCGAAACAAAAATACATCTTTACAAATTCAGCGGATCAAATATATAAACGAAAATTATACAAATTATTATTAATTATTAATTATAATTATTAATTAAAATATATTAATTAAATTATTATAAACTTAAAATAAAACACAACATAACGCAGGATACATAAGGTTGAAGATAAAGAGAGGAAAATGAATATATAATTTTGCCAGATAGGATTTAGGGTAGGAAAGTTGGAAGTGGGGTAATTCATTAGTTAGTGTATTGTGTAGTTTCACCATATATTTAAGCTCTTAAATAGTGTATCAGCCTTCCAAAAGACGGGTACCCCCAAAGAATTCGTCGTGAACATATGTTCTATGAATCCCACTAGGCCTTCACAACGATAGCGAGTACTGCGACAATAATTTACTGGAGAATCATATTCGAAACTGATTACGGGGGTGGAATTCCAGATATCAGGCTTCAGTAGGCCTCGTACTTGTTGTTGGCGTTCTTTCGCATGCCTTCTACCAAATGAGAAACCAGTGTGTGTAGCCACCGATGGTACCGATATAGCAGCAGTGAAACCGTTTCAAAAGATACTGCGTCTAGCCAAGCTGATTTCATAACTAAATGAGTCCGTGGTGAAAAATGAAACAGCTGATTTTTTCAACATACTGAAAGACAGAAAACAAGAACAACAACATGGTAGCGCTCACGTATAGTGTACATGAATTCAACAGCTCATAAAAAATAGACGTCAAACCGATTTTTTAAGCGGCGAATTCGAAGTGTCCTATCTCATTATCTCTGATTTATACTACTGGTTTTCGTGGAACAGGACACACTATTTAAAACCATATTAAAATAATAAGGTTAGGTTTTTGCTTTCCAAAACCACATAAGAAGGGGCCCACACACACGACCATAGCTACCATTTTTTGCATTTCTGGTTCCGAAAACTCACCTTACAACACCGTTATTTTTTATACATACCAAGTTATGAATGGGGCTAAACAAGATACGCGCAGTACAACATAAATATAAAAATAATAAAAATCCACTAACACTAATATTAATTATAACCAATTAAGAAACAAATGAACAACATAACTGAATATCATAATAATAGTAATAATAGTAAGTGTAATCAATAATAACAACTACAATCACCAATAATAGTATAACAAAATACATAAAAGACAATAATCATAACATAATTTAACTAAACAAATAAATTGACAATGATATTAGACATAATATTCACAACATAACAAAAACTATAAAATAATGATAACAGAAAATCACTAAACAATCCAAAATAAATACAATAAAATAAAATAACAAAAATTCAACAAACAATATAATATGACAGCTAAATAAAGTGCATGTAATATATTAACGTTAGAAACATGAATAACACATACAGGAATTATACTAATATATATAATATCTCAGAAAGCACTACCCTTACAGAATACAGAAATTCAACTACTATCACAATTAACTATCAAATTAAAAACTAGAATTATAAAAAACTAAAAAAACCCAAACACAAAAACCTCGTAGGAGAAAAAAGGAGTAAAGATTCGACCGTATGGAAAATCAAACAAAACAAATAATTTTCAACCCTGTTTCATAAATATCGAAACAAAAACACATCTTTACAACTTCAGCGGATCAAATATATAAACGAAAACTATACAAATTATTAAAATAAACTTAAAATAAAACACAACATAACGCAGGATACATAACTAGAATTATAAAAAACTAAAAAAAACCAAACACAAAAACACCGAGAAAAAAGGAGTAAAGATTCGACCGTATGGAAAACAAACCGACTGTGTCAAACAAAACAAATAATTTTGAACCCTGTTTCATAAATATCGAAACAAAAATACATCTTTACAAATTCAGCGGATCAAATATATAAACGAAAATTATACAAATTATTATTAATTATTAATTATAATTATTAATTAAAATATATTAATTAAATTATTATAAACTTAAAATAAAACACAACATAACGCAGGATACATAAGGTTGAAGATAAAGAGAGGAAAATGAATATATAATTTTGCCAGATAGGATTTAGGGTAGGAAAGTTGGAAGTGGGGTAATTCATTAGTTAGTGTATTGTGTAGTTTCACCATATATTTAAGCTCTTAAATAGTGTATCAGCCTTCCAAAAGACGGGTACCCCCAAAGAATTCGTCGTGAACATATGTTCTATGAATCCCACTAGGCCTTCACAACGATAGCGAGTACTGCGACAATAATTTACTGGAGAATCATATTCGAAACTGATTACGGGGGTGGAATTCCAGATATCAGGCTTCAGTAGGCCTCGTACTTGTTGTTGGCGTTCTTTCGCATGCCTTCTACGTTCCTTACTAGACATCAGCAAATCTATTGTAATCTTCGACACAATGTATAAAATAAACTAAACAATCACAAATACATATAAAGATCATTTCACCATGACCTCATATATAATTTTACAGGCACCTTTACCACAAACAAGCAAATCCACAATCTTGACACATAGGAACAAAAGAAAACATAACAGGTCAATCACATATACCTATAAAGATCATTTTACCATAGGTTAAAAATAATTTTACAGGAACATCCACCTTACCCAATTATAAAGATAGTTTCCAGAATGGATAACACAGCAGTCTATAATACATTACCAAGAGCCAGTTTTTCAGTGCTCGTTTATCGTCGTTTCTCAGTTAACTTCCGTTTAAACGACATATTGTGTTTTTCAGTGCTCGTTTAAAAGGAGGTTAATCGGCCAATATTGGTGAGTTAACCTCCAGTTAAACTCCGGTTAATTTATCTTTTTAATAGATAAAGAAACAGCTGTTTCTTCGAGTACAGACATTTACCTGTGTTCTAAACTATGCTAAAAATTTTGTTTATTTGCTCCAGAACAGCTGTTCTCTTTGTAAAAATGAAAATATTGACAAGTGCTGCCAAAATAGGTTTAGGTATACGCTCAATATTCCTTGCATTCAGATAAATTCTCTATGAAATGTAGATAAGATACGTTTAACATAGATAAGTTAAACTCGCACTGTAAAACCCAAATCTCAGTTAACTTTGGTTTGACGTTTAACTAAACGTCGTTTAAACGCCATTTAAACGAGCACTGAAAAACTGGCCCCAAGACTCAAAACTGGTCGAACACACACATTACCGAACCCAAAGAAACGTCTCGATCTAACTGTCCTGTGGTGCAGTCATGCGGACCTGAGCTTGTGGTCTTCACCTACAAATGATATATATTATATATGAAATAAAATATAATAAAAATAATACACATATATATATACATGGAAAATGAGAACAATATTACAGTTACTAAATAAATCTCTTCACTTCTACACTAATATAAAATAAAATAAACCTAGAGACATGTAAATCATGCACTAATCTGCAAATACGGACCCATTTTTAACAGTGAACATCGGATAAAACGAAAATGATCTTCATTATTGTCAACACCACTATAACGTGTATATGCTGGACATCGCATAAGCTACCTATCAATCCATAAGATATCGACTCACTTTTAAAACAAGGATAGCCACTCTGAAACTTGACAGACTCGGATAAGCCCACATTTCGATCATTTTTACATCTGACTGCAATTGTGAACTTTCTCACTGATACAAAAAATACACCGACTAAAAATAGGGAATGGTATGAGTAAGTCAGATATAAATTTTTGCTCTATCTGGTACAACACAAGGTTGTTTTTGAGAACTATAATAATGAAGACTAATGGCAATTGATACCCGAGTAGAAAAATCCTCGGGTTCTGCTCGGAATCCAATTGGGTTTCCCAGTTTCAAATTGGGATTGCAGCTGGAAATGTGACGCCCCTCTGACTGGATTTAAAATATGTTTCTCCCAATTTGGGATAAAATAGGATGATCCAGCCAGATTCCATTTAGATATCCCAATTTTCTCCCGATTTGGGATAAAATGGGATGATCCAGTCAGATTCCAATCAGAAGCTACCAAACTGGGACATCGGAATGGAATCTGACTGGTAAATGGGATGAGTTCAGATTTTTTCTACTCGGGATACTCGTTCAATTATCTGTTTCTACAGCCATAAATGCGATAGTCATAAAAAAACATAAAGGATCGCTAATAATCGCAATTTCCCGTGTTCACAAGGGTGCGAATGATGATTCGTTTACTCGTTCAATTACACTGGCTGACAGCCATTTTGTATCGGGCTGTTTGACAGCATATTCTAAAGCTGGGATGCACAAATTAGCTTTCACGAGCAGCTGGCTCGTACGGGCACGCTGCGAGCTCCGCGGGCGCATGACAAAATGGCGTACAAACAAGAGAACAAATTTGCAGGACAGAGTGAGCAGGTTGTAAGTTGAATTCTTAAGATCTTCGCTTGTTAATACAAAATTTGTTTCATTTTGTGCAAACATTTTTTATTTTTTACTGCAGGAGAATATAAATTGTATAAAGATAATTGGGTATTTATATTGAAGCGTTTTTAAAACTTCATTAGAAAATATTTCCACACCATGCAATAGAAATTTTCAACTTTTTGAAAAGGTGCTTATGGTTACTCTAATTGCAAGCTGATCGAAAAATTACACACAAACACATGAATGTTCTAGATTTTACAGATAAGAATATGCCCTGAGAGAATAAAATAAAACACTTCAATTATTTCTTGACGAATGCTTGAAACTTAAAAACAATAATGCTAAAAATCTGTGCAACTTTCATTTATCCGTTTACGAAAATCCGTCAGTTTTTGGAAATAATTTTTGGCAAGCTGAAAGTAAATGTACTGTTTCAGCATGTATACATAATTTCTCTCAGTGAATCTCTGCATCTCATTGGCTGTTGGATACATATAAGCAAAAATATATTTGTCAGTACCCAGCCGGAATTGTGACATTTACAAAAATTAAAAATAAATGACCTTTATAATGACAAATAATGTCCAGCTACCTATGCGTCCTTATTTTTTATTGCTGTTGTTAGTGTGACGTGTGGCCAACAACAACAAAAATAATTTAGACTCTGAGCTGTATTTTCCAGAAATTGAATTCCAGGAATAGAGATTGAATGCATTAAAAATGCGAAATATCAGTGGATTTTTAAATTACATTGGCTCATTATTGAAAGTATTTTTAAAGTGAATAGAACTGATACATTGTATTCTGGATAATTAATATTAAATATAAATTAAAAAAAATTAAAATTAAACATTAATTGATATATACTGCCATGCCATTTCCTGTTGGGTGTTCATGTTATAAGCTTGATGAATTTCATAAATACAGTGGGATACTTTAAAATGAGTGCTGCTAAAATCAAAGTCTGCAGTTTTAAATCCGAATGGAAGCTACAATTTCTTTGCAGAGAAAAGAAAAACGCCTCGATACCGAAAAGTTTCCACATTTTTGCAAATTTGCTGCGGAAATAATTGCTATGTATAGAAGTTCTTACATATGCGAACAATTTTTTTCACTACTTAATTTAAACAAAACAAAATTAAGAAACCGGATTTCTTATGTAAACACCGCAGCCATTTTGCGTCCAAAGAAAAATTATGTTGTATTAATTATTTAAAAAAAAACAATTGTGCAAACAATTATTTGGTGATGTTGTTCCCCTGTGCAGTCTAAAATTTTCGATAATTGACTACTTGTGATTGGCTGGGTTTGTATCTGATAGAAAAGTTGTGTGTATTACTATTGTAGCATTTGTACACGGTCGTAGATATTAAATCGGGTTTATTCAATTTCTTGTACCACGGTATTATAAGATTGCCAGATAATTTACTAAAAATGTACATTCCCAAAATTCTAAAGGCTGAATTCAGTCAAAAGCTTGATATATTGCAAACGGTATGAGAAAATGTTGGTGTTTTAAAGAGAGGGTTCAAAAACCCAAAGACCTAAAGTTTTAATGCGTACGCCACTGTCCCCAACACTTCCGTCTCAACTTATCCCCCTCACCCAGATCGTACGGACAATTGCTGAGCTCGCCAGAAATGCTACGGGCAGCTCCGCTGAACATCCCTGTTCTAAAGGCTTTTGGTCCGCTGATTCCAAAAACGATAAAATAAAAAAAATGAAACCAGCCATTTTCGAGATAATCGTTTTTGAAATTTTTGGCGACTTTACGTTAAGGTCCATCCACTTGAAGCGCTACCATAGCTACCATGTAACCGATCCGACAACTAAGATTAAATTAAAGAGGAAGGATGCACGCATATTTTTTGCTAACATTACTTTGAAATCCGAAAAATAGTTTAAAACCTTTTGCTGAAATCGTAACTTCAAAAGAGGAATTTTTTATGAAAAAAGACAAAAAACTGCTATATATATGTATGTAAAAATATGTTCCTGAAACTTTTTTACCCTTTTTAATTTTTTATATCGATAGGTTGGATATTTGCGGGAATTATTAATTAATTACTGCAGGAGAATATAAATTGTATAAAGATAATTGGGTATTTATATTGAAGCGTTTTTAAAACTTCATTAGAAAATATTTCCACACCATGCAATAGAAATTTTCAACTTTTTGAAAAGGTGCTTATGGTTACTCTAATTGCAAGCTGATCGAAAAATTACACACAAACACATGAATGTTCTAGATTTTACAGATAAGAATATGCCCTGAGAGAATAAAATAAAACACTTCAATTATTTCTTGACGAATGCTTGAAACTTAAAAACAATAATGCTAAAAATCTGTGCAACTTTCATTTATCCGTTTACGAAAATCCGTCAGTTTTTGGAAATAATTTTTGGCAAGCTGAAAGTAAATGTACTGTTTCAGCATGTATACATAATTTCTCTCAGTGAATCTCTGCATCTCATTGGCTGTTGGATACATATAAGCAAAAATATATTTATCAGTACCCAGCCGGAATTGTGACATTTACAAAAATTAAAAACAAATGACCTTTATAATGACAAATAATGTCCAGCTACCTATGCCTCCTTATTTTTTATTGCTGTTGTTAGTGTGACGTGTGGCCAACAACAACAAAAATAATTTAGACTCTGAGCTGTATTTTCCAGAAATTGAATTCCAGGAATAGAGATTGAATGCATTAAAAATGCGAAATATCAGTGGATTTTTAAATTACATTGGCTCATTATTGAAAGTATTTTTAAAGTGAATAGAACTGATACATTGTATTCTGGATAATTAATATTAAATATAAATTAAAAAAAATTAAAATTAAACATTAATTGATATATACTGCCATGCCATTTCCTGTTGGGTGTTCATGTTATAAGCTTGATGAATTTCATAAATACAGTGGGATACTTTAAAATGAGTGCTGCTAAAATCAAAGTCTGCAGTTTTAAATCCGAATGGAAGCTACAATTTCTTTGCAGAGAAAAGAAAAACGCCTCGATACCGAAAAGTTTCCACATTTTTGCAAATTTGCTGCGGAAATAATTGCTATGTATAGAAGTTCTTACATATGCGAACAATTTTTTTCACTACTTAATTTAAACAAAACAAAATTAAGAAACCGTATTTCTTATGTAAACACCGCAGCCATTTTGCGTCCAAAGAAAAATTATGTTGTATTAATTATTTAAAAAAAAACAATTGTGCAAACAATTATTTGGTGATGTTGTTCCCCTGTGCAGTCTAAAATTTTCGATAATTGACTACTTGTGATTGGCTCGGTTTGTATCTGATAGAAAAGTTGTGTGTATTACTATTGTAGCATTTGTACACGGTCGTAGATATTAAATCGGGTTTATTCAATTTCTTGTACCACGGTATTATAAGATTGCCAGATAATTTACTAAAAATGTACATTCCCAAAATTCTAAAGGCTGAATTCAGTCAAAAGCTTGATATATTGCAAACGGTATGAGAAAATGTTGGTGTTTTAAAGAGAGGGTTTAAAAACCCAAAAACCTAAAGTTTTAATGCGTACGCCACTGTCCCCAACACTTCCGTCTCAACTTATCCCCCTCACCCAGATCGTACGGACAATTGCTGAGCTCGCCAGAAATGCTACGGGCAGCTCCGCTGAACATCCCTGTTCTAAAGGCTTTTGGTCCGCTGATTCCAAAAATGATAAAATAAAAAAAATGAAACCAGCCGTTTTCGAGATAATCGTTTTTGAAATTTTTGGCGACTTTACGTTAAGGTCCATCCACTTGAAGCGCTACCATAGCTACCATGTAACCGATCCGACAACTAAGATTAAATTAAAGAGGAAGGATGCACGCATATTTTTTGCTAACATCACTTTGAAATCCGAAAAATAGTTTAAAACCTTTTGCTGAAATCGTAACTTCAAAAGAGGAATTTTTTATGAAAAAAGACAAAAAACTGCTATATATATGTATGTAAAAATATGTTCCTGAAACTTTTTTACCCTTTTTAATTTTTTATATCGATAGGTTGGATATTTGCGGGAATTTTAAGACTAATATCAAACAAATCTGCAAAGAAATGGTTTCTTGGTGCGCCTTAAAGTGAATTTAGTGCTTTTCACAAATGGCTTGGCAATTGATCGTTATTCGCGAAACAAGGTTATCTCTTTCTACCGCCATAAAGGCGACAGTCATAAAAAAATACGTAGGATCGCTAATAATCGCCATCTCAAAAGAATCCAGACAGACTGCGGTACTGCATTCACATACATATTCGTACCATTCTTGTCATCTCGTTCGCACCCTCATGAACACGGGAAAACCCCATTTTTTATTACCCAAAAAATTCATTATTACCATTCGTAACCTTCGTACAAATTTATATTGTTGCTACTGGTTTTTGTTTTTTCCATTTGTATGGTTCCCTAATTTTTGTTGTTGTTCTCTCGTCCTTCCTGTCAGCTTCTTCCGTATCTTCTCTCATCACCACTCGACAATTCTTTTCTTTACTGACATACAATGACAGTCCTAAAAAACAACAAAAAAGTATCGGCAAAAAAATTGCCGAAAGCCACCTTTGAGCGAACCATCGCATACTCGTTCAATTATCTGTTTCTACCGCCATAAAGGCGACAGTCATAAAAAAACACGTAGGATCGCTAATAATCGCCATCTCAAAAAAACCCAGACAGACTGCGGTACTGCATTCACATGCATATTCGTACCATTCCAGTCATCTCGTTCGCACCCTCATGAACACGGGAAAAACCTACTTTTTATTACCCAAAAAACTCATTATCACCATTCGTAACCTTCGTACAAACTTCTATTGTTGCTACTGGTTTTTGTTTTTTCTATTTATATGGTTCCCTAATTTTTGTTATTGTTCTCTCGTCCTTCCTGTCAGCTTCTTCAATATCTCCTCTCATCACCACTCGACAATCCTTTTCTTTATTGACATACAATGACAGTCATAAAAAACAACAAAAAAGGATCAGCAAAAAAATTGCCGAAAGCCACCTTTGAGCGAACCATCGCATACTCGTTCAATTATCTGTTTCTACCGCCATAAAGGCGACAGTCATAAAAAAACACGTAGGATCGCTAATAATCGCCATCTCAAAAAAACCCAGACAGACTGCGGTACTGCATTCACATGCATATTCGTACCATTCCTCTCATCTCATTCGCACCCTCATGAACACGGAAAAAACCCATTTTTTATTACCCAAAAAACTCATTACCACCATTCGTAACCTTCGCACAAATTTATATTGTTGCTACTGGTTTTTGTTTTTTCCATTTGTACACTCAAAGAAAAAATATGGTTCTCATAAGTATAATTTTAAAGAACAATACTATGGTTGGATTTGATGGTTAAATCAAATATGTTACATTTTTAGATCCACAATAATTATAGTTTCGAAAGAAATAATTTTGGGTACCACAACAAAAATTCATGGTGGATGGAACAAAATTATATTTAGTGGTATTATTTTTATATTGCAGCAAATATGTTGTGTGTTTCCCACAAAAAATCTTATGATGGAGACAATTACAACCATGATTATAAAAATCGAAAATTTTGTTATTCGCAATTATTGTTTTGTTGCAGCAAACATAAGTTGTTTTACCTATAAAAATAGTACATGATAGTGGTAACTTCAAGTATAATTGAATGGAATATACCCTCACGTTTGGTACGATAATGCTACATATTTCAACCAATTATAAAAAATATACAACTTACTTTGTATTTGTTTTGGGAATGTATTAATTCGTTACTTTAATCAATGTATTTAAGCGCATTCTGCTAAAATTAAAACACATTTTTTCGTGGAGAAAAGGTTTTTATAATTATCGTACATCATAGAAATAAATACATTAATACATAAATTATACATTAATTATTAAAAACTACTGTTATCAAAATTGATATTAATCATTTGGATATTGTTAGTAGGAACAGTAATATATGATATTGATTTGAAATTTATTGATTTAATGCCTATTAACTTTATAATGCCGAATATTTACATTCACCCCTGTATTAAAGAGTTTATTAATCTCATTAATAAAAGGCTTAAAAATGATATCATTTCCTAAACATTTCCTATCTTCTGAATAGAACAACATACCTAGAAATATGGAATTTAATTTTGATTGAAATCTTGTAGGTAAGCAAGGCATTTTAACATAGATCCCTCCAATTTTTGGTATGGCAATGGCAAGTATAATATGTCCACTGAATCCCCAAATTCCTTAACTTTTTCCTGAAAGCATTGTGAATGTATAAAATTAAAAATATAATTTTTACTTTGTTAAACATTAAAACATTCATATATAATATATAAATAGCAGTGGTACGTACCCAGTTTCCAAAACTAGAAAATTAATATTTTTTAGCACTTTTAAGATTTATATTATATAACTTTTATTAATAACTTTTAATTCGCCTGCACTGAATGAAGGTAGTACTACAAATGTCAAAAAGAACCAAAAGAGCACATGTAATGGTTTCATTTCACCACATTATGTTCCCAGCAAACATGCTATGGTTAGATTTAATCATACTATTTTTCTAGTAATCATACATCTTTTTGGATAAGAGCACATGTTATGTTTAGATTTCACCACATTATGTTTCCAGCAACCGTACATAATTTTAGGTGTAATCATAGTTTTATGATACAGCGAACTATTTTTGATGCAAATATCATGAATCCACTTTATATGATTGGAATAAACATGCCATATAATGGAGGTATTCATAATATGATTCATTAGAATATATCAATAATTACTACAAACATCTACTAGCAAATATAATGAGAGTAACCATAAATTGGTTGCTGCAAACCTGCATCAACCATGTTTTTTCTATCAGTGTATGGTTCCCTAATTTTTGTTGTTGTTCTCTCGTCCTTCCTGTCAGCTTCTTCAGTATCTCCTCTCATCTCCACTCGACAATCCTTTTCTTTATTGACATACAATGACAGTCCTAAAAAACAACAAAAAAGTATCGGCAACAAAATTGCCGAAAGCCACCTTTGAGCGAACCATCGCATACTCGTTCAATTATCTGTTTCTACCGCCATAAAGGCGACAGTCATAAAAAAAACACGTAGGATCGCTAATAATCGCCATCTCAAAAAAACCCAGACAGACTGCGGTACTGCATTCACATGCATATTCGTACCATTCCAGTCATCTCGTTCGCACCCTCATGAACACGGGAAAAACCTACTTTTTATTACCCAAAAAACTCATTATCACCATTCGTAACCTTCGTACAAACTTCTATTGTTGCTACTGGTTTTTGTTTTTTCCATTTATATGGTTCCCTAATTTTTGTTATTGTTCTCTCGTCCTTCCTGTCAGCTTCTTCAATATCTCCTCTCATCACCACTCGACAATCCTTTTCTTTATTGACATACAATGACAGTCATAAAAAACAACAAAAAAGGATCAGCAAAAAAATTGCCGAAAGCCACCTTTGAGCGAACCATCGCATACTCGTTCAATTATCTGTTTCTACCGCCATAAAGGCGACAGTCATAAAAAAACACGTAGGATCGCTAATAATCGCCATCTCAAAAAAACCCAGACAGACTGCGGTACTGCATTCACATGCATATTCGTACCATTCCTCTCATCTCATTCGCACCCTCATGAACACGGGAAAAACCCATTTTTTATTACCCAAAAAACTCATTACCACCATTCGTAACCTTCGCACAAATTTATATTGTTGCTACTGGTTTTTGTTTTTTCCATTTGTACACTCAACGAAAAAATATGGTTCTCATAAGTATAATTTTAAAGAACAATACTATGGTTGGATTTGATGGTTAAATCAAATATGTTACATTTTTAGATCCACAATAATTATAGTTTCGAAAGAAATAATTTTGGGTACCACAACAAAAATTCATGGTGGATGGAACAAAATTATATTTAGTGGTATTATTTTTATATTGCAGCAAATATGTTGTGTGTTTCCCACAAAAAATCTTATGATGGAGACAATTACAACCATGATTATAAAAATCGAAAATTTTGTTATTCGCAATTATTGTTTTGTTGCAGCAAACATAAGTTGTTTTACCTATAAAAATAGTACATGATAGTGGTAAGTATAATTGAATGGAATATACCCTCACGTTTGGTACGATAATGCTACATATTTCAACCAATTATAAAAAATATACAACTTACTTTGTATTTGTTTTGGGAATGTATTAATTCGTTACTTTAATCAATGTATTTAAGCGCATTCTGCTAAAATTAAAACACATTTTTTCGTGGAGAAAAGGTTTTTATAATTATCGTACATCATAGAAATAAATACATTAATACATAAATTATACATTAATTATTAAAAACTACTGTTATCAAAATTGATATTAATCATTTGGATATTGTTAGTAGGAACAGTAATATATGATATTGATTTGAAATTTATTGATTTAATGCCTATTAACTTTATAATGCCGAATATTTACATTCACCCCTGTATTAAAGAGTTTATTAATCTCATTAATAAAAGGCTTAAAAATGATATCATTTCCTAAACATTTCCTATCTTCTGAATAGAACAACATACCTAGAAATATGGAATTTAATTTTGATTGAAATCTTGTAGGTAAGCAAGGCATTTTAACATAGATCCCTCCAATTTTTGGTATAAAAAACAACAAAAAAGGATCAGCAAAAAAATTGCCGAAAGCCACCTTTGAGCGAACCATCGCATACTCGTTCAATTATCTGTTTCTACCGCCATAAAGGCGACAGTCATAAAAAAACACGTAGGATCGCTAATAATCGCCATCTCAAAAAAACCCAGACAGACTGCGGTACTGCATTCACATGCATATTCGTACCATTCCTCTCATCTCATTCGCACCCTCATGAACACGGGAAAAACCCATTTTTTATTAACCAAAAAACTCATTACCACCATTCGTAACCTTCGCACAAATTTATATTGTTGCTACTGGTTTTTGTTTTTTCCATTTGTACACTCAAAGAAAAAATATGGTTCTCATAAGTATAATTTTAAAGAACAATACTATGGTTGGATTTGATGGTTAAATCAAATATGTTACATTTTTAGATCCACAATAATTATAGTTTCGAAAGAAATAATTTTGGGTACCACAACAAAAATTCATGGTGGATGGAACAAAATTATATTTAGTGGTATTATTTTTATATTGCAGCAAATATGTTGTGTGTTTCCCACAAAAAATCTTATGATGGAGACAATTACAACCATGATTATAAAAATCGAAAATTTTGTTATTCGCAATTATTGTTTTGTTGCAGCAAACATAAGTTGTTTTACCTATAAAAATAGTACATGATAGTGGTAACTTCAAGTATAATTGAATGGAATATACCCTCACGTTTGGTACGATAATGCTACATATTTCAACCAATTATAAAAAATATACAACTTACTTTGTATTTGTTTTGGGAATGTATTAATTCGTTACTTTAATCAATGTATTTAAGCGCATTCTGCTAAAATTAAAACACATTTTTTCGTGGAGAAAAGGTTTTTATAATTATCGTACATCATAGAAATAAATACATTAATACATAAATTATACATTAATTATTAAAAACTACTGTTATCAAAATTGATATTAATCATTTGGATATTGTTAGTAGGAACAGTAATATATGATATTGATTTGAAATTTATTGATTTAATGCCTATTAACTTTATAATGCCGAATATTTACATTCACCCCTGTATTAAAGAGTTTATTAATCTCATTAATAAAAGGCTTAAAAATGATATCATTTCCTAAACATTTCCTATCTTCTGAATAGAACAACATACCTAGAAATATGGAATTTAATTTTGATTGAAATCTTGTAGGTAAGCAAGGCATTTTAACATAGATCCCTCCAATTTTTGGTATGGCAATGGCAAGTATAATATGTCCACTGAATCCCCAAATTCCTTAACTTTTTCCTGAAAGCATTGTGAATGTATAAAATTAAAAATATAATTTTTACTTTGTTAAACATTAAAACATTCATATATAATATATAAATAGCAGTGGTACGTACCCAGTTTCCAAAACTAGAAAATTAATATTTTTTAGCACTGTTAAGATTTATATTATATAACTTTTATTAATAACTTTTAATTCGCCTGCACTGAATGAAGGTAGTACTACAAATGTCAAAAAGAACCAAAAGAGCACATGTAATGGTTTCATTTCACCACATTATGTTCCCAGCAAACATGCTATGGTTAGATTTAATCATACTATTTTTCTAGTAATCACACATCTTTTTGGATAAGAGCACATGTTATGTTTAGATTTCACCACATTATGTTTCCAGCAACCGTACATAATTTTAGGTGTAATCATAGTTTTATGATACAGCGAACTATTTTTGATGCAAATATCATGAATCCACTTTATATGATTGGAATAAACATGCCATATAATGGAGGTATTCATAATATGATTCATTAGAATATATCAATAATTACTACAAACATCTACTAGCAAATATAATGAGAGTAACCATAAATTGGTTGCTGCAAACCTGCATCAACCATGTTTTTTCTATCAGTGTATGGTTCCCTAATTTTTGTTGTTGTTCTCTCGTCCTTCCTGTCAGCTTCTTCAGTATCTCCTCTCATCTCCACTCGACAATCCTTTTCTTTATTGACATACAATGACAGTCCTAAAAAACAACAAAAAAGTATCGGCAAAAAAATTGCCGAAAGCCACCTTTGAGCGAACCATCGCATACTCGTTCAATTATCTGTTTCTACCGCCATAAAGGCGACAGTCATAAAAAAACACGTAGGATCGCTAATAATCGCCATCTCAAAAAAACCCAGACAGACTGCGGTACTGCATTCACATGCATATTCGTACCATTCCAGTCATCTCGTTCGCACCCTCATGAACACGGGAAAAACCTACTTTTTATTACCCAAAAAACTCATTATCACCATTCGTAACCTTCGTACAAACTTCTATTGTTGCTACTGGTTTTTGTTTTTTCCATTTATATGGTTCCCTAATTTTTGTTATTGTTCTCTCGTCCTTCCTGTCAGCTTCTTCAATATCTCCTCTCATCACCACTCGACAATCCTTTTCTTTATTGACATACAATGACAGTCATAAAAAACAACAAAAAAGGATCAGCAAAAAAATTGCCGAAAGCCACCTTTGAGCGAACCATCGCATACTCGTTCAATTATCTGTTTCTACCGCCATAAAGGCGACAGTCATAAAAAAACACGTAGGATCGCTAATAATCGCCATCTCAAAAAAACCCAGACAGACTGCGGTACTGCATTCACATGCATATTCGTACCATTCCTCTCATCTCATTCGCACCCTCATGAACACGGGAAAAACCCATTTTTTATTACCCAAAAAACTCATTACCACCATTCGTAACCTTCGCACAAATTTATATTGTTGCTACTGGTTTTTGTTTTTTCCATTTGTACACTCAACGAAAAAATATGGTTCTCATAAGTATAATTTTAAAGAACAATACTATGGTTGGATTTGATGGTTAAATCAAATATGTTACATTTTTAGATCCACAATAATTATAGTTTCGAAAGAAATAATTTTGGGTACCACAACAAAAATTCATGGTGGATGGAACAAAATTATATTTAGTGGTATTATTTTTATATTGCAGCAAATATGTTGTGTGTTTCCCACAAAAAATCTTATGATGGAGACAATTACAACCATGATTATAAAAATCGAAAATTTTGTTATTCGCAATTATTGTTTTGTTGCAGCAAACATAAGTTGTTTTACCTATAAAAATAGTACATGATAGTGGTAACTTCAAGTATAATTGAATGGAATATACCCTCACGTTTGGTACGATAATGCTACATATTTCAACCAATTATAAAAAATATACAACTTACTTTGTATTTGTTTTGGGAATGTATTAATTCGTTACTTTAATCAATGTATTTAAGCGCATTCTGCTAAAATTAAAACACATTTTTTCGTGGAGAAAAGGTTTTTATAATTATCGTACATCATAGAAATAAATACATTAATACATAAATTATACATTAATTATTAAAAACTACTGTTATCAAAATTGATATTAATCATTTGGATATTGTTAGTAGGAACAGTAATATATGATATTGATTTGAAATTTATTGATTTAATGCCTATTAACTTTATAATGCCGAATATTTACATTCACCCCTGTATTAAAGAGTTTATTAATCTCATTAATAAAAGGCTTAAAAATGATACCATTTCCTAAACATTTCCTATCTTCTGAATAGAACAACATACCTAGAAATATGGAATTTAATTTTGATTGAAATCTTGTAGGTAAGCAAGGCATTTTAACATAGATCCCTCCAATTTTTGGTATGGCAATGGCAAGTATAATATGTCCACTGAATCCCCAAATTCCTTAACTTTTTCCTGAAAGCATTGTGAATGTATAAAATTAAAAATATAATTTTTACTTTGTTAAACATTAAAACATTCATATATAATATATAAATAGCAGTGGTACGTACCCAGTTTCCAAAACTAGAAAATTAATATTTTTTAGCACTTTTAAGATTTATATTATATAACTTTTATTAATAACTTTTAATTCGCCTGCACTGAATGAAGGTAGTACTACAAATGTCAAAAAGAACCAAAAGAGCACATGTAATGGTTTCATTTCACCACATTATGTTCCCAGCAAACATGCTATGGTTAGATTTAATCATACTATTTTTCTAGTAATCATACATCTTTTTGGATAAGAGCACATGTTATGTTTAGATTTCACCACATTATGTTTCCAGCAACCGTACATAATTTTAGGTGTAATCATAGTTTTATGATACAGCGAACTATTTTTGATGCAAATATCATGAATCCACTTTATATGATTGGAATAAACATGCCATATAATAGAGGTATTCATAATATGATTCATTAGAATATATCAATAATTACTACAAACATCTACTAGCAAATATAATGAGAGTAACCATAAATTGGTTGCTGCAAACCTGCATCAACCATGTTTTTTCTATCAGTGTATGGTTCCCTAATTTTTGTTGTTGTTCTCTCGTCTTCCTGTCAGCTTCTTCAGTATCTCCTCTCATCTCCACTCGACAATCCTTTTCTTTATTGACATACAATGACAGTCCTAAAAAACAACAAAAAAGTATCGGCAAAAAAATTGCCGAAAGCCACCTTTGAGCGAACCATCGCATACTCGTTCAATTATCTGTTTCTACCGCCATAAAGGCGACAGTCATAAAAAAACACGTAGGATCGCTAATAATCGCCATCTCAAAAAAACCCAGACAGACTGCGTTACTGCATTCACATGCATATTCGTACCATTCCAGTCATCTCGTTCGCACCCTCATGAACACGGGAAAAACCTACTTTTTATTACCCAAAAAACTCATTATCACCATTCGTAACCTTCGTACAAACTTCTATTGTTGCTACTGGTTTTTGTTTTTTCCATTTATATGGTTCCCTAATTTTTGTTATTGTTCTCTCGTCCTTCCTGTCAGCTTCTTCAATATCTCCTCTCATCACCACTCGACAATCCTTTTCTTTATTGACATACAATGACAGTCATAAAAAACAACAAAAAAGGATCGGCAAAAAAATTGCCGAAAGCCACCTTTGAGCGAACCATCGCATACTCGTTCAATTATCTGTTTCTACCGCCATAAAGGCGACAGTCATAAAAAAACACGTAGGATCGCTAATAATCGCCATCTCAAAAAAACCCAGACAGACTGCGGTACTGCATTCACATGCATATTCGTACCATTCCTCTCATCTCATTCGCACCCTCATGAACACGGGAAAAACCTACTTTTTATTACCCAAAAAACTCATTATCACCATTCGTAACCTTCGTACAAACTTCTATTGTTGTTATATGATTGGAATAAACATGCCATATAATGGAGGTATTCATAATATGATTCATTAGAATATATCAATAATTACTACAAACATCTACTAGCAAATATAATGAGAGTAACCATAAATTGGTTGCTGCAAACTTGCATCAACCATGTTTTTTCTATCAGTGTATGGTTCCCTAATTTTTGTTGTTGTTCTCTCGTCCTTCCTGTCAGCTTCTTCAGTATCTCCTCTCATCTCCACTCGACAATCCTTTTCTTTATTGACATACAATGACAGTCCTAAAAAACAACAAAAAAGTATCGGCAAAAAAATTGCCGAAAGCCACCTTTGAGCGAACCATCGCATACTCGTTCAATTATCTGTTTCTACCGCCATAAAGGCGACAGTCATAAAAAAACACGTAGGATCGCTAATAATCGCCATCTCAAAAAAACCCAGACAGACTGCGGTACTGCATTCACATGCATATTCGTACCATTGCAGTCATCTCGTTCGCACCCTCATGAACACGGGAAAAACCTACTTTTTATTACCCAAAAAACTCATTATCACCATTCGTAACCTTCGTACAAACTTCTATTGTTGCTACTGGTTTTTGTTTTTTCCATTTGTATGGTATAGTTTTTGTTGTTGTTCTCTCGTCCTTCCTGTCAGCTTCTTTACTATCCCCTCGCATCGGCACTCGACAATATTCTTCTTTACTGACATATAAATGACAGTCATAAAAAACAACAAAAAAGGATCGGCATAAAAATCGCCATTCCAACAAATCAGACAAGTTCATGTGGCACTGTATTCCTTCACAAGTTCATACCATTCTCATCTCGCTCACACCTTTTTCATGTCCTTATGAACACGGGAAAACCCAAGTTTGATAGCATCCCGAAATTATCACATACGCAAACTTTCGCACACAAAATTCTTCACGTGAAAATCGGTAAAAACTTCCCAATTTTCTCGTCAATTTTTTTCTATAAAAGGGTGACATCTATACCCGTACCATTTAGTCCAATATTGTGTACGTCTCGCGTCGGTTCTCAATTGTTTTTACATTGGTGTAAATTGTTTAGTGCATTGGTGTTTAACAAAATCTCAGCTCAGGAATGAGCAGATGTGCGGTGTTGAACCAAACGTTCTTAAAAAATCCCATTTTCTAATGGTGACTCCAGCTTGATCTTGTGTTTATCTCATCATAGTATCAATCGTTTTCCAATAAAATATATAACCTCTTTCGGTATTACCAAACATAGCATTGAGTGATAGTGAAGAAAAAACTTAAAAAAATATCATCTTCCAAGCCTGACGTTTTCGTCTAATCGCGCATAACAATTTTTAATAAAAACATTTCCTTAACAAAATCTCAGCTCAGAAATGAGCAGGTGTGCAGTGTTAAATCAAACATACTTAAAAAATCCCATTTTCTATTGGTCACTCCCGCTTGAACTTGTGTTTGTCTCATCATAGTATCAATCGTTTTCCAAAAGAATATCTAAGCCGTTTCGTTATTACCAAACTTAGCATTGAGTGATAGTGAAACAAAAGCTTCAAAAATACCATCTTCCTAATCGGGGCATAAAAATTGTTATTAAAAACATTTCCTTAATTTAGTGGTATCATATCAATGAACAAAGTGTGTGTGTGTCTAGGTGTAGAATTGTCAAAGTGCTTGTGTACCCTATATGGTAAAATTCTAAGTAACACGAACTACATGTTGAGCTACAAGCTGGATCTAGGCTACCACATCAAGGCAACCTCATAATCTTCGTAACACTCCAATCCAATGTAAGTTTTCCAACATTTTCTCATCTAACCATCTAATATATTAGAATATTTGGTTATATTTACATACATATGTGCAATAGGTATTTGTAATTATATTGATATACATACATATGTATGTACGTGTATACCCATTACTTAATTTGTTATTTTTACCCAAAGATAGGCATACCTTTTATTTTTAAAAGAAACCACATTTAAATCGCTTGCGACCTTGTGTAAACCGCACAACGTAAGGGTGGATGTAACGGATGTTGTTAGTAGAGTATTTTCCTAGCTAGTCAAAGTTTTAAAACAAGAATTGAATGCCCCAGTTTTAGTTTTTGGCTTTAAAGAGTTTTTAGAAAATTTTTCGGTCTACTATCTAGCATAAACAAACACAATTTTTTTATTATTATTGCCGCATTCCTTTACTATTCTCACGTTGAATGAATTAACTTTCATTCGAGTTGAGAATTAAATTTGAAATTAAAAGCCTTATAATGTAAATAGTTTGAAAACGAAAGCACAAATGACAACGCAGACGAAAACGATTTGAGCCAAAATAGTATAATAGAAGCTTTTCGCTCGTATTGCAGATTTTCGTTGTAATGCAGACAGAAAATGATGCCATGTGTACAATAATTGAAGCATTTTTATAAGTAATTTCTAGAAACGCAAAGATTTCGGGTAGAATTCAGTCAAAAGTGTATCGGCAACACTATACACATATAAATTCGACACATACAATTCGACAACTTGCAAAACACAAACAATTTTACACTAGACTTTTTGCTTTCGCGTGGTTTCTGTTTTTTCCATTTATATGGTTCCCTAATTTTTGTTATTGTTCTCTCGTCCTTCCTGTCAGCTTCTTCAATATCTCCTCTCATCACCACTCGACAATCCTTTTCTTTATTGACATACAATGACAGTCATAAAAAACAACAAAAAAGGATCGGCAAAAAAATTGCCGAAAGCCACCTTTGAGCCAACCATCGCATACTCGTTCAATTATCTGTTTCTACCGCCATAAAGGCGACAGTCATAAAAAAACACGTAGGATCGCTAATAATCGCCATCTCAAAAAAACCCAGACAGACTGCGGTACTGCATTCACATGCATATTCGTACCATTCCTCTCATCTCATTCGCACCCTCATGAACACGGGAAAAACCTACTTTTTATTACCCAAAAAACTCATTATCACCATTCGTAACCTTCGTACAAACTTCTATTGTTGTTATATGATTGGAATAAACATGCCATATAATGGAGGTATTCATAATATGATTCATTAGAATATATGAATAATTACTACAAACATCTACTAGCAAATATAATGAGAGTAACCATAAATTGGTTGCTGCAAACTTGCATCAACCATGTTTTTTCTATCAGTGTATGGTTCCCTAATTTTTGTTGTTGTTCTCTCGTCCTTCCTGTCAGCTTCTTCAGTATCTCCTCTCATCTCCACTCGACAATCCTTTTCTTTATTGACATACAATGACAGTCCTAAAAAACAACAAAAAAGTATCGGCAAAAAAATTGCCGAAAGCCACCTTTGAGCGAACCATCGCATACTCGTTCAATTATCTGTTTCTACCGCCATAAAGGCGACAGTCATAAAAAAACACGTAGGATCGCTAATAATCGCCATCTCAAAAAAACCCAGACAGACTGCGGTACTGCATTCACATGCATATTCGTAACGTTCGTGTCATCTCGTTCGCACCCTCATGAACGCGGTAAAAACCCAGTTTTTATTACCCAAGAAACTCATTATCACCATTCGTAACCTTCGTACAAATTTCTATTGTTGCTACTGATTTTTGTTTTTTCCATTTGTATGGTATAGTTTTTGTTGTTGTTCTCTCGTCCTTCCTGTCAGCTTCTTTACTATCCCCTCGCATCGGCACTCGACAATATTCTTCTTTACTGACATATAAATGACAGTCATAAAAAACAACAAAAAAGGATCGGCATAAAAATCGCCATTCCAACAAATCAGACAAGTTCATGTGGCACTGTATTCCTTCACAAGTTCATACCATTCTCATCTCGCTCACACCTTTTTCATGTCCTTATGAACACGGGAAAACCCAAGTTTGATAGCATCCCGAAATTATCACATACGCAAACTTTCGCACACAAAATTCTTCACGTGAAAATCGGTAAAAACTTCCCAATTTTCTCGTCAATTTTTTTCTATAAAAGGGTGACATCTATACCCGTACCATTTAGTCCAATATTGTGTACGTCTCGCGTCGGTTCTCAATTGTTTTTACATTGGTGTAAATTGTTTAGTGCATTGGTGTTTAACAAAATCTCAGCTCAGGAATGAGCAGATGTGCGGTGTTGAACCAAACGTTCTTAAAAAATCCCATTTTCTAATGGTGACTCCAGCTTGATCTTGTGTTTGTCTCATCATAGTATCAATCGTTTTCCAATAAAATATATAACCTCTTTCGGTATTACCAAACATAGCATTGAGTGATAGTGAACAAAAAACTTAAAAAATATCATCTTCCAAGCCTGACGTTTTCGTCTAATCGCGCATAACAATTTTTAATAAAAACATTTCCTTAACAAAATCTCAGCTCAGAAATGAGCAGTTGTGCAGTGTTAAATCAAACATTCTTAAAAAATCCCATTTTCTATTGGTCACTCCCGCTTGAACTTGTGTTTGTCTCATCATAGTATGAATCGTTTTCCAAAAGAATATCTAAGCCGTTTCGTTATTACCAAACTTAGCATTGAGTGATAGTGAAACAAAAGCTTCAAAAATACCATCTTCCTAATCGGGGCATAAAAATTGTTATTAAAAACATTTCCTTAATTTAGTGGTATCATATCAATGAACAAAGTGTGTGTGTGTCTAGGTGTAGAATTGTCAAAGTGCTTGTGTACCCTATATGGTAAAATTCTAAGTAACACGAACTACATGTTGAGCTACAAGCTGGATCTAGGCTACCACATCAAGGCAACCTCATAATCTTCGTAACACTCCAATCCAATGTAAGTTTTCCAACATTTTCTCATCTAACCATCTAATATATTAGAATATTTGGTTATATTTACATACATATGTGCAATAGGTATTTGTAATTATATTGATATACATACATATGTATGTACGTGTATACCCATTACTTAATTTGTTATTTTTACCCAAAGATAGGCATACCTTTTATTTTTAAAAGAAACCACATTTAAATCGCTTGCGACCTTGTGTAAACCGCACAACGTAAGGGTGGATGTAACGGATGTTGTTAGTAGAGTATTTTCCTAGCTAGTCAAAGTTTTAAAACAAGAATTGAATGCCCCAGTTTTAGTTTTTGGCTTTAAAGAGTTTTTAGAACATTTTTCGGTCTTCTATCTAGCATAAACAAACACAATTTTTTTATTATTATTGCCGCATTCCTTTACTATTCTCACGTTGAATGAATTAACTTTCATTCGAGTTGAGAATTAAATTTGAAATTAAAAGCCTTATAATGTAAATAGTTTGAAAACGAAAACACAAATGACAACGCAGACGAAAACGATTTGAGCCAAAATAGTATAATAGAAGCTTTTCGCTCGTATTGCAGATTTTCGTTGTAATGCAGACAGAAAATGATGCCATGTGTACAATAATTGAAGCATTTTTATAAGTAATTTCTAGAAACGCAAAGATTTCGGGTAGAATTCAGTCAAAAGTGTATCGGCAACACTATACACATATAAATTCGACACATACAATTCGACAACTTGCAAAACACAAACAATTTTACACTAGACTTTTTGCTTTCGCGTGGTTTCTTGACTTTTTTCCTGGAAACTGCCGATCCATTATACCTCGCGTAGCTGATAAAATCTGCAAAGCATGTAAAAATACCAACAAAAAGCATTTTTTCCGTTTAGTGGATTTTACTCGAGTTTTGTTATGCTCAGTTGTCAAACAAACGAAAAATGACGAAAAGCACAAAACAAAACTAATGAAAAATATATGTTTCGTTTTCGTTTACGCCTTGAAACTATGTATTTACATGATAAGGCCGAAAATTAACCTTTTCCTTTCACATTAACTTCGGATTAATTATAATATTATATAAATATATTATTATAATTTTTCCTAGCTAGAGAAAAATTGTAAACAAGAATTTAATGCCAAAGTTTGGTTTCTGACTTAAAAATTTTTTTTATAGAATTTTCCGCAATTCTGTCCGATTTAAAACCAGATTATCTTTGTGATTTCTGTCCGCATTGACTTAGGATTTAGTTTACTTTAATTTAAATGGAATTTAGAAATTGAATTGAATGGAATTGAAATTTATATTAAAATTGCAATTGGCATTGTGAATTGCACTTCAATTAACTCCCTACGCATAAAAATCAGTATTGAGCGAATTTTTTTACCGCTTTTTAAGGTTCTGCCATACATATGGTATTACCTGAACGAAAAACCAATTAAAAATAACTTAAATAACTTACTCAAGGATACGGATAACCTGTAACTATAGATAAAATGTACATTAAGAGTGTGAAAATGTGTGTGTACGGTTGCAAAAATGTTAACTTTTAAAACTATATAAATGTAAAAGTGTATATCTTGTGAAAATGTAAACATGGGAGAATGTAAAGCAATGTACAAAATGTAAAGTTGTGAAAGAAGGAAAGGTTTAACAAGAGTGTGAAAATGTGTGTGTTCGGTTGCAAAATTCTTAACTTTAAAAAATTTTAAAACTATACAAATGTAAATGTGTGAAATCTGTAAAAATTCAGATCTTGTGCAAATGTAAAAATTTGAGAATGTAAAGCAATGAATAAAATGTAAAGTTGTGAAAAATGTAAATTTTTAACAAGAGTGTGTACGGTTCTAATAACGTTAACTTTTTGCCCAATAAGTATACTAAATTGAAATTTTCATAATTTTGTTGTAATTTTTTTTTTTTAAGTTCTTGCTACTGTTTTCATTGAATTTGTCATATGGTGGAAATCTGCAATAGGTTTCGATTGTTACTTACACTTAAAAAACCTGAAATAGATGTTGATCATTGCCAAATATATTTTTGGTGTAGCAGTTCTCATTTGTGCGTAACCGTGTATTAGTGGTTTAATGTTTTTTCTTTTATGTGCAAATATTCTGTGCCTATGGTTTTGTAAGTGTAAGTAATGTGGCATTTAGAGTGAGTGAAATTTGTTTATTCATGATGGCGGATGTATGTTAGTGTGACGGTTTTTTTGTTTAGTGTATTTGTGCATAACAGTGTATTAGTGGTTTAATGTTTAGAGTGTGAGTAATATGAGCTACCTTGTGTATGTGTGTTTATCGATTTTTTTGTGTTGTTTTTTTACATAGATTAAATCCATAACTCAGAAACTATAGTATGGTTATTATTGCTATTTCCTTTTATTTTCATTATACTTATATTGAATGTACGTGTCTGTCGAGCGGTGAATTGGTATCCTTTTCCTGTTAGATTTGGGTACCTTTTTTGTTTTAGTGTGCACCTAATCTAGAAGAATTTTTATATTTTTATGGGTTAGTGTAAGTATAAGTAATAATAAGTTAAATGGTTATTTTTTTTTTATTCTTGGACTACATAAATAATTTTAATTAATTTGAAGACTTCTAGACGCTAGACGCCCTTTTTAACAAACAAAACATAAATTTTTCTAGATTAATTGATGTAGATGGTTGTATGTAACTATACAGGTTTTTCATACATCTCATCGGTAACCTTTGTCCTACGTATAGGAATGATTATTAGATAGTGAATGGAAAAAAATAGTACTCAAAATCTATAACTTAATTTTTCTATAAAATTGAACGTTCTCCGGCAAAATAAAATTTTTTTACATAAATGACAGATAATTCGATTCCCATTCCAACAATATTAATAGTATATAGAAATCTTGTAAAGTTTCGGAGATACAGACCTGAACTTTAAAAGTTTTAAAGGGCTATAACTCGGGAACTAGAGGAGAGCGATAAAAATTGTTGTCGTTTTTCGAGTCAGCACGGAAAACAATAACAACTGCTACAACATCAACAATATTGGTGAGGTTGAGAAACGCAAGGTGTTTTAGTTGGGTTTTTACAACCTTGTGTTTATAATTGTTACTATATTATGCGGTGAGTTTTTTGGAAACTTGCGATGACTGTGTGTGCTAGCCTATTTTTGTCGTTTTGTAGTTCATTGTTTGTAACGTTTTTCTGCCTGTCAAGTTGGCATTTTGCATTTTCCATCCATCAGCTTGCTATTAGTAAGTGAAATTAATTTTTGGTTTAGTTTTGGTTATTTATGCTTTCTTCTTATCTAGATTGTGTAATTGATCAGTGTTCTGTTTAGTAATTCTAGGTGAGTGTAGGACTGTGTATTTATTTCTCGCTTGTTGTATTTTTCTTTACCATTTCCAGTTTTCTGATCCTATATCTTTTGGCTCGTTGTTGCAATTCTAATTAGAAGGAAAGTCATACAGTTTGAGGCAGGATTTTGGAAGTTTATTCCCCAGTTGTTTTGGTTGAGTATATGCGGTTTTTGTGTGAAGTTTGTTTTGTTTTTATTGTGTTATAATGATATGTCCTTTCCTAGGTGTAGAAGCATACAATTGTCTTTACTACAATCAAATATAAGCCTTACACTTCCTGTATTCAGTACTCAATTGCAGTGTATTTTTATCATTTTATTCTATTATTACATGTTTGTTTTTTGCATTTTTATAAATGTTTCTGTTTTTTAGTTAATTGGTCACCCATCGTATCGTTAAAACAATCAGTCTCCCTAATTTGCTCTCGCTACTTTATTTGTTCGTTGATCTGTGGATAAGTTGACATTTTGGATTATCTATGTGAATATTTTGCACATCTGCATTGTTCATAGCTGAAATAGATGTTTGAATTATGTGTCTAAACTAGTATGGTATTAGTTAGTTAGTTTGAGCTTAAAATATTCCATATATCTAACTAATATATAACTATAATCTGAGTTGAGCCTCCGTTTTTTTGGAAATTATGTGAAAATCTTCTGTGCCTATGGTTCGGTAGCTGTAAATCATGTGGCATTTATAGTGAGTGAAAAATTATATGATTTAAATTATGTACAAATATTCTGTGCCTATATACCTGTAAGTTATGTGGAATTTACAGTGAGTGAAATTTATTTATTCATGATGGCGGATGTATGTTAGTGTGACGGACATGACAGTCAAATTGTTTTAATATTGTTATAATTTTATTAATGTTCGTTTTAATTTTTGTTTAGTGTATTTGTGCATAACAGTGTATTAGTGGTTTAATGTTTAGAGTGTGAGTAATATGAGCTACCTTGTGTATGTGTGTTTATCGATTTTTTTGTGTTGTTTTTTTACATAGATTAAATCCATAACTCAGAAACTATAGTATGGTTATTATTGCTATTTCCTTTTATTTTCATTATACTTATATTGAATGTACGTGTCTGTCGAGCGGTGAATTGGTATCCTTTTCCTGTTAGATTTTGGGTACCTTTTTTGTTTTAGTGTGCACCTAATCTAGAAGAATTTTTATATTTTTATGGGTTAGTGTAAGTATAAGTAATAATAAGTTAAATGGTTATTTTTTTTTTATTCTTGGACTACATAAATAATTTTAATTAATTTGAAGACTTTTAGACGCTAGACGCCCTTTTTAACAAACAAAACATAAATTTTTCTAGATTAATTGATGTAGATGGTTGTATGTAACTATACAGGTTTTTCATACATCTCATCGGTAACCTTTGTCCTACGTATAGGAATGATTATTAGATAGTGAATGGAAAAAAATAGTACTCAAAATCTATAACTTAATTTTTCTATAAAATTGAACGTTCTCCGGCAAAATAAAATTTTTTTACATAAATGACAGATAATTCGATTCCCATTCCAACAATATTAATAGTATATAGAAATCTTGTAAAGTTTCGGAGATACAGACCTGAACTTTAAAAGTTTTAAAGGGCTATAACTCGGGAACTAGAGGAGAGCGATAAAAATTGTTGTCGTTTTTCGAGTCAGCACGGAAAACAATAACAACTGCTACAACATCAACAATATTGGTGAGGTTGAGAAACGCAAAGTGTTTTAGTTGGGTTTTTACAACCTTGTGTTTATAATTGTTACTATATTATGCGGTGAGTTTTTTGGAAACTTGCGATGACTGTGTGTGCTAGCCTATTTTTGTCGTTTTGTAGTTCATTGTTTGTAACGTTTTTCTGCCTGTCAAGTTGGCATTTTGCATTTTCCATCCATCAGCTTGCTATTAGTAAGTGAAATTAATTTTTGGTTTAGTTTTGGTTATTTATGCTTTCTTCTTATCTAGATTGTGTAATTGATCAGTGTTCTGTTTAGTAATTCTAGGTGAGTGTAGGACTGTGTATTTATTTCTCGCTTGTTGTATTTTTCTTTACCATTTCCAGTTTTCTGATCCTATATCTTTTGGCTCGTTGTTGCAATTCTAATTAGAAGGAAAGTCATACAGTTTGAGGCAGGATTTTGGAAGTTTATTCCCCAGTTGTTTTGGTTGAGTATATGCGGTTTTTGTGTGAAGTTTGTTTTGTTTTTATTGTGTTATAATGATATGTCCTTTCCTAGGTGTAGAAGCATACAATTGTCTTTACTACAATCAAATATAAGCCTTACACTTCCTGTATTCAGTACTCAATTGCAGTGTATTTTTATCATTTTATTCTATTATTACATGTTTGTTTTTTGCATTTTTATAAATGTTTCTGTTTTTTAGTTAATTGGTCACCCATCGTATCGTTAAAACAATCAGTCTCCCTAATTTGCTCTCGCTACTTTATTTGTTCGTTGATCTGTGGATAAGTTGACATTTTGGATTATCTATGTGAATATTTTGCACATCTGCATTGTTCATAGCTGAAATAGATGTTTGAATTATGTGTCTAAACTAGTATGGTATTAGTTAGTTAGTTTGAGCTTAAAATATTCCATATATCTAACTAATATATAACTATAATCTGAGTTGAGCCTCCGTTTTTTTGGAAATTATGTGAAAATCTTCTGTGCCTATGGTTCGGTAGCTGTAAATCATGTGGCATTTATAGTGAGTGAAAAATTATATGATTTAAATTATGTACAAATATTCTGTGCCTATATACCTGTAAGTTATGTGGAATTTACAGTGAGTGAAATTTATTTATTCATGATGGCGGATGTATGTTAGTGTGACGGACATGACAGTCAAATTGTTTTAATATTGTTATAATTTTATTAATGTTCGTTTTAATTTTTGTTTAGTGTATTTGTGCATAACAGTGTATTAGTGGTTTAATGTTTAGAGTGTGAGTAATATGAGCTACCTTGTGTATGTGTGTTTATCGATTTTTTTGTGTTGTTTTTTTACATAGATTAAATCCATAACTCAGAAACTATAGTATGGTTATTATTGCTATTTCCTTTTATTTTCATTATACTTATATTGAATGTACGTGTCTGTCGAGCGGTGAATTGGTATCCTTTTCCTGTTAGATTTTGGGTACCTTTTTTGTTTTAGTGTGCACCTAATCTAGAAGAATTTTTATATTTTTATGGGTTAGTGTAAGTATAAGTAATAATAAGTTAAATGGTTATTTTTTTTTTATTCTTGGACTACATAAATAATTTTAATTAATTTGAAGACTTTTAGACGCTAGACGCCCTTTTTAACAAACAAAACATAAATTTTTCTAGATTAATTGATGTAGATGGTTGTATGTAACTATACAGGTTTTTCATACATCTCATCGGTAACCTTTGTCCTACGTATAGGAATGATTATTAGATAGTGAATGGAAAAAAATAGTACTCAAAATCTATAACTTAATTTTTCTATAAAATTGAACGTTCTCCGGCAAAATAAAATTTTTTTACATAAATGACAGATAATTCGATTCCCATTCCAACAATATTAATAGTATATAGAAATCTTGTAAAGTTTCGGAGATACAGACCTGAACTTTAAAAGTTTTAAAGGGCTATAACTCGGGAACTAGAGGAGAGCGATAAAAATTGTTGTCGTTTTTCGAGTCAGCACGGAAAACAATAACAACTGCTACAACATCAACAATATTGGTGAGGTTGAGAAACGCAAGGTGTTTTAGTTGGGTTTTTACAACCTTGTGTTTATAATTGTTACTATATTATGCGGTGAGTTTTTTGGAAACTTGCGATGACTGTGTGTGCTAGCCTATTTTTGTCGTTTTGTAGTTCATTGTTTGTAACGTTTTTCTGCCTGTCAAGTTGGCATTTTGCATTTTCCATCCATCAGCTTGCTATTAGTAAGTGAAATTAATTTTTGGTTTAGTTTTGGTTATTTATGCTTTCTTCTTATCTAGATTGTGTAATTGATCAGTGTTCTGTTTAGTAATTCTAGGTGAGTGTAGGACTGTGTATTTATTTCTCGCTTGTTGTATTTTTCTTTACCATTTCCAGTTTTCTGATCCTATATCTTTTGGCTCGTTGTTGCAATTCTAATTAGAAGGAAAGTCATACAGTTTGAGGCAGGATTTTGGAAGTTTATTCCCCAGTTGTTTTGGTTGAGTATATGCGGTTTTTGTGTGAAGTTTGTTTTGTTTTTATTGTGTTATAATGATATGTCCTTTCCTAGGTGTAGAAGCATACAATTGTCTTTACTACAATCAAATATAAGCCTTACACTTCCTGTATTCAGTACTCAATTGCAGTGTATTTTTATCATTTTATTCTATTATTACATGTTTGTTTTTTGCATTTTTATAAATGTTTCTGTTTTTTAGTTAATTGGTCACCCATCGTATCGTTAAAACAATCAGTCTCCCTAATTTGCTCTCGCTACTTTATTTGTTCGTTGATCTGTGGATAAGTTGACATTTTGGATTATCTATGTGAATATTTTGCACATCTGCATTGTTCATAGCTGAAATAGATGTTTGAATTATGTGTCTAAACTAGTATGGTATTAGTTAGTTAGTTTGAGCTTAAAATATTCCATATATCTAACTAATATATAACTATAATCTGAGTTGAGCCTCCGTTTTTTTGGAAATTATGTGAAAATCTTCTGTGCCTATGGTTCGGTAGCTGTAAATCATGTGGCATTTATAGTGAGTGAAAAATTATATGATTTAAATTATGTACAAATATTCTGTGCCTATATACCTGTAAGTTATGTGGAATTTACAGTGAGTGAAATTTATTTATTCATGATGGCGGATGTATGTTAGTGTGACGGACATGACAGTCAAATTGTTTTAATATTGTTATAATTTTATTAATGTTCGTTTTAATTTTTGTTTAGTGTATTTGTGCATAACAGTGTATTAGTGGTTTAATGTTTAGAGTGTGAGTAATATGAGCTACCTTGTGTATGTGTGTTTATCGATTTTTTTGTGTTGTTTTTTTACATAGATTAAATCCATAACTCAGAAACTATAGTATGGTTATTATTGCTATTTCCTTTTATTTTCATTATACTTATATTGAATGTACGTGTCTGTCGAGCGGTGAATTGGTATCCTTTTCCTGTTAGATTTTGGGTACCTTTTTTGTTTTAGTGTGCACCTAATCTAGAAGAATTTTTATATTTTTATGGGTTAGTGTAAGTATAAGTAATAATAAGTTAAATGGTTATTTTTTTTTTATTCTTGGACTACATAAATAATTTTAATTAATTTGAAGACTTTTAGACGCTAGACGCCCTTTTTAACAAACAAAACATAAATTTTTCTAGATTAATTGATGTAGATGGTTGTATGTAACTATACAGGTTTTTCATACATCTCATCGGTAACCTTTGTCCTACGTATAGGAATGATTATTAGATAGTGAATGGAAAAAAATAGTACTCAAAATCTATAACTTAATTTTTCTATAAAATTGAACGTTCTCCGGCAAAATAAAATTTTTTTACATAAATGACAGATAATTCGATTCCCATTCCAACAATATTAATAGTATATAGAAATCTTGTAAAGTTTCGGAGATACAGACCTGAACTTTAAAAGTTTTAAAGGGCTATAACTCGGGAACTAGAGGAGAGCGATAAAAATTGTTGTCGTTTTTCGAGTCAGCACGGAAAACAATAACAACTGCTACAACATCAACAATATTGGTGAGGTTGAGAAACGCAAGGTGTTTTAGTTGGGTTTTTACAACCTTGTGTTTATAATTGTTACTATATTATGCGGTGAGTTTTTTGGAAACTTGCGATGACTGTGTGTGCTAGCCTATTTTTGTCGTTTTGTAGTTCATTGTTTGTAACGTTTTTCTGCCTGTCAAGTTGGCATTTTGCATTTTCCATCCATCAGCTTGCTATTAGTAAGTGAAATTAATTTTTGGTTTAGTTTTGGTTATTTATGCTTTCTTCTTATCTAGATTGTGTAATTGATCAGTGTTCTGTTTAGTAATTCTAGGTGAGTGTAGGACTGTGTATTTATTTCTCGCTTGTTGTATTTTTCTTTACCATTTCCAGTTTTCTGATCCTATATCTTTTGGCTCGTTGTTGCAATTCTAATTAGAAGGAAAGTCATACAGTTTGAGGCAGGATTTTGGAAGTTTATTCCCCAGTTGTTTTGGTTGAGTATATGCGGTTTTTGTGTGAAGTTTGTTTTGTTTTTATTGTGTTATAATGATATGTCCTTTCCTAGGTGTAGAAGCATACAATTGTCTTTACTACAATCAAATATAAGCCTTACACTTCCTGTATTCAGTACTCAATTGCAGTGTATTTTTATCATTTTATTCTATTATTACATGTTTGTTTTTTGCATTTTTATAAATGTTTCTGTTTTTTAGTTAATTGGTCACCCATCGTATCGTTAAAACAATCAGTCTCCCTAATTTGCTCTCGCTACTTTATTTGTTCGTTGATCTGTGGATAAGTTGACATTTTGGATTATCTATGTGAATATTTTGCACATCTGCATTGTTCATAGCTGAAATAGATGTTTGAATTATGTGTCTAAACTAGTATGGTATTAGTTAGTTAGTTTGAGCTTAAAATATTCCATATATCTAACTAATATATAACTATAATCTGAGTTGAGCCTCCGTTTTTTTGGAAATTATGTGAAAATCTTCTGTGCCTATGGTTCGGTAGCTGTAAATCATGTGGCATTTATAGTGAGTGAAAAATTATATGATTTAAATTATGTACAAATATTCTGTGCCTATATACCTGTAAGTTATGTGGAATTTACAGTGAGTGAAATTTATTTATTCATGATGGCGGATGTATGTTAGTGTGACGGACATGACAGTCAAATTGTTTTAATATTGTTATAATTTTATTAATGTTCGTTTTAATTTTTGTTTAGTGTATTTGTGCATAACAGTGTATTAGTGGTTTAATGTTTAGAGTGTGAGTAATATGAGCTACCTTGTGTATGTGTGTTTATCGATTTTTTTGTGTTGTTTTTTTACATAGATTAAATCCATAACTCAGAAACTATAGTATGGTTATTATTGCTATTTCCTTTTATTTTCATTATACTTATATTGAATGTACGTGTCTGTCGAGCGGTGAATTGGTATCCTTTTCCTGTTAGATTTTGGGTACCTTTTTTGTTTTAGTGTGCACCTAATCTAGAAGAATTTTTATATTTTTATGGGTTAGTGTAAGTATAAGTAATAATAAGTTAAATGGTTATTTTTTTGTTTATTCTTGGACTACATAAATAATTTTAATTAATTTGAAGACTTTTAGACGCTAGACGCCCTTTTTAACAAACAAAACATAAATTTTTCTAGATTAATTGATGTAGATGGTTGTATGTAACTATACAGGTTTTTCATACATCTCATCGGTAACCTTTGTCCTACGTATAGGAATGATTATTAGATAGTGAATGGAAAAAAATAGTACTCAAAATCTATAACTTAATTTTTCTATAAAATTGAACGTTCTCCGGCAAAATAAAATTTTTTTACATAAATGACAGATAATTCGATTCCCATTCCAACAATATTAATAGTATATAGAAATCTTGTAAAGTTTCGGAGATACAGACCTGAACTTTAAAAGTTTTAAAGGGCTATAACTCGGGAACTAGAGGAGAGCGATAAAAATTGTTGTCGTTTTTCGAGTCAGCACGGAAAACAATAACAACTGCTACAACATCAACAATATTGGTGAGGTTGAGAAACGCAAGGTGTTTTAGTTGGGTTTTTACAACCTTGTGTTTATAATTGTTACTATATTATGCGGTGAGTTTTTTGGAAACTTGCGATGACTGTGTGTGCTAGCCTATTTTTGTCGTTTTGTAGTTCATTGTTTGTAACGTTTTTCTGCCTGTCAAGTTGGCATTTTGCATTTTCCATCCATCAGCTTGCTATTAGTAAGTGAAATTAATTTTTGGTTTAGTTTTGGTTATTTATGCTTTCTTCTTATCTAGATTGTGTAATTGATCAGTGTTCTGTTTAGTAATTCTAGGTGAGTGTAGGACTGTGTATTTATTTCTCGCTTGTTGTATTTTTCTTTACCATTTCCAGTTTTCTGATCCTATATCTTTTGGCTCGTTGTTGCAATTCTAATTAGAAGGAAAGTCATACAGTTTGAGGCAGGATTTTGGAAGTTTATTCCCCAGTTGTTTTGGTTGAGTATATGCGGTTTTTGTGTGAAGTTTGTTTTGTTTTTATTGTGTTATAATGATATGTCCTTTCCTAGGTGTAGAAGCATACAATTGTCTTTACTACAATCAAATATAAGCCTTACACTTCCTGTATTCAGTACTCAATTGCAGTGTATTTTTATCATTTTATTCTATTATTACATGTTTGTTTTTTGCATTTTTATAAATGTTTCTGTTTTTTAGTTAATTGGTCACCCATCGTATCGTTAAAACAATCAGTCTCCCTAATTTGCTCTCGCTACTTTATTTGTTCGTTGATCTGTGGATAAGTTGACATTTTGGATTATCTATGTGAATATTTTGCACATCTGCATTGTTCATAGCTGAAATAGATGTTTGAATTATGTGTCTAAACTAGTATGGTATTAGTTAGTTAGTTTGAGCTTAAAATATTCCATATATCTAACTAATATATAACTATAATCTGAGTTGAGCCTCCGTTTTTTTGGAAATTATGTGAAAATCTTCTGTGCCTATGGTTCGGTAGCTGTAAATCATGTGGCATTTATAGTGAGTGAAAAATTATATGATTTAAATTATGTACAAATATTCTGTGCCTATATACCTGTAAGTTATGTGGAATTTACAGTGAGTGAAATTTATTTATTCATGATGGCGGATGTATGTTAGTGTGACGGACATGACAGTCAAATTGTTTTAATATTGTTATAATTTTATTAATGTTCGTTTTAATTTTTGTTTAGTGTATTTGTGCATAACAGTGTATTAGTGGTTTAATGTTTAGAGTGTGAGTAATATGAGCTACCTTGTGTATGTGTGTTTATCGATTTTTTTGTGTTGTTTTTTTACATAGATTAAATCCATAACTCAGAAACTATAGTATGGTTATTATTGCTATTTCCTTTTATTTTCATTATACTTATATTGAATGTACGTGTCTGTCGAGCGGTGAATTGGTATCCTTTTCCTGTTAGATTTTGGGTACCTTTTTTGTTTTAGTGTGCACCTAATCTAGAAGAATTTTTATATTTTTATGGGTTAGTGTAAGTATAAGTAATAATAAGTTAAATGGTTATTTTTTTTTTATTCTTGGACTACATAAATAATTTTAATTAATTTGAAGACTTTTAGACGCTAGACGCCCTTTTTAACAAACAAAACATAAATTTTTCTAGATTAATTGATGTAGATGGTTGTATGTAACTATACAGGTTTTTCATACATCTCATCGGTAACCTTTGTCCTACGTATAGGAATGATTATTAGATAGTGAATGGAAAAAAATAGTACTCAAAATCTATAACTTAATTTTTCTATAAAATTGAACGTTCTCCGGCAAAATAAAATTTTTTTACATAAATGACAGATAATTCGATTCCCATTCCAACAATATTAATAGTATATAGAAATCTTGTAAAGTTTCGGAGATACAGACCTGAACTTTAAAAGTTTTAAAGGGCTATAACTCGGGAACTAGAGGAGAGCGATAAAAATTGTTGTCGTTTTTCGAGTCAGCACGGAAAACAATAACAACTGCTACAACATCAACAATATTGGTGAGGTTGAGAAACGCAAGGTGTTTTAGTTGGGTTTTTACAACCTTGTGTTTATAATTGTTACTATATTATGCGGTGAGTTTTTTGGAAACTTGCGATGACTGTGTGTGCTAGCCTATTTTTGTCGTTTTGTAGTTCATTGTTTGTAACGTTTTTCTGCCTGTCAAGTTGGCATTTTGCATTTTCCATCCATCAGCTTGCTATTAGTAAGTGAAATTAATTTTTGGTTTAGTTTTGGTTATTTATGCTTTCTTCTTATCTAGATTGTGTAATTGATCAGTGTTCTGTTTAGTAATTCTAGGTGAGTGTAGGACTGTGTATTTATTTCTCGCTTGTTGTATTTTTCTTTACCATTTCCAGTTTTCTGATCCTATATCTTTTGGCTCGTTGTTGCAATTCTAATTAGAAGGAAAGTCATACAGTTTGAGGCAGGATTTTGGAAGTTTATTCCCCAGTTGTTTTGGTTGAGTATATGCGGTTTTTGTGTGAAGTTTGTTTTGTTTTTATTGTGTTATAATGATATGTCCTTTCCTAGGTGTAGAAGCATACAATTGTCTTTACTACAATCAAATATAAGCCTTACACTTCCTGTATTCAGTACTCAATTGCAGTGTATTTTTATCATTTTATTCTATTATTACATGTTTGTTTTTTGCATTTTTATAAATGTTTCTGTTTTTTAGTTAATTGGTCACCCATCGTATCGTTAAAACAATCAGTCTCCCTAATTTGCTCTCGCTACTTTATTTGTTCGTTGATCTGTGGATAAGTTGACATTTTGGATTATCTATGTGAATATTTTGCACATCTGCATTGTTCATAGCTGAAATAGATGTTTGAATTATGTGTCTAAACTAGTATGGTATTAGTTAGTTAGTTTGAGCTTAAAATATTCCATATATCTAACTAATATATAACTATAATCTGAGTTGAGCCTCCGTTTTTTTGGAAATTATGTGAAAATCTTCTGTGCCTATGGTTCGGTAGCTGTAAATCATGTGGCATTTATAGTGAGTGAAAAATTATATGATTTAAATTATGTACAAATATTCTGTGCCTATATACCTGTAAGTTATGTGGAATTTACAGTGAGTGAAATTTATTTATTCATGATGGCGGATGTATGTTAGTGTGACGGACATGACAGTCAAATTGTTTTAATATTGTTATAATTTTATTAATGTTCGTTTTAATTTTTGTTTAGTGTATTTGTGCATAACAGTGTATTAGTGGTTTAATGTTTAGAGTGTGAGTAATATGAGCTACCTTGTGTATGTGTGTTTATCGATTTTTTTGTGTTGTTTTTTTACATAGATTAAATCCATAACTCAGAAACTATAGTATGGTTATTATTGCTATTTCCTTTTATTTTCATTATACTTATATTGAATGTACGTGTCTGTCGAGCGGTGAATTGGTATCCTTTTCCTGTTAGATTTTGGGTACCTTTTTTGTTTTAGTGTGCACCTAATCTAGAAGAATTTTTATATTTTTATGGGTTAGTGTAAGTATAAGTAATAATAAGTTAAATGGTTATTTTTTTTTTATTCTTGGACTACATAAATAATTTTAATTAATTTGAAGACTTTTAGACGCTAGACGCCCTTTTTAACAAACAAAACATAAATTTTTCTAGATTAATTGATGTAGATGGTTGTATGTAACTATACAGGTTTTTCATACATCTCATCGGTAACCTTTGTCCTACGTATAGGAATGATTATTAGATAGTGAATGGAAAAAAATAGTACTCAAAATCTATAACTTAATTTTTCTATAAAATTGAACGTTCTCCGGCAAAATAAAATTTTTTTACATAAATGACAGATAATTCGATTCCCATTCCAACAATATTAATAGTATATAGAAATCTTGTAAAGTTTCGGAGATACAGACCTGAACTTTAAAAGTTTTAAAGGGCTATAACTCGGGAACTAGAGGAGAGCGATAAAAATTGTTGTCGTTTTTCGAGTCAGCACGGAAAACAATAACAACTGCTACAACATCAACAATATTGGTGAGGTTGAGAAACGCAAGGTGTTTTAGTTGGGTTTTTACAACCTTGTGTTTATAATTGTTACTATATTATGCGGTGAGTTTTTTGGAAACTTGCGATGACTGTGTGTGCTAGCCTATTTTTGTCGTTTTGTAGTTCATTGTTTGTAACGTTTTTCTGCCTGTCAAGTTGGCATTTTGCATTTTCCATCCATCAGCTTGCTATTAGTAAGTGAAATTAATTTTTGGTTTAGTTTTGGTTATTTATGCTTTCTTCTTATCTAGATTGTGTAATTGATCAGTGTTCTGTTTAGTAATTCTAGGTGAGTGTAGGACTGTGTATTTATTTCTCGCTTGTTGTATTTTTCTTTACCATTTCCAGTTTTCTGATCCTATATCTTTTGGCTCGTTGTTGCAATTCTAATTAGAAGGAAAGTCATACAGTTTGAGGCAGGATTTTGGAAGTTTATTCCCCAGTTGTTTTGGTTGAGTATATGCGGTTTTTGTGTGAAGTTTGTTTTGTTTTTATTGTGTTATAATGATATGTCCTTTCCTAGGTGTAGAAGCATACAATTGTCTTTACTACAATCAAATATAAGCCTTACACTTCCTGTATTCAGTACTCAATTGCAGTGTATTTTTATCATTTTATTCTATTATTACATGTTTGTTTTTTGCATTTTTATAAATGTTTCTGTTTTTTAGTTAATTGGTCACCCATCGTATCGTTAAAACAATCAGTCTCCCTAATTTGCTCTCGCTACTTTATTTGTTCGTTGATCTGTGGATAAGTTGACATTTTGGATTATCTATGTGAATATTTTGCACATCTGCATTGTTCATAGCTGAAATAGATGTTTGAATTATGTGTCTAAACTAGTATGGTATTAGTTAGTTAGTTTGAGCTTAAAATATTCCATATATCTAACTAATATATAACTATAATCTGAGTTGAGCCTCCGTTTTTTTGGAAATTATGTGAAAATCTTCTGTGCCTATGGTTCGGTAGCTGTAAATCATGTGGCATTTATAGTGAGTGAAAAATTATATGATTTAAATTATGTACAAATATTCTGTGCCTATATACCTGTAAGTTATGTGGAATTTACAGTGAGTGAAATTTATTTATTCATGATGGCGGATGTATGTTAGTGTGACGGACATGACAGTCAAATTGTTTTAATATTGTTATAATTTTATTAATGTTCGTTTTAATTTTTGTTTAGTGTATTTGTGCATAACAGTGTATTAGTGGTTTAATGTTTAGAGTGTGAGTAATATGAGCTACCTTGTGTATGTGTGTTTATCGATTTTTTTGTGTTGTTTTTTTACATAGATTAAATCCATAACTCAGAAACTATAGTATGGTTATTATTGCTATTTCCTTTTATTTTCATTATACTTATATTGAATGTACGTGTCTGTCGAGCGGTGAATTGGTATCCTTTTCCTGTTAGATTTTGGGTACCTTTTTTGTTTTAGTGTGCACCTAATCTAGAAGAATTTTTATATTTTTATGGGTTAGTGTAAGTATAAGTAATAATAAGTTAAATGGTTATTTTTTTTTTATTCTTGGACTACATAAATAATTTTAATTAATTTGAAGACTTTTAGACGCTAGACGCCCTTTTTAACAAACAAAACATAAATTTTTCTAGATTAATTGATGTAGATGGTTGTATGTAACTATACAGGTTTTTCATACATCTCATCGGTAACCTTTGTCCTACGTATAGGAATGATTATTAGATAGTGAATGGAAAAAAATAGTACTCAAAATCTATAACTTAATTTTTCTATAAAATTGAACGTTCTCCGGCAAAATAAAATTTTTTTACATAAATGACAGATAATTCGATTCCCATTCCAACAATATTAATAGTATATAGAAATCTTGTAAAGTTTCGGAGATACAGACCTGAACTTTAAAAGTTTTAAAGGGCTATAACTCGGGAACTAGAGGAGAGCGATAAAAATTGTTGTCGTTTTTCGAGTCAGCACGGAAAACAATAACAACTGCTACAACATCAACAATATTGGTGAGGTTGAGAAACGCAAAGTGTTTTAGTTGGGTTTTTACAACCTTGTGTTTATAATTGTTACTATATTATGCGGTGAGTTTTTTGGAAACTTGCGATGACTGTGTGTGCTAGCCTATTTTTGTCGTTTTGTAGTTCATTGTTTGTAACGTTTTTCTGCCTGTCAAGTTGGCATTTTGCATTTTCCATCCATCAGCTTGCTATTAGTAAGTGAAATTAATTTTTGGTTTAGTTTTGGTTATTTATGCTTTCTTCTTATCTAGATTGTGTAATTGATCAGTGTTCTGTTTAGTAATTCTAGGTGAGTGTAGGACTGTGTATTTATTTCTCGCTTGTTGTATTTTTCTTTACCATTTCCAGTTTTCTGATCCTATATCTTTTGGCTCGTTGTTGCAATTCTAATTAGAAGGAAAGTCATACAGTTTGAGGCAGGATTTTGGAAGTTTATTCCCCAGTTGTTTTGGTTGAGTATATGCGGTTTTTGTGTGAAGTTTGTTTTGTTTTTATTGTGTTATAATGATATGTCCTTTCCTAGGTGTAGAAGCATACAATTGTCTTTACTACAATCAAATATAAGCCTTACACTTCCTGTATTCAGTACTCAATTGCAGTGTATTTTTATCATTTTATTCTATTATTACATGTTTGTTTTTTGCATTTTTATAAATGTTTCTGTTTTTTAGTTAATTGGTCACCCATCGTATCGTTAAAACAATCAGTCTCCCTAATTTGCTCTCGCTACTTTATTTGTTCGTTGATCTGTGGATAAGTTGACATTTTGGATTATCTATGTGAATATTTTGCACATCTGCATTGTTCATAGCTGAAATAGATGTTTGAATTATGTGTCTAAACTAGTATGGTATTAGTTAGTTAGTTTGAGCTTAAAATATTCCATATATCTAACTAATATATAACTATAATCTGAGTTGAGCCTCCGTTTTTTTGGAAATTATGTGAAAATCTTCTGTGCCTATGGTTCGGTAGCTGTAAATCATGTGGCATTTATAGTGAGTGAAAAATTATATGATTTAAATTATGTACAAATATTCTGTGCCTATATACCTGTAAGTTATGTGGAATTTACAGTGAGTGAAATTTATTTATTCATGATGGCGGATGTATGTTAGTGTGACGGACATGACAGTCAAATTGTTTTAATATTGTTATAATTTTATTAATGTTCGTTTTAATTTTTGTTTAGTGTATTTGTGCATAACAGTGTATTAGTGGTTTAATGTTTAGAGTGTGAGTAATATGAGCTACCTTGTGTATGTGTGTTTATCGATTTTTTTGTGTTGTTTTTTTACATAGATTAAATCCATAACTCAGAAACTATAGTATGGTTATTATTGCTATTTCCTTTTATTTTCATTATACTTATATTGAATGTACGTGTCTGTCGAGCGGTGAATTGGTATCCTTTTCCTGTTAGATTTTGGGTACCTTTTTTGTTTTAGTGTGCACCTAATCTAGAAGAATTTTTATATTTTTATGGGTTAGTGTAAGTATAAGTAATAATAAGTTAAATGGTTATTTTTTTTTTATTCTTGGACTACATAAATAATTTTAATTAATTTGAAGACTTTTAGACGCTAGACGCCCTTTTTAACAAACAAAACATAAATTTTTCTAGATTAATTGATGTAGATGGTTGTATGTAACTATACAGGTTTTTCATACATCTCATCGGTAACCTTTGTCCTACGTATAGGAATGATTATTAGATAGTGAATGGAAAAAAATAGTACTCAAAATCTATAACTTAATTTTTCTATAAAATTGAACGTTCTCCGGCAAAATAAAATTTTTTTACATAAATGACAGATAATTCGATTCCCATTCCAACAATATTAATAGTATATAGAAATCTTGTAAAGTTTCGGAGATACAGACCTGAACTTTAAAAGTTTTAAAGGGCTATAACTCGGGAACTAGAGGAGAGCGATAAAAATTGTTGTCGTTTTTCGAGTCAGCACGGAAAACAATAACAACTGCTACAACATCAACAATATTGGTGAGGTTGAGAAACGCAAGGTGTTTTAGTTGGGTTTTTACAACCTTGTGTTTATAATTGTTACTATATTATGCGGTGAGTTTTTTGGAAACTTGCGATGACTGTGTGTGCTAGCCTATTTTTGTCGTTTTGTAGTTCATTGTTTGTAACGTTTTTCTGCCTGTCAAGTTGGCATTTTGCATTTTCCATCCATCAGCTTGCTATTAGTAAGTGAAATTAATTTTTGGTTTAGTTTTGGTTATTTATGCTTTCTTCTTATCTAGATTGTGTAATTGATCAGTGTTCTGTTTAGTAATTCTAGGTGAGTGTAGGACTGTGTATTTATTTCTCGCTTGTTGTATTTTTCTTTACCATTTCCAGTTTTCTGATCCTATATCTTTTGGCTCGTTGTTGCAATTCTAATTAGAAGGAAAGTCATACAGTTTGAGGCAGGATTTTGGAAGTTTATTCCCCAGTTGTTTTGGTTGAGTATATGCGGTTTTTGTGTGAAGTTTGTTTTGTTTTTATTGTGTTATAATGATATGTCCTTTCCTAGGTGTAGAAGCATACAATTGTCTTTACTACAATCAAATATAAGCCTTACACTTCCTGTATTCAGTACTCAATTGCAGTGTATTTTTATCATTTTATTCTATTATTACATGTTTGTTTTTTGCATTTTTATAAATGTTTCTGTTTTTTAGTTAATTGGTCACCCATCGTATCGTTAAAACAATCAGTCTCCCTAATTTGCTCTCGCTACTTTATTTGTTCGTTGATCTGTGGATAAGTTGACATTTTGGATTATCTATGTGAATATTTTGCACATCTGCATTGTTCATAGCTGAAATAGATGTTTGAATTATGTGTCTAAACTAGTATGGTATTAGTTAGTTAGTTTGAGCTTAAAATATTCCATATATCTAACTAATATATAACTATAATCTGAGTTGAGCCTCCGTTTTTTTGGAAATTATGTGAAAATCTTCTGTGCCTATGGTTCGGTAGCTGTAAATCATGTGGCATTTATAGTGAGTGAAAAATTATATGATTTAAATTATGTACAAATATTCTGTGCCTATATACCTGTAAGTTATGTGGAATTTACAGTGAGTGAAATTTATTTATTCA